>CM066740.1:25957152-26584479 GCA_033961575.1 Aselliscus stoliczkanus | reverse complement strand
GCTTCACAAGGAAGTTACACTCAACTGAAAATCTGGTTAAACAACATGAGACTGAGAAACTTGAGAAAGTAACAGACCAGGTATAAAGTCAGAATCCAGAACTCTAGCAAAAAGTCCCATGGAAGCTTTATAAGAGACTGAACAAGAAAGTAGAAACCAGGGAGAAACTGGAGCTGTTGCCTAAAGCTGGTGGGTTAAGGGACGAGGACATGAGGTAAAACTGACAGCCATCCCTGAGTTGGTTGAGGATACCCATAGAGAGTTGCTGCATGATTCAGAGGTTGGGAGAGAATATGAAAGCCATTAGACTCTTAATTCACACTGTTGTTCCTTTACCAAGTGCATCCCATCATGTCATCACTCAGATTTTTAGCCAATCTTCAAGCCCAGCATAATTGTCAACACCTCTGGCAGGCCTCTCCTGGTCCTTATCTTTCCTCAGCTCTGATGAATCGATCACTCCATCTTCAGTGTCCTCAGAGCATCCCATGTGCCTCTTCAATAACCCCAATTGCACTGATTTATGGTTATGAATCTGCATCTCCTTCAAAGATATGAGTTTGTCAGTGACCAAGCAATTGGTCATATGTGTCTGTATTTCCCCATAGCTTTATGAGGATCTAACCCACAGATCAGGAAAATGTTTCTGCAGTAAATAAAGTGGCTCAGAAGGCACCAAACCTTATACTGACATCACCAACCAATATGTCTGTAATAGATTGAAACAGAGAAGCAAGAAAATAGCTTTGCTTAAAAAAAATAAACAGCAACCACTTTGTCTTCAACTCAAATTTATCTTTTTCATTCTAGGTTTATTCACATTATGCAAAAAATTAATGAGCTAAATACTACATAGCAGGTATGATCAAAAAATACAGTGAATGTTAAAAATTTAAAAAAAATTATTACAGCAAAAGACACATTGCCATTAATCCCTCTCAAAATACTCCCCGTCACTTTGAACACATTTATCCCATCATTCTTTCCACTTTCTGAAGCAGTTTCGGAAGTCCTCTTTCATGAGTGTCTTTAGTTGTGCTGTCATGGCTGCCTTGATGTCCTGAATCATTTTAACTTTGGGGAAAGAGCCAGAAGTCGCATGGTGCCAAGTCTGGTAAATCATGGAGGATGAGGACACAATCATAATGTTTTTATGTGTGACAGATATCGCTGTATATTAGAAGCGATGTGTGACACAAAGCCTTTCCGTTGTGACTACAAAATACAGTGAATGCTGCAGCCGAGTGCCATCCAACGGAAAGGCAGGCATCTTCAATATGGGGAAGCAGAGCATCAAACCTTAGTAACAGTGGGTGACATTTCAACTTGTTTGGTGCAGTCAGTCAGGTGTGAGCTATGGTTGAGAAAAGGTGTGTTTTAAAGGGTGTCATAAATCATCCTCCATCGTGACAATGCTCTGTGTCACACATCCCTTCTGGTATGGCAGTTTCTGTCAAGTAAAGACATTACAGTGTGTCCGGCTTCACCTTATTCACCAGATCTGGCACCATTTGACTTCTGGCTCTTCCCCAAAGTCAAAATGATTCAGTACATCGAGGCAGCCATGACAGCGCAAATTCAAAGACACTCACAAAAAAAAGAGGACTTCCAGAACTGCTTCAGAAAGTGGCAAGAACGATAGCATAAGTGTGCTCAAGGCCGGCAGGGGTTGAGAAGGGAGTATTTTGAGGGGCATTAATGGCAATGTGTGTCTTTTACTATAATAAATTACTTTTATTTAAACATTCACTATATTTTTTTTATCACACCTTGCACACACACGTAGGGCATTAAAGACATTAGCATAAATAGAATGGTTTTAACTTCAACTCTCAAAGGTATGCATGTATACGATAATATGGGTCTCTGTAAAATTTTTGAATGAAGAAAATCTTTCAGAAAAATACTGATACTTTTAAATATGCCTTAAATCTACACAATTAAAAAATACTAAAAGACTCCTCGAATATGGTATAATACAGCATGCTAACAACTAGGACTTTCTTTACAGAATCTCCTCACAGTTCTATTAGAGCTATAAATTTTTGCTCATCATGAAGACTGGTGCACTTCACTCCTTCTGAAGACACTTATGCATCACAACAACTACATATTAAATTATATGCAGTCTGATGTTAGCGTTAAGTACATTTTATTATTTATAATATTTTATGACTTGGTGATTTGTGTGTTAATGTCTCTTCTATCCATTAAGCTGTCTTTGATTAAGATACAAATTTCCTGTGCGTATTGGCCAAGAGAACTATCAAATCCACACAGAGAGAGAAAAACAACTTAAAATAAGGGATATGTGTTGCACAAAAGTTTTATAAAGACTTTCAAAATGGAAAAATAAAATATTCCAAGTTTTCCTCTGGGGTAAAATTGCTATCTGTGGGTAAAATTGTAGTATGTACTTCAGGAATAAAATGCTTCCACCACGTGCTCACGATGGCGAATTTAGGAGTAGCTAGTTAAAAGGAACTATTGTTCCAATATTCAGGAAGACACATATATGGATCTGAATTCAACAAAAGTTCTATTACACTGGTGGTAGGAGAAACCTACTGCATAAATCTCTGAATACTACCAATCCTAATTTTCCTCTCTTTCATCATAAGCCCTAAGATATGTAGTATCTTTTAGAAAAGACATTTTTTAAAGTACAAAAGACCGAATGAGAACATGTTTCCAAAGCCTATTTACTGTCATGTTTGCAAAGCATTTCATTTTGGAATAAATTTACACTAGTTCTTTTTACTTTCAATAATAAATTCTAGCTCATTTCACAGCTGTATCATATACAGCAGTCTACACTGAATATATCATAGTTTGGCTGCTGGTAAACAAATAAAATGATGCCGGCAGGTTTTTACTTTCTTTGTCTCTTTCAGGGGAGAAAAGAAAATGGAAACTACAGCTGGGGATGCAAGTCTCCCCTGTGCAGGACAACTGCAACAAGTCAGCATTTCTATTGTCAATAGTGCTCCTATCATTCAAAGAATTTTATCAATTTATAATACTTGGAAAATAATTCCCTGAAAATTAAAAGTAGGCTGCAATATTGTACCCAAACACAACACAGATGTTCAGATCACAGAAGTGTAAGAGAGAGAGTGGAAAGGAACAGCTTAGTATTAAAGAAAATTTAAGTTAACAGCGTGAAATAACCTCAAGAGACTACACAGGAGAGTGTAAAGGAGGTTATGTGTAAGGGGGTGGGGAGGGCATGGTGTCGTGAGGGAGAGAGAGATCTGTGGAGTATTTTGGGAAATGTAAAGAGGGATTAAGGATGTTGTGTTGTATTGTGTTCAGTACACACACACTCCTGTGTTATACTGTCAAGAAAATCCAGTTTAAATCTACATAGCATTTTTTTAATGGAATAAAAAAAGATAGCATCAATATATTGAAACTAAATATTGAGTTATGACTTGAAGCAGCACCTTTGTACTTTTGCAGTGATAACATTCATTGCATCAAGAACCATATGAGAATATGTTTATATATGATTTATATAGCAATAAATTATTTAGATTAAATATACTGTTATCCTATGTCATAAAATTGAAGAAGGTAAATGTTAAATTGATGGAAGTAAATGTAAAATCCCAAGAACACTGTCAAATGTCTAGTTAAGATACCGAATAGTCGTGTAAAATAGCAAAACACAGAGAGTGTGTAATCATTTACAGCCCCTCCCTGTGCTTGTCTAAAAACATTAAAACTAAAAAATATTAAAACTAAATTCCGGTTGTTGCCTATTATTTATACCCATATAATGCTCATTTAAATATTTGAAGCTTAGTCTTGCGCACAACTGAAGATTATTTCCTGACCTTTGCTTCAGTTAACATAACAGAGTAATTATTTTTAAAATATTTTGTATAAAATTATTATGTTTGTGGATGTCAATAGTAGCATGAAAGCACACCAGATATTTGTCCTTGCCACTAGTTGTATATTAAGAGTGTGATTTAGGCCAAATCACTTAACACAAGGTACCCGAAGTTTACTCCTTCTCAGTTAAAAGAGAAGGGCATCACTTTTTGCCCAATACTTATGAAGAAATTGCAGAATCTAGTGAAAGAATATGCAAGTAGGAGAATTGGAGAATTGGAGGGCAACCATGGGAACAATAAGTTACAGGTATTGTTATTCCATCCATTAAACTGTAAAAACCAAACAGGCGATTTCTAAAATATATTAACATTTAAATTTTTCATTAGTATCAATTTTTGATTTCTCTGTGCAATTTAACTACACATTATTAAATCATCCATCTCTTTCTTTAAGTCACTCACAGCACTCTCATTCCCGAATTCACTTTTGTTTATTGTTTTCTTTTGAAGGGGTAGCCTTCTTACTATGTGATCGGATTAAAATCCCAAAAGGAGCTTCTTCTGGGCATCCCATCAAGTGTGTGTGTAGTTCCTGATTACTTCAGCAGATTTCTTCCTCCTAAATGTGCTTTTATCTTATGAACCTAGGTCCCCAAAAGCACTTTCCTGTATTTCCTACTACTTACCTTTCTAATTATACACTGATATTTTTATGGGAACTGTAATGTACTTCTTCTCAAATGACAATTATATTCTAATTGAAGTTCCTGGAAAACTGCATATTATGCTGTGCTAAGTACAAAACACATACGGTTAATGCCCAAATAGTCTGGCAAAGTTCCTTAATATTTCTTACTTTGTTTTAAGATTCTGATAGTTCCTCAAGATTAAACATAGTTACCATAAAACCCTAGCAAATTCCGACTCCTAAGTATAGATTGACAAGAAATGAAAATATACAAAACTTGTAGACAAATATTCATAGCAGCATTAGACATTATAGTCAAAAAGTAGAAACACACCACATGTCCATCAATTGATGAATGGAAAAATAAAATATGGTGCATCCAGATACCATGGAGCTATTATCCAGCAGCCGAAAAAGAAATTAAGTACTGGAGACATCTGCTTACAACACAGAGTGAGCCTTTGGAAAACACGCTAAGTAAAAGACTCCAGTTTAACAAAGACCAGGTAAGGCATGAGTCCATCTATGAAATGTCCAGAATAAGCTAACCTACAGAGATGGAAAGCAGATTAGTATTTGTCTAGGGCAAGTACCAGGAGTTTGGGCTGGGATGGCTAAGCGGTACAGGGCTCTCTTTTAGAGTAATAAAAATGCTCTAAAATGACTGTGGTCTTGGATACACAAGTCTGTGAATTCAAGGCTAAAAGCCATTGGAATTGTACACTTTAAACAGGTGGAATCTGCATGATATTTGAATTTTATCCAAAAAGCTGTTAAAAATGGGCTCTGTGATAGCAATTCCATTAGTCAGCATATGGTTCACAACACAGATTCATCTGATAGTGGCATGGTAGAAGAATCACTTTTCTCCTCCAATTTTCACAGTTTTCATGAAACAATCCAATTAATTTAGACGTTAGATGATTTTACCAAGGTAGAAAATTTCTTCTTTCGTGGGGAACTCTGAAACCTCCATCATGTTTGGAGTGCCTCCTGATCAACTCCAGGCTGAAAGGCCACCTCATCGGCTCTAAAATATTTATTCTCTCCTTGTGGAAATGTTCACAAGTGAAGCAAGCAGTTCAAAGCCAGTGCTCTTATAAAAACAAGCCGAGGGAACTAAAGATAGTTTACATTAAAAATCTTGCAGTAAGAGACAATGAGAGATTCCCGCCCGCCCCCGCCTTTATGGCAGTGCAGTCAACGTTTTCTTTATGAATTACTGGATTCCATAAATCTAGAGTCCACATTTTTGATGTGGTTCACCCATTCGGGGATGTGTAGTCACCACGGAAAACTGTCAGAAGAAGCTGTTTTTAGAGGGATTGAAGCTTTGGTGATGTCTGGCTGCCTCCTCTGTGATTACACGCCCCAGCTTCTGGGCAGCAGAGCGCCCTTTGCTCCTGCCAGCGCCTCTCGTTCTGCATGGGCCCTCTAACTAAGGAGGACAGATAATGAGGGAAAGCCCAGCACGCGGAGAAGCCGGAGGGAAGAGCTATCCTTGGCTGGCACCAGCGCTGCTCAGACACTTCAATGGGGAGTGGGATATTCCATGTATTCTCAGGGGAGTCGATTCCACTCTAAACACCCCCCAAAAAAAAAAAGTGTCCTTCTAAATCATCTCTTCTGCCCCCTCTGTTATTTAAGCCTTCAGATTTTTAAAAGCCTTGAGATGATTGCTGGAAAGGCAGAGGGTTGTAAACTAAATACACCCCATAATCTAACTTTTGGCTCACTAGGGGATACTGCATTTGGTCACCAATGCGACGTCCCTTTCGAGATTTTATAAAAACTTGAGGGCCGGCCGAATGTGCGTGGTGGTTAAGCGCTGGCTTGAGGCGCCAGTGTCCCTGGTTCGGTCCCACATATGAGAGGCCAGTGATACTGCCCCACAAAAACAACAACAAAAACAAAAACAACAACAACAAAAAAAAACCCCACCCCAAACTTGAGACACTATCTCTAAAATAAGGCCAAATGACAGAATACCCTGCAGCAGGGTAAAGGATGGTGTTGCTTCTTGAATTAACCAAGTCCACACAGACAAGTTAATTCCAACCAGCCTGCATGCACGCCCATGTGCCCATGGCCCACACATAACTCATTTATATTTCCCATCAGTGACCTCACCTGACGAAATACTACCACATAGATTTAAGGTTGATTCATTTAACATTGGCCTAATCAAACTACAGAGGAAACAATAAAATACTGAAGCACCCCTTATATACAAAACCAGAAAGGATCACTTCACTACTAGAAAATAAAATATCTCTCTCTCAATTAGCATTACCTAAAGAACATTTTTCATAGAAAAATTTGCAAGAACTGTGAGAGTTCATTTTATATAATTCACAATCTTATAAAATTCATAAATTCACATATGACTTAACCTTTGCAAAATACAGTCTTTGATTCTTGGTAACGTTTTAGAAATCCAAATAGACTTGGGCTCTTAAATTCCATGAGTCAAATAACAGAAAAACAAAGGCCAGGCTCCTTATTAACAGCCGACTTGGTGTAGTGCCCCCCACCTCCATTCCTTACACATGTACTAACCCTTTCCTTCATACCCCCAACTCCTTCCCTGCTTTTTTATGTGCCCCAGAACTTCTCTGCTGTCCCTGGAGATACACATGCCATTTAATCTTCTTCACAATGGCTCCTCACTTTTGCCTGGAATTCTCTCTTTGTCCATTTTGTAAACCGTTTCTTTTTCAAACTTGTGTTTTAATGAAATCTTCCCTTCCCTGTTTCCCTTCTTCAAGATAATCACCTCTTTTCTGTTCTATATAAGTATATACTGGGGTACCAAAAAATGAATGCAAGTGGACACTTTGGTCAACATTGCTCAAGCAGTAGTTTGGCATAATCAGAAGTGTCTGGATGCTGATGGCAAATTCACTTTAAGCCACCTCTTGTAATTGCAGAAAATCAAACGTGCACTTGTATTCATTCTTTTTGTTATCAGTATATATTATTACAATTTTAATAGTTTTTCCTTTCTGTAAAATGTGTAATAACATTTTTTTGGCTTTTCCCTCTGTACATATGCTTCTATTTTTGTAAGTTCACTAAACAAGAATTTCTTATTTTACATGTGATAGGGACCTTCTAGAGGAATGTGGGCCCACATGCAATTCATGTTTGCTCCCCAGCACCTGGCACAGAGCTTGGTATAAAACAGACACTAAGCACCTGCCAGTTTTACTTAATTCAATCTGATTGACAAAAACTGATCAAGAAAACAGTCACCTAATTTCTGACTTATGACTGAGGTTCCTGACATGTTGTACAATGTAGTGGCTCTGAATGAACTAAACTCTATTTTTATAGGGAAAAAAAATATTATATAGAATGTATTGATTACACACACACACATACGCACAATAAATGAATAAATAAATAAGTAAATAAATATGAATAAATAAAGTTAATCCATTTATCTCCACCTTAATATCATAGTCAATGTAAAATCATTCACATGTAACTTATTTTGTATAAATAAATGTTCATGGACTATGTTGGAGCAGGCAGATGACTACTAAAAAAAGTACTTCTTGTAGGGTCAGAAATTTGTGCAGAGCACTGCAGTTTGAGGACATTGTTTAGGGACCAGAGTAGCAAAACACAGGAAGATGGTTAGTTAGACTAAAAGGATCACTTAAAATACAGTTATAACGTTAGTGGGAGATAGTGCAAGGATTTGTGTAATAAGATCTTTTATACTGAGCCAACGTTTCATGATGAACATAAGGCTCACATAAAATTTTCTACAATTTTTTTAACTTAAATGTTTGTATATGTTAATATTTTACTGAGAAGTATTCATATTTACATGTACTTTTAAAAGTTATCACTACAGGGAGGCCAGCCGAGTGGTGCGGTGGTTAAGAACTGGTTTGGGAAGCCAGTGGCTCTGGTTCGGATCCCAACATGATGAGGGCCAGAGACATTGCTCTCTAAAAAATTTTTAAAAATTTGTTTTAAAAAAGTTATCACTACAAATACCAAGATATAAAACACATTTATGAGGAGGTGTAATAATTTCACAATAACAGATAAATTATGAAGTCCTGTGTAGTAATTCTAGCCATAAATGGTTGTGCTGTTTGCTTGTGCATGTATGTTATATTTATGCATCTAGGTATTCATTCAAGTATATGTGTACAAAGCTGAGTATTCTATATAATGGTGCAGTACATTATTATTATAATTCTATCATAAGTTCTCACACAAACGCTTACATAAACAGTGGGTTGTGTAATGGACATGGAAATGAAGTTAAATAACTCTTTCCTCCAATTTGAGAATCATTTGTTTCCTTTAGAAGATTTAGGAACCACAAATATGGAGGTGTGTGTACATCAAGATATTTATGTATACTGACATACACATATACAGGATCTATCTACACAGCATGTGCATATGTGTGTATATATATATGTATATATATACATGTATATATATATATATATATATATATATAGAGAGAGAGAGAGAGAGAGAGAGAGAGAGAGAGATGGATGGGGACGGAGAGAGAGAGAGAGATGGATGGGGACGGAGAGAGAGAGAGAGATAGTTTAGGACAGGACACAAGGACTTTGAGAGAGGGAAGAATGCCTCAGCGTTCACTGTAGACTCCCCTACACTCTTTCACTTACAGCATCACATACCATGAAACTCTTGCCAAGAATATTCTGAGGGGTTTCCACACAGAGGAAGTTTAGAACGCACAGTGCCACTTAAAGAGTCACACTTCCAGCATTTCCTGCATGGCGGAGACATGGACAATCACAAGTAAAAATAAAATACTGAGGCAGATGTCTCTGCACTTTAAAACTATATTTTGAACAACTCTGCCACCGGCAAAGCTGAGGGCTACAACTATGCCATTGGCTCTGACAGCAGGTAGAAAGCAGAGCAACATCAGATGCAGAGATGCTTAAAATGAATATGCAGATTGAAATAGGAAGAAGAATCAAAATGAAGAAGGAAAGGATGCAGGCAAACTCAGGAGAAAAACTCTAGCTCAGTGAGGGGGCATTCACAGCTCACACCAGGATCACAAGTAAGAAATAACAGTTATTGAGCATGGACAGGCCACTCCCCATCTAAGTGTTCTACAGGTTTATTTCAAGTTATCTGTAAAGTAATCTGTAGAGGTACATACTAATATCATATCTATGGTGTGGATGAACAAGACACAGGAGAGTAGAAATCTTATTCTTAATAAATTAGAAAAGTAGGTCAAGATTCATGTCTATCTGGCTCAAAGTTTGTTCTTATACATCTCTTATTTATTACATATACATGTAAATGTGCACAATATCTATTTAACTACTGGGCAATCAATGCTTCTTTCATTTCTAGCTATGGGTTCAATTTTTTGCAAGTAATCTCTTTCACTGTCAGGGGGACGTACTTGAATATAGGGACCCCTCGGCCCATTACAGTTATACACTCCGGTTTTAGTAGAGAAAACTAAAATAATCTTTAAATAGGCACTATTTGTGTTCTGTAGCATTCTTTTAGCAGGCACATTATAGAACATAATTGCAAACTGATCCATCTACAATACTCAGAATGTCCTGCAATTATAATCCAAGGGAGAACTTTCTATCCAGAATGTAGAGGGCACAAATAGAAATCCCTGCATTGGTCATATACTACAAGTTAAATTATTCCAACTACATAACCAATGCCTATGCCTGATATATTTGCTTGGGAAAATGGATTTTCCATCAAGCTTTCTCTATAGTTCCAGGTTAGCTACTTGGGTAGTGTCCTGTATTTCTAACCCAATGCGCACCAACTGAGTCACTGTTCTACTACCCCCTTTCTGCAGGTACTCAATGCTTTGTGTCCATGGGAAAGTCTGTGGGAGCCGTAAGTAAGCAGACTGCCTTGACAACTTGGATTCCAGGTCAGCTTACCAGGGGTTGAGGACAATGCACCCCCACTGCTTCCCAGAAGTTCAGGAGGATAATTTACCCTTTTTCTTTGCCAGCCCATGGCTTCTTCCATGCAAAAACAAGGAAAAGTGGATATTCGACCACATGATTCATTAACCAGACCAGAGTCACCTAGAGATACAGCAGGTATGTGATACACTTGAACATCTCAAAAGTTTGCAGGCTCAATTTACCCTTTACTGTATCAGACCATTTTCTTCCATTTCAAGGTATCGTTCATCACTCCCAAGCTCTCTCCCAAGGTGTTCCCCTCAAGGTGGAACAAACTAGACCAGGTTAGGCCCATCTCCATGTATTCTTTAATCTTTACTTAATTTCCATGTGTCTTCTTTCTATAAGACAATTGCCTTTAGTGTGGATCACAGCATCAGGACAAGGAAAGCATAAGCAGCACAGGCTGGACTAAAACTTTGAACTCTGTCATGTAGAACTCTATCAGCTCTTGCTACACTTATTTGCATTATGGAAAGAATGCAGACCCCTCACCAAAGAAAGCATACAGGTGACAAATAAACACATGAAAAGATAATGCTCAATACTGGGTGTCATTAAGGAATAGCAAATTAAAACACTGACAAGATATAATTCAACATATATTAAAATAGATAAAATTCAAAAAACTTACAACACTGGTGAGGGTGCTAAGAAACCAGA
Organism: Aselliscus stoliczkanus; assembly: GCA_033961575.1. Taxonomy (NCBI): domain Eukaryota; kingdom Metazoa; phylum Chordata; class Mammalia; order Chiroptera; family Hipposideridae; genus Aselliscus; species Aselliscus stoliczkanus. The sequence goes on along the minus strand of CM066740.1, from coordinate 26,573,320 downwards.
ACTCTCATTCATTTATGGTGGGAATGCAAAATGATACCAGATACTTCAGACAGTTTGGCAGTTCCTTACAAAACTAAACATACTCTTACCATATGACTCATCAGTCATGCTCTTTTGGTATTTACCCAATGAGACTGAAAACATATCCACACAGAAACCTGCAAATGAATGTTTACCACAGCTTTATGCATAATTTCCAAAACTTGGAAAGCAACAAAGATGTCCTTCAACAGGCAAATGGATAAATTGTGCTACAGCCATAAAATGGAATATTATTCAGTAATTAAAAGAAATGAGCTATCAACCCATAAAAAGACATGAAGAAAACTTACACATTATTGAGTGAAGCCAATGTGAAAAGGCTACATACTGTATTATTCCAACTACATGACATTCTTGAAAAAGCACAAGTATGGAGGCAGAAAAAAGATCAGTAGTTACTATGGATTTAGGAGGGAAGTGGGAGACATGGAGGGATGAAGAGGTGAAGCAAAGAGGATTTTTAGGTCTGTGAAACTACTCTATATGACACTTCATGGTAGATACATGTCGTTACACATTTGTCTGAAACCTAGCATGCACATTAGAGTGAATCCTAACATAAACTATGGGCTTTAATGATTAGTAATGTGTCAATATTGGCTCATCAATATTGGTATCAATATTGGTAGATATACCATGCTAATTCAAGATGTTAATAATAGAGAAAAATGGGGGGAGAATAACAGGCTATATGGGAACTCTGTACTTTTGACTTAGTTTTCTGTAAACCTAAAGCTACTCAAAAAATTTAAACCTATTAAAGAAAACTTTAAAAGAATGTAAATGATTTGCTCTTTTCTCTTTTTCTCTCCTTGTTTCTGTTGCTCTCTTATAACATCTCACTTCCTCCTCAAGTTTTAGTAGTCATGCTTAGCTTCTCCTGAATTTACTGATGTCATTCAGTAAATTTCTTGTGGACCTCCTCTCTCTGATGTCTCCTGGGGATAGAAAAGCCCTGAATATTACTCTCATTACATGTGCTCATTTGAAAATTATTGTCTATATAGAGAAGCGCTGTTGTGCTTTTTCACATCTGCCCTTATTTCATTTTTTTTTCATGGTATAACTTTGATATGATATGAAACTGATAAGAACAACACAAGAAGGATAATGATTTCACATGGCAAACTATCAATTAGCTCAACAGTTCTTCTGGAAGATGAAAGGCCATCCTTGTGGTTAGGTTCAATTATGTACCAGAAGCAACACATTACTTTTTGGTATCACTGTTGCAAGTACTGCCATGTTTCCTAAATCTCTTCCAATGTATTTTTAATAGTCATATCACTTCCTCTAAATATTACTTTTCTTATTGCTCAGGTACCCGGGGATTAAAATGCAACTTCCTTTATTGTTCATCTTTTAATGCATTCTAAAGTATCAAGAGTAAAGCTCTGATGACAAAAATTAGGAAAAAATCATCTCCACCTTATGACTCATTAACACCATTCACACTCGGTGATGTACTTGTGATAGGAAAGATATATTTCCCAAATGCTATTTCCCTGGTGCTCCTTTCATTAAGGGACACTCTAATGTGACTTTATATTAATTCCAATAGAATCTGTTCTATATGTTTGCTAGACTGAGAGGCTCCCACTTTCCGGTTGCCAGAGAGAGTCTGCTGCCCAGGGTCACCATTCCAACTTCTATCAGAAGTTGAGAGGCTTGATTGTCTCCTAAAAGGATCCAAGGCACATTGCACATCTCCAATCACCTAGTCAAAACCTCGGCATCTAATCCCACCACCGTTGAGCCAGTTCTTTATGTAGCAATGATGCACAGAAAAAAGTCTGGGGATGTGAGGCTCTCTAGCACTCTTAACCTCAGCCCTGATTAGGGCTTCCATCATTTTGCAAACCAGGTAGCTACTTATAATTTGCATAAGGAGTGACCTGAGTTACCAGAGTCATTGGGATATTAAAGCTTAACAAATACACCTGAGCATTTGACTTTTGATCCGAATAACCAATTAATGAATTTTGAGCACTAACTCTGCTATGTACGCTAAGAAAGAAGGATAGGCAAACAAGATATAAACTGTTGTATTTTTTAAGTTAATTTAAATAATCACTTAAGAAGTAAAACAAACCAGTGCCTAAACCACAAACAATTCTACTGTGAAAGCATTTAATTTAGAAGGCATATGTGCTAACGTTAATTTCAAGAATGTGGAAATTCAGATTCTTGAAACATCCCCTGAGACACAACACAAAATGAAGTACAAAAAAAATGATAATTAAATAATTCACCCTGAATGGATCTGCTCCAAATATTTTTATCATCTTTGGTCCATGCTGTCTACATGTAAGTGCCAAAGTAATAAATATATTAATATATAAATAAATAAATAAACAAACATATAAATAAATACATGTCAAGCCTATAATAAAAAAATAACTTCTCTTTCTAGACTTCTTTTATTTGTTTTCCATGGCGTCCCTTAGTTGGAGAAGACAGAGAAATGTGCTGAATCAGTACAATTCTGCAAGTTATGTCATTTTTAAGGGATAAAATGATAAAGAATGGAAAGATAATAACATTTTTTGAATGCCCTACACTTATGGCATTGTGCTAGACCTTATTATTTACTATCTGTTAAAACACAACAAATGTCCTCTCACTTCAATACTCTGTCACAATTCTAAGGTAAGAAAACAAAGTCAGAGAGTTTAAGTAACTTGATCATTCAGCAAGAAGCCAGGTTTGAACAGAGATTTTTCTTATTCCAAAGCCCTTGATCTTTAAGCCCCACACTGCTGTCTCCGTTATTCTTTACTGGAGTATCTTGGACTCTAACTGTATCTATTTGTAATTTCTAGTTCATTTGAAAAAAAAATGCTTTAGAGAAAGCTAATGCACATTACTGGCCTTGCTCCAAGTCATAAAATTAAGTAGTCATTGTATTATATAACAGAATAATTGCAATAATGAAGCTACCATTTACTGAGGCTCTAATATATATCAAGCACTCTACTGGTACATCACCTATGTCACCATGTTTAGTCCTCAGAAAATCCCCATGGGATACATATTCTGCATCCATGCTGGGGATGGGGGGAAAAAAGATTCAGGAGATGAAATAATTTTGTAGGTAGCATGGATATATTCCAATCCACGTTGCTCTGGATTAACTGACATGGATGTCCACAGTCTGTCCACTCTACTCCATCCCTATCCGCCATTCCATAATCCAAGTTAAGGCAAACAACTGTAAGCACAACTGAAGTGCAAAGCCCTCTTATTAAGACGATGCCACTCTAATGTTAATACTACTTGGAATGACATTGTCCTCTCCTTTGCTATTTAATGAACAGAATTGGGATTGATATTTTTCCATATACCTTGCAGAATATGGATAACACTTGTTTTCATTTTATATTGAAGCAAGGGATTATTTTATTCCCAATTTACTGTGTAAAGACAGCAACTGTCATTAATACTATTATCTTGCATGGGATGAGCCTAGGTCAAAAGTATTTAATGTGAGAAATAATTTCCTTGAGAGAAACTCACACCTGTAAAATACCCTCATCACCTGAATTCTGAACAATGGCTAGTGTGTACCTGTTGCTTGGATTTCAGTGTAATGTCGTTATTATAAAAATTAATTCAATGACTTTATTGAGACCTTTTTGAAAATTTATCTCTGTGACAAAGGTTAATAGAAGTTGGATTCTTCAACATTTTCTGTTTGATTCATGTTGTCAATCACATTTTGTTCATTGCATTGATACCCTTAATTTGGAATTGCCGGGTAAATATAATTGGCCATAATAATTATTGAAACAATTCCATATTCTAGAATATTAAAACGTGAAAAACTAAAACTTATCAGTACCATTAAATTATTCATCCTCCAATAATACAAGTTCTTTACCTCTGTATGCATGAAATACATTTTCTAATTATTCACATAAGACTATTTGAAAGTTACCTTTTAAATGACTGTGACACAAAACTGTTGAAACATGTAACTTTTACATTGAAACTTTTAACTTTTATATTTTAATAAATATTTTTATTTATCTTATATTCTTGGGTTTTTCCCTGTTAAAAACAACAGTGTAGTGGAGAGACTTAAACACCAATTCGTTATTGTACTTTATTGATATTATGCCTTTTCCACTCTCTTGATTATTATTTAATCAAGCTTATATCTCTACCACTCTACTTAAATGTGCTTTCCCAAAACACTATTAATCATCTTACTAATTCCTCCTTCCACTTGATCTTTTCTGAAATATTTCATAGTCCCTTTCCAGAGTTTCAGAATTTTTTTATACTTTTTGCCACCATCCCCTTCATAACTTATCATCTTCCATTTAGTACCTATTGCCATTTCCCTTGGACCAGTTCTGGCCACACTTTCTCAGGCCATTTCCCTACTTTCTCTTCCATAGTGGCCCTTTAAATCTCAATGTTCTCTGTGAAGAATCCTGTCACCTTTTCAATATTTTTCTTTTTTTAATGATCCCTCCCACTCCTGCATCTTAAAATATCATATATTTATATTTATAGAGTCCATTCCTATACCTTCAGCCTTACTCTGTCTCCTAAACTACCCACCCATTCATTAAGTTTCCCATTAGACCTACTCCCTGAATGGATTATTGCTACCTCAAGTTCAGCATATCTGAATTAAATTGATTTCTTCTTTCCCAACCCCAAGAAATGTGCTCTTCCTTCTTTTTAAATCCTCTGTCTCAAGTAACTGGGTATAGACATGATGGAGAACTTAATGGCATTAGTTCCTCTTGTCCTTCACAGATGCTGTGTCTCCTCACTTTAAACCTCAGCTAAAACTTACGCAATGTGACCTCAGTCATCCTCTACTCTTCCTTCACTAAAACTTCTGTGATGCTAGTTATGCTTCTCTTTGGCTCTCAGGCCCTCTCCTTACTGACCTCACAGCCTCCTACCTTACCTCTTTCCATTCTGGGTAAAGACTATGCCAGTCCTCTGTTCAAAGCTTCCAATGGCTTCCACCTGCTTAGAGTTTAAGGCCTACCATCTTTACCATGGTTCGAAGGTCTTCTCACAATCTTGCCCCAACTCACTTCATTGACATTAAATCCATTCATTCCCACTAAACATGCTGGACTTGAGCTGCAGTAATTTCAAGACCTGGAAATGCTGTCATGCCTTCCATTTTTATTTTTGCTTTTCCCTCTGCTTGCAATGGACTTCTACTCCTGAGTAAAAATCTAGCTTGCCCTTCAAAATCCAGGTCAACATTAACTCTTCTTTGAAACTCTCCACAACCCCATTTATCAGCTACACAACCTCTCTGCTCTCACAGTGTTTTGTTTATGATTATGGTATACCATATGTAATTGTTGTATATTTATAGCATTATTCAATTGTGAATTTCTTGAGGGCAGAAATGACAAAATCCTAGTCAGCCTCTACAACAGTGACTTCATGTAAATCACACAGTGAGTCCTCAATAACTCTTTGTTGTGAGTTAACTTAATAAAACTTCCATATAATATAGTTTATACATTAACTTTTCATAAAATATACATTATATATTATATATGATGTATCATAAACCTCATGTATTATGTACATGTATACATGTTAATACATTATGTATGCATATATATGCATAATGTATGTTTATGGTGTATGTATGTGCATATGTATATATATATATATAAAGCACTTTCAGGCTGAAAAAGCCCTTGGATTTCAGCTTTTCTTTTTGGTCAGCTTCTGTAATCAATGAATATTACAAAATAAGAAACCAATAGCCAAAATCATATGAAATCAATGTTCCATAGCGTGTTAGTGATAAACATATGAGAGTTTCTGTCCCAGCTTCTCATCCAGTGTACCTTTCACCACATCACTTTAATTCAATGATCTCACCAATGATATGACTCCCTATCATCTGCTGTACCAAGAACAAGCTTATCCCATTGAAGTAGACATTCTGGACTGTCTCACCTCACTGTCTCTCCCAGTTCCCTCCCTGCTTTTTATTTTCATCAAGTGAGAAACCCTTATGAGTCTGTCATCCCTATGTTTTCATTTACAGTGCATCCCTCCCCTTTAAATATTCCCTAGTTCCTCCAATAACTACTCTCAATTCTTTTATAGATATGGCAATGTCTCCTTTCCCTCTCAAAATAAATAAATAAATACATAAATAGGTCATTATTTTGCTCTCCAGTTTAATTTATCTTTTTCCACCAAACCAAGGATCATCATAAAAGATGTCATTATCATCCTCATCATACTAGCTGATAGATGCATAGGCACGTAACTTTGGAGTTGACAGATTCCTTTCTCATAACTCTTTCATTTGATCTTTGCAACACTATGAACAGTCAGAGAAGGTAACACATTTATATGCAGTTGAAAAAACTAGGGGTCAAAAGTTAAATACATTGCCAACATTCCTATAGGCAGCGAGAGCTGGAACTGACATGGGAGCCAAGGTCTCTATAGCCTAGCTCCTGAGAGCTTTCCATTTTAAACTGTTTACGGGCCTGTGTTCCCACCATGACATTGGTGTTGAATGCTGCCTAGATTCTTTTTTCTCTCTGAATTCCTGCTTGGCTCTTATTACTTTAATGGTACAAATTTCAACCAGGCAAGTACGATTTTGTCCAACACTTGCTTACCTGAGAAGCTCTTACCAAGTATCCAAATAATACCACTTAATGGTAAATTACAGTTTGATTGGTGTTTGCTGTTATGACTGAGCTTTTGAAAAGTAAAACCATTGGCTTTCGCTGAATTAGAGATCTTCAACTCTGTTTTAAATTGAAATGAATTCATTTGATTTCCTCTGCATCCACTAATCAACCGATCTTTAAACTGTGTGTGTTAACAAGGATGGTTAGCACCAATCAAGATTGCTTTTTAAAAACTAGAATATGGGTCTGTATGTGTGTGAATGTGTATTTCATACAACATTGGGAGGCAAATTGTGTACTTTAGCTTTAAACAATTTCGGTTCAATTTCCTCACAACTTCTTTAAAAATTCAGGATATCAGTGCAATATTAGAGTGGACTAATCTGTCTCGGCAGCAGAGGGCAACAGACAGCTGAAGCCAGGAAAGAGACTCACTCTGGGTAACTTGTTTGCAATCCTTTAACAAATGCACACTCTTCTTAGTTCAACTGAACCCTCTTAATGTTAAGTCATTGCCAAGAAACTTTATGCATACCTAGCCCTAAGCAATAGGAATAACGTTTCCTACTTTATTCCTATAAATGTGTGAAGTTTCAGGTCTGTTGAAGAATTTTCAGTGTCCTTTAGAGGAGAAAGGAGCCGCTTGCTGGAGAGTGGGTAGTGATCCCTCACTTGGTATTGTTTTCCTGCCTGTCGCTGCCCCACCAGTACCTCTAGTCAGCACTTTTGTCTCGCGATTCAGAGGAAAAATTAGTGGTTGGTTTGATTGATTGGTTGGAAACAAAGCAAAATAACGCTCAAGACAGGAAAAGTTTAAACCTGAGCATCCTAACCACTACGCACGTTAAAAGTCCTCAATTCACTAGGTAAGAATTGAGCTTCCCCTGGTCTCTGTGAGCTCCCCGGAGCCCCAGTTGCCTTTGACTGCAGAACTGATCGCGTCTGGCTTGTTTCCAAGTGTCCCATATATCGCAAAGCTCTACGCAACAAATCTAACTCTATAGCCATCTGTATCACGGCAATAAGCAAATATAGCTCGCCTCAAGACAGAAGAAAGACCGGGGCTGAACCGTTTCCTTGTTCTTTGCTAGAAATATATTTAAGAAACTCCTAGTACAGTGAGAAATCCAGAGGTGAAAAAAACACTGCACTTCATCCTGAAAGTGCAGCGTCGGTTGTCCTCATTAACTAGAGAAAATATCATTCCGGTGACTCACGAATGCCTCTTAGTTAGGTTTTTCTTTCCAAAGGGCATGGGACGTGACCTAATTTGCTTCCCTGGAATCGTTCCGTTGAACCTTAGGATCCCGGCACACCGGGGGGCATCGAGAAGCACAGGGGTGTCCCCCTGAAGCCCAGCAGCTTCATAACGGGGACCCAGATATGCAGTAGGAAGAAGGGGGGAACTCCGTCCCACTTACCAGTCTTCCACAGATACAGGATGGGTGCCTCCGCCTCGCCCGGGGCTGCAGCCCCGCAGGAGCCCGGGCGCAGCAGCAGCAGCAGCAGCAACTGCTGCAGCGGGAGCAGCCGCGGGAGCAGCCGCAGGACGCCCCGGTGCGGGCCCTCAGCTCCTGGGCTCCAGGACGCCGAGCGCCTCGCTTGCAGCCCCATGCCGCCTGCAGCCGCTCCAGGGTCCAGCTCCGGAACGAGGTGGGCTAGGGGAGGTGTTTCCTTCGCCCTCAGACCAGTCTTCCCAAGGAGCCCACGGAAGCAAAGCTCTCTTCCCTGCTATTGTTCGTGTCAGATGAAAAGGAGGCAAAAGCCCCTTTAACACCAGGGAACAATAGCGGCCGTGGCGGCCGTGGCTGCCGCTGCCACCGCCACTGGCGGGGATGCTGCCGAGGCTGCCACCATAGCGCGCAGAGCGAGTGGCGAGTCCTAGGGGCGAAGGGAGGCAGCCGTCCGCAGGGGGCCCCAGCGGACTGAGCGGGTCCTGGCGGTCCAGGAGGCAGGCAGCGCAGCCCCCGCCGCCAGCTGGAGAGAGGGGGGCGGGGGGGGGGCGGGAGTCCAAACGAGCGCGGGGGGCCAGGAGGTAGCAGGGGGGAGGAGAGGGCCCAAGGGCGAGGGGGGAGGAGAGGGCCCAAGGGCGAGGAAGGAAACGAACGGCGGAGAGAGGGGACACTCAGATGCAACGCAACCCGCCCAGAGAGCTCCCGTGCACATGGTGTGATGAAATATGTTTGGAAGGATACACCAATAAAAAGCATTCACCGCTCGACAGGCTTCAGCATGACAAATAACAGGCAATGAAATTCATCGTCACCCAAGGAGTCAAATGCTAGATCCAGCGGCATGTTATTCCCAGTGTATATTTACACTAAGCTGTGTGTTTATAATTCACGCTAAGCGATGCCTTCTGAATTAGTTTATGTGGGGAGCAGTGTTTACCGTCAGATGGGTGAAACACAGTGAACAGCAGAGACGTTTACTCGCTGCCGAAATGCACTGAAATACTTTTTCAAATTTTTTTTTAACTTAATCTGTTCTCCATAAAAATATGATTCATATTGATCTACTGTGTCAAATCAAAAGTTCATTGTATTCGAATAGCTTTTGAAACAGAATTAGTGGTCAATAAATATTCAGCATACTGTCGAGTTAAGTAGATACAAATTTTACAAAAACTGATTCAAAACTTACATTTCAGATATGGAGTCAATAAAAGCGCTACACCTTTATCTACTTTATTCTGTCAAAAATACGCTGCCTTTAAGTATCCAACACACTTGTGAGTAAAATTAAAGGAAAATTAAAAAAAAAAACTGAGTTTCCATCACTTGGATATCTTCAAATTAATAAATATTTTATTTAAAAATCCTTGGCACTGATTTCTCTGAACTTTTACTGTAGAAAAATGCCTTTCATAATCTAAATAACCTCATGGGTTTGGGTCTTTTGTTCTTTTTGTTTTCACTTTCTTAAGCCAGTAGTAATAGAGGAATGTGTGTGAAACCAGATAATGCTTTGCCCTTTCTCTCTTTTTTTTTTCTTTCCCCCAATAATGACCTTTTATTAATTCATTTCCTTAGTAAAGCTAAAATAGTATCAAGGCATTTAGCCAATTAATAATATGGCCAACAGAAAGCCAAAGAAAACTATTCACATCCGGTCAGCAATGCTTGGCCAAATAAAATAAAATTTGAAAAGCAGGAAAACTACTCTTTATGAATTTACTCCACCAACAGAGCCAACCCAAGAGTTTAAAACGAGGAAGCTAGTATTTCTGGAAAAAGGAAAACCTTCCATAAAGCTCTCTTGGGACGCCACCTGTCATTTTGCGGATCATTCCAGACACAGCCCTTCTGCCTGCATTAGATTAAAAGCAGGTTTGATCAAATAATTCCCAGGTCCTGCCTGTTTAAATATTCTGACATCAGAGGAAATTAGCCACGTTGAAGGTTGCAAATTCAGTCTTTGTTTACTTTCCACTCTGTTAGGCCTCTAAGAGAGAATTAAAAGCTCAGAGAGCCCTAGCTGTGTGAATCTGTGATTAGGAGAGATAAGCTAGTGTGGATTACTATTTCTTCACTGGTGAGAAACAGGCAACAATCAAAAGATTATAGGTTGATGAGGGATACAAAGGAGCCTCATCTTAACTAATGCATGGCTCCCTGAAGGAGCAACTTGTTTCCACAGTTACATCAAAGAAGAAAATAGGACCAGCTTGGTTGTCCTCTTAGGGAGAACTCTGCAATACCCTTCAACAATAGCAGTGTTTTGCCTCCCTGTGTGCTGTTGGGGCCCTAAACCCTGAAATCCTCTAGCTCTGGTACAGGGACTATTTCAATGGGAAGCACCCTATTCATTTCAGCCCATTTTAAGCATTCTTGGGAAGTCCCAAATCAACCCACCAAATAGAAACTCATTATATAACAGAAGACAGAGCATCTAAGAAGTCAAGTTAGTACAATTTAATGTGTGGGGTAAATTACTTAGCTCTTCGAAAATCCATTAGATGCTATACTTAATAGCTTAATGTCAAATGAAAATTCAAGACTCTAATCTTTATGTTTATCCATGGTTGTGTAATAATTACTCAACTGGGAAAAAGTTTAAACATTGTAGCTAAAACTTCAAGCATTATACATAGGAGCCAGGGACCACTTCTAAGTCAAAAGTTGCTGCCATTTAAAATACACAACGAGGGTGAATGTTCTGCAGCTGTGTTTGAAAATAGCCTACAATTGGCTTTTTTTCTTTCAATTTCAATTCATACAAGCCTTAAGTATCACACATAAACACATATACATGCACAGTCAGAAGTAAAAACATATCTGGACAAGGTTACAGAAACTACAGTCATATAAACATTTGTCTCCACTGCTGCCACATATCTGTTCTATAACAATGCCAATTGCACTTGAGGACAAAAATGTATGGGTCTCTGAGGAGACAGAAGTGATATATATATTCAGATATATGTTCCTTTGTGTAAGCTATAGTGTCCTGTTGGACAAATGCTATCAATAAATCTGATAGACAGCAAGAGTTAGAAAAGACATACCATGCTTTGTTTTCTAAAATATGATATAAATAACACACAAATGTTTAACGACATGATGTCACAATGTAGTCATGAGAAGTCTCAAGGATTGGGATTAAATTGACCATCTGTACAGCCTGCCATGAAGTAAGTCGTTCATCATTTTTCATGAACTGTTCAAGTATTAATGAGCCAGGGCTATAAAAGTTTTCCAAACCAATGGACGAAAAATGCAAAGCATATTTTTAATGTTTAGAAATGAGACAATTCTGAACCTATCAGCTCTCTTGTGGTGTCCTTTCATCTATCTTTATTAGTTTTGGTATCACTTCCAAACTCCAGAGTGAGAGTGTGGATATATCCACGCGTGTTTTCTCCTTTATTAGAAAGCAAGCATAAAAGCGTACTTCACAACATATAAGACATATGGAAAATGACTTTCAGTGATTACTACGAAATTTAAAATCAATCATCAAAAATTGAATTACTTGACAGAAAGGGAAACAACTTTTAATATCATCAGTTTTTTATGAATAAAAGCAATAAGTAAATGAAGAAATATACAGTTATTCATCGATGGAGTGTGATACACGGAAGTGTCAAAGGATGTCCATTTTGAAATAAAAATTTTAAATTTTCTCTACATAAATGGATTTGCCTTATTAAAGAAACAAACAAACAAACAAACAAACAAACAAAACACCCAAAGGAATTCTGTTTGTGCAGCCTCTAGGTGTCATACTTGACCAAGATTTGGGATAACAATATTTCTTTTGGGCTTCTTTCTATTCTCCACTTTTTGCCACACCCACCAAATTATTAAAAGATAAAGCAGTTCACATTTTATCTTTTGCACTAAATAGCCCCAGGTTTTACTTTCTTTCCAAATTCTAACTAATATTCACCTTCTGTTTTCCTTTTAATTCCTTTTTGTTTATAACAGCTGTGTTTTGTTGGTTGGTTGATTATTACAGTTTGCTGGTTTGTAGGTATGTGTAGTGACAAGAGGGCAGATTCCAAATTTCAAATAGTTTTACAGAAAGAAAATTAATCCCACGGTTTCTCCATTTTAATCAAAACTAAACTTGTTTGGAAACAATAAGGGCCTGCTACAAATAGTTGGATCCCTTGTTTTGAATACCAGGTGAAATTGTAGAATATTTTGGTTTAGCTCTTTCTAGGGTTTTGGGAATCACTCACTACAGACCTTAGAATAAGGATCCCATCCCAGGTGGTATGTGAGGCATCAACAATCCCTGATACAAGGTAATAATACCCTGATTGTTAAAAAAATTTCACCAGTGGTGACTTGGGAGAATATTCTATGGAGAACAGCCTGGCAGATGCAATGTTTTAGGCGTTTGAAAAGTACGGAGATACAAGTATTCAAGCGTAACACCATTGAGTAGTTATCATGAGTTATCAGTGTCCTACATGTGAATTAAGATAAAGTACAGGCCTTCAACAAACAACTGAAAACTAACTATAAAGTCCAGGTACCCTTAAAAAGAGCCCTTGTCTCAAGCAGTGGCAGAGTGATAAAAAGCTGAAGATCAAGCTGAAAACTAAAGAGCTGACAACCGCAAAGATGACTGGACGATCAGCTGAGGCAGGTTTGTTATGCTAAGATCAGGGTTCTGCTTTGGAAAACCTAGAAGCTAATGTGTAGGACAAGTTTGTGTGGATGGGTGCCCCAAGGTCTTTGGCTCCCCAGATTCTTCCAAGCTCTCCAAGGCTTCAGGGACAGCCCACCCCACCCCCTATTAACAGTGGGCACACCCTTTTCCCTGCAGGGCCCACCCCACCACCTTTCCCAGTTTCCAAGCAGATAACTAGGATGATGTCACAACACTGTCAGCCTAGGACATGCTGGGCCTGTTAACAGAGTAACAAGGATTACACAGCAAAGGAGCTTCAAGAATTAGCTAGGAGGTTCTAGGAGGAGCCAGGAGAGTATCCACGGGCTAACTTTTGGAAGGTTTGACTAGATGTCAGGGCCTAGATAGGAAAAGAGAGAGTTCATTGACTTGAGGGAACACTCCAAGATATCGGATTATCAGCCTGTCAAGCACTGAAAGGGATGGTGCACACTGATGGTTCCCAGAAATCTGGAGACACGCTGATGGAAACTGAAATTCCTAAATTACCAAAGAGACAGGGGAGGAAGGGACATGCTGGAGTAGATACATAATGTAAGGAAACCAAAGACCCAAGAAAGGATTACGCTCCTCCAAGGGGACACACAGAGAGCACACCGATCACCAAAGCCATCAGGAATGTGTTGGTGAAAGGGACACCAGAATCATTAAGTTCCATGTGACCAGTAGGAGAGGTCGCACAGGTTTCAGTCCCTGATCCATTCGTGAGTGGTATAAAGTCACGCTCTAAATTCAATTTTTTTTCACATGGATATCCAATTTCCCCCACGCCTTTTAAAAGACCACTATTTTTTTTTCTTTGAATTGTCTCAGCACTTTAGCATAGAAAATAGAGTCAACGGCATTGTAACAGCTATATACGATGTCAGAGCGGTAGTAGATTGGGAGAGAGGTGCAAATGTCTAACTATTACATTATTTTGTACATTATTTTGTACATCGGAAACTAGAAATAATCAAGTGACCATGAATGGGATTGTTTATTTCTGTTCAACTGATATGGATGCCTATTTATGCTCACACCACACTATCTCAATTACTGTAGCTTCTACTAAGTTTTGAAATCCAATAACGTAAGACCTCCAACTTTTTTATTTCTCAAAATGTTATGGCTAGTCCGGGTCCTGTGCATTTGCTTATCTATTTTAGGATCGACGTGTCAATTTCTACAAATTGCCTGCTGAGATTCAGATAGAGATTGCAGTGAATCTATAGATCGATTTGAAGTGAACTGCCACCTTAATAGAAATGAGTCTTCCAATTTCATGAACATGGAATATCTCTCCATTTATTTAAATACTCACAAATTATTTTCATGAATATTTTATAATTTTCAGTTCATAGACGGAACTTATTTTGCTGAATGTATACCTAAGTATTTTACTGTTTTTTTATGTACTCGTGAATAGAAATGTTTTCTGAATTTGATTTTGGATTATTTATTACTAAGAGAAAGGAATCAAGTTGACTTTTACATATCAATTTTCTATCTGCAATCTTGCTTAACTCATCTATTAATTCTAATAGACATTTTCTGAATGTCAGGTTTTTCAGTATGTAACATTGCCACCTGCAGATAAAGACTTTTTAAACATCCCTTTTCAATCTGCAAACCTTTATGATTATTACTATTACAATTATATTTATTGTCTTGCCTATTACACTGGCTAAAACTTCCAGCACGATGGTAATAGAAGTGGAGAGTATTACACTTACTGAGCCTTGTTTTGTGATCCAGCTTATGCTCTATAGTGAAGAGTACTTACTGTGCACGTAAAAAGAATGTGTCACCCATTGGGTCAAGTGTTTTATAAAGTTCAAGTCAGTTGTTAGCGTTGTTCAACTATTTATATTCTGGCTGATTTTCTGCCTAGTTGGTTTATCAATTATTGACAGGGGATTATTGAAAGCTTCGGATATTATTGTTGAATAGCCTATTTTTCCTTTTAGGTCGATCAGTTTTAATGTCTTGTATTTGAGAGCTCTGTTGTTAGGTGTACACAAATGCATTGATTCTTATACTTTCCGGATGTATTGACCCTTTTATCCTTATCCTTTGCCCTTCATTGTCTCTACCAGTGTTTCCTTATTGTGAAGTCTATTTTTCCTCATAATACAGCTACTCCAGCTTTCTTATGATTGCTGTTTTGCATGGCATATATTTTTCCAATCCTTTAACTTTCAATCAACTTGTGTGTTTGAACCTCTTGTAGATGGCGTACTGTTGAGTTTGAATTTTTTATCCAGTCCAATAATCTCTGCTTTGGATTGGGGTTTTTAGATTATTTGTATTTGATGTAATTATATATGTAGTTATATCACATATCATTTTGCTGTTTATATATATTTTATGAACAGCTATACCATAAAAGGCACCAATTTAAAGTAAGTAATTCACTGGTTTATTCATAGTTGTACAATTGTCACCATCATGTAATTTTAGAACATTTTTATTAAACCAAAAGGAAATCTCAAACCCATTAACAGTTACTCCCATTCTCCCCCTCCCCCATACTCTGGCAACTACTCACTCACTTTCTGTCACTATGGATTGACACATTCTGAACATTTTATGTAAATTAAATCATATAACATGTGGCCTTTTGTGAATCGCTTCTTTCAATCAGAATAAGTTTTCAAGGTTCATTCATGGTATATCATGAATCAGTGCATCCTTGTTTTTTTTTATGATTGAATACTGTTTTGTTGTATGCATGTATTACATTTTTTTATCTTTTAATCAGTTCATGAATTTGAGTTGTTTCCAATTTTTGGCTATCATAAATAATTCTGCTGTGAACTTTTATGTAAACCTTATATCTTTTTTTGTTCCTCCCTCTCCATTTATGCCTTATGATTTTTAACAAACCATTTAAGCCCTTCTGGATTTTTTTTAAAAATATTTTTTAGTGGTTACCCTAAGGACTATAATATCTATCTCAGCTTTTCATAATCTAGTTCAGAAGAATATTTACTTAATTTCCATAAAACATAGAATTTTTTTCCCCATATGTCTCTTTTCCCTCCTCCCCCATAAGAGCTATACATGCTATGAACCCAACAGAACAGGGCTATAAACACTGCTATACAAAAGAACATATATATTTTTTTAGGAGAAGATAATATATTTATAGACTCTTTCACATATTTTCCATTTCTGACATCCTTCATTTCTTCATGTGGGTTGGAGTTACTGTCTGGTTTCATTTTCTTTCAGGCTGATGGACTTCCACTAGTACTTCTGGTAAGGCAATACTTCTGCTAGCAATTACTCCTCCCAGATTTTATCTGGCAATGTCTTTATTTCATCTTCATTTTTGTTTTCTTTAACTCTTTGAATATGGGATGCCAATGTCTTCTCTAAATCACTGTTCCTGATGAGAAGTTAGCTGTTGGGTCTTTTCATGGTTCCCTTGTACTTGATGAGTTGTTTGTTGTTGTTGTTTTTTCCATAATGTTTATAACATTTTCTTATTGTTTTTGATGTAGCACTCCTATTCTACTCAGGGTTGGTTGAGGTTCTTATCTGTTTTATGTTTCTCATCAAATTGGGTAGTTTATGAGCACTATTTCTTCAAATACATTTTTCTCTGCTCTCTTTCTTGCCTTCCCTGGGACTCCTATTGCCTATTTGTTGGTACACTTGATGGTGTCTCACAGGTCTTTGAGGCATTGCTCATTTTATATTATTTTCCTCTCTAGTCATAAGATTAGATAGTTTCTATTGATCTAAAGTTTACTGATCAAACTGTTTTATTCTCCAGGGACCTAGGTTATTTCCATCTTTGACTCAGTATGTCAACATGTGGCCTACATGGTTGCCTTTGAAGGAAACAAGAGGGCAAGAGAGTTCTAGTGTTCTATGAGATGTTTACATTATTTCTCTCTACATACCACTCTGCCACATCATACCATATTGTCACGATCTGTTAGGACAGCTGTAAAATTTCCCTGTCTGTATTCCCAATATGAAGCAAATGGAATAAATTTAATAAAGATACAGCAATATCTCTGCTATGAATTCCTACATTAAGGCAACTCTGTTACCCAAACGATTTATGATTTTTCTTTGTCTGCTTACCTAGATGTCATAAACCTTTACATGTTTTCAGGTCAAATTGTTGAGCACATATGTAGGGGATGGTGGGTTAATAGCTACTGAAATATAAAAATTAAAGTCTTTCTCTAGAGAGCTGGCAGTCACTAAGTTGGCAATGGTATACCACTCTTAGGGTTCAACTCTGATCAAATAAGAAATCGAATTCACAACAGAAGCAGGCTGGGAGTGATTACTTCATGATGTGTAACATGATGGGTGAACAGATGAGTTCCTTCTGCTTCATTCCTAAACGCTACAAAAACATCAGCAGCAAAATTTAAAATGCATAAATATGTAAGGCCAAATAGAACAGGAGAGAAAACAAACAAACAAACAAAAAAACATATAACCTGTGTCTTTGATAAGAGAAGTGAATAGATAGTAGTTTCTTATGTTGCATTTCCCTTTATATTTGGGCCGGTTTTTATAACAAATTATCAGACCTCACTTCCTAATCACTCAGTCTACAATAAACTCCAATGTGAATGGCTCTCCCTGGGCTGTAGAACATGATAGCCCTTCTTTACTCCACCTTCAGAGTATGAGATACCCCTTATTTCTGACCCTTCCTGATCAGTTATTTTTTGTTTTACTCTGTGATACATGTAGAGTCTCAACGTCCTTCCTTACTTTAAAAGTTTTCTCCTATTTTAATTTTTTTCTAATTTTTTTGACACCACTCATTTTGTACTACAGTAAGTCTTCACTTAACCTCATCCAATAAGTTCTGCAATTTTAAGCTAAATGACATACAATGAAACCAATTTTACCATAGGCTAATTAATACAAACAAAAGTTGCTATGGCATCACTTTGATGCTATAATGAAATGATGTAAAATGAAACAATGTTATTCAAATACCTGCTCTATCTTCCTCTCCTGTTCTGTTTGGCCTTATATATTCATACATTTCAAATTCTGTTGCTGGTGTTTTATAGTGAGGGAGAGAGAACTTATGTCCAAACCCATCTTGTTTAATTGGTAGTCAATTATTTTATTTTCTATTTTCCTTCTTCTTCTATATTTTTCTAATCAGCTGTAAAACAAAACTTTAATATTTAATTGATATTCATTACTTTCACACGTTAAATGTCAGTTAAACCTTTCACATTATATGAAACAATGAAGACACTATTGTGTGGCAAAAAAAAAAATTAATACAGAAAGATTTACAACGTTTCCATAAAGTCAGTGAAGAGTTTGAAAATAGTAGGATACCATGATTTCCCTATACATTTCATTGCCCAAATTAGAGACAGCTTTCTGGAAATCAGTGATTCTACAGAGGAACTCTGCTCTGACAAAATATAATTAACACAAATGTTTGTCTAATTTGAATTTATTTATAGTACAAGGTCCACAACAGATGCGTGACAAGTACTTGTGAAAAGAGGGAAATAATTTAAATAATTCCCATGCCTAAATTAAAAAAAAAATATATATATATATATATATTTTTTTTTTTTGAGCAGTGTCACTGGCCCCCATATGTGGGACCCGAACCAGGGCCACTGGCTTCCCAAGCCAGCGCTTAATGACCGTGCCACATGGCCGGCCAAAAAAATATATATTTTTAAATTTAGTAATTAGGAAGGGAAATAACTGCCCAAGTGCTCCCAAGACCATATATGAAGAATTAATTCAAAACAATAATTTCCTGAGAAAGAATGAATCCTGGTATACATGATTACCCATAAATGAACTAAAAACCTAAAGCTTGTTCATGAGATAAAATTTATTATATAAAAGTAGTGTTTGTTTTTTTTAAAAAAAATGACACAAATATGTTTGACAGTCTTGCTACCGATTACTTTGGGTTGATAGATCTTCCTTTGCTAAGAGAATGGCCTTTCTTTATATTTCTGCTTAATAGGTGATGAAAGGAGACCAGCTGTTCAACACATCTTGGCACTCACAAGTGAAAGATGCACTCATTCTTGGAGAGTAAGATATGCTCACATCTCACACACCGTGCATAATAACGCAATAGAAAAAAATCTATAGCTATGCTGAATTCACCATTTGGCAATGAAAATCAAGCTCAGTGTAAGATGAAGATATGACACAGAAGAAAAAAAAGCAAATGTCAGTAAATTAGCTCCATCCAATTGTACTGCCCTGTGGTGACAACAGACGTCACTACCAATTTTCACAAGCGGCTAGTACACGTTGGTAACTGAAACCAGAATGAAAAGCCTTCTAATTAATTGCTACTGGCAGATCTGTTACTTTCAAAAGTTTTTCCCTTGAGATGCTGATGCTAACCTGCCTCAGCCAACGATAATTGCATCCTTTTGCGATTTACAAAGAAAGTTTTCTTTCACTTGCTAATTGGTGGTACAGAAAATGTTGCAGTAGACCCCAGATGATGATAACATTTTTATCCTTTCTAAATTAAATAATGGGTTAAGACCAGCCAAGTTTTGGCTGGACACTAGCTCACCATCCAAATTTTGTTTTACTCAACTGAAAAGAGATAAAATTAAGCAGCTATGCAGGGATGTGAATGAAAGCAATTCCTCAAAACTCTAAGAGCCAGCAGGACTATTTAATCTACAATATATTTCACTTGCCAAATTGTGAATACTTAGTGTAAGGGGATTGAGAGTGTGGACAAGATGCCCTTATAAACGCATGTGTCTCTACATGAAAAGTGACAGAAACCTCATTCTACAGCTGTTTGAATATTCTGAAATTGTTGCATGTTTAGTCCAAATTTAAAAAACAGGACTTAAGAGCAACACCATCAAAATCATGCAAGCCGGGCCAACCAAGTGGCACGGTAGTTAAGAGCTGGTTTGGGAAGCCAGCGGCCCCGGTTCAGGTCCCACGTATGAGGACCAGTGACACTGCCCTCAAAAAAAAAAAAAAAAAAATCATGCACGCCAAAGATCTAGATCTAGGTTCTTCCCAATAGGACCCAGATATGGTTGCAGAAAAGTTTATAATGCCCACTTATTTTATCACAGTTCTCATGTGATCTCAACTATACCATCCCAAATCAAATCACTGATAAAAACTCATCCATTCATTCAGCCAATGGGATAACGCTTATTGAGTGCCTACTATGTGCCACGCACTGTGTCCAACTCTGGAGCTACAGTGACCTATACGTCATGCTTTACTTTCTTCATGCATGCATGGTCCTGAGCTTAGAACTGTATGTGCTAGTCCAACTGCCAGGGTCCTCGACTCTAGAACAACATAGTATATAATTGGCATTCTGTAAACAGATAAAATGTAATATGGAGACAGAACACAGGCTCAAGAGAAAACTTATTGCTATATTAGTGCGCAGTGTACTGTGTTGGTATGTAAATAACTAACAGTGGGCATTATCCTCAATCGATCCTCTCCGGGAAAAACAAACGGCTCCACGCAGGCAGCCCCCACAGTGTGTAATGAGCAGAGACTTCATGCTCTCTGTGTTGTCACCGCTGATGTTTGAATCCTGCTGTTTTCACATTCTGAGCTGCTGAGATGACTGCACTTTCTTGGCAACTGAAAGGGGAGCTTACTCCAGTTTCTCCCATAACAAGTAAGGGACAAAACCTATAATCCATCTTAATTTCATCCCATCTGACTAGAAAGGCACTGTTGGTGGGGGCAGGAAACATCACTGACAATGACTTATGTGAAGAAAACAAACACCAAAGCAAACAATTTTTTAAAAATTAAAGTTTATGGGGGTGACAATTGTAAGTGGTTACCAGAGGGTAAGTGGGGAGAGGGTGGTAGATGAGAGTAAAAGGAATCAAAAATATGGTGATGGAAGGAGAACTGACACAATGTGATATATAGATGATGTATTACAGAATTGTACACCTGAAACCTATGCAAACAATTTTTAAAAGGTATTAACTCAATGGGTTTAAATTACAAAGATTTCCCTTTAGTAAAATGGAACAAAGACCCAGACCTGATCATATTTCATTACTTCATTATGCATATATGTAAGCTACTAATAGTTTACATATTTTTAGAAAAAATAGGTTTCACACACAGATACACAAAACAGAATAGGTAGAGATTTTTAAATGGGTAACATGTTGTTGACATCAGCACAGATGGTATTTTTTAAGGAATAGGAGCACTGATGTATTTCATTCTTTCAGACCATACAAGTACAAAGGAGCACGAATGTAAATCTATTTTTAATAACTATTTTCTTACTATATTCTCATGAAGTTCCTGCAAGTGTTTATGTTTACCTGACATAATATGTACTATTTCCTTGTTTTCCACGAAATTAAAAAAGTTCCCGCATTGGTTGCTTCACATTGGACTGTTAGCCACTATATTCTTCAGTCTTTGAAAGGAAGAGCCTTAACCACACGATAAATAAACCTAATGCTTACCTCTAAGCAATAAGTGACTAAAATAAAATCATAAGCATTTGCTTTACAGCTTGTTTTTCCTCTCTAAATTATGATTTTGCACCATTTATTTAAATGGCTTTCACTTTTATTGCACTGCAAAAGTGATATCATATTCTTTGTATGTACTTCATTATCTCATTTGATTGGGTTTTGATTCCTGCAACATACAGCAAAGGCTGATGTGCCTTTTGCAATTGGAAACAGTGGTTGCATGCTGAGAATAATTAGCATCACTAAGGCAGAACAAATGATTTCTTTGCAAAACACCAAGTCTGTGTTTCAACAAAGATAATTGCAGAATGCCCAAGTTATCATGGGCCTTCCAGTAGAGTGGTTACTTTGTTTAATTAACATTTTTGTAATTTTAATTACCTAATAACTACAGTGACCCAGATATCATAAAGAATGTTGCTTTTGAAATTGGTTTGTTTGATTTGTCATTTTTCATTAAAATATTTATTTTATATAGATATTTTATCAAATATTACTTTTTTCTAATTGTTTCTAATCATAATTTAAGCAAAATAATAATTTCATTGTTGCCTGTGGCTACCAGAATGGTAGTGAGCTATATCCTTCCTGCCCAATTCACCCTGAAACTGTAAAGATCTTTTATTAACCCAACAGAGGAACAATTACAAGTAGCCAGATCAGTAGAGTTTTCTACACTTGCTTTAGCAAGATAATACGAATATGGTAATTAAATACCACAAATCAATTTGTACTAAAAGAAATCATTTAGTAATAGCAATAACAGAGAGTTGATTATAATTTCTTATAATGAAGGGGCTAATCCTCTTTAAACCAGTAAAACCTGCACTAAAATGTTCACTCAATTGTTTGTATTTCAGTTAAAATTATTGGTGAGTTAATGATTATTGCAGCACCTCGAGTAGAAGCATTACATTAAGCAGAGTTCGCTGTACAGCAAAAATGTCATGAGTGCATGCTACTCTGAAATTAAACCTTACTTTCCTGTACCTATATGGCTGCAGGAAACAAGTTGTTGCTCCATTGTGCAGCGCCATCTAGGTTATCATGGTTCCAGATACCAGTGTTTTGCCGAGTCTAATTCCATGCAAGACTCCTTCAATTAATCTGACCTTGCTACAAACGAATTCATCCTTTCCAATGTTTCTGGAATAATTAGGTAAACACAAGCTGTCAAAGTTTTAAACTTTATAGCCTGTATTTACATCCACAGAGTCATTGGCAGACAGACTATGAAACCATTATTAAAGTTTCATTCTATATAATTTCAATCTTGAATGTTAACAATTTTCTGCTATTGATTTGATTGACATAGGAGGAATCCTTTTAAAATCTAAGAAATCATCCTCCTTTCCTCATTTTGAAACTATTAAGTCACGAAAAAGTAGAGTATTTTTGGAAAGTGAGTTATATCTTCAGAATTGTAACTCTCAGCACAATTTTGAAATGCACGTTGACCTTGTTGTGTTATGCTCTTAATATATCTACACATTGCTAATGCAGATACCCACCTAGTTAGCAAATGCAGTGAAAGTAATGAAGATTACTTAAAGATTACTGAAACAGTAAAAAGAAAATTTAATAAAAACAAACTGGAGTGAAAGAGTATGAAATTCAGAGTATTTTAAATACTTCACCAAAGAACATTGTCTTATTTTTATTCAAATTTTTATATAGACTATTTTATATAATAATGTATGTTCTTTCAGTGAATGACTTTGACTAAGGTCAAGGTGTTATATCTTGGAATATTTAAAATATCCATATGTGATATAGATTTAGAGACACAGAACTATATAACTCATTTTCTCCTAGTAAGAGCTTTTAAGTAAAATATTTTTTTGTTTGGCAAGCATGTAACTTTAACATTATTTTTTTCTCTTATTAAATTCTACTTCTGCCTTGTAATGGTTAGATTTGGTTCAAAGGCATATTTATTTCATTTGATAAATGTGAATTTAAAAGAGGTTTAAAAAATAGGAAGTGTTCATTGAAATTCTCTCCTATTACAGTAAAAGTTCATTTTTCTTGCAAATCAACTTTAGTTGCCTTAGCAACCCTTTCATTTCAAAAGTTCAAAGTCAAACTCTATTAAGAGAATATAATTGGAAAACTATAATAAGAGAATATAAATGGCAATTCAGTAAGACTATCACGATGTTGAAATAGTTTGATCATTAATTTAGCATCGGTGATGCCAATGACAAATTATTAAGGGTTCATATAAAAGGTTGATGACTATTGCTCGGAAGCACTTAAGTGACAATAAAAAAGGGATTGTGTTTTTTCATATGTTATAAGAGAAGACTGATTTGGCTGAGTACCAGTGAAAATATAAAGTACAGTAAGAAATTATTATTTTATCCTATGTAAAGTAATAAATATCACCAAACTCATTTGCTATTTATATATTAGTTGCAGTATCCTATCTTTCTACCATTTGAAAGTAAATAAACCAATATATAACTATATGAATCATACCCTTCTCACTCCTTCCATTTGCCTCATAGAAATACATTTTATTTTAAATAAAACAATACAGACAAGACATACTAACTGAGAAAAACAGTCTGAAGTGAGGCTGGTTTCATCTTGAGACAATATATATTATTTTGTCATCTTCCCTAAATTGACTTTTTACATTAATTATTAATGTAATTAACATATATAGAATTACCATGTAATTTGGATTTGCATTGTTTTTCTTGTTACATCAAAGCCAACACAACATAAGGATATAACAATAATAATTAAGACATGACAAAAAACTTAAAGACTAATTTCAGTAAGAAGTACTGATATCAAATTTTGAAATAAGATATGGGCAAACTGTTACTTGGTAGAGCAACAGAATGTCACAATAATATTATTTAGAGTGATGTCAGAATGCAAGAGTGGGTGAAGATTAGAATTTATATTATCTATTTCCCCATATGCAGAGGGATACAGAGGCATTTTGTGATCATCACAATACCCCAAAAAGAAATTTGATAATTTTTTTTTGAGGACAGTGTCACTGGCCCTCATATGTGGGATGTGGTACCCGAACCGGGGCTGCTGCCTTCCCAAGCCAGCACTTAACCACCGCACCACTCGGCCGGCCCTAGGTTGATATAAAATGTTAAAAGATGCATGACTCCTATCACAAGGCAATCATGTACTTTATAAAAACATTTAAATATACCCTCACTACATTAGTGAACAAGGTACAAATACCAGTGGTGCTAAAAAAAGTCTTATATCATTCTAATAGTACAAGAAAATATAATTAGCCAAGAGAAATAAAATGGACAACTATGAGAAAGACAAGAGAAAACTATCAGTAACTAAAAAAATATAATAAATATCTGAGAAACTCGAGTACATCAATAGAAAAGCCTTTAAAATGAATAAGAGAATTCAGGAAATTAAATGATTGGTATATAAAATTATCATTAATTTTCTGAAAAATAATAATCAGTACATATAACACAGAAAATGTGATTAAAGGGATTCCCATTTATCATTTATAAATGAGATAAGCTAAAAAGAACTTAGGGATTAATAAGAAATGTTCAAGACATGTAAAAAAAAATTGGGGTGATGTAAGCATCATGGCAGCATCAGAAGGCCTCCAGTCTGTCCCCTTACTGTTCCAAGTTGGGCAGCCATCACTGAACGAAGGATTCCCTGCTCAACACACAAACATTTCTGAGAGATCCCTACACTGAGACATGTGAAGGAGGGTGTATTGTAGAGACCAGGGGAGGCAGGTCGAGGGAAAGGACAGAAATGGGAGCCTCAGACGCAGTCCCACTGCCCTGAGCCTCAGCCTACATGATAGCAGTGAAGGGTCCAAATGCATACCCCACTGGGCAGACCCGAGGGGCAGAGGCAGCAATCTGGCCTGAGTGACCAATACACTTTGTGGCTGAGCCCAGGATGAGAGGCAGAGAAGCAGTGCAAAGGATGGCAGCGGCTGACAAGCTGCCATCACCAGGCAAATAGAACTATAGATATAGGAATTCACCCATCACCCTTTTATGGCCCAGCCCGCATTACAGCCTTCCCTTGGCAGATCATGAAGGGGCAAAGGCAGCATTAGAGACTAAGTGGTCTGAACTCACTGAAGTTGAACCCACTGGAAAGAACAGAGCCGCAGACACGTAAATCTACTTCTCTCCACCCACGCCAACCCCACCCATTGCAGTGGAGCATGACAGAGGCAACTGTGTCACCTCACAAAGAAGTGTGGCTGGTGGCTTCTGATTGCAGGAAAGCAGCACCAGGGACACAGACCAGAAGCCCCATTGCCTGCCACATCCTACCACGGGGGTGGCCCCCTGAGACCAAGACAACCAGGGCATAAAGAGAATGCCCACCTCCTCAGGGAACATAGAGATTATTGTCCAAGGCAGACGGGATGCCACCCCAAAGATATCCTAAAAGCCCCCCAATAATACAGGTAAGAGAAAACATATCACCACCTGCAGGAAAACAAAAGAAAGACCTTTACTGACTGACCTGCTACAACAGTTAAAAGAGACAGTACTTAAAATTAAAAACAAAACAAAACAAACAAACAAAAAAACATACACACACAAAAAAAAACCCAGGCAGAGATATAGCCATCAAGTATCAAGAATAGCCAAGGTAACAAGGTAGTTCAGAAAGAAAAAAGAAAAATGTCCAGAAAGTAAACTCTAAGACATGAAAGATTGTGATTTAAATGACAAACAATTTAAGAATGCAGTTTGCAAAAATTCAACAAGATCCAAGAAAACTAGGAAAGGTAGTTGAATGAGCTCAGGAATAAAATCAACAAACAACAAGGAGTACCTTATCAAGAACCAAACAGAAATTCTGGAGCTGAAGAACTCAATTAATGAGATGAAGAACGAACTAGAGGGCTTCGGAAATAGAACATACAAGATGAAGGAAAGAATTAGTGACATTGAAGATAGAAATCTAGATATGACTCAGATGCAAGAAGAGAGAGAATTGAGAGGGAAAAAAAAGGGGGAAGAACTCTAAGAGAACTATCTGACTCTATTAGAAAGAGCAATATAAGAATAATGGGTATAGCAGAAGAAGAGAAGAAGGGAACAGAGAACATATTCAAACAAATAATTGGCAAGAACTCCCCAACACTAGGAAAAGAACCAAACCCTCAAATCCAAGAAGCTAATAGAACACCTCATTATCTCAATGTAAAAAGGCCTTTTACACGGCACATTACATTAAGGCTGTCAAAATTTAATGACAAAGAAAATATTCTCAAGGCATCCAGGGAAAAGAACACGGTAACCTATAAAGAAAACCCATTTGATTATCATTGGATTTTTCAGCAGAAACTCTACAAGCTAGGAGACAGTGGAATCAAATATTCAAATTATTGAAAAAGAGAAATCACCAGCCAAGAATAATATATCCAGCAAAGTTCACCTGTAGATATAATGGAGAAATAAAGCCTTTTTCAGACAAACTGAAGCTTAGGGACTTTATCAGGACAAGATCTATATTGTAAGAAAAGCTGAAAGGAGCCCTTCCACCAAAAATAAAAAGGCAATCTGTATGTTCTCTTTAGAGAAACGTATCTTCAAATCCTCTGCCCTTTTTTTAATTGGGTTGTTTGATTTTTTGGTGTTGAGTTGCATGAGTGTTTCACAAATTCTGGATTTTAACCCCTTATCAGATATATCGTTGACAAATATATTCTCCCATTCAGTGGGCTTCCTTTTTGTTTTATATTGATGGTTTCCTTTGCTGTGAAAAAACTTTTAAGGTTGATGTAATCCCATATGTTCATTTTTTCTTTTACTTCCCTTGCCCATGGGGATATATCAGTAAAAATGTTGCTCAGGGTAATGTCTGCAAATTTACTCCCTTCATTTTCTTCTAGGAGTTTTACGGTTTCAGGTCTTACATTTACGTCTTTAATCCATTTTGAATTTGTTCTTGTATATAGCATAAGGAGGTGATCCAGCTTCATTTTTTTTGTATGTGCCAGTCCAGTTTTCCCAGCTCCATTTATTAAATAGACTATCTTTATTACCCCAATGCAAATTCTTGCTTCCGTTGTCATAGATCAACTGTCTGTATATGCATGGATTTATTTCTGGGCTTTCTATTCTCTTCCATTGATTTATGTGTCTGTTTTTATGCCAGTACCATAATGTTTAGGGAAATGCAAATAAAAACCACGATGAGATACAACCTTACCCCAGTCAGAATGGCTATCATTAATAAATCAACAAAAAACAAGTGCTGGCGAGACTGTGGGGAAAAGGGGACCCCGCTGCACTGTTGGTGGGATTGCAGATTGGTGCAGCCACTATATGAATCAGTATGGAAGTATCTCAAAAAACTGGAAACGGAACTACATTATGACCAGCGATTCCACTCCTAGGTATTTATCATGAAAAACCCAAGACACTAATTCGAAAAAATATATGCACCCATATGTTCATTGCAGCGCTATTTACAATAGCCAAGACTTGGAAACAATTGAAATGTCTATCAGTAGAGGACTGGATTAAGAAACTGTGGTACATTTACACAATGGAGTATTACTCAGCTATAAAGAAGAAAGAAATTGTACCATTTGCAATGATATGGATGGACCTAGAGAACATTATGCTAAGTGAAATAAGTCAGTCAGAGAAAGACAAATACCATATGATCTCACTTATATGTGGAATCTAAAGAACTAAATAAACAAGCAATGTAAACAGAAATAGTCTTACAGACACAGAGGAAAAACTGATGATCGCTAGATAGGATGGGGGTGGGCATGAGGGAGAAGAGGAAGGGATGAGACAACACAAATTGGTAACTATAATATTGCGGCAGGGATAGAAAAGACAGTTTGGGGAGTATAATCAATAATGTTGTAAATATTTTTTAGAGGACCAGATGGACTTGTGTCTTGTTAGGAAGACCACTTCATGGACGGTGTAGAGGCCTGCCCTCTGCACTGTACATCTGAAGCTCCTGCTGAATAATATTACATGTCCACTATAATTTAATACATATACAGTCATGGGATATGGAGTATAGTGCGGGAATGGAGTCAACAGAATTGTAATAGATATGTATGATATCAGGGGGCGGGCAATGGATTGGGAGAGAGGGGTTGTCACTTTGTAAGGGGTGAAAAGGATAACTATTGCATTGTTTTGTACACCTGAAACTAATAATAAAAATAAATAAATGAATAAATAAATAAATAAAAAGGCAAAAGGGTACAAAAGTGTGATTAACATGATAGACAGACAAAAGTAGGAAATTACAACTCTTCTTCGGAATACAATATTAAACACTTGAAAATAAGATATAGGTGAAAGGGGGGTCTTTAAGAAAAGACAATAGCTACTGCAATGTGGAAATGAATACACAGCTTATAAAAGAATGATGTGTGATGACAAAACCATAAAAGAGGAGGGGGAAATGAAATTGCACAGGTGAATGGCAATAAGATGCAATCAGAAGAGAAAGGGCTTTTATACACATGAAACTTTTTTTTTGCATAAACACAATGGTAATCACAAAGCAAAAATCTAGAACTGAGACAAGTAACAAAACAAAAGAGGAAATGGAGGTGAAAATAATCATAGAAAACCACCAATCTACAACAGCAGACTGAAACACAAGGGAAAAGAAACAATGGAGACACAGAGCAACCAGAAAATAAAAGATAAAATGGCTATAGGAAGTCATCATATATCAGATACTATCCTAAATGTAAATGGACTAAATTAATAGAGTATGTGATGGATTATAAAACAAGACTCAAATATATGTGCCTTCAAGAGACCCATCTCAGCTACAAAATAGGCTCAAGGTACAGTAATAGAAGATGATACTCAAAGCAAAAGGCACCCAGAGAAAAGCAGGTGTAGTTGTTTTTATATCAGATAAATAGATTCCAAGCAAAAAAAAAAAAAAAGGTAACAAGAGACAAAGATTAACATTTTATAATGAAAAAGGGACAACCCATCAAGAAAACATAACACATATCAATATATATGCACTCAATCTAGGAGCACCAAATATACAGCACTACTAACAGAACGAAAGGGAGAAATTGAGAAAAATACAATTACAGCAGGGGACCTAAATGCCCCATTGTCAGCAATTGGTAGATCATCCAAACAAAAAGTCAATAAGGAACTATTGGCCTTAAATGACACATTAAATCAAATGTGTGTAATCAATATTTATAGAGATATTCATCCTAAAATCACCAGAATATACACTCTTCTTTAGGACACATGAAACATACTCAAAGACAGACCATCTGTGGGGGCACAAAACTATTATTAACAAATTAAAGAAGATTGAAATCTTACGAATTATATTCTCTGACCACAATGGTTGATACTGGAAATCAACTGCAAAACGAAAGCTAGAAAAACCACAAATATGTGAAGATTAAACAACATGCTACAGAACAACTACTAGGTCAAAGAAGAAATAAAAGATCAAAAATACACAGAGACAAATGAAAATGACAATATGACATATCAAATCATGGGGATGTAGCAAAAGTGGTAGGTAATAGGAGAGAAATTTATACCATTACAAGCATACCTCAAGAAATAAGAGAAATCTGAAGCAATTTAACATTTCACATTAAAGCAATAGAAAAAGTAGATCAAATGAAGCCAAACATCAGTAGCAGGTAGGGAATGAAATTTAGAGCAGAATTAAACAAAAAAAGACAACAGAAAAAAAAATAATGTAA
Source organism: Aselliscus stoliczkanus (assembly GCA_033961575.1). Taxonomy (NCBI): domain Eukaryota; kingdom Metazoa; phylum Chordata; class Mammalia; order Chiroptera; family Hipposideridae; genus Aselliscus; species Aselliscus stoliczkanus. The sequence goes on along the minus strand of CM066740.1, from coordinate 26,543,294 downwards.
CCAAGCAGAGAAAAATAATGTAACAAAGTTGGTGATTTGAGAAGATTAATAAAACTGACAAACCTCAGGCTAGACTCACTAAGGAAAAAAGAGAAAAGAGTCAAATAAGCAAAATTAGAAATGAAAGAGAATGTATGACAGACACCACAGAAATACAAAGAAGTATAGAAGAATACTATGAAAGACTATATGCCACCAAATTCAGTAACCTAGGAGAAACGGACAAGCTCCTGAAAATGTATCTTTCCTAGAATGAATCATGAAGAACTGGAAAATCTAAATAAATTGATCAACAATAAGGAAATAGAAACAATCATTGAAAACCTCTCCAAAGCTAAAGTCCAGGACCAGATGGCTTCATTAATGAATTCTACCAAACATTCAAAGAAGATTTAATACCTATACTTCTCAAGCTTTTCAAAAAAAGTTGAAGAGGCAGTAATTCCTAACTCATTTTATGAGTCCAACATTACCCTGATACCAAAAACTGGTAAGGACAACACAAAAAAGGAAAATTACAGACCAATACCACTCATGAATACAGATACAAAAATCCTAAACAAAATACTAGCAAATTGAATAGAACAATACATTAAAAAGATAACCTATCATGATCGAGTGGGGCTCATTCCAGGGATGCAGGGATGGTTCAACATGTGTATTCAATGGATCAATGTGATACACCACATAAACAAAATAAAGGATAAAAATCATATGATCATAGCAATAGATGCAGAAAAAGCACTTTTAATCAAAAAGCCATTTTTGATTAAAACACTGAATACAATGGATACAGAAGGAAAGTACCACAACATAATAAAGACCATAGATGACAAACCTTCAGCTAATATACTCAATGGTGAAAAACTGAAAGCTTTTCCTCTAAGGTTGAGAACATGACAGGGGTGCCTACTCTTGCCACTGTTATTCAACATAGTGCTGGAAATTCTAGCCAGAGCTATGAAAAAAAGAAAAGGCATCCACATTGGGAATGACGAAGTAAAATTTTCACTCTTTGAAGGTGATATGATTCTACTCATAGAAAACACCAAAGGCTCCAACAAAAGACCATAAGAAACAGTAAATAAATAGAGTAAAATTGCAGAATACAATGTTAATGTACAAAAGTCTGTTGTTGCGGGCCGGCCGAGTGGCTCAGTTGGTTAAGAGCTCACTCAAGAGGGTGAGCTGAGCTCTGAGCAACGGAGGTCCGATGCTACCCTGAGCTGAGTTACTGTTGAGCTGCCAACAGGTGGCAGGATGGCTCAGCTAAAAAAAAAAAAAAAAAGTCTGTTGCATTTCTATATACTAACGATATACTATTAGAAAAAGAAATGAAGAAAACAATTCCATTTGCAACTGCTACCAAAAAAAAAAAAGATTAAACCTAACAAAGGATTTAAAGGACCTATACACTGAAAACTATAAGACAGTGTTGACATAAATTGAAGTAGGCACAAAGAAATAGAAAGATATTTCTGTGTTCATGAATTAAAAGAATCAACATAATTAAAATGGTTATATCAACTAAAGCAATATACAGGTTTAATGCAATCCTCATCAAATCCCCAATGGTATTTTTCAAAGAAATAGAAAGAAAAAAAAAATCACCAAATTTAGATGAAACAGAGAAGACCCTAAATAGTCAAAGCAATCCTGAAACAAAACAAAACAAAATAAAGCTGGAGGTATCATCCTCCCTGACTTCAAATGATACTACAAAACTAAAAAACTCAAAACAGTATGGCATTGGCAGAAAAATGGACACAGAGACAAATGGGACAGAATTGAGAACCCAGAAATAAACCCACATGTATATGGGCAATTAATTTTCAACAAAGAACCCACAAGCATACAATGAGAAAGGAAGGCCTCCTTCACTAAAAAAGCTTTTGCTATAATTTGCTTCACTTTTTAACATATAAAATCTCTAACAAATGGTGTTGGGAATATTGGAAAGCCACAAGAATAAGAATGAAACTAGACTGTTGTTTGACACCATACACAAAAATGAACTCAAAATGGATTAAAGACTTAAATATAATACCTGAAACATTAAAATGCATAGAAGAAACCATAGCTACTAAACTTATGGACCTTGGTCTCAAAGAGGCTTTTGTGAACTTGACCCCAAAGGCAAGGGTAATAAAAGCAAAATTAAATGAATGGGACTACAGCAAACTAAAAAGCTTCTGCACAATAAACCATCAACAAAACAATAAGGCAACCAACCAATAGGAAAAGATATCTGCAAACAATACCTATGATAAGGGTTTAATATCCAAAATATATAAAGAACTCATACAACTCAACAACAACAAAAAAATCCAATTAAAAAATGGACAGAGGACCTGAACAGACACTTTTCCCAAGAAGGCATACAAATGACCAACAGATATTTGAAAAGATGTACACTTTCACGAACTATAAGGATCATGCAAATCAAAACCACAATAAGATACCACCTCACACCTATTAGAATAGTTACTATCAATAACACAAGAAATAACAAGTATTGGAGGGAATTGGGAGGGAAAGGAGCCTTCAAACACTGCTGGTGGGAATGTAAACTGGTATAGCCATTACCACTACAGAAAGCATTATGGGGGTTCCTCAAAAAATTAAAAATAGAGCTACCATATGACCAAGCAATCTCTCTCCTGGGTACCAACATGAAAATTTGAAAACGTTTATTCATAAAGACATATATATTCCTATGTTCACTGCAGCTTTATTCATGGAGGCCAAGACATGGAAACAACCTAAGTGTCCTTCAATGTATGATTGCATAGAGAAGAAGTGGCACATGTATACAATGGAATACCACTTAACCATAGGAAAGAATCAAATACTGCCATTTGCAACAATATGGATAGATTTCTGAAGTACCATTCTCAGTGAAATAAGCCAGATAGAGAAAGACAAGAACCATATGATTTCTTTCATATGTGGGATATAAAACAAAAAACAACATATGAATAAATAAAACTCACAGACACAGGTAATGGTATGGTGATTACCAGAGGGAAAAGGGCATAGGGAGAGGATGAAGAGTGTAAAGAGGGTCAAATATACGCTGACGGAAGGAGACTAGGCTTTGGGCGGTGAGCACACACTACAATACATAAATGATGTATCATAGAATTGTACACTTGAAACATAAAATGTTATTAACCAATGTTACCCCATTAAATTTAATCTTTTTAAAACAAGAAAATTTGAGTTTTTCTAAGGGAGCTTTGCTAAATAAAGAAAAATGTTTCCTATTCAAATGCAAACAGATAATTTTCCCTAAATTATTTTATATGTTTATTAATCCACTTTAAGGCATTATTTTCTTACATTAATCCACATGATTAAGTGGTAGTAACATATGCAGTAGGACATTCCTAAACCACACAAGTGGATTCTAGCATTTATGTGGAAATACACAGCTAAGAAAACAGTCATTGTAATAAAGAGGGAATGTGGTTGTACTAGATAAACATGACTTTAAAAACAACCTGGTATTGGCACAACTGGTAATGTGCAAAACTGAAGACCTGCAGAGAAATCACTGGGTAGAAGTTTTAAAACAAACAAAAGTGTATGGGGTAGTTTAGAATATGACCAACGGAGCATTTCAAATCAGTGAGGAAATAGTGAAGAAAGCAGATGGTATTTGGACAAACTACTGGCCAATTTGGAAGACAAGAATAATAAACCTATCTTCACACTTTAAAATAAATTATAGATGTATCAAAGATGTACTTTTGAATACAAATAAAATTGTACAAGTACTAAAATAAAATGTGGGTGAATTTTCTGCAAATATGAGGTAAAGGGTCCTTTCTAAGAAAGTCAGAAACTCAGAAGCCCTAAGGAAACCACATGGCTTCATCAAAATTAATTGTCCCATATAGCAAATAAAATAAAACAAACCACCAAAAAAAGAGATGATACAACAAGGAAAACCTAGGAAAATATTTTGCTATAATTTGCTTTATTTTTTTAACATACAAAATCTATAAAAAATTAAGAAAAAATGTTTACCAATACTATTAAAAAGAGGATAGTGTATCAATAGGCAGTTCACTGAAAGTGATATACAATTGGTCAAGAGACGAAAAACGTTCAACCTGATAATGAAAATAATAAAATTTAAAATAGTAATCAGAAGTAAATTTTTATCTATCATATTAGCCAAAATTGAAATGTTTAATAACATGTAGTAGAGTATTTACATTTTGCCTGCACAGCAATCCTTCTGGTTGAAGGCACACAACCCCCTTTCCCCCATTCTGTAGGAATCCTGCCTGTCCATGAGACAGTTAACTGCCCTTAACTCCCTGCAGTTCCAGGAGTAGCTACATGGTACTGTAAGAGACAGTTTAGATAGATGGGATCCTGGTTAGGTGCAAACCCTTTGCAATTTGGCAATATTCATCAAAATTAAAAAGGCAATATATCCTCTAATCTAGCAAATGTTTCAGAGATGTGTCCTAATATATAAGATATATAAGATGGGAGATATAGGACACGTTTCCTTTTTATGTTTTGTCCTCTAATAACATTTGAATTTTATCTGAAAATAAACAAGTGCTATTTGTATGAATTTTTAAAAAGCTATTAAAAAACTAAAAATTCATATTGAAGCAGTAGATAGAATTAAAAATTCACAAAATAAAATTTGTGGTCTAGAGAACAAATGATAGAAACATATAGAAGGTACCACAATAAAGACCCTGCGATATAATGACCAAATGTAGCTAAATGATCTAGAGCCAGTGTAGCTTCCTTTAGAAACTGGAACAAAATAAATAATCGCATTTTAAAAAGGAAAAAAAATCCTATAATTGGAAAAAGGAATCTTCATTTTTGAAAGCCTTTTTATAATGTCTCCACAATAATTAGTGAAATGAGGTCCATTCATAGGAAAACAGAAAAACTTCTCAGCCTTGGATCACTGAATTAAAGAAAATTTTACTTGAACATATATTTGAATAATATAAAGTGTAAACTAACCATGTATTGAACATCTTCCCTATATATCAAAAATGTTTTGTTTTTCCAGAAATATATTCCTGTATTACTACGAGTATTCTTGTACTCTACAGGAAACTGGAAGTTACTTTCAGGAGAAGTTAAGTCAGAGAGATGTGGGATGCTAAGCAAAGCTAAATGTGGAGGTGAGGGGCTCCACTGAAATGGGGAGGGTAAATATTATAGATAGCTTTTAATTGAATTGAAAAACCTTCAACTCCCTCTCTTCATGCAGCTCTGAGAATGCTAGAAACGGGGTATATACTTATTCTACAAGCAGACTTGAGGATACCTCTCTGATCAATTCCACTAATCTCGAGGAAAAGAATGATACTGAGATTTTCAATGAGCAACATATATTTACATGAAATATCCAGAATAGGAAAATCTATAGAGACAGAAAATATACTGATGGTCACCAGGAGCTGGAGGAGATGGGAAACTGGGGGTGACAGCTAAGTGATGTGAGGTTTCTTTTGGGGGTGATGGAAATGTTCTATAACTGACTGTGGCGATAGTTGCACAACTGTTGAATGTATTAAGAGATACTAAATTGTACATTTTAAATGGGCAAATTATATGATATGTGAATTATACAGCCCGATAAAGATTTTTGTTTTTTGTTTAAATTGAATAGTGGATCTAGATCATTTTCTTAATTCTCTATTATGGGTGTGCATGCTACAACGATCTATATATTTCCGGACTTTCACACTACGTCTAAAATGATTTTAAAAAATGAAGGAAATGCCAAAAAAAATAAAATAATAAAAATTAAAAAATAAAGTGCCTATGGAATGTCCAGTTGGATTTTTAGTACTTCATTCTTAAATGTCAACAGAAAATCCTCTAAAATGAAACACATAAACTAAAACAGATACACATATAATAAGAAGAAAAAGAACAGATAAAATTAAGGGAGTAATAACATTAATAATATAATGGCATCAGGGAACAGAAACAAGATGCTATAAAACAGGAAGAATCATGACACAAAAAAATAACACTTCAAACTTAAGAATATGGTAGTAGAAATAAAATAAAACAATTACATGAAGGTTTTGCTAGGTAAGGTTGAAGGAATATCTCAAAAACGAAAAGTAAAATGAAGCAGTTTACCAAGTAGGATAGAGCCAGGAAATTGTGACTAGTTTTACTAGGTACAAATGTCTTCAAAAAGTCTCAAAATGATGAGGAATTCATGGAAACAGTTTTCCGAATGTTTCCCTTAATCACATTTTCCAGTTTTATTGAGATATAATTGACACAAAATATTGTATTAGTTTTAAGTGTATACAACATGATGATTTGAAAAGAGAAGGAAAATTGAAATTATGAGGTATGCAGCCCTGAAATTTTGTAGAACATTTTTCCCCTTCAGAGAAAATAGTAAGTGTGAAAATTGAATCCTATTTTTGATGGGCAGTTTCACTGAGGGATCATCCAGTTTCACCTCAATACTCTTTTAAAGAAAATATAGCTTTTCCTGGGCCAAGATTCTATGAGTCTTTTTCTAGGTACTCTGTGGTTCAGTCATAGATGCCAAACTTCTCTAAACTTTCTTCTACAAGGAATAGGTGATATTAGGCTCTAACTCTTTTCACAAGGTCAACTCCAGGCTTTATAATAGATACTCCCAGTTACAACCAATGTAAATACACATAAACCAAACATGAAGTCTGAGTGTCTACTTTTTAGAGATTTTTCAATTCACACTTTCCATTCTAATGCTTGGGCAGCTTCAAATCACATGCTGCAAGCCAACCAAAAGGTGGAAGGGACTAAGTACTTACAACCTGACCCACATAGATTATCCCTGCCTCATGGTTCCCATATCAAAAGGCTCTGGGGCAAACTTGGGTATAACAGACAAAACACAGCAGTTTGTGTTCCAGAACTCATGCCATCACTAATTAGGTAAAGCTCACACAGTATGCAGTTGAAGTATGTTGTCACTGAAACATCAAGTTCAGGAGCAAAATCTGAAACACGCTAGCATTATATCCTGCCAAAGGCAAAAACTAAATCAGTAGTAAGTCTGAGGTTGGTATTTGGTCCTTTACTTTTGAAAGACTGTCTTGTTGTCAAGGATCGAAGCCAATCAACTAGTGAATTTTTAAACCTGCAAATTATATACAACAAAAAAATTTCATATGCCCTGTGGACTTTTGAAATTTTATTTTGCCTTACTTTATTTTTGGACAGAAGCTTGAAACGCACTACATTTTTACAACTCTTAAAAATACTCCTGGTATTAGTATCACAAAGGAATTTTCAGTCGAAAAGAGGAAAAGTTACATTTTTTTTTTCACATTAGAATGATGTAAGGAAGACAGGTGTTTCTTTTTACCCGACACTTCTTGATTTTAGTTCAAACAATATTTTCTGTTAAGTATAACTATCTAATTTCACGCATTTCAGTCTCCTGCCTTTTCATTTTGGTTTAATCCCCATTATCCTTCAGAACAACAAATAAAACTCATACTTTCTTACTCACCAAATGTGTTACAGACTTTGGTAAATGAGAGAATAGTGATTTGTAAGGCTTATAAAATTTAGTTCATGCTGGGTACACAACACAGCATGAACTGGATTGTCTGAAGTAGGTTTTCCCCTAAGGCTTGCTTTTAAATAGGTTTCGTGGGCTGTTGGGGTATTTGCTGGTTACATTTTGGAATGGGTTTAACACCATAGTTCACTCATCCCCTACTGCAATTCTTAATTTTCAGAGAGGATGTTTGGCAGCACCGTTACCATTGTCATAATAAAGGGGAAGAAAATATATATCTTGTTCTTTGGCAATTTTGTACAAGTATAGAGATTATGGTGTCTTTACAATTGCATCTATGATTATTTTCTCAAAGTAATAAAATCTTAAAAACATCTTCACAGACTTACTGTCATCTAACTAGAGCTCTGTCAAGACTATCTAATAACGGGTTTGTTAAATTTACTGCAATCTTAGCCACATCCAATGAAGGAAACTGAGAATGGTTTTACCAGGCACAAAAGTTAAAAAGTCTTAATGTTTGTCTTAATCATTTTTTCCAGTTTTATTGAGATATAATTGACACATAACTTTATATATAATGATATTTGCTTGTATTACATATAATTAGGTAGTATATGTTCTATAACTGGGCAATATACATGTATGAATCTGTATGGATAGATGGATAGATGGATGGATAGATGGATGGATAGATAGATAGATAGATAGATAGATGGATGGATGGATGGATGGATGGATGGATGGATGGATGGATGGATGGATAGATAGATAGATAGATAGATAGATAGATAGATAGATAGATAGATATAACATCAAAGTATCTATACAAATTATATATCTTTGCCATAAATAATATACACCAAATATGCCTCTTAGGTGGAAACAGAAAGTCTGTAATACAATATGAAATTTCCATTTTCCTAAAATATTTCCCTTTTAAAGTCTTAAATATCTTCAAATAGTGGTTCATTTGTTTACACAAAGCCTCCTGTGAAATCTTCTCTATCCCTAGAAATAGAAAGGAGAAGTGTGAATAGAAATAAACTAAAACTGGGGAACTTGAGGGTAGATAGGTAGTTGTAGAAGCCACTACAAAACCAGGAATTACAGGAGGTATGGTACAAAAGTGTGGTGAATGTACCCTGAAAACAAAATGTGCAGCTTTGTCCAGTGTCAACTCCATCCTATATAATGATACTAATAGCTGGTACTGGTGGTGTATTCTTGCATTTCATGTTTTTCTGGAAAGGATTTAAAAATATGAAATTATTGCTTTACTAGAATCCAAAACACTATTTAAGGAAATATTTTTTTTAACTTATCCTTCATATGTATACACAAGGCTACTTAAAATAAAACATATACTCCATGCACTCCTAACTTTCTCATATTCCGGTGAAATTATAAATAAAAATAAATTTGGCAAGAGATAAGATAAAATAAAACTTAGGAAACTTAGGAAATGGATTATCTACAGTGGATGTTTTATCTGTGAATAATCAAGGGACATCATAGGAATATTTCTATGACATTTTGGATAAAATATGTAATAATCTATACACAAAGACAGTAAATGTGCATCTGATGTTTTATAAAATAACAGAAACATCACCAATTTTTTAAAGCATTACCTGGGCATAAAATTAGTCTTGGCTTTTTAAGACTTTGTATTTATTTTAATCCTCAAAAATACCTAGGGATATTTATTAGTAGCACCTTTAGTTGGGTGGTTTGATTTGGAATTCTTGCTTATGTCCTGATAATGAGGGACCATCCAATACAACTAAAGCTTTCCACATTATACTTGTTTTATCTAAATTTACAAATGTGTAAAGGTGATCAACCATGACAAGATTTTAGAGTTCTTGAACTACAATTTTAATTCCATTGTAAAAAATTAAAATAAGCCAAATATACATGTAAATATGAAAATTTAAGCATATTCTATTGAGTCAATTTTGTATTTCTTGAATAATGGATTATTTGCAAAATTAGTTGCATGCATAAATCTATAAATAAAGCAACTAAAAAGAACTACAAAAATTTGAGTAAGAAATTGAGTTTAAAAAACAATATGTAGGATACTTTTAGATAACAATTAGCTCAGTAAAATATAGTTTATTCTTTTCCATTAAATATTTCAGACATGTCCTGAAAGATGAATGGGAGAGCATAGGCTGTTATGAGAACTCAAAATTTCAAATATTCAAATACTCTAAAAAATCAAGCAGCAGAGAAATATTAGTGAAAGAAAAATAGCAATGTGGACATGTAAAGCAAATAATTATCAAAAGGAGGTCGAAGAATTTTGTCAGTCTCCAAGAAATTAAAATTAAAATAAACTGAATATTTACACGTATATACCTACATACACATATATGTGTACACACATACAAATACATATGCATGCATAAGGACTCAAATGTGGACTTTAAAAACTCACTACTGGGATCAACTGCAGGCTTTTTCAGGCTGACTGCTGCTCAAGGGAGAAAGAGAGTAGGGAAACCCATTCGGCCTGATCCAATTTAGATATGCAAATTTTATCTTGTGTGCTTGAAAGGAACATGATGGCACTGCATAATTTGCATTTTCAGTTGTAAGATATAATATTTCTAATCTAATAAAAACATCCTGCCATTGTTCACTTTAACACTCACCACCTTTATCCTATCCATTGTTCCCTTTCCCTTTCAAACTATACTTTCATATTTTAAACTATCAAATTATTTATTAGGAAAAGACAAATATATTATGGAAGTCAGTCTCCCAACAAAGGAGGAGAAAATCTTAAGTGGAAATTAACTGGTAACATATGACATACTTTGGAGGGAACAGACAAAAAGAGTCTTTGGAAGAAATGAAAGAATTGCACTACTCTATGTCAAATATTTTTTTTACTGACGAGTCTGATGAAAAGAAATTTTGGAATGAGAAATAGATTTTTTAATTAACGACATCCCATCACAGAAAGATATTACACTCAACTAAGGTTTTATTGATTTAGCTATTGATTTAGGGAGCTTTGAAAATCATTTTAAGAAAGAGCTTATTGGGTTAATATCTACCTGTAAGTCATATTTTTAGAGTGACCTTTTTCTCATTATCGAGACAAAAAGTAGTAACTGTCCATTATTATATTAACGATTATTTCCACTACTCATACATTCAAACTTGTATGTAGGAGAAATACATTGTATATCTGCCTTCACATTAATGCTTCTATCTCACTAATACTAATATTTCTGTCAATATCATGTCTACATGGAAAGAATTTAAATGAGACCAAGTTTCATTTCGTAGACAAGATACAATGAAATTTCTATTCTAAAACTGGTATCACTTCGCCTGTTAATTCTCAATCATACTCATATCCCTCTATGTTATCCAAGATGGAGAATGTAGGACAAAGAGCAGTTACAAGAGAAAGGATGAGTTCAATTTTGGCCAAGTGTAATTTGTGGAGATGTGGGAGAATAACATAAGTGGGCAACTGGACATACAGTTTGGGTACACAAAATAGATACTAAAACTAAGGATTTAGGAATTGTAAAAAAAAAAATTAAAGTAAAATAAAATAAAAATTGCATTTTCAAGAAGTTCATGCTTATTTTCACCCCTAGGCAATAAAGAATTTGTTAGGAAGAGAGTTAACAAATATCATGTTTCTTAAGTTTGCCCTTTCTTCTCCAAGCCAGCTTCCATTAATTGTTTTGGACCCACTAACCTCAGAAATAGTCTTTTTGTCTTTAAATACCTCTCTGCAATACTGTCAAAAGGCTTCTATCAAAACCATATTTGTAACACAGGAATCCGATCTTTTTTTCCCCCCAGCTAAAATATGTTCCATGGTTCCCTTTTGTCTTCAGGAAAATATCTCAACCTTATAACACGTTCATTATGCTATTCTCATCCAATTCTAGAGCATTATTCCCCTCCTCACCTCCTCATGCATAATGAGTCTACACACAATATTGTGGTCCCTGGAGTGTCATGTTCAAACTCAGACTTCCTTATCTTTGTTCATATCTCCTCTTTTGGAAAACACTCTTACCACCTTCTTTACCTGGCTTACCTCTACGCATATTGTAAAATTCATATCAGTTTTTCTCATTGAGGGGTCCTTTCTTAATGTTTAGACTGAGTCACATGACCTATGGAGTTTTATAAGTGAGTCATGCTGTGTCCAGTTTCAGAACTCATCTTTTAGCTATTGGACTCTGCAGTTAGACTATACCTTCTGGGAGCTGGTGTTTTTTATATTCAGAATCACAGCTCCCAGGAAAGGTCTGCACATAGTCAGCACTCTGGGTATTTGCTGAATTCAGTTGGATTTAAATTTTCACATTGAGTGTTCAGCTGATAAATCGTCAGGAAACAACCTTTGTGGGTATGGAAAAGAATCCAATTTGTTATGCATTTATAATTTATTTTCAATTGTCTTCTACTTTGTTAGGTCCCTTAATTATTTTTTTTATTTTCTGAAATCCATAAACTAGCAACACACATATCCCCAAACCTTACTTACTAAACCATTGGCAAGAAGGCATTTCGTTAGTAATTGTTCACTATCTTGAATCGCTACATGGTTCACACCTCAGTTTCAGGACTCACTAACCTGAACTTTGGTCAGTGACTTAAATGGTTTGAGCCTCAGTTTTCTTATCTCTAGCATAGGAGGAAGGCTATATCAGAAAACAACAGATTTTGTTATACTTTGGCAGATTAAATGAGGCCATGCATTTTATGTTCATCTACAGGAGTAGGGGTGACAAATAAAGTATGTTTATACATTTAATAAACTTCAACTAATTTCAACTATATTTACAAACATGAATAAATCTCAAATATCATACTGGGTAAGTTCACAAAAGAATACAAACAGGATTATTCAACTTATGTAAATTTTTAAAACACAAAAGTATATATAATGTTAAAAGAGTGCATGAGAACATATATTCTTACTAAAATTACTTAAAGTGGACAGAACTGATACACATCAAGTTATTGCTTATCTTTGTGAAAGAAGAGTGATAAGAAGGAAGAACTTTTCATTCTTTCTAAATTTCTTTTCATCTTAAAAATGTTGAGAAAAAGTAGTTAAATTTAACCTTGTATAGATACATAGTGATTGATAAATTTGTGTTTGTGTGTGCATTCTTAATATATTTGAAAGAGTTTATATAGTTAGGAATTAAAGGGAAATAACTTATATTGCTTAGAAACACATTTTTATATTGTCTGATAATCTAATTAAACAGACTCAATAGTACAACTAAAATAGAAAGTTAAATTCAAACTATCTTGAAGTATTAAAATTAATACTATTTTGGATTTTAATTGATATCACAAAGAAATACTTGACTTTTCATTATCTATTTTTTTATTTTATTTTTTTTTATTTTTTTTTGAGGGCAGTGTCACTGGCCCTCATATGTGGGACCCAAACCCGGGCCGCTGGCTTCCCAAGCCAGCGCTTAACCACCGCGCCACTCGGCCGGCCCTAAAATGCCATTCTTATTACATCATCTCAAGGGTACCTATCATCTACACGATGTATTAATATTGATGTTGACCTTGATCCCCTGGCTAAGATACTGTTTGTCAGGTTCCAGGGTAAAGTTAGTGTTTATTTTTCCCCCTTTTCATACTGTACTCTTTGGAAGGAAATCACATGTGCAGATGACTCATAAGGAATGGAGAGTTATTCTCCCTCTCCTTGAGAGAATATTTACATAAATTATGTGGAGTTCTTCTGCATAGGATAATTGTCTTTTTTCCCTCACTTACTAAGTTAGCCAAATATTTATTTATATTAGTATGGATACAAATAATGATATTATTTTATACTTTAGGTTATAATCCAGGTACTATTTTATTTTGTTGCTCAAATTGTTCTGGCTTTGGCCATTGGGACCTCTTACAGTTGGCTCCTATGTTCCTTTTTAAAGTCAATGGATTTCGTTCCATATTTTGTTATAAAAACTTTAAACACACAGAAAAGTTGAACAAATTACAATGAACATCTCTATATCCATCACCTAGAACCAATTCAACAATTTTTAACATTTTTCCGTATCTGCTCATTTCTCTCAATACATGTTTGTTCTTTTTTGCTGTTTTGTTGAAGTACTATATGGTAAGTTGCAGACATTTTATCACTAAATACATGCAACTCCTAAAAATAAGGACCTTCTCCCACATGACTGCATAACATTTCACATTTTAGAAAACTAACAAAAATTATCTGATATCATGTAATTACCCATCCATAAACAAATCTCATCAAAAAAAAACCACTTTAGACTTTTTTTTTTTCCTGGCAGAATTTTATGGTTTTATTAAAACACAATTTGCACACAAGCTGTCTATTCATTTTCTTCACTGTGTAGCTGGCATTGGGACGTGACTGATGGCCAGCTGGGCGGCTCTTTCCACAATGGCTTTGCAGTTTTCTGAGTAGACGTTGTGACAATCTCAGGACAGTAAGATGTGTTGCACATCAGCAGCACTTCAAGCTCCTTGACGCTGTGAATCAGGAACTTCTGAAAACCACTGGGCAGCATGTGCTTTGTTTTCTTGTTACTCCCATAACCAATGTTGGGCATCACAATCTGGCCCTTGAATCTTCCATGCATGCTATTGTCAATGCCTCTGGGTTTCCACCAGCTACGCTTCATTTTGACATATCCGTCTGACTGGTGCCGGATGAACTTCTTGGTCCTCTTTTTGATGATCTTCGGTTTCAAGAGTGGTCTGAGGGCCGCCATGATATTCAGTAGGAGATGGGTGCCACCTCCATAGGCAGCAATGAGGAAGAGATAGTTGTTGGTGGTTGGTTGGTTGGTTGGTTGGTTGGTTGGTTGGTTTTTCACTGGAACCAACCAACGCTTATACCTCTTTAGCCTCTATAACAGTCCATCCTCCCATATTCTTTAGGGTGGTCTCCTTCAGAACTGACACATCATTCTATAGGTAAGTTTTGTTTTTTTCCTCTTTTTCTTCCTATTAACTCACTGGGAAAGAATCCTGGCTGTCAACTGTCACAGTCTTGGAAGAAAGCCAACTGTATTTTACTGTCTTTTATTTGATAAGTTTGTTTTCTGATAGCTTCCTCTTAATACTTAGAAAAGCTCACAGAAATTGCAAACCAATGGTAGTTTCATCTGCATTCTATCTAAACAATATTCCTTTATGATTTCTGATAGCTGAATGATAATCTTCATATTACCCAGTTTCTTTTTTTTTTTTAGCTGAGCCATCCTGCCACCTGTTGGCAGCTCAATGGCAACTCAGCTCGGGCTGGTGTCGAACTGCCGTTGCTCAGAGACCAATGTTTCTTAAGATGCTGTCTTTTGTTTCCCTTGAGAATACAGATGCAGTAGAACTATAAGCATATCTGTGCCTATCTATGCTCCTGGTTGTATTTTGCCAAGATTATTTTTGTTCCATCCTTAAGAGTTTCCTCAGTATAACAAACTAGGTTTAAAACTTAGACAAGCATTAATTCAAAGATAATCAATAGACTATATGAAAAATGGAAAGTTCTCATGAGCTTAAATAGAAGAATGAAAGCGTTAACATGATCCTTAGTCCTTTTAGTGTTAGAATGAAGTTGTCCAACTCACTCCCATCAGAAAAAGGGGTTTCCATCATGTTGGCAACTCCAAATGCACATTAATTAGCATGCTAACAAAATAGTCACACCATTCCAAATGCTCACTTTAAATAGTTTTTAATCTGTTTAAATACACATGCACAAATTAGATTGGCATTAACAGTTTGGAGTTAAAGCAATGCGCAGAGGGAAAAGAAAAACAAAAATTAAGTCACCTTTCCAATAGCTAGAACAACATATATTCTCAGCCACATAACTGAATACATGACCTAAGGACGCTTATGAAAACACAATCACATTATATCACATTTGAAAATATTCCACTCTTCCCCAAGTTTTTGTTTGTTGACATTATGAAGCTTTCCTCATTTTTCACAGACTAATCTTTAAATTGTATTTACATATGCCCTGAATTTATACCATTATTATTATTATTATTATTATTATTATTAATCCATGCCATCTTAAGCAGGAATGGATGTATCTACCATGGTAGAGTAAGTGAATATACAGGTGATAAAAGTAAGGTAGGTAGGAATATTAGACAAGCATCCAACAGCCCCCCATAGAGTTTCCCACCTATTCCCAAAATATCCTGGGGGCTTCATTTTATAGTCAATACCAGTAATCTCAGGGGTTTACTACACCACAGCTGGCTCTGTTGGAAGTGGCATAAAAAGCTCCCTGCTCCCATGATTATCTTATCCCTCAAGGCCCTAAACGGTGTCCCCAGAACTTAATTACATAGTCTCTTTTTTCTGTCCATGCAAAGAAACTTTGTGAAATAGCTATAATACCTCTATTCTTCTGTAGTATACTTTAAAGAAATGGCTAGAGTGTAAGACCAGATTATTAACACGAATTAACCTGACTTTTTCTTATCAGTTTAGCACATTTATTGCTGTATGTGCCACAAAGTTATGGTAATTGGTTCTTACATGTTATTCAAGATAGGTCCATTATATGGACCTTCCACTTGGCATTTAGATCCTTCTATAGATACAGAAAAAGAAATCATTAAATATTTAGTCTCTCTCTGTCTCACAAAGCTGCTAGAGCAGTCTGTATGCTTATAAATTTTTTCATTTAATATTTTAATCTTCCAGTCACACGGTTTATGGTTTCCACCATAAAAGACACACAATTTTTTATCTTTCAAGTACAAAGGTTCTTCTCCTTTGCGAAGACTTTTTGAGTGTATTCTAACAACTGTTTCCCAACACTGACTTTTATCTGAATGAGTTCTCATGAAAATAAACTTCTCCCTACAGAGGTCATTGTAATCATCATCACTGATAAATGTTTTCACATGTGAATTATTGTTAGAGCCTTTTGTTTTCTCATATGGCTTTTCCTACAGGATTCACTTACACAGCTGGCTTATGTCTGAGGGTGTGCATTTTCAAAACAGATACTGGCTGAAGAAAGAAGCCAACTCAATAAAATGACAAATCAGGGAAATGGCAGCTGCCTCAATATTCCCCTGTTAAAATTCTCACCAGGCAATTTAAGAATGTTAGATAAGCAATGTCCACCTGGGGAGAAGAAGCTTGACTGTGAGACAGGTCTTTATTAATTAGATATGGTATATGATATGTGCATTTGAAATGAATATTCTGTTCATCAGACGAATAAAACATCATCAGTGAAACTGTGGCATCCCTTTTCCTAAGGTTTGTATTCACTTTATTCTGCTTTTCTGCCCTTTGAATGCAGTTGTCAATTTCCTTCTTTCCCATGAGAAAAATTTCAATGTTTTATGTAGACACACACTTTATTTTTTTTAAATCAAGCGTGCATGCAACTGTATGAAGTTACTAGATAATAGGAGGTCTCTTTTTTACAGTTTTTACATATTACGAAATAAATGAAAACCTTTTCATTTAATGGCCGATAATCAAAACCATTGTAATGTGTAATACTTTTCTAGGGGCTTTTCCATTTATACATTCAAAATTACAAAACTTTAGGAGAAATTGCCTTGCAAACCTTGATTAAATGAGCTAGACCCAGCTGTACATGGAAGTGCAAATCTAGTACTGGCAATCCATTATATTCTCTGCTTTGGTGCTTAACAGTCCATAAAGAGATTTTAAGCAAAGCTCCAGGTTTAATCTATGCAGGCTTTACATCTAGAGGCCACACTGACCAGGCTCTTAATGGTAAGAAGTCAGTGATGCAGCCACAATCTCTAAACTATGACACTGAATTTTTTCAAAAACCCTGAGGCATTGCAGGCCCATTTACGCCATCTGTGGTACATGCAGGGTAAACAGTAGCAAGGGTGCATGAGACTTCACTTACTGAATATAACAATACTTCTGGGCATTTGGGAGGCTAAGAAAACACACGTTAGCATGCACCATGGGGTTTAGCATCTTCCAAGAAGTGGGGGAGATGGGCTTTTTATCACCAAACCCAAATTGCCTAGAGAACCCATCTATTCTTAGGTTATTTCCAAAGCATCTAATCAAAAATAATCAAATAAATTGATATTTTAAAATTTTGATGGCATTGTGTTGTTTAACTAGGAGCCTCAGTTCCAAATTTCCAAAGGTGCCTTCACAAAAATTAAAAAAAAAAGGAATGAAAAGAATAATACATATGTATAGATAGAGTAGAATATCAGGCTATGTCTTTGTAACCTCAAACAATTACACGAGGAAACAACAGAAAGAGCAAAGAAAACAGTTAAAGGAAACAGTGTCATTATCTCAGGTTAGTCATAGGGCCCTTTGTAGACACTCATTTGTTCAAGCAGGGCTATAATTAGTCCACAGTCATTTCTTTGAGGATCTATATCTACCAACCTAAATGGTGTTCAGGGTTAACTATTCAGCAGGTCCATCCTGAACAGAGCATTTGAAATGTTAACAAATAAACAAAGCAAGTGGTTCCTGAGTAACAGAACGTCCTTCCCGACAACTATCATCATTAAAGTAGAAACAGAAAAGTTCTAAAGGATTATCAGATATGAGGCATATTAGGATTACACTGGCTATTAATTCTACTTATCCATATCATTGTCTAAGGGAGACTTGCCAATAAAAAGAAGAGACAAAAGAATGAATGGCTAAATCAAATCCAAACTCACAAACTTGGATACTCTGTTACCAAATTCTTTGTCTTTTTTCATTCTATTACCCATATCCAAGCTATGAGCAAGTTAAAATGAAGCTCAAGAAGTTCCCCCTAGTTTCAGAAGTAAAATAATAAAAATGTAAAATTATAAGAGACAGATTAATGATTTCCAAAATATTCCTTCTATCTATGATGGAAAGTCTAGGGGCAAAAGAGAGGAAAGGAAGAAACAATGGCAACAAATACATGAATAAATAAATAATTTTTAAAAAGCATAGAAGGACTTTCCTTGCAAAGTTCATAAAATCTGTCTCTAACAGATATTACAAAACAAACAGATTGGGAGGGAGGGGCAAGATGGCGGCTATGAGCAAGGCTCCATGAAATCTCCCCTGGAAATATCCACAATTTGAACTTCTAATACGCTTCAAAGAGACATCTACTCATCACACAGAGCAACTGAGAGTTCCACACAAGGATTGCTGGAAGGTGGGCAGGCCGGGCGAGTAGGAGAAGAAGGCGGCGAGACGCGTGAGGTACAGCCCGCACCCGCGGCTGCTGAGTCACGGTGAGTGTTGCCCCGACTCGCTCCCTGCGGCCCGCAGCCCACCTAGAGTTCAGCAAGAGCACGTCGGTTTGCAGTCTGGGGCAGTGGCCTCAGGCCGGGCAAGTGCGGGAGGAGAGAGAGGAGACGGCTGTGCAGAGGTAGGAGCTGCACCCGCGGCTCACCCCGTCACCAGGAAGCAGGGTGCAGAGCCCGGCAGCGACAGGGCAAGGTCAATCCCTGCACCCTCCCGGTTCAGGGATCAGTCTCTGTGCCCACCGGGTCCCACGGAGCGCAGAAGCCTGAAACCCGGGGGCAGGGGAAAACAGAGGACTCACCCGCGGAGACGCAGCGCGGGCCGGCCGGAGTCACAGGTCCCGGAGAGACAGAGCGGGGATCAGAGCCGCGCGGCAGGGTACGCATAGTCCCCTAAATCCCGGCAGACCGTTTGGGAGAGCAGCAGGAGATCCGCGGGCGCGCGCCGGCTCCGAGGCAGACGCCTGAAACCCGGGAGGAGGGGAAACAAGAAGACTCTCGCAGACACGCAGCGCCGGGTGGAGACGCAGGTCCCAGAGAGACGGGGAGCGGGGATCTTAGCCACATGCTGTCAACCGAAAGTGCCCAGAGACACTCATTGAGCCTTGGTGGGTGCAGCCTGCCTTGGGACAGCCAAAAGCAAAAAGGCAGTGACTTTGTAAAAACCACCAATCACACGTCACAACCACACTCAAGTACAGCAAACCTGCAGTGCCAGGATCACGCTAGGCATCAGGTGGCCTACTGTTCCCACAAGACGCACAGGAATTTTTGTACAGCAGACAAACTGAAGAGAGCTTGGTGGACTTTAGCCAAGACTGGCACGGGTATTTTTGGTTTGTTTGGTTTTATTCTGTTTTGTTTTCCCTTTATTGGCTGCTTATCTTGGTTGTTTTTGGTTTTTATTTCTATTTCATTCCTATCATTTTGTAGTTTTTAATATAGGCATATATATATATATATATATATATATATATATATATATATAGGTGTATATAGGTGAATATATGTCCATATATATGGGTGTGTAGACAAATATATATATGTATTTTTCTTTCTTTTTCTTTTTCTTCCTTTTCTTTTTCTTTTTTCCCCACCCTCACTTTATCTCTTATTTATTTATTCTTCTCATTGCTATAATTTTCCTCTTTTCCTTTTTTCTGCAAATTTTATTTTTTTAATTTTTATTCTTACTTTTTTTTTTTATTATTATTTTAGTTTATTTTTATTTTTTATTTTTTAGGTATAGCTAATCGGTTTCTCACGTTTATTCTATTTTTTATTTTAGGATATTGTATTTTATTTCGTTTCCTCTTCTGTTATTATTCTGTGTGGTTTTTGTTTTGTTTCTGTTTGTTTTCGTCATTAGTATGATTGATAGTTCTGTACAAGTTGACTGTAGTTTGATGGTTGGGTTTTTTTACTTGTGCGAGCGTTTGGTTTCCTTTGGTGGCTGCAGAGGTTGTTCTTGTTGATCTGTTAGGCTCTAAAATCACTCTGCAGCAGTGGGTCCAAACAAACAGACACAAGAATCATCATACCTGGAGGCCAACTTTAGATAAAACCAGAGCATTTCTGGGTTTGACATGCAAGAATCACACCCAAAAGGAAGTTGCTACAGGTACTAGGGCCCATAGTGTCCAAGTTTCATCAGAGGGGTCAAGCCTTTCACAGCTGCTCATAAACTGCAGACACTGCTGATCCTCACAGCTAATCAATCTGGGAGTCAATCCCACCTACTAACAAACCAAAAGTAATCAAAACTAAAACTTCAACAAGTGAGGACACACGACACAAGGAACACCTCAGATACAAGCACGGGAGAATAGGGAGACTGAGTAATTCAAATATAAAGGACACACACCATATAGTTTACCCAGAAAAGACTGAGAAACCTGGGGGATCTATCTGTTCTATGGAAGCGAACACAAAGAGTAAGCCAGAATGGGGAGACAAAGAAACAGAGGAAATAGAGGAAATAGAGGTAACCAACCTATCAGAGACAGAGTTCAGAACACTGATTATTAGAATGTTCAAGGAAATTAATGAAAATGTAAAGAAGGATAGAGAAATCATGCAAAGCAACCAGCTAGAACTTCAGAACACAATTACTGAATTAAATAACAAACTTGATGGAATCACTGGTAGATTGGATGAAGCAGAAAATCGAATCAGTGACTTAGAAGACAAAATAGCAGAGATCACCCATGTGGAACAACAAAAAGAAAAAAGAATGGAAAACATGGAAAACAGTTTAAGAGAGCCGGGGGACAACATCAATCGCAATAACCCACGGGTCATTGGAGTACCAGAAGGAGAAGAGAGGGAGCAAGGGATTGAGAATATATTTGAAGTAATAATGTCTGAAAACTTCCCTAACCTGGCAAAGGACATTGAAATACAAGCTCAGGAAGTGCAGAGAGTTCCAACTGGGATGATTCCAAACAGGCCCACTCCAAGACACATTATAGTGAAAATGGCAAGGGTTAAGGACAAAGACAGAATCCTTCAAGCAGCAAGGGAAAGGCAGCAAGTGACTTACAAGGGTACCCCCATAAGATGATCAGCTGACTTTTCTACAGAAACTTTGCAGGCCAGAAGGGAGTGGCAGGAGGTTTTCAAAGTGATGAAAAATAAAGGCCTACAACCGAGATTGCTGTATCCAGCAAGGTTATCATTTAAAATCGAAGGCGAGATAAGGAGCTTTGCAGAAAAGAATAAGTTAAGGGAATTCATTACCACCAAGCCAGCTTTGCAGGAAATGCTAAAAGGGCTTCTTTAAGTAGAAGAGAAAAACAACCTAAGAAAGACTACCAACACAAATAACAACATGGCAATAAATACACACCTATCAATAATCACATTAAATGTAAATGGATTAAATGCGCTCTTTAAGGAAATCAATTCTCAGGTGTCATTTGACACTATTTATAACATATAAATATATATATAAACACCTAATTTTCCTTTATTAACAACAAACGGTCATATTGGGAACATTACATTCTAACTTGCCTTTCACTTAGTAGCACAGCAGATAATTAACACAGCCAATAATTTTAAAATGAAGCACAATTTTTGAAGCATTTATATTCCTTATTAGATTTTTGTTCAAGAATACAAAGAACAAAGGAATGAAATATGTCCTTGCATAGTCTAATAAAAAAGATCCTTAAAAGCAAATACCAAAGAACAGTATGAGCTGTACACAGGTAAACACAACATTTACGAGAACAGAGTCTTGAGTGACTGTCTTGGGAAGCTGGATGGAAATAGGCTGTCTTTATATAATTTTTATCTTAACTTTTAAGAGAAACAAACAAACAAATACTATGACCCAGAGCATTAGACATTAAATCTGGTGAGCATTATAGAGATAACTGAGCCCCCAAACTGTCATTCATCAAATAAAGAAAAGAGATCTGAGGAAGTTAACTTCCTAGTGCACCATTAAATTATTAGAATTGAAAAACAAACAAGCAAAAACAAAACTAAAAACCTGAATTTAGGGCCGGCCGAGTGGCTCAGTTGGTTAAGAGCTCGCTCAAGAGTGCGAGCTGAGCTCTGAGCAATGGCGGTTCGATGCCAGCCCAAGCTGAGTTGCCGTTGAGCTGCCAACAGGTGGCAGGATGGCTCAGCTAAAAACAAAAACAAAAGCAAACAAGCAAAAAAAAAAAAATTATTAGAATTGATTCAACTCAAGATATCACAACATTAAATTTGAAAAAACAAAATAAACACTTGACATCCACATCTGGTAATGGTAGATTAGGTAATTCAGACATTCTTCTTCTTCACGATAATTAGAAAATCTGGGAAAGATATAAAAATCATCAGCTTGAAGGAATAGAAGACATAATAAAATACTGAGGAATTACCAGGCTGGCTACTGGGGATGAGCAGAGGTCCCATCCTAAGGGTCCCTGCTGAATGAAACCCCTTGCTTTAATTTGAAGATTAACAAAAAGAAGTAAAAACAAACAAACAAAAAACAGAAAACAATCCACCTTTGAATCATTTTCCTTGAAATGGGAAAAACAGAATTATGAGACTGCAAAATTAGACACATGGTAGAATGAAATTTTATGCAGCGATTCAAGACATTTGTACAAAAACTCCTGTAAATACAACTTTGGTACCAAAAACAAAAACAAGCACACATAAGGAGATAACAAACAAAACAGATCATAGGTACTCCTGATAATAAAGTTATCAGATCCAAGCTTAAAATTTTTTAAATAGCTATAATTACTATTTCCATATAGTTAAAGACCAATGTTGGAAATTTAAGCAGAACATTAGAAAAAAACCAAAAAGCTAAAAAGCTGAATAACAGAGATGTACTTATGAAAGAGCAGATTGGTTGCCACAAAAAAAAAAAAAAAAAAAAAGCAGCAGCAACAACCAAGAGCACAAGCAAAAGACCCTGGGGAGAGAGACACACACAAAGAAGTAGGAATGTATGGCACACAGGATGAAATGTAGGCAAGAGAAAGTGCTTCTGAGAAAGTGCTGGTGTTAGACTTAGATCACTATTATGAGCATGCAAAAGAACTAAAGAAGCCATGTCCAAGGAATTAAAGGAAGTATGAGAACAATGTCGTGACAAATAGAGAATGCCAATAACAGAGAAATTATTAAAGACAGCCCAATAGAAATGAAGTTGCAAAGCATAATAACTGAAATAAAAGATTTCTTAGGAGAGTTCAACAGGAGATTTGAACAGCTGGAACAATAAAGAATCAATAAACTTGAAGATAAATCAATTTAGATTATCCAACTTGATGAACAGAAAGAGAAAACATTGAAAAATGAACATAACCTCAGAGACATAATGGGAATGTCAAAAAAAGAACATATATATCTAACACCCCCCAAAAAAATGTGATGAAAAGCATTAATCATATCAAAGCAGTTCAATAACTCTAAGTAGGATAAGCTCAAAGAAATTCAAGCCTTGAAACATCATAGCCAAACTGTTGAAATACCAAGAAAGAAACTTGAAAGTAGTGAGAAACAACTCATCACATAAAAGAGACCCTTAACAAAATGTTGATATGTTGGTGGTGGTGGTGGTGGTAGTGGTGGTGGTGATGTATGTGTGTTTAGAGCACTTTTTGGAACTTGAGTACATGTGACTGAACTTACGAGGTCTATTCACATGTACCTATTCATTCTCTACTCCACACAACAGGAAAATGGTGGCATTGAGTAATGGAGTCTGCACGGCAATTAGAATTTAGGCTGGAACTTGTCTTTTAAACTTTGATCCAGCAGTTTTTCATCACATGTATGCCACTTTTCTAGGCTCAGGAGACACTTTGAGGAAGAGAAGAAAAACTTTGCAAGGCTCTGATGATAATGAGGGGGGCAATGAAACTTGTAAGTGAGTGGCTTGGGCATGTTGCATATGAACTGAGGTTTCAGGGCACTGGGTGGAGATGTCTGAGGATAGGCATAGAATAAAGGGCAAGCAAGAGACAGCATGTGGACTTCCAGGTGTTTATTGAGACAGTAAGAGGCATGTTTAGGAAGTGGGAGGACAGTGTGTACAATGGCAAGAGGATGTTGCATTGGTTTTCTTTGAATCCCCAATTTAAAAAAAGGTTATATAAGCATGACCTTGGCACCCCTGTCATGGATCAGTTGATCCAACATGTGTAAGTTTATTTCAAGATTACCTTGAATGGTAATGGGAGAAAAGATAGAATTTGAACAAACGGTGCTGGGAAAACTGGGTATTTACCTGGAAAAGAACAACAAAGAATCATTTCCCTGTACACTAAAATCAACTCAAAATATACTAAACACTTAAACAAAAGACCCAATCAGTAAAATTCCTAGAAGAAAACAAAAGGTAAAATCTTCATGATATTCGTTTTAGTATTAATTCCACTGATATGATATCACAAGCACAAGCAACAAAAGCAAAAATGGACAAGTGGGACTACATCAAATTAAAAAGCTTCAGCACACCAAAAAAAAACAAGAGTAACCAGGAAGCCTATGGAATGGGGTCATATATTTGTAAGCTATATGCAAGGGGTTAATATCCAAAATATTTAAGAAACTCCTCAGGGCGGCCAAGTGACGCGTTGGTTAAGAGCTGGTTTTGGGAAGCCAGAGGCCCCAGTTTGGATCCCACATATGGGGGCCAGTGACACTGCCCTCTACAGCTAACAACAGCTACACCTGGAGCTGGACTGAGCGAGCCCCGGCGACGGCGTAGGCTGCAGCGCCTGCTGCACTGGGCTGCCATGGGCTGCAGTGAGTGGCCGGCAGCCAGAGTGAGCTGCCAAGAGCCGTGGTGAGCGGCCGTCTAGAGGCCTGCGATCGAGCACAATGACAATACCAACATGGGGCTGTACAGCAACATCCTCCACAACAGGACCGAAGAACAAAAGGACGGCAACTTGTCTGTTACCCTTCCCTGATTCCCCAACACTGCTCCCCTCCCCCAATTCCCCAATTTAAAAAAAAAAGAAACTCCTGCAACTAAATAGCAAAAAATAAAATAAAAACAAAAAAATCCCAATGAACAACACCCCCATAACCCTCGCCCCCAACACACAAATAACCTGATTAAACTGTAGGCAAAGGTTTGAAATAGAAATTTCTCTACAGAAAACATGGAAATGGTAATAGAAAAGAAGCTCAACATCAGGGAAATGCAAAGCAAAACCATGAACTATCATCTCACACCTGTCAGAGTGGCTATTATCAAAAAGAAAAGAAGACAAAAGGCAACAAGTGTTGGCCAGGGTGTGGAGGACTTGCACCCTGTTGATGGCAACATATAATGGTGCAGACACTATGGGAAAACAGTATGTAGGTTTCTCAAAAATTAAAGAACTACAAGGCTGGCCGGGAGGCACAGTTGGTTAGAGTGCGAGCTCTGAGCAACTGTCACTGGTTCGATTCCCACAGGGGCCAGGTGAGCTGCCAACGGGTCGCCGGATGGCTCAGCTGTACAAGGTTGCCGGTTGGACCCCCACATCGGATGGTGAGCTGAGCCGACTCCTCACCCTCCCCACTGCAACTAGATTGAAAGCAGCCACTGGACTTGGAGCTGAACTTGCGCCCTCCACAACTAAGACTGAAGGATAACAGCTTCACTTGGGGCTCATGGCTCCTGGACAAACGCACTGTTCCCCTCTACCAATTTCCCAGCACTGTACACTTCCTCAATTCCCCAATAAAAAATCCTCAAAGAGAAAAAAAAAAGTAGAATTGCCATATGATCTGGTGGATCTTTATCAAAAAGAATTAAAACAGGTAGGACCTTGTGGAGATAAACACACTCCTATATTCATTGCCGCACTATCCCCATAGCCAAGATGTGGAAACAACCTAAATGCCCATCAGCAAAACAGAGAGTAGAGGAGTGATTGCCAGGGTCTCAGAGAAGGGGCAAATGAGAGGTTGTTGATCCATCACATAGAGTTGCAGTTTTGCAAGATGTAAAGGTTCTAGAGATCTCCTATCCAATAACATTGCGCCCAGAGTTAATATCACACACTTGAAAATGGAGGAGGGTAGATTAAATGGTATGTGTTCTTACCATAATGAAAAAATTAACAAAACCTACTCATAACCAACCAAGGAATAAAAATAACACCAATAAGAATGAAAGGACAGCTAGAGCCTGTTTTAGACTCCTCCAAGGTCACTGGGGATGCCTCTATCAGCCATAAAAGCCAGTTTATTTAGATTCATCCAACAAAGGAGAAAACTGGTAATCACAAAATCTCAATGATGTTTGGAAAGACAATACACCTCTCCCTGACCCTCACTCTCTCCTGATTTCTCTCAGTTCTCCCTCTCTCTCTCTCTCTGTCCCCCTCTTCCCTTCTCTCTCTCCCTCTCTCCTTCTCCCTCTCCCTCCCCTCAGTCCCTCCCCCTCAGCTAGGCCTCTTCTCCTCCCTGAGAATGCATCACCAATACCAGAGGCTTAGGCCTCTCTCTCCAACCCTAGCTAGGCCCATTCTCTGCCTTGAGAATATATCACTAATAAACCGTGTGTGTGTGTGTGTGTCTTTTGATATATACATGCAAACCCTTACAAAAGGGTTTTTATCAGCCTAGGCTTGGAATTAGGTTTAGAGCTTGAGTGACTTGGGAATTTAATGATTTTGGAAATCAATTTAATAAATTTAATGATTCGGGATTAGGTGAGGCAGGCAGGTTACACTCACTTAATTGTTACAGGGACACAGAACATAAACTATTTGTTTATGAAAACTTTTAGGATTTTATCTTTTTGCTCCCAGAGCAGTTTGTGCCAACAGGGGCTAGGTCTTGCCTTTCTAGTCCTGGTAAATTTCCATTTTTAGTTTTCTAAAATCAGTTCTCATTACTGTCTTTATTTCTCTTAAGAACAATAACAGCAGACTATCTTAAACGTTTCTATCTTAAAAAAACACATTTGCATAGCACCCACTGAAGGGTAAGTGTGTGTTAAATCTGTTTTGTACTGAACTCGGACACGTTTTACTCAGGGATGATTCTGCTTATTTTACCTCTGTCTGATACAAATGTTACTTAATGCCAGAACCTGCAGCAATTCCTGGGTCACCTTATTCTTGGGGTTTCTGGCTTTAGAGGTTTGAATCATATTGTCTACCATTGCATTTTTTTAACTAACAAGAGATTTAACACATACGTATATATAATGATAATGTGGAAAAGATAAGGCAAATGGATAGGGGGAAAAAGGAAGCACCAATAAACTGCAGTTTCCTGAGAGTTGCCCAACTGCAGAAAAGGTCCAGAGCTTGGGTCATGGGATGAACCCAGAGACAGCAGTGGCTATGCAGTTTATGCAGTTGTTTTCCTCCACTGCAAGGTGTCTCAAGTCCAAGGGAGTTCCAAACTGGGCTCATTCACCTCTTACCCATACACACACCGGGGCAATACTCATACAACACACAACACACAGGCTCCTGAGGGGTGGTCCTCTGGCTGCCTGTAGAAAGAAAACAGATCAAAGGTCCCTTTCCCGAGTTAAAGGCTCTGCATGGTTGAACCTTGGGTCTCTGCCTACTCAGTCTGTGGCACTGGGTGGTGCTATGCAAAACGGGAAGCAGTTCTTTCAGGGGCCAGGCAGAGACTCCAAGAAGGCTGTCTAGGGAGCCGGTGTGGTGTCCATGGGCTCCGGGTCCTCCACAGGCTTTGCCGAGGTGCTGTTCGCTGGAGCCTGGGTGCCCGCAGAACTCACGGGGGCCTGGTGGCCGCCTGCTGCAGCAGGAGCCACAGAGGATTTCGCTTTGCCAGCACCACAGGTCCCTGATGTGGGCCGACGGCCGGTTTTGGGGCCACCCACATAGCACGGGGCGAGCCTCAAGTACTTGGATCCAGGGGGGCCGATGGAGTAGACCACACCGTCTGGAGAGTTTTCCACCCGGCTGTAGGCTCGGGGATGTCTATGAGATCTGTTCGAGCAGCACGGGGGTGATCTAGCTCAGGGGCGTCTGCGAGACCACTTATAGAGGCCAGAGGGAGCTGCTGTGAACGTAAAAACATCCGATGGCGGAGTCGTGTCCATGTCAGTGACATCGGAATCTCCGGCCACGTTTGCAGACGCATTGGCTGAAGTGGATGGGACGGCCACAGAGGTGATGGGCTGGCCAGTGAGGAGAAACGGGCTGGGTAAGGGTAAAGCAGGGGGAGGATCCACACACATAGGGCTCGGGGATTCATGTGTGCAGGAGGCCGGCTGGAAGGAGGAGGGTGAGGTCATAGCGGGGGTGGAGCCATCTGAAGCAGGAGCAGTTGTAACTAGGGCTAGATGGAAACGGCCTCCAGTCTTTAAAAGTGGAATCCCCAACTTGGTGTCAGCACTGGGAGGTGGCAGGGAACGAGGACGTGGGGGTAGAGAAAAGGGACGGAGTGTGTGTCCCGTGTGGTGGTCAACAGTTGGTCTTGGAGGAGGGGAAGGGACAGACGAGGTCGGGGGTGTGGCAGGTGGGTCAGCCCGGTTGGCAGTAGCTGGGACCTGACCCGGGTGCGCAGCGCGGGGCAGGGAATCTGCAGCCACCCCAGGTGGGGTAACAGAAGGGGCAGACGTGGTGGCACTGCTGTCCGCCATGGCCTTAGTTTTATCTTCCCCGGTCTGACTGCTCTGACCAGTAGGGGTCTTGAGGGTGGCAGAGTTCTTGTCAGTGGTCAAGGAGGGCAGCGTACCCGCTACGGGCAGCTGCGGCCCGGGCACCACAGGCGTGGCTGCCCGCTCAGGGGGCGAAGGCGGGGCAGTCACTGTGGGCCCTGGAGGAGGGGTCCTTACGGTTTCCGAGGCCCCGGCCGGCATGGAGAGAGGTGGACCAGGTTGCGTTGGAGGGTCCCTCAAGTTCGCCAGGGGGAGGCTCCGCACAGAGGAACGCCTGCCTCGCCGGGAAAGATGCGCCCTCCGGGAGTGCCGCCTGGCTGGCCGCCGCTCACGACCCGGGGGCCTGGGACCAGGCTGGAGGCCACGCGGGGGAGCAGCGGGGTGGTCCCGGTCAGGGGGGCCATCGGTGGTGCGGACGGGCAAAGTCACCCGGCCAAGGCCGCCACCCAAGGTGCGACGCCCACCGCACGAGGGGCAGCGGCCACCACGCAAAGTGCAGCGGCGGGATAGCCAGCGGAATAGGGGCAAAAATCGGCTCAACACATTGCCCATCTCGCCAGTTGTGCGCCAATCAAACTCAAGGCAAGAGCACGAAACACGGACAGCGTCTCCGAGTTTCTCTGTCTCCCTCGAACTCTAGCAACGCACTGAGCTAACTGTCCGGCCAGGGGCTTGTGACGTCTCCCTGGAAACGGTCACGTGGCAGGCTGCACTTCCCAGTCCAGCACGAGAAGGGCGGACGTCAGAGGTCAAAGGGCAAGGCCTCCACGGCCAGCTAGCTAACCGCTTCTGGACTTCCCAGAGCCCGGGGCTGCCTGCAGCGGGTTACAGGTCGTTTGCACCAGATGGACCACCATGTGGGGTCCATTCAGAGTTCCCATCCACCAAGGAGGCCCCATCTGTCAGAGCTCACCCCGTCAGGGCCATGTGTCTGCAGGCCTTCCCCAGGTCTGGGAGGCCACAGGCTGATCAAAGCCCAGGTCCCGGAGGCCACAGTTCCAGTGTGGCCCACCTCCTCTGGGGCCTCCCCAGCTAACAACAGCTCCACCTGGAGCTGGGTTGCACGAGCCCTGGTGACGGTGTATGCTGCAGCCCCTGATGCAGTGGGCTGCCATAGGCTACAGTGAGTGGCCAGCAGCCAGTGTGAGCTGCCAATAGTCGCGGTGAGCGACCATCCAGAGGCCGGCGACCGATCTGCCTCACCCGGGAAGAGCGCAATGACGATACCAACATGGGCCAGTGAAGCAACGTCCTCCACAACTAGACTGAAGAACAAAAAAGGATAGCAACTTGTCTGTTCCCCTCCCCCAATTCCCCAATAAAATCTCTAAAAAAAAAACCCTATTCCAAAGATTTGAAACTTTACAATATCTAAATGTCTGGTATGCAGATGAAGAGGTGTTTAACTTATTTCTTCACAAGGAAATGATAATTAAAACCACAATTCATTTGTCATTATACCTCTACTAAAAGACTAAAATCAATTCTATAAAAAGACAACTAATACCAAATGTTGAAAACAATATGGAGGAATGTGAGATACAAAAATTCCTGTTAAGCATGTAAATTGGTACATTTTGGAAAAATCTGACAGTAGCTAATAGCTGAGTATATGTACATTCTGTGACGTAGCAGTTCTAACTCCTAAGCATATACTCAATAGAAATTCATACATGGACTTCTATACAGTAAGAAGAATGAACGTTCTAAAACCACAACAAAATATGGTTGAGTCCTACTAACATAATATTGAGCAAAAGACCAGATTCAAAAGAATATAGTATAAATCCACTTATATAAAATATGAGAATGGGCTAAAGTAATCTATGTAAAAGCATGGTTACCCATGCATTACTGGGGCTTCCAAGTTGCTGTTAAAGTTAGGTTTAATTGAGAATGTTCATTTTGTGAAAGTTAGTTGAACTCTATGCCTATGATATGTATGTATATTATACCTTAATAGCAGTTTATAAAAGTGAAATTCGCTATAATTTTCTTCAGTTTTGTTCAAAACCTAACATACTGCTCTGGTGCTATTCACTAACTAGAAATATTGATTCATACCTTATATAGAATTAGCCTAAATATTCTGGCTTATTTTTAGCCTTTCTATAAAATTAATCTATTCTTTCTTAATAAAACTAGCTTTAGTAATATATGAAAGGTTTAAGTGTTTGGAAACTCAAAGATTTTTAAAATAATCATTTCTTTTTCACTAATTATACCTGTATTTGTTAAATATATATAAAGTAGACGAAGTAAACACTTTGGTCAACGTTACTCAAGCAGTAGTTTGCCATAATCAGAAGTGTCTGGATGCTGATGGTCACCACTTTGAGCACCTTATGTAGTTGCAGAAGTCAAGAGAGACTTGTATTCATCTTTTGTTGTTGGTACATAATGAGTATTACAATTTTAATAGTTTTCTTCTTTCTTAAATTTTAAGTTTTTTTGGCATCCTCTGTATATAAGTAATTAGTTTGAAAAAGCATGCACTTAGTGTAAAAAACGAAAACGTGATTAATATGAACAAATGTTTTTATCATGTCTCATCTTGGAAATGTTCGATAGTTTTACACTAAGTACAGGGAAAAGATTTTGGGTTTTTTTGGACATTTTAAAAATAATAGTTCATAGTGGCTCAGTTGGTAAGAGCACAAACTCTGAACAGCAGGGCTGCTGGTTCGGATCCCACATGAGGGCCAGTGACGCTGCGCCCTCTACAGCTAAGATGGTGAACAACAGCTTGACCTGGAGCTGGGCTGCCGTGAGTGGCCAGCAGCTGGCATGAGCTGCTGTCCAATGGCCAGCGACCCATCTGCCTCACCCGCCCGGGAAGAGCACAATAATAATACCAACATGAGCCAGTGAAGCGATGTCCTCCACAACTAGACTGAGGAACCAAAGGACAGTAACTTGTCTGTTCCCCTCCCCCAATTCCCCAATAAAATCTTAAAAAATAAAAAAAAATTAAAAAAAATCAGTTCACAAAATGACCTTCATCTGTGTTTCCAGTATCAACTCCCTTTAGTCATTATTTCATCCATTTGCACATTAAGAACTGTTGACAGGGCTTATTATGTCCCAGGCACTGTTTTAGAAGTTATCTAAACAGAGGTAAATAAGAAAGGAAATTTCCCTTATGCAGCGAGATTACAATGTAATGGAAATAATGCATAATTAGAAAAACTATACATATGGGGTTTATACTCCTCTCCCCCACCTCCCGCTCCCCGCCACATGCACACACAACCACTTCCTTATGGCTGAAGAAAGAAATTCAGGAGACACTCTTGGTTTTCTTCAGTTATATGCAGCTGAAACTGATCCTAACTAATACGTGTGGTGCATATGGTAAATTTAAGAAGGGGTAATTAAAAAGAAGAGCAAGAAGGTAGCCAAAACAGTCAGAATTATTCAGAAACATGTATGAAATGTCTCTATGATAGTGCAGAAAGGGATCTGAGAGGCAGGACTGGAGTCTAATGATTATGGTAATAGGCACTGAGACAAAAGCTACTGTGAGCTGCCTTTAGTCTTACTCTAAATGAATTCCCAGGTGTGGTATGCTTAAAAAAAAAAAAAGTACTATCTAGTAAATACAAGCAAAAAACTTTTGAGAAATTACCAGGTGGATGATGGTCCTCATTTAAAGAAATTCCAGATCAATCCTATTGCAAAGAAAAAGTCATGCTGGACCTGAGCATAACAGATAAGTATCCTTTAAGACTAAGCTTAAATATGTGTGTATCAATCTGTCTCTACCGCATTACTGCATTATTTTGAAGTACACTATTTTCAATGTACTAGTGGACTCAGTCTGCCATAACAAAATATCATACTCAGGGGGGCTGAAACAATGGACATTTATTTTCTCATAGCTCAGCAGGCTGGAAGTCAAATATCAGGGTGACAGCATGGTCAGGTTCTGCTGATAGGTTGCTTCCTGGCTTGCAAATGGCCAACTTCTCCCTAGGTCCTCACATGGAGGGCAGAGAGAGAGATCTCTCTCCTCTCCCTTTTCTTATAAAGCCACCAATCCCACAGGTTTAAAAATCATACCATCATGACTTCATTTAACCTTAATTATCTCCTAAAAAGCCCTAAATCCAAATACAGTATTGTTAGCATTAATCACATGTGACTAAGAGCTTCAACATATGAATTTTGGAGTGGGGGACAAAATTCTGACCATAGCAATTATGTTTTGTAAGTTTAGGATATAGAGATAAAGCGATAGTGATTAGTGATAGCAGCAGTACAATTGTATTCATGTTTGAAGATGCTAATGGAACTATGTGTTAGTTAGCTTTAACATCTACCTGGAAATGAAATAATATTTGTAAAAAGAATACTCTATTAGATAACCTCTGAAACATGGCCAATGAATTGATCTGGGCTTTAGTTTTGATTGAAACATCCCTCAGCTTTATTAAATTTAGAAGGGTTTCTTCTTGACTATAAGCCTCTAACCTCCCTTTTTTTGCTTTAGAAAACTAAAGTGTCTTCTTACTTTAGAAAACTTGCTATTGCAAATTCTTTCTCTGCCCCTTTGAGATATAAATCTTCTCTCAGCCTCTTGCCAGTTTAACAGCGTGGGAATGTCTTTCTCAAAGATCTTTGAAATATAATCATCTGGAAAGACTATGCTCCACTCAGCGGATAAAAGCCTAACTTCTAGAATCACTAATTAGCAAACAGTTGGCCATCACCTTGACCAACCTTCACCCAGTGCTAAGTTTCTCACTAGCTCACCTCAGAACTTAAAAGCTTTTCAGCCATCTTCAGGGGCAGAATGCAATCTCTCTCCCTTATTGCAGTAGTTTTCACCTATTTTAGTCTTGAGTAAAGTTTTCCTTGCCTGTTTAACTTATCCAGTACAATTTTCTTTCACAATTCTAAAGTCCTGAGGATAATCAATAAGATAAATAAACCATGCTAAACCCTATATTCTTATCTTGCTGAACAGTACATGTTAGAGTTTTCGGCAGTATGAAAACATTTAACTTATTTTTAACCAAGAATAAAGTAGGTTACAGGAATGAGAATGGGACTAATGAGAGAAAGGAGGAATGAAAATTCCTCCTTTATCTTGAGGAGAAGGCTGAGCTAGTCAACCAAGTACATCAGAAAGGTAGAATGTATAACTGTGCTCATGGGTCACAAGGAAAAGCTTTAAGAATATGAGAAATCTTTTCCAAGACATGGTTCTTTATCTGCTCTATTAATTATAATCTACCAATACCTATTGACCTAATGTTAACATTATATGATTTTTTAAACAAAATTACTTAGAAAAAATCATCTTTTAAACATTTCTATAAAGGGTATTAATTAATAAAAATAGAAAGACTCATGCTCTTGATATTTTTTTGATTTTTTAATCAAAAGTAAGCCATAGCCATTTAATTTTCATATTATTATTATTTGTCTAAAAAGTACTTTTTTGACTGAAAAATGACAATATCTCTTTTGG
Organism: Aselliscus stoliczkanus; assembly: GCA_033961575.1. Classification (NCBI taxonomy): domain Eukaryota; kingdom Metazoa; phylum Chordata; class Mammalia; order Chiroptera; family Hipposideridae; genus Aselliscus; species Aselliscus stoliczkanus. Next base: position 26,508,900 of record CM066740.1, on the reverse strand, counting down.
TGCTTTCTTTCCTCTGCTCTAAATTTTTCCCTATATCAGAAACATACATTATTCCAAAAGGGGGGAAAATGAAAGTAATAAAACAGAGATAAGATTAAAGCAGTATTTTATTACTTTAAGTTTATTTTCTCATTATTCAAGGTCAAATAAAATAGGTAAACAAGCTTCAAGTTAAAAATCAGAACTGCAACAAACCAACAACTTACAATTCTCTTAAGGAATAGAAATTGCTAAAGAGCTTTTTATATTTTAATGGAAAAAAATAAATCTAACATGAGCAAGGTTTACAAAATCTTTCCACAAAATAGTGTTCAGTAAATTATTCTACACAACCTCACATTTGCCATAACGCATAGCTATTTTCTTAAGCATATCTAAATGTCATCTCAACAAACTATCTTATTTTCCAAACTGCCTTTTCTTGGGTCAGGTTTTATTTTAGCAGTGAGGCACATCTTATCTGCTGTCTCATGGAAAGCTGTATTTTAGTTCTTTTCATTTATCTATAAGCCATCTTAGATCAACAAAGGAATTAATTCATCTACTATGCTTCTAATTTTTAAGATGCCATTGGCATAGGTCCCCAAATATTTTTTTTCTTTTTCTTTTTTATTAGTTTTAGGTGTTCAAAGCAATGTAATAGTTTCACATTTACGCCCCTTACAAAGTGATAACCCCCCAATTTACTACCCCTCTGACATCGTATATAGCTGTTACAATACTGTTGACTATATTCCCCATGCAGTACTTTATATCCCATGACTATATACACGTATACTTATATTTAATTATATATTTAATTATAGTGACATTCAATATTAATCAACTAAATTATTAAAGCTTATTACATGCCCCCCCCAAAGTCCTTCAATATGCATTCCACATTTGAGCAAATGCACATTTGAGGAAAATTCCCTTAAAGTACTGATTTTTGTTTCCTATAAATATGTTTTTAAAAATTAAGTCCTTCAGTTGCTTTACAGAAAGACCAATTTTAATCTTCCTAATGTTAACTTCCATTTTGCTTTGCAGAAGGAAGGTACTCAGGATATGTTAGAATGAATTGGCTTTGTTTTGTCCTACTCTCAATTCATTTCTTAGCATTACACTCTCAACACTTAGACTAGTAATCAATTGGTTTTCTTTGTAGGGATGCTGCTAAATTACTTTCAGAGTAAATTATAAACAGTACAAACTCTAATGGAAGCCATCCAGAAATGCAACCAATAGTATCATTTGACCAGAAAAAGTTCCTAAAGTGGGTTTGTTAATGTTACTGCTATTCCATCATTGAGGTTAGTGGCTGCCAGTATTAGAGGTATAATCCCTAACATGTTCAAGAATGATGATTACGACCCTACCTGGAGGCAGGTTTTCTATTGGGACATCAGTAATCTCAGCATCACATTATTGGGTAGGGAAGTACGAAAGTCGCATTAAGAGGTTAAAAGAGTCTCTTTATTATTTGTGCTTAATGAAGCCATTAGCTATAATCCAGTTGTACGGTACTGCTTTTTATAAGTTGTCTTCAATTATATAAAGTGATTCTCATGGAGTAAAGAGTGAAATGAATCCCTGATGCTAATAAAATCAGTTTCCTTAGACAGGAGTTTCCGAAATTCAATAAGATTCCAAAACAAGTTATTTTATACCCTACTTTAAGCTGAATTATATTGGCATATCTTTGAGAAGGGACCTAAACAGGCTTTTCAAAGTGGCTATATATACAACTACACAGATTCTCTGTGGCACCATATATTTAGAGATCATAGGAACGGCTTGTTTGGTCTGTACAGCCTGGAGAATGCTGTTACACTATGGCTTATGCTCACTGTTTTTCTCACAGATGTGATATGGAAAATGCACCACTGGTCACTGACCTCAGAAATGGGATATGGTCACAACACATGAGAGGCAAGGGCCATGGATAAACATCCCTTTCAGAATGAACAAGAAAAACACAAGCAGTAATCTTGGAGAAAAATTATATACGAATCTGTAGCATAACCCCCTTAAAGTATGCTCATTAAATCACAAAGCCTTTGAGTAGATTGTGAAAGAAGAGATAACAATTACTAGTAAGCTCAATATAAAATGAATTCACAGACAACTTCGAACCCCACTCCAGGTCCTGTGAAGCCTAAAGTACTCCTTATGCTTCTGAAAATTCATAGGAGGCTTACTTTCTAGTTCTAGTCACTAACATTGCTGGCAACATGAAAACACTGCCTACCATATCAGCTGAATAATGACCAGTTCTCCCAAAATCATCTCTTTCCTTGAACACGCCATGCTGTTTTCCACTCCTTGTCTTTGAACATGCTAATCCCTCTGGTGGTATAATGGGTTGGGTTGTACATACGTAATTAAGAATCTCAAGTGAATTCATTGTGGAGTTAGGGCATGCCCTAAATCCAATGACTGTTTTCTTATCAGAGAAAGGCAGGAGGAGGCTTGGAACACAGACATGCAAGAGCAGAAGTCAAGGTGAAGACAGAGGCAGAGACTGGATTACTGCAATTATAAGCCAAGGAATGTCAAGGATTGCTGGCTGCTGCCATTAGCTGAGACAGAAGCATGGACAAGATTTTCCCTTAGAGTCTCCAGAAGGAACCAACCCTGCTGACACCTTGATCTTAGGCTTTGACCTCCAGAACTGGGAGAGAAATTTCCATTGTTTTAAGGCACACCACGTTTGTTGCTCTTACGGCAGCCCTAAGAAACTAATACATAGGAACACAATCTCCTTCTTCTTGTTTTTTTGGGTTTTTTTGAGGGCAGTGTCACTGGCCCTCATATATGGGACCCAAACCAGGGCTGCTGGCTTCCCAAGCCAGCACTTAACCACCGCGCCACTCGGCCAGCCCCAAATCTCCTTCTTGGATGTCTTTTGTTTCAGGTCTGCCTAACGGCGTCCTTCTCAGAGGGGCTTTCCTTGGCCATACCATTAATATAGATGACTATACTTATCCATCTCTATTACTGAATCTGTTCATTTTTAAGCATTTGCCACAAGTTACAATTACATATTCATATATGTATCTATTTATTACCTGCCTTCCATACTGAATTACAAGCTCTATAAAGGCTTTTTAAAATTTTTTTGATTAAACAGTGTGTCCAGCAACTCATACATGCTTAGCATACAGTTGGGTTCAAACATTGTTGTTTAATACATAAATGTATTAATAAATGAATAATCAACCTATACAATTCAGCACATTCACCGGTTTCTAAAAATAAAATAAAAAGAAAGCACACAGAACATTTATAAGCACAGAATTTACTAAAGAATAGAAGGCAAGAGAGATGGATGACATCATCCACTGCACAGTAGAAATAACTCCAAATCTTAGATATTTCTCTTCACAAAATTCCTTTGGGTCATGCCATGACTATTAGTTCCTCTTGACCTTTTCCCCTGCAGTGCTTGATCTCATATTTTCTCTGTGACTCATGTTCTTTCTGGACCCTTCTTTATTATCTCATCTCCCTTTCCTCTTGGAAATAAAAAGAAATTCATATGTTATGCAGATGAGTTTTGTTTTCTAATCTCTTATGCAGATGAGTTTTGGGCCTAAACATAAGCCCCCAGCATGTCACCTCTATGCCATTTTCCCCTGTTTTAAAACAGTTATAAAATGCTTCTTACACATTATTGACTGTTTGATTAAGAATAAAATATTCACAACCTAGAAATAAGGCAAAAAGGAAGCAGCATATCTTTTGAATTTCACATTGGAGTGCTGTTTAACAAGTCCATCTAAGGATTATGTAATTATCTAAGAGACATTTCTTTGATTGACTTAGAGTACTAATTAAAAGCCCAAAGGATGCAAGGGTACAAGGGAACTTGTAGATTTTTGTCTTTCAGAGATGCAAATGGTATCTGTCTGGTAGAGACGGTAATCCCCAAGGTTATGGGCTATTAACTAGGTATGTATATAATCTAGCCTTTCTTTCCCAACAATCTTTCTCTAATGCCACATAACTCTCTTCCTATAATTAGCTGCAAAAGTGTTTGGCATGTGCTCATCCTATATTTGTATGAGTCACATAATGAACTTTAATAAATGATAGTTTGGCAGTTACAAGTGCTTTAAAAATATTAACTCACCAATTACTTAATTTTTTTTTTCTTAATAAGGAACTAAAATATTCTAAACTGAGTTATAGTGGGCAGCTCTTAATATACTACCTTAATAGCTTCCCCCCACCACACACACACATCACTTAACACATCGCATGAAAGATTTTTAAAAGATCAATAGTACAATGATAAAATGGAAAAGATTTGCCTTCACATTACGTCTGAGCGGAGGACCACATTTTCCCAACAGTCCCACTCTCATTTTTTTTCTGATTAAAGCCAAAGTTATTTTTAAAAGCAGACAGACATACGGAAGTCAGAAAGCAGTTCTCTCATTCACACTGAAAATAGATTACAGCGAGAGGTAGTTAGGATAGCCTGTATTTATCATGATGTTGCGTATATCACTTTTGCAGAATTCACAACTAAATTTATCTCTGGGCCAAATGTCTGCGCAAATCACACTAGGTCAGGGACAAAAGTATGGCAGGTCACCTTTATTAAATATCTCCCTCCATTTTGGGGAACATCCCTGAAGCACCAAGTCAAAAAATTATCAAATAAAGCCATTCATAAGTGTATGATAATCTGCTTAAGGCATCTTAGGTATTTAAATTAGAACAGTCACAAAACAAACAGTTTTCAGGTTATATATAAGCATACACATAAACACACACTTACATATATGCATACATTTAAATTATACTAATCCTATTAAAGAAGTAATTTGTAGTTACATTCATTTACTGTAGAGTGTCAATTTGACTTTTGATTTAACTTGAAGATTTGGTTACAGAAAAGTTACTTTAATAATGTTATTGATTTTTTAAACTTTTTGATGTGTGCATCAAGGTAACATACTGAACATCAAAATATCTACTATCCTTCACTTAGCATTTGTCTCTAAAAAAGGACATCAAAAGATGTAGTGTCATAGTGACATTAGGACATCAAATAAGAGCTAAAACTACCAAATGAGTGGATGAGTGGGTGGGTGGGTGAGTGAATGAGTGAGTGAGAGAGAACATACTACAATATATATCTATATCTATTCTGCCACATACAGAATTGTAAGGATGGAATTTAAAAATTTGTTTATAAAATATATTTTATAGTACATTTTCTTGACAAACAATTAGATCCAGGCATTAATATGAAAAATAAGTTACTTTATCTTCTACAGTTTAACATACAATTAATTGTAAGTCATTCATACAACAGATATGAACACACAAAATAATGCTAATATAGAATATATGATAATATTTCACTCTTCATATATTCACTTTTTTCTGTACTCAGAAAAAAACAGAAGACATCATCTGTTGCTTTCTGTTTTATTTTTATTCGCTCTAGTGACATTTAACCTGAGCAATAGTATCATAGGATGTGTATGATTTTTCTCAGACTCAGCTAAAATACTCCTTTTGAAGGGAAGTCTTCAAATTTAGGAGCCTACCAATCTATGTACCTGAGGGGTTTTTTTTCCCTTAAATTACAGAAGTGCAGCTGCAGACATGCTCAAACAAGTAACTAATAAATCTGGCACAACAGGTACTATTCATCAAAAATACCAAAAGGAAAAAGAACCCCAAACAGTAATTATGCACCCAAGATATCTGCCAGTACTTCCCACCCGGTTTTGATCCACCATATATTGCTCTATTCCTCATCAGCCCTAAGGCCACCAATGTTGAGCAAAACCCCACAAGGTTTAAAAGCCTGGTAGACAGTAGGGGGAAAAAAGGGCAAGTAGAAGAAAGGGGCAAAAAAAGGAAAAGTGTTAAGGAAGAAAAAATAAACCGAAAAAGGATGATAGATGCAACTAATGAAGTACGCCAAAAGAAAAACCTTCCAATGCAAGTCTGATGTCGTTTTCTAAAAATGTTCACGCTTGCCTGGTTGTTATATAAACTAAAAGGATAAGATCTTTCTCTCTCTGTTCTTTATTCAAAATAAAGTAAAATATATGTATATATAGTGTAGGGTTTGTGTTTGAACTATTTATCTATTGCACATGAAAAAAAACACTGTTTTGTATTTTGCTGAAGAACGTCAGAAAAGTCACAAGAAATTGTAGACATTTAATAAATCTTGTCATTAGAAAATATGGGCATAATAATTGGCAATCAGCTTTCCCTTTCTTCCTGTCCCATAAATTAACCAGAAAACTCTGTGTATATCAGCAAACTGGTGTGTGCATGTATAATACAAATTGGTTATACTTTACATAGTCCCTTCATTATTCAATGATATACAAACAATCTATTAGCCGTCAGGCACTTTGCTAGATTCTATGATATACAGTGAATAAAACTTTGTATTGATGAAGCAACCGCTTTTGTAAACATACATTAATAAGAACATCAACAACATATAAATACATATTTTAAAACCTTGATGACTGCTATAAAGTTAGTGTTAGGACAGTGGTTACTGGGGTCAGGGGTGGGGCACTTTTCTACATGTATATTTTACTTCACATTAAGAAATTTAAACTTTTTTTTTTTTTTTTGGATATGTCTAAGTGGAGATGTCAATTAGGCAACTGGATACATAGGTTTGGGTTTTCATAAAATGTTGAGTTAGAGCATATATGATCAGATTCAAGCATGTTGGTGGTCTTTATAGCCACAGAGGTAAACGCTAAAAACTGGAGAAAGCTCACTGTTGTCCTCCAAAGCTAGAACCATAATATTTAAATGTCAAAAGCAGATATTAATCAAGGTTATTTAATTCAAATTCTGTCTTTTAGTGAATGTGCTATTCAAATAACACTCCTATTCAGCGATTCCCACCTCTGCCTCCAAGTGTTACCAATGGAGATAAAGGAAATAAAAAACAATTCTATTTGTTTATTTGAAAGTAATTAGTATTGATGGGGTCATATTTCAATCCAGTGACTTCTGGCTCTTTGATTTTCTTTTCTTTTCTTTTCTTTTTTTCATCAAAATTAGCATTTATTAGAAACCTACAATTTTCCACCCTGTACTCTCCAATGTGAGCCACTAGTCACACATGACTACAATTAAATTAAGTACAATTAAATTCAATGAAACATAAAGTTCCTCAACTACACTTGGCTCTTTGATTTTAGATTATTGCAAGGAAAATTAAAGGATTAAAATAAGTGATGGGTTAGCCTTTTAAAGCTTGAATTTTCGTATTTGTGAAATGCTGCTACTTAGTCTTATTTCATAGGGTTAGCAAAAAGATTAATTAGTTGTGACAATGTTCATAATATACAGAGATTCAGTAGAGTCCACAGAACGATACATTTTTTTTTTCATTTTTATGACTTTTTTTTTAATTAAAGTTTATTCAGGGGCTGGCCGAGTGGCATGTTGGTTAAGAGCTGGCTTGGGACACCAGTGGCCCCGGTTCAGATCCCACATACGAGGGCCAGTGACACTGCCCTCTACAGCTAAGATGGTGAACAACAGCTCCACCTGGAGCTGAGCTGCTGTGAGTCCGCTGGAAAGGCATAGCTGCAGCCCCTGCTGCAGTGGGCTGCCATAGGCTACAGTAAGTGGCCTGCAGCCAGCATGAGTTGCTAAGAGCCGCTGTGAGCAGCCGCCCAGAGGCCGGCGACTGATCTGCTTCACCCGAGAAGAGTGCAATGATGATACCAACATGGGCTAGTGAAGCAATGTCCTCCACAACTAGACTGAAGAACAAAAGGACAGCAACTTGTCTGTTCCCGTTCCCCGGTTCCCCAATGCTGTTCCCCTCCCCTAATTCCCCAATAAAATCTTTAAAAATAATAAAAAAATAAAGTTTATTGGGGTTACTATGGTTAGTAAAGTTACATAAGTTTCAAGTGTAAAATTCTGTAACACATCATCTCTATATCACACTGTGTGTTCACCACCCAGAGTCAGTTTTCCTTCCATAGTTTAGTGGTTGCCAGAGGGTAAGGAAGGAGGGATATGGTAGATGAGAGTAAATGGGATCAAATATATGGTGAGGAAAGAATGATCAATTTTCACCTTCCTTTAAAACTCCACTCACAAGAATAGCAAGTTTATTGACTGAAGTGTCTTGACCAAATTCAAGAGCCCACTTAACTCTTAATTCTCAATGAAGTGACTCTTCTAAAATTTCATAATAGTATGCTATTCAGAGCAAGCCTTGATTCTAATTATCTCCAGTATTAAAAAAAAAAAAAATGAGGGGCCGGCCGAGTGGCGCATTGGTTAAGAGGTTGGGATGCCAGCGGCCCCGGTTCGGATCCCACATATGAGGGCCAGTGACACTGCCCTCTACAGCTAACAACAGCTCCACCTAGAGCTGGGCTGTGCGAGCTCCAGCAATGGTACAGGCTGCAGCCCCTGCTGCAGTGGGCTGCCAAGGCTACAGTGAGTGGCCGGCAGCCAGCATGAGCAGCTGGCAGCCAGCGTGAGCTGCCAATAGTAGCAGTGAGCAACCATCCAGAGGCGGGCAACCTATCTGCCTCATCCAAGAAGAGAGCAATGATGATACCAACATGGGCCAGTGAAGCAACATCCTCCACAACTAGACTGAAGAACAAAAAGCCATCAACTTGTCTGTTTCCCTTCTGCGATTCCCCAACACTGTTCCCTTTCCCCAATTCCCCAATCAAATCTTTAAAAAAAAAAGAGGATATCATTAAGGACAAAATTAATGATAGGCTTAATGAGGACAAAATTAAGATATACTTGTGGTTATGAAAAACATTTCTTTCACATATGGACGACTAATGCTTCTTCAATTCTCATATACATCTGACTGCACATGCCACTCTGAAATATGTAAAAGAAACAGCACAACAGCTGAATCTGAAATTGGAGAATTAATAACATTTACATGATTCTGTGTTTCTCCATCTATAATTCTCTTTAAACTGTCTCAGCAATCTTTGAAGACAATCACTATCCTGATACTTTGTTTACCTCTAGATTTCTTTATCCCTGAAGTACAAAGGATTGACACTTACAAAATATAATAGATTTTGGTTGAATATTTACACTGCTTTATAGATAAACCAGATCAAGACTATCTTAAGTCATATACAAAGTCCCAAATATATCCATTGTCCTTAAGAAATACGTTTAACCAGAGATGTTTTTCTAGGATTCTGAGAAACGCTTATCATACCTACCTTCCCAAAAAAGATTTCTAGCTATGTCACATGTATCATATTCTGAAAATATATGATTTTCATATGTATATGAAAATATATTTATTTCATTTTTAAACATGTAAAGGATCAGGATACCCAACATTCTGAATATGCTGCTATTATATATATATTATAATATATATGCAACATGATCCAACATGATGCATTCTTTTACATACCTTCATGTGAACTACCATTATGACACTGTCTTCTGAGCAATGGAGTTATTATATATTTATCAAGAAAATGGATCAAAAAGAAGCTGGAGAAAAGTTTAATGTGCTGAAAATTTGTATTTTAGTTGTCCCAATTCAACAAATTTCTAGGATTCATATTTCTAAAACAAAAAAAATGACCTTGGCTGGTTCAAAGAATTAGCTGCTATCTCTGATAAAAATCATTTTGCCTTAATTGATAATATTACCATCTGGCCGGGTTTCACCCAACTGTTCTGTTACTGGGCTTTGCTGACTGGGTTTCAGAGCGACCTCACTATAGTTCACTACACTTCAACAGATGAGATAAATATGAAAAGGTCATATGCAAGGGGCTCCTGCTTAGTCACTCGAACAACTGGCAAAGCACCACTTCTAGAGACATAACAGCAAAGATATGACCCTAGGAAAGGAAATACAGAAACTGCTGTCCATTTCTGAAGGTACAGAACTACTAATGAATTTAAGAGCTGTGTCTTGTCATTATTTTTATAGCATCTGTTTGAAAATTATCATTTGCAAAGCTTCCATATGGACTGAGTTCAGAACTATTCCAAATGTTCAGGGGTACATTGATCCAGTGTACCCAAACTGACCCAAACTGAATTACAACTTCAAATTAAGTCAGATGGGTCATCAAAATTGATCTGTGTAACAGATTAAATTCAGCTCCAGTTAATTTTAAATTCTGATTTTAGTTTTCTCTAATAACTAATACCTTTGAATGTCTCTCACTGAGCTGAATATAACTTAGTATCATTAGGGAAAAGAGATCCTGGAATATTTATTTCTAGGATTCTCATGGAAGAATACAGATTGAATATAGAAGGGAGTAGCAATGATTCCAAGTTTATTACAGAAACCTAGCAGACTAAGTAAGTGCTAGCCTACACACTGGATAATACGGCTTATGATCTATGAGAAAAACTGTTCAACTTTATTCATAATCAAAGAATGAGAAATAGTAAAGATTGAAAAGATTAATAAAAGTTAATGTTGTTTTTCACCACTCTTTAAAATGGTGAAAAACTAGAAAAAGACGAAATATATATCTACTGGAGTATGATTCTCCCAGGCAGTGGAATGTTATGCAATCAGTGAAAATGAAAATGTTTCAATTGGAAGGAATAAAGCAGATTAAAATTTAAAAATATATCTTACAAGAATGGGGCTATTTTTTTACCCAGAGTTTCTTCCTTGGTGCACTGTAGAAGTAAATGTACTTTTATAGATTTTTTTTCCCCTCCTATAATCCTTTCCCTAAAGGTACACCTTTTCTTGATATTTTCTAAGATTGGTTACTGCCAGCAGCAATATCTCCCATTTCACTTTCAACCTTATTTTCACCTACAAGGACAATACTTATATACGGGGGATAATGACGGATGTTTTTATATATAAAGGACCAAAGTAAGTAAACTGAGAACAAGATATACAGAAGCAAGGCAGAAGGACAGGGTCTGAAAAAAGCAACCTATTAGAACAGCAGCTGGGAAATGGCAGTATTCTCTTCTTCATGAATTCTTATGATTTCTAATGCAGATTCTGCTTCTTTTTTTTTTTTTTTTTTTACCTGTTATTGACACATTGGGAAAAAAGTGTGAAAATGGAGGCCGGAGTTTGAACAAGGATTTGCAATAACAAGAAAAGAATAGAAAGGGATGTTATGAATTTGGGAGAAAAGAAGAATTAGACATTTGACTGAATCAGTTATTTCTAAAGGAATTTAAAGATATGCACATAAGTTAATTATAAAGAAAAGATTACCTCTGCTAAAAATACTTAGGTAAAAACTATAAATTTTAATTGGTGTTATCTATCTTCAACACTTAAGTTACCAACATCATATGGAATATAGTAGAATAAGCTAGCCAGGCATCTGACATCAAAACAATAGCTCGGCTAGGAGCTATGGTTAAAAGTAAAAAAGGTAACACATGCAAAATAGACTTTAATTAATATAATAAATAAATAAAGCAAATGTTACCTACTAGTCAACTAACAAATGTCAACTACATGCTATCCTGATAATGCAAAGAAAATACCATTAATTACATTTCCTTAACAAACACAATTGAAAAATGTGAATATAATTTCATTCTGTAATTCTTTCATATAAAACTGAATTAACTTTGTTCACCATTTTATATCATCATAATCATAGTCCCCACCATTTCCCATCTCCTAACCAAATCATTCATAAAAGATTATGAAGAGAGGTGTATAATACAGTTTAAGATGATTTCTATTAAAGAAAATCTACAACAAATCAAGAACCCAGAAATTTCCAAATTACTTAGAAATATTAATTTTTCAGACTACCATTACTCTCCAGCAATACAAAAGACTGGTTAGCATATATAATTCAAATATCAATATTGGCACAAATATGCATATGGAGAGTCAATATTGGCACAAATATACATATGGAGAACTATTAGAATTTACCATCATAATGGACTTGAGGCCATGAATAATCTGCCAATCTGACTCAATTATGTGAGTCAGACATTTCTCTGGAAATTGAAAAGTTCTTGACTTCAGGACCAATAACTTGTTTATCTGTGTGTCCCTAGGGCCTCTAACACAGTGGCTGCCACATGACCTTTTCAGGTGACCAATAAATTCATAAAATGGACAATGGTACTTCATATGGAACAACAGAGAGATAAGATGCAATTCCTGTTTCCTGGTGAAAGATTTGGACTGAAATAGCAAGTTTCAAGGGCAAGCCGAATGGTTCAGTTGGTTAAGAGCTCGCTCAAGAGTGTGAGCTGAGCTCTGAGAAACAGCAGTTCAATGCCCAGCCCGAGCTGAGCTGCCGCTAAGCTGCCAACAGGTGGCAGGATGGCTCAGCTTAAAAAAAAAAAAAATAGCAAGCTTCAGCTAACCAAAGAAAGAAGAAGGACATACTAGAATATAGGTGAAAGAGATAATATAGGAACATTCAGAAAGATAAAGTTCTGATACATATTATTTATCAAAATATTATAAATAGCCTAATAGCCTGAAGGCCTTTTAACGTAACAGTTGAATATGTGAAATTCATCTTATAAAAATATAAGAATATGTGGCATTCAGTGGCTATTTCTAAAAAATAAATAACCATATCAATTGGTGAAAATATTCATTCTTTGAGGACAGCAGCCCTGAATCCTTTTGTATTACTGTTGTTAGCTTTAACCAGAAATTGCTCCCAAAAGATTTGGAGATCTAAATGACTATGAAGGAAATTTCATTATTCTCAACTAATTAAAGCATAAGTGTTCTAAGCTAAGTTTTGTTGATTATTCTGTTATATTATCTTCCCTTCCTAATTAAAACCATCTGTAATTTTAGTTCTAGATTATCTTATCTTGGAAATTTGAAAAAATAAAAATAAAATGTTTCATAAAGCTATCTGTAAACATTCCAATTTGACACAAGACATAAAATCTACAGTGCTGAGAGTGGGAATGAACAAAGAAGACTCTCTTACAGGTTATGTACTCCTCGTTTACTAATTTCAGGACAACACTGGACAAATTATTTTATAAGAAGTGATTTCTTACTCATCCCTCCTATTATTCAGGAAGAAATCTAGAAATAGAAGAGAAGCAAATAGACATAGCGCCTTTCATTGCCTGTTAATATAAGACAATTTTTAACAGCCCAAGTCAGGGAAAGGTGGATGCTCTCGTGTTACAATAAGGCCAGAGCTATTAGTTATTTGTTTGTTACAAATAAGGTCAAAGTTATGTTAATAGAAGGAATATGAATTTCTCACCGATACCAGATGGGGACCTTTAGAAATAAATGAACATCACAGTGGGAGGTATGCTTGATTTCAGATATTTTGGGTGAAAATAACCTACAGCCTGGAGTGAAAACACCTACCCTACTCCATCATCAATTTCCTCTCTCTTAATGGGAAACAGTCTTCATGATGTTCCTCTGACACAGCCAGACGCAGAAACCCTACAACAAAGGGTCCTCCCTCTGTAGGGCCAGCAGAAAATCATCAGGATAGAGGAGAAAAGCTGAAAACTTTCAGCAAATTCGACAGAAACAAGGGATAATTGAAAACAGAGGGGTTAGGAAATACTGTGTTGGGGGGTGGGGAGCTCAAGACAAAAGGGAAAGAGAATAAAGGGAGAGGACTGATGGAAAGGGACAGAGAAAGGAGTGATTGCAGTTTAAGACGTTCACATGTGACACCTACTCATCCCACAGTTCAAGACCTAGTCCAGGTCATTGATCCTGATGTGACAAGAAGCAGTCAGGTTGGTGAACCACCTCATTATCTGTGCAAGTACAGGTAACTTCGGGTCAACTATCTAAAGCCTACCGAAAATTCCTTGTTTCCCTTAAGATCTTTGGGAGCAGACACTTACAGTTGAACCTAGTGAAAAGAGAAGGCTGTAGCCCCATCTCTATGTCATGGTCATCATGAACTTTGGCAGCATCCTAGATGTGATTGACAGGTGATGAACGGGATCTACCCACAAGGCCAAGTTAGGCAGGTCAGCCCTTTACACTTTCACCCTCTTTCTAAAAAATGGCTTGAGGCAACAGAGGTTGGGCAAGAAAAGGAACATGATGTGAATTAGAAAGAATGTTAAGTTTCTTGAAATGTGGCTATCATCAAATTCCTAAAGTATAAAATAGGAATCACCAGAAAGATTTCTTCCCTAGCTACGGCTTTCAGAATATCAGTGGAGAGGGAAGGGGGCAGTCACTTTGTCGGGGGTGAAAAGGATAACTATTGCATTGTTTTGTACATCTGTAACTAATAATGAAAAAAAAAAGAATATCAGTTACAAGTCTGCAAACAGGATGATGGTGAGAGATAAATAATAATAGAAAACCTTAAGTTGGAAAGATTCTTTAGGGTTAAGAGCAAATAACATAAATATAAATGTATATATTAAGAAAAAGATACAATGAAAGCTGGCAAGTGTAAATTTCTCCAGGTTTTCTGTTTTCAACACTGCTTTCAGGTGACTCTGTGTTATTAACATTCAGTGAGAGATTATGCCCAGAGTCAGCTGCTCAAAGGCAAAAAGACTTTAGGTGACATATTTTAGCCCAGCACACTTTTTAAACACCCAATTTAAAAACCTAGAATAAAAGAATATGAAATAGACAAGTCATGAAAGAAACATAAAAGAGACTAGCAAATTTTAAAATGTGAGCAACCCATTTCATAAAACTCCACTCCAGTTTGGAGAGAAGCAAGTACACATAAAAGATACAATTTTTAATAATTATTTGTCAAAATAATTAAATACAACTTGTATAGTTGCCAGCTTTAATTGTATCTTGTGTGTGTGTATACACACACGCATGTGTGTATAAACAAATTCAATTTGGAACTGTATTTTAATGTCTCAGCAGAGAGAAATCATAAGCAAAAGCTGAATGGTAAGGTTTCTCTGACTATATGTTAATCATAAGATCAGGCAATTAGAATTAATGAGCCATGTACCTCAGGCTCTGACTGTGTATGGAAGATGTTTTTACTGAAAAAAAAAATAGTTGAGGGAGGTGGAAAGAAAGTTGAAAAATTTTGAAAGGTTAACCAGTTTAAAAAAATCTAAAATTGAATCTATATCTAGAATTTCTATTATCAAAGAAATACAGTTTAAAAATAAACAGAAATTGATAAAAAAGTATTTTTAGAGTGGCGCGGTGGTTAAGCGCTGGCTTGGGAAGCCAGTGGCCCCAGTTTGGTGCCACATAAAAGGGCCAGTGACACTGCCCTCAAAAAAACAAAACAAAACAAAACAAAACAAACAAACAAAAATATATATATATATAATTAAATCCAGATACAGTAAGAAAAACAAGGAAGCAGGATACTATGATCAGTTTCTCACTGCATTCCACTATTCTAAAATTATTACTATCTCAGAAAATGTGATTATTTACAGGGCTGCCATACATATTAAACTATGTACTCCTTCTGCCTTGCAAAGGGTAAGGTTTACAAGCAACACAAGACAGAAGAATACTAATAAAAGCAGAATGAAGTGAAGAATGGTCTTTTCCCCCAAATCCTCCCTTATTTTCTCCCACACCTAAGTTTTTTATAGTAAAATAAGAATAGAATGGTAATATCATATAATTAAGACAAAGACAAAAAGGGCTTTATTCCTTTGAAAAAACTCTTCCTTATTTTTGCTATCCATTTATTTCCCCCAAAAACATTCATCCTGGAAATCTTTCTGCTTCTCTTACCTTTATATTCCCTTTTCTCTTCATTTGTTTTCTTCTTTCCTTAAAAAGTGACCTCCAGGGCCAGCCAAGTGGCTCAGTTGGTTAAGATCTCACTCAAGAGTGCGAGCTGAGCTCTGAGCAACAGCAGTTTGATGCCCGGCCCAAGCTGAGCAGCCACTGAGCTGCCAACAGGTAGCAGGATGGCTCAGCTGGAAAAAAAAAAAAAAAAAAAAGGTGACCTCCAAACTTTCTGCAGTCCCTTTTTAGTGCTTTCTTAATCAAATCATAAAAACAACAACAACAAAAAGAACTCAGGAGAGAGTGACTATCTAGTTACTATCTATTATTTCTGCCAGGTGAGACATCTTTATTGGAAATAGGGAAGTGGGGGAAACACACAAAGGCTTTCACAAATATTCTCAGTTTTAACAAGTAATCAATGAAAAAATTAACCATAAAATATAAGCCAATCAGGGAAAGGTACTTTACATTCCTGAACAGATTTTTTTCCATTAACATTTTTCAAAGACTGACTGCAACTGCCCCTCAACCCTAGTAAAATTTAAATATTTTGATATACCCCTATGCCCTCCAAAACTGCATCAGGTACATATCAATTGTGAAAAATTAAAAACTTAAAAATCTCTTGTAAATATTATTGCAGTTGAATATTTTACAACTTTCAATATTTTAAATTTCTTATTTTTGTTTCATCAGTAATGTAAAGCTTCTACAATTTGCCTGGAATTTTGTCATGTTCATTCATTTCTGGAAAAGGTTTGCTAAATTTAATTTTTGCTGTTGACAAAAATTAAGTGTGGAAAGCAGGGTGTACCAGCAAACAAAAATAACAATTAAATGCCACTGTGTTTGCCTGTCTCTCTAGTTTTATCATCACTTTGGGTCATCACTTTGCCCTGTGACTTCAATTCTTTGATGAATCTATAGAGTTCATTTTCAGTTTGTTCAGTTTTTTTGTTATTACAAGGGTGAGAGTTGTGACTTCCAAGCTCTTTACATGAGGCATCTGCGCTTTATAAAATATGCTACTTCAAGGAATTATTCATCATTAGCATGTAAATACTTACAATACTCTTTCATCATTAAACATTTGAATATTCAGGGATATAACTCAATCTAGTCACCATTTGTCCAATATCCTGCTGTTGTAAAGATTCACAAACTTGATTCTCCTGACCTGCTGAGAAATAGAACTGGTTCTCCTGACTTTCCCAACACATATCCTGATTCCCAGTTCAAGCCTGATCCAAAAAGACCTATTTGTGGCTTGAGACACACCTGATATTCACTAGCAGATGAATACCTTGATTGGCAGGAACTGTTGGGAGATCATAAATGTATTAGCAAGACCATCTTTACTTTATTTGGACAGAGACAGAGTTCTGACTCACTGTTAACTGAGAGGGCACCTGCTCGGAAATTGGTAAAAGCAACATCAACTTATTATAAGCTGCAAAGCAGGCCTACCCTTCTGTTTGTATGTCATTCTCTGAAAATGCTATTACCTAATTTGGCAGAAGCTTGAGGGGGAAAAACGCCAAAACACCATGTACAAAAGTTAAATAAATTACCTTGAGGCGATTAATGAATGGAAGATGATTAAAAAGTAAATGTTTCCATAATAAAATCAACCTTGAAAAATGGTCCTGTTAAAGAGTTCACTGTGATGTAATCATGGGGAACCTTGACAGTCCAACCAAAAGATTAGTTTGGGTGGTTTTAATGTTACATAGTATACAGTGAGTTTGGCACCATTCACACAGCCAAAACATGTTATTCATACTTTTAAAATATCATTATCAAAGAGACTGAGTCAGCACATTTTCTCATACCCACTTTGAGCCAAGACTTTGATTACTTTTGTAAATAAAATTATGCAAGATAATTACACTCAGCTGCATGAAATCTCGCTCAATACTTGTCATTAGTAGAAAGGAAATGCCTTCATGGAGAAAATGACATAAAGGAAAAAAAATATAAGCTAAAACTTGAAGGGAGGTGGGGACTAATGATGTGTGAAAATTTAATAGGCTTTAGTACGCCTACTATGTGGTACTCCATCTATTAAAGAACAGTAGCAGCCACAGTTCTGAGTGATATGAACAAGGGTTATTAGCAATAATAATGGTTTGCTAGCTGATAAATTCGCAGATTAGGCAACCTCTGCCACAGAGGTTAGTAATAGTTCAAAGATACTGTTCAAAAGAGAATGGAATGGGTATTTTATTTTTGTATCAAGAAAACTAGACTCTTTACCAAAGCGTGTGGCAATAGAAGTCTTGCTTCTCTCATTTTTCAATTTTAATAGGTGGTGAGAATTCTACCCAGTACTGAAAGTTTTATGACATTTTACTCATTTGATCATGCAGTGTTCTATAGTTAGGTTCAAACTGTCCGGGACTATGCTTTTCTTGTTAAAGATCACATCAGAAAAATGCAACAACCTATTTTGTATCCAAGTCATTTTATAATAAAAATAAGGAGCAATGCATGTAAATATCTCCCTTGGGATTTGTTGCCATTTGTGTAATGAAAATAACTAATGTTCAATTTTCAAAATGACCACTAGGTTTCCTAGATTTGAATTTTCATGTATTAGACAAAAAGTCTTAAGGAAAAGGCCTTTGAAACTTCCATAAAGTAACTGTAGGGTGCCAGTGTTCTGATGGTCACAAATCCAGGTGTGGACAGCCACATGATTGTTTTGTTGATAACAATGGGGACCCAAAAAGGTCCCTAAGAACATAGCTCCAGAGTTCAGTGCGCTGAGCACGTAGTTTCGTCTTATCTACTCAGCTTTGTCAGTTGCCCATCATAATGCCTTGTTTCATGACATCTTTAAATGGAAGCCAGAGCCACTCAAATTATATAACTAATTATATGACTTTCCAATCATAATTACTGTTTAACCTAAGATCACCCTATGGTAGCTGCCTTCAGTTGTTCCATGAACACACAGTGTTAGTAGCAACTCTCAGTACTAGCCAATTTGGCTAAAATAAAATTTGCCCTAAAACTTTCAGGTAGATCATGCCTAGATGACATGGTGGTTTTCAGATCTTCATCTGAAAGACACAAGCAAAACTATTTTCAGTAGAGGACAGACTACACTTTGACAAACAGCCTAACTGAGGTGTGGTCCCACAGCCGGTGTTACTGACAGTGCCTGAGTCCTAGACTCTCCGAATTTGGGTCAATTTAGGAAGCAAAAGGTCAAGCAGAGGCTAGTAGACACAGGTCTATCTCAGTGTCTGCTGTCAGTTTGGAGGTTCATGATATAATCCTGGAAGGAAAAAGGTAAGAATCCTGCCCAGGCTTAGACATTGAAGATGATGATGGGTGATAGTGAAGAGGGAAACTCCTGTACCACAGGAAACCCTGAGTCCATTGGTTCTCTATCTTTGCTGCAAGCCTGGATCACAGAGTGGTCTTTACATAAAACCGATGGGAAAAAAAATTGAGGAACAGATATTAAGCAATTTCCTTTAAGATAGGGAGTAGAGGTTCTTCAAATAGACCGTAAAGCAGTTAATATCCAAGCCCTACTCCCTTTCCATTTTCTCCACCTGAAGAGAGGTCTGGTGGGCATAAATGGGCCTTTTCCCTTCCCACTGCAGGCCTGGCCTTACATCTTGATCTTTTTATTTTTTATTTATTTATTTTTTTTTGAGGGCAGTGTCACTGGCCCTCATATGTGGGACCCGAACCAAGGCCGCTGGCTTCCCAAAACAGCGCTTAACCACCGCGCCACTCGGCTGGCCCTGGCCTTACATCTTAAATAAGGTGTTCCTAACTGGACCAGTAAAGGAGATCAGAAGGTGGCAAGGAGCCAACCAGGAGTATCAGGTTCCCATGCCTGAAATATGGAGTTCGTCTGTAGAAAGTAAAAGTCCTACAACTGGTTCCCAAAGTGTGGTCCCAGACCAGCAGCATTAAAATCACCTGAGAATATTCTAGAAATGCAAATTCAGCCCAGGCCTACTAAATGAGTCACTCTGAGGGTGGAGCCTGGCAATCTGCTATTTAGCAAACCCTCCAGATGATGTGGATGCATTCCAAAGTTTGGGAAGCACTGGTCTTTACAGTAATTTGTCACCTCTTCACTATTTTTAGTTTTTCGTGAAATGTTGGGCAGCCCTATAATTAATATGGACATCAATACAATTTTCAGATTCCATTATCTTTGGCCTACATTTTTTTTTTTTTTAGCTGAGCCATCCTGCCACCTGTTGGCAGCTCAACGGCAACTCAGCTGGGGCTGGCCTCGAACCGCTGTTGCTCAGAGCTCAGCTTGCACTCTTGAGCGAGCTCTTAACCAACTGAGCCATTTGGCCGGCCCTGGCCTACATTTTTATTCAAATGCAGACTCTGCCCTCGACTGTATGCATATTTTACTCAGAATTTTAAAAGTCAAAGGGAACATTTGTTATGATTTTCACTAACAGGAATCTCCAAAGGACCTAGACAAATAGCCCATATTTCCCAGAGGTTTCCTGAACCGGAACTAGCCTGTAATTTTCTAGGACATCCATTTTATGTCCTCTACCTTATGAACAATCTGGAATGGCCATAATAGAAAGGACTCTTGCATCAGAGTCCGAATTAGACTATGGCTCCTCCTGTATCTAGAAGCATGACTTAACGATCATTTCAAGAGCTTCAATTTTCACATAAAGTAGGAATAAAAAAATAAAGTAAAATGTCTCACATGGTGGGAACTGAAAGAGATTAGGCACATGGGTCCAAACTAATGGTATATGAGGGGAAAACTTTTCCCAAAAATCATTTGCACATTTTACCTAATTGTTCATGTACTGTGTCTTAGCTTATTTATGGCAGACTACTATAGTTCCTCCCCCAAAAGCTGTCCATATTCTAATCCCCAGACCTGTGATATATTATCTGACATGGCAGAAGTGCCTTGGTAGGTGTGATTAAGGCTAAGGCCCTTGAGAGGGGAAGATTATCCTGTATTAGGCACATGGGTCCAAACTAATGGTATGAATTCTTAACAGTGGAGAACTGTTCTGATGCAGAGTCAGAGACAGAATGGTCAGAGAGATGGACCTTGCTGGTTTTGAAGATGGAGCAAGGGAGCCATGAACCAAAGAAAGCAGGCAATCTCTAGAAGTTAGAAAAAGCAACAAAATAGGTTCTCCTCTAAAGCCTCCCAAAGGGAAAGCAGCCCTATGAACACCTTGATTTTAGACCAGTGACACTCTTGTTGAACTTCCAACCTCCAGAAATATCTGATAATAAATCTAGGTTATTTTAAGCAGCTAAAGTGGTAATTTGCTATGCAGCAACAATAAACTAATACATACGTCTATGCTCATTCTCTTTAGGTTACTTTAAGATGTAAAGCTGGGTTGTGCCCCACCCATCAGCATAACAGGCCACTGACACCCAGATAGACCCCAGGAGCAGATTAATGAACCACAGCACCATGATCACAACACACAGGAAAGGTAGTTACAACAGGTAAGCAATAGGTATCCTCCTTTCACTGGATCAAAGAGAGTAAACTCACATTTAAAAGAGTCAGAGCACAATTTGGCATTGAAGCTGGGCTTTTGAACTTTTCAAATGGCCTTTTTGAAATGGATGTTTCTCTTCTCTTTTTCTCTCTCTTTTTTGCAAGCCTTGAAATATAAAGTCTTAGATGCCCCAGCCACCACAAAACAAATTTAGTCTTACCATTAAATTTCCCCGAGGAAAAAATAAAACGCAAGTGGATATAGCAGAAAGATGGGTGTTTTGAAAGTGCCTGAATGACTGTGTTCGCCTAACATTGTAGGGAGCATGTGCTTATTGATTAAAATATGCATCCAACTGCCTCAGCAGCACAAATACATTCTAGTAGTCTTGAAAAGAAATTGAATATGCCATACTGATACTGTGCTTTGCCAGGGCTGCCAAAAAAGGGATCTCACTTTTAGAATTATTTTCAAAATTTATAATTGTAATATTTCAAATACAAACAAGAACATGAACTGCACAAAATGTGGGGTTCTAAAGAGCGGTATCTTCTCTACAGGCTACACACGAAATGTGAGATGCTTGCAGGTGACTCTTTTCTCCCTGCATTTTTGCATGTCAGAGAGTAGAGAGGGCAAGCTCACAAGTCCCTGATAAGAACGTGGATCATATTCATGAGGGTGCCACCCTTATGAACTAATTACCTCCCAAAGGTCCCACCTCCTAATACCATCATATCGTAGTTTAGGATTTCAATCTATGAATGAGAGGGAGAGAGACACAAGCAGTCTGTCCATAACAAAGGATGAACATTTATTCATTTACACTCTCCCTGGAAAAGTCGGTGCATGAGAGGAATGGTGTGCCTATGGGACCAGTGGACTACCCTGCAGGAACCCTCTGCAGGCCTAGCGAGCCTTGAGAGAAGTACCTGGGGTGAGGAACCTGACAGAGCCTATTAACGGTGGACCGGGTCAGGGGATGAACGCAAGGGATGCTGGCCTGAGCCTTGCAGTGCTTCACAACCCTTCCATAAAAAACTACTTAAGAAACGGCTGGAAATCAGACTGCCTGGGGCTGAATTCAAGCACCCCCAGGTAATGCTGCTGTTTCCTTTAGAAAGCTCTTCCCACAAGGGGAAAAAAAAAAAATTCACCGTATAAAACAATCAAAATACAAGTCATAGAACAGAGATTTTTCACTTCCAAACAAATTTTCAGCTTATTCATATATTTTGGTTGACAAATGGCCTTTGTTTCTAACCCTTTTTGCTATCACATGGAACTAATTGTTACCAAGCTATATTTCCTAATATACATCACCATATTTATCAACAGTCGTTTCTCCATGAAGATTGAATTTTTCATATTATAATCATACATTCTTGCAGTGACAGTAATTATCCTTGTTGGGTAAGAAAAGTTTACATCAACCTAATTAGAATGACTAATACAGGGAAGAAGGATCTAGCTTTAAGTGACATATGATTTCTTTATGGCCAAAAGTTTCTTTGTTTTAATAACATAACGAGCGATATGTTAAAATGCTAATGTATTTTCATTGAATGATTGAAGGAGGTGTTGGTAGAGGGGTTTCAAACATTGAAAACTGTGAGGGGTAAAACGCAAATAGCTGCACGAGCCTGTAAATCTAACATAGCATGGATTATAGTCCAGTGTCCTGTAGTAGCCTGGCCCAGGCTGCAGGCTGTGAAAGCAAGGTGAACTACTGTCCGAATCTTGTGCAGCCACAAGCTAGGAAACCAGAGGAATTCTGAACTATTAAGTGAAAGCTGGTGAGAAGAGCACAAAGCAAGATTCAGTACCCAAAACTAAGCAAGACTTAGTCAGAAGGTGGGACTTGGTG
Source organism: Aselliscus stoliczkanus (assembly GCA_033961575.1). NCBI lineage: Eukaryota > Metazoa > Chordata > Mammalia > Chiroptera > Hipposideridae > Aselliscus > Aselliscus stoliczkanus. The sequence goes on along the minus strand of CM066740.1, from coordinate 26,485,889 downwards.
AGTCCCTCTGGACAGAAGAAGTAAGTAGAATGGCCAAGTTCATGGAGGATATATAAAAGACACCAAGAATCACCATGCTCCCCTCTCCTGTCATGAGTGAATGGCCCGACGATTTTCCTAAGTCATCTCTTGCAGTGTTCTTCACCCAGGAAGGACACTGAATCGCCTGAGGAGCTTTAAAAACATACTAATATCTGCTTTCACCCAAAACCAGTTTAGTCAGACTGTACTGTCTGGGGATTCAAATACACAGCCGGCATTGAGAACTACCGATTAAATGGAAAGAATTACCCCACTCAAGGAAATGCTGACGGTGAAGTGTGGATTATTACAAGGAATGCCCTGCACCCAACGCTTCCCAGGGGAGGGTACAGAGAGCTGACAAAGTCACGGGGCTTGTATGGTCAGCGCAGCCATGTGGGGAGGGCGTTGCCAAGGCACTAAGCCAGTTCAGTGGACATGCTCAGCATCCTAGAGCGGCCAGAAGTCCATCAACTCACACCTAACGATGTCCATAATCAAGTATATTCCAAAATGGGTTATCACAAAATGGTTATGACTTAATACCCTACGTTAAGTGCCCATTAAAAGCAAACAATGAGAAATGCCCCAATCCTTTCCGTGTTCAGTGCAAGGCATAACAGGAAGAAAAATATTCATGTTTCCTTAAGACCCCATGGAAGGGTCTTAATTTTCTCAAATCTGCTTTCGTCCCAAATGTTAAGAAGTTCACATAGGCCAAAACAAGAAATCTCTTAGCTGCGGTATTTTTTCCATCCTGCAGAGCAGCATGCTTTTGTGTATTCCTAGATGTTTTTCTCCTAAAATATGCACCTGAAAACCAAAATGAGATGACACCCTCCTTTGCCAAAGAGACAGAAAAGGGGCTTCCAGCCTTTGCCCTGAGGTCAGAGCCCTCTCTGAATGTGTCCATCGTTAAAACAGTGCTTGAGGGGGTTTGCCTGTTCACATTTTAATTACTGTTTTACCCACCATTATGTATCTTAACGCAACCAGAATCAACCCCACACTGACTTTCTAGCAATTATTTGCCTCGTTTATTAAGACATTTGGGTTTACACCAAAACAATAATCTGCTTTTAGAAATTCATCATATTCACTAGCCTTATGATGAAATCAATCCCTTTACACCGCTGGTGCTGGAGGACAAGATAAACGTGCCACTTGAGAGCACATTGTAGCCTGAGTCAGCATAATAATTATCCTATTATTAGAGAATTCTGCTGTTCTGATTAGCATACATCAGCATGCAAATCAACTTGAAACCCTTTCTGAAAATTAAGGCACATTTATGCAGTTCCCCTCCTCTGCCCACTTCCTTTCTGCCAGAGAAAGCTGGGAAATTGAGAGCCAAAGGAGGATTTTAGTTTGGTAACATTATTTAACCAGTCAGGAAAAGAAAAGGCTTATTTGGCAAATGAACTATTTTCTTCCTTTAAATACCTAATGTGAGGAGGTCAATTCTGCAAAACCAGCGGAAGAAAAAGGAGGTGAGGCATTCAACAGTGTGGGTAGGATTCAACTTTAAGGTTCAGGTCTGGTGTGTGTCTAGGGTTCAAGAAGATAAGATGGTTTGCTGAAATGTAAAAAACAAGACAAAAGTTCATTCACTTACAGGGCTCCTTAAGGACATAGATTAATTCTTGGAGGTCCTTTCACTCAGTACTTTTTTCTCTGTTCCAAGAGCACAGGCTTTATGAGAAATTTTCCTTCCTCAAACCTTCACCCTGTCTATTCTCTTAACCTGCAATTTGGCAAATTTCATTTTTATCTACTTGTGGTTAAACTTACTTCTTTTATGTTGTAAGGTTCCAGAAGAAAAAAAATCACATCTTATTGATTTTTTTTCATTCCATAGGGTGCCTCATAGTCAATATATTTCAATTCATTGGGTGCTTTGTTCTAGAAACGTAGTAATATGTCTGAAAAACTATTTGCTCAGGGCATTTCCAAGTGAAAGAGGTGAATGGAAGCCCCTGTGCCGGCAGGTGTCACCTCCCAGATTCGGCATGTGCATATAAGTGCCACACTTATCATGGAAAAGAAATACATTTTGACAGAGATGAGGTTAAACTGCATATCCAAATTGGTCATGAATCTTACAAATAAAATCACTTTTCAAAAGTATGAGTAGTCATACTTAAATGGTACAGTTATGACTTGGTGTCACACGTTCTAAAACAACACTTGCATTGAGACTCTATGTAATTTGTTCAGCCTTGCTCTTTAGCCGGTCCCATTTCATCTCTGAAGACATCTATTCACCATCATTCCTGCTTTATGATCTTCTCTGTGTGAAGCTAAAATGTCAGGAACTCTAAGTACTTCATAAACATTCAATATCTCTTAGTTTAACATAATTACAATAATAATGATTATAATCTCTCAATTGTGTATTTTTTTTTCTTTTCCACATGTAGGGATTCTTGGTGGCTAGCTTCTGTTTCTACAATTCTTAGTTCAACAATCCATATAATCCATATAAGTAGGAACGTGTATATAGAGTGCAAACCATGGTTAAAGTAAATCAATGCTCAAATGCACCAAGTACATTCGTGTGCTTATAAAAACGTCTATGCGCTACAACTGATTGCCACTTAATACAAAGGGGTAAACACCAGAGATTCACGTTACAAAGAATACTAAATTCTTTAAATGTATTCGGCATATGAATAAATGCAAAAGCAAATAATAATGCATGAAGATTTGTATACAATTGCATGTTTTCATTTTTAGGCTCAGGAGACTGATAATCACTGGTGAAATAAAGGATGGTGATATTAATCCACACATCAAAAAAAAAAAATTACATGTCAAAGACAAGAAGTAGCCTCAACAAATTATTCATGTAGCATATTAGTTATTGTATACATCACAAACGGAAGTCATACTACTACTTCTGACTTTTCAGGCATTAGAAAAGCTCCAATATTAGAAGTCAAACTTTTCTAATGTATATATATGCTAATGTTTCCATCAGCCATCCTCACTCCTAGAGATGGCCCCTGAACATTAATTGATGATTGTGGTTTGGAAGTGGTAATGAGGAGGAAATGTTTTTCTTATTAAACTGATCCACACAAATCATCAATAAAAGGCATCAATACTTAAATGAGTGCTTACAGATTACATAACAAAAAATAGTAATAATAATAATAATTTACATTTGAAATTTTGGGGACCACACATTTCAGGGTGTACGTTGTAGTCTATTTTTCTTGAATCAATCACTTCGTTGTTTCATTTGTTGTGTTATGTCAAAGCCATAAGTTATAATAGAAGCACTGCTAAATGATTAAGTATCTAATTCCTTTCATATGTCTTTCTCATTTGTTTGCAAAGCTATGTTAAATACGCTTCCAGAGAAATGGTATATTAATGTGCATTTGTAGTAATTCATAGTGTCGAGTTATGTGAAGTAATAAAATGGCATTTCCTCTATTGAAGGAGAACATTCTCATCAAGAACTAAAAGAAATGACATTTTTATAAGAAATGTGAACTTAGATCAAGACTAATGTCAAGAGCAAGGAATACTTACACATTTTCAGGCTTTTTTATATTTGTCATCATTACTTTTACTATCACTCAACCTCAAGCGCTTTATCTACTACCAATTTATTCATCACACAATAAAACCAATTGATCGCAATGATAAAAAGTGAAATAGGATAAGTTCAGACATGAGCCACAGTGAGACTCCTGTTGGCCCTTGGTTGCAGCTACGGCACGGACCTGAGGTGCATGTGACATGTTTACCTAGCTTTTTGAAAGGCATCATGCTGTAGTCTAAAATGTAAACTATGATCTGGACTGCAAAATCCAGATCTAACCAATTATGGAAACAAATTATCCATTATATGGTGTCTTTTAAGCACATTAGTTTATTCACTCCCAGGTTAATATGCTGCTATTTACTGCACAGTGGGAACATTTCTGAGCATAGTAGTCAAGTGTTCTGAAATCAGTTGTCACAAATCCTATGAAAATAACATACTTAAAGTGCATTTCATATTTTGCATTGTGCTTCCTGCAGAAGAATGTGTTGCCAACCAACGTACCAAATGACACCATTTTGAAGGCACTAGAGAATGACTAAGGCTGTGGACTGCAGATGGTGATACCAGACAGAAGAGAAGTACAAAGTATAGAGCCTGACACCCATTACTGCTTTTCCCCTTAAATCATTTGCTAATGTGCAAACAAAGGGTGAGAAACTGAACCAATCTTCTTATGAGGCTGGGGAGAGAGGGTCATCAAGGAGAAGGAGTCCTGGTAAACACCCCAGTGGGGACCTCAGACTGTTGATGTCAATTTTAAGTAGACAAATGAGATTATATGTCAACAGTTTATATGTATTTGTGTGTATATATGTATGTGCACACACACACACACATTTAGAGTTGAAACAAAAACAGAGCAGCCCAATGACTGAATTGCAATTCTGAGGCTCCATTCCTGATTGAAATGATGTAATCAATCCTTTCTCTACCTGAAGGAAGCAAAAGTGAATTTTCTCGAGAAAGAAAATACCCAGATTTCAATTACCCCTAAAATTTTTCGTACACAAGGGAAAGAGAACATTTCATTAAAAATTTTTCAGATATACCAATAAAAAACACCCAATGAGTCAAAACCAGGGGGAAAAAATAAAATAAAAGTGAAACAAACCATAGCAGATACAGACTGAAATGATCAGACATGGATAGTAAAATCAACATGATGAGTATGGTCATGTGGTTATAAAATAATATGGAGAACTTCGGTCAAGAGCTGGAAGCAAATATGAAAATTAATCAAATGGTCCTTCTAGAAACAAAAAATTTACGATGATTAAAATGAAAGTAACACTGTGTGACTCTAGGCATATAATTATATTAAGTATCATTGCAATTCTATCCAAATGAGATTAATATTATCCTTTCTCTAAAACACATAACTCAATATCATTGTTTAATTTTCCTGAAAATTATTCCATTAGCAATATAGATTCTGGTTATCATTTTCCTTCTATGAAAGTATCATAAAGGACAGTATCACTGGCCCTCATCTGTGGGAACCGAACCCAGGCTGCTGGCATCGCAAGCCAGCTCTTAACCACCGCGCCACTTGGCTGGCCCAGAAAGTATCATTTTTTATATATATGTGTCAGACTACTTGAAAATTTCACTTTTCCAAGCACATTAAAAATGAGTGCATGATTATACTGCAGTCAAGTTAACCAAAGAGAATCCTGAAATACTAAATGGACCAAAAATATTATTTAGTATTTCAGTATGCATATGTTTGTTTATTGTTTTCATTTATATCTCTGAACTTTGTTACAGTTTTGAAAAAGTACAAGTTAAATGTAGCGACTTTAATTCTCTTAATTTTTTCTACAACTTCAAGAAATGATGTATCAGATAGAAAAAAATTTCTTAAAAACAAAAAAAGTCATATTTACTTTTTTTAACAAATCTGAAAGCATTTGAAATATATGTACATACCCACACAAATAACAAAGATGTAAAAAATAAGTCATTCACCACTGAAAAATTTAAGTCAGATATAATAGTAAAGATACAAACTAAAGATTATCCAAGAGGAGGCTAGATATCATTCAATAAAGAAATTATTGATTATTAATATGGTATCACGCATTTATCACCGATCTAGGAAATGTGTGGATATCATTGAGCCTACACATGCATAAAGGAAATAATGTGTAATATCTACATTGCTGGTTTTAGATTGCATCACATATTTGAACATGCTGTTCTATGTTGTTTTCAATTATTTTATGTTTCTAAGTCTTTTCTGTTGATATAATACAAGTACATCTTATCCTGGGAAATCCCTAACTCAAATATGTGTCATAATTCAAAAAAACTTGTCTATGTAAGAAGTTAGGAATTGAAAAATAAGTATTAACAAACATATTCCCCACTTCCCCTCTTTAGAAAGATGGCAGATTGCCTGGGTTCAAATTCCAGGGCACCAGCTATAAGGGTCTGTATAATGTACTTAATAATCCTCTGTGCCAAAGTTTCCTCATTTATATACTTCACAGGATTGCTATAGGATTAAGTGAATTAACATATACCAGAGGTGCCAAAAACATGTATATGCATTTTAAGAGATGTTATCTATGCTCATACAATACTTCGCCGTAATCAGAAGTGTCTGGATGCAGATGGTAACCACTTTGAGCACCTCTTGTAATTGCAGAAGTCAAATGTGGCTTGTATTCACAATAGCCAAGACCTGAAAATAACTGAAATGCCCATCGGTAGATGACCTGATTAAGAAACTAGCACATTTATACAATGGAGTATTATTCGGCCATAAAGAAGGATGAAATCTTACCATTTGTAATGCTATGGATGGACCTAGAGAACATTATGCTAAGTAAAATAAGTCAGACGGAGAAAGACAAATACCATATGATCTCACTTATATGTGGAATCTAAAGAACAGAATAAATAAACAAACTAATCAGAAACAGTCTCAGAGATATAGAGGAAAAAACCGATGTTGGTAGATGGGAGGGGGGTGGGTATGAGGAAGAAGGTGAGGGGATTAGAAAGCACAATCGGTAACCACAAGATTGCCATGGAGATATGAAAGGCAGTTTGGGGAATATAATCAATAACGTTATAAAGCTTTTGTAGGGTGTCAGAGGGACACTTGTCTTATTAGGGAGACCACTTCATGGACGCTGTAGATGCCTGACCACTGCAGTATACAGCTGAAGCTGAATAATACTGAATGCCAACTATAATTTTATATATATATATATTTATTCACATGATGTGGAGTACAGCATAGGGAATAGAGTCACTGGAACTGTAACAGCTATATATGATGTCAGAGGGGTAGTAGATTGGAGGAGGGGGTTATCCCTTTGTGAGGTGTGTACATGTCTAACTATTACATTGGTTTGTACACCTGAAACTAAAAAAAAAAAAGTGACTTGTATTCATCTTTTGTTATTGGTATATATTATTACAATTAATAGTTTTCCTTTCGTAAAATGTGTATACATGTTTTTGGCACCCTCTGTTTAAAGGACTTAAACAATTCTTGTTAAGCACTATATGTTTGTTGTCCTTGTGGCCATTACAATTATTATTGTTACTAATAATTATTTTATTGTATATTTAAGTCCCTCTGCTGAGTATCTATTTCCTATCTTTCTTTCACTCGACAAAATATTTCTCATTTTTCAAAACCCAACTCAAAAAACTTCCCTGAGCCCCTAGAACAAGGTCCCTGTGCAGTGTTCCCATATCACTTTCTTCATGACTGTCATTACCAACCAAATTATACTGCAATTATCTGTCACATTATAACCTGCCTGCCTGCCTCCATGCACCTCTCCATAAAGACAGATCATAACGTCAATATTATGCTTACTGTATATATCCCCACTTGGCACCAAAGGATGGCCGGTCAGTCAGAGATGGGTAAGATCCCACGAGAGGGACAACCCAAGCCAGACGCGGTCGCGTGGATGCCAGTGGGTGCCTGTGGGTACCCGTGGGTACAAGTGAGTGCCATGGGAGAAATCAGGGAGAGGAGAAGAGGGGCATAAACCCCTCACTTCAGGTTCTGGCAGCCTGCCTGTGAAATGACCTATTGATATGATAATACCTGTCCTCCCTGCATTCTTATCCGGAAGCCTTGGCAGAGGAAGCTTCTGTCTCTTAGAGGTGCATGACAATAACTTCATGGGGCCTCTGGTAATGGCAGTTTACAGGCTTGGGAAATTAGGTCTGGAGGTTAATTCTTGGGTATGAGACTCACAGACTGCGGAAGCTACAATGACCCTTGCTTATGTGTAAGATAATAAAAGGAACGGTCAGGCCCGATTCGGGGCTCCAGTCCACGAGGCTGAAGTCCCCTGGTCCTGAACTGTTTTCTCTCCTATTTTGTGTCTCTCTCTTTTCCTTAACCTTTCGTCATCCCTTCTCCACTCCCACCTGCTGTTTTGCAGGAACACGACAATTATCTATCTGAATAGCTGATATCCCTTTACACATTGGCCCGCTCCTCCCCAGCTGTAAGGCTATATGCTCCTGAATGGCGAATCCTGTCCTCTGTTTGTTCCCTAGCACTGATCATAGCTGTGTCAGGGGTCCCCTAGACCACCCCCAAGTTCAAGGTTTCACTAGGAGAGCTCCCAGGACTCAGCATATAGTTGTATTCATGGCTATAAGTACAGTGAAATGATAGAAAACAAAATCAGCAAAGGGAAAAGGTGCATGGGGCAGAGACCAGAGGAACCCAGGTGTAAGATTTCAAGAGTCTTCTCTCTGTGGAGTCACAAAGGACATGCTTTCTCCCTCCATCATGGAACTGGGATAACACATGCTAAGTGTTTTCTACCAGGCAAGCTCATTGGAGAGTCAGTGCCCAAGGTTGATAAGGAGGGTTGATTATACAGGTATTCTGCCCAGCTGATAGCAAAGCTCCAAACTCAAAGAAAACAAACAAACAAACAAGTATTTAGCGTAACCCATACTGTACAGTCTGGGAGAGTGATCCACGTTTTTTATTTAGCTAAAGTTTTATATCACTGTAGAAAACTGGTTATTATTCATATTCCCAGATACCTGCCAAGGGTCAACCTTGCAAGCAGGCCTTTCTTTTCTGCAAAAAAGCTTAACACATAAACTGTATTCAATAACTACTTATATATAATGAGTTAAGCTGTAAATGAGCTAGGCTGTCCAACTGAACAATGATAACAATAGTAAGTAAAATTAACTCTTAAAAGTTTCATATAATATATAATGCCAACTATAATGCCAGGAAATTATGTACACATTCATCTAAGAACCATTTTTCTGGATACGCTATATGTACTATGCACTATGTTAGGTATTGCAGGTACAAAGATCAGTAAGACATGCTCTCTGTTATAAAATGGATTCATTCAGGTAGGGAAGTCAGGTGCATAATGAAATTAAAACTAGCTATATCAAAATATATAATGATGGCAATATTGCTAGTGATTAATACAGTACCATCACCTTTTTAGTCTATGGAATTAAACACTTTAATATTCTTATGAGTCTGATAATTAAGTGCTTTGTGTAACAATATATAAATGTCAACGTAATCCTAAAACTTCATTTGCAGTTCTGCTTTTGATAGTATACTAGATAAAATACTCTAAAGAGTTTTACTGATGAATCCAATACAGAATATGCTTTTAATGTTGTTTTGTTTTTCTCTTGATTTTCAGAAATCAAGGGGAACAATTAAGGCTTCTCCACAAAAGCAAGCAAACACAAATAAAATCCTGAAACCAGGGCAGAAAGTTATGAGTTAGAAGTAAACATGAAACCTGTGAGGCTAATGCCAATATCAACACAGAATGGAGTTATGCCTTGGGCCCACCAACAGGAGAGCTGGGTGGGAGCTGGTAGTGGGTTAGAAGGGGAAGTGATAAGGTGGGACTGAGGGAGGGAGAGAGAGAAAAAAGATCCACAACTTTCACCAGATTCCCACTGGAGTCTATTTTCAAACAAATTAAGATCCACTGAATTAGATGCTTAAATGCCATCTACACAGACTATTTTAAGAATCCAGGTATTGGATACTTTTTTTTTCCAGGTGTACAAAACAACGTAATAGACATTTCACGCCTCACAAAGTGATAATCCCCCTCCGCCAATCTATTGCCCCTCTAACATCGTATATATCTATTAGAATTCCATTGACTCTATTCCCTATGCTGTGGATGCTAATCTTGAAGTTCCAGGGAAGTGAAAAGGAATCGTTCCAAGTTCCAAAAAGAAAAAGTCACTATATATGAAAGATACATAAGATGATTCAGCACTAGGAACTGAAAAGAAATGATTGTTTTTGAAAGAAATGATGTTTATCTGTGTGGATACAGTGAAATATGCCTCCTCATCCTGCTTCAATTAACTTACTAGAAAATATTTAATAATTTTGAGCACTTATATGTAATTTAATAACCTCCACACTCTCACTCTTACCAGGCTTTATATAAAATTAAACTCTTTGAAATTTGTCTTCTTTGAAAGTATTAAGTATTTGGATAAAGAAAATTAGAACGTAGAAAATTTTATTCTTGATGAGCTTAAGATCACCTGAAAAAAATGCAGCAAAATTTTGAGTAATATCTTTCTTACAAAAAACATGACAGGAACTCAATATCCATATGAAAAGAAAATTTAATTTGTATAAACATGAAGAAAATGTGATATTATGAGACACAAAGGTCATTTATTCACAAACTAGCAGATCTATTTAAATTATCTATAAAGATACTCTTTTCACTCTTACCAATTATTAAAAGCACAGAATTAAAAAGATATAATCAGTACATATTGACCTAGATAAAATTCAATCGCCAAATATTAACAATTAGCTTCAAAATATTTTATTCTAAATGATACATCACAACTTCTCCATGTGTAGCCATATTAAGATTCACCAATGAGCCAACACAAAACACCAACTACATGGATTACAAAACTTCTGTCAGGATATTCATATTCAGCGCATCATGAAGATAATACTATATAAAGACTCCCAAATGCTATTTAATTCAACTGCTGCTTACCTTTACAGATTAAAAGTTATATGTAATTCTCTATATATAACTTTAATAATTATTTTAAAATGTTTCTATGAATGCTCAAAGCAGGTGAGAAAACAGATATTCCAAATATATCTTAGATGTTATATTTATACAATATAGAATATTTGTATTAATATGACTTAATGTGATTTAATTTTTTTTTTTTTAAGATTTTATTGGGGAATTGGGAGAAGGGAACAGCGTTGGGGAACCGGGGAATGGGAACAGACAAGTTGCTGTCCTTTTGTTCTTCAGTCTGGTTGTGGAGGACGTTGCTTCACTGGCCCATGTTGGTATCATCATTGCGCTCTTCCCGGATGAGGCAGATCGGTCACCGGCCTCTGGACGGCTGCTCACGGTGGCTCTTGGCAGCTCACACTGGCTGCCAGCCGCTCATGCTGGCTGCAAGCCACTCACTGTAGCCTATGGGAGCCCACTGCAGCAGGGGCTGCAGCTATGCCGTCCCGGGGACTCACAGCAGACCAGCTCCAGGTGGAGCTGTTATTCACCATCTTAGCTGTAGAGGGCAGCGTCACTGGCCCTTATATGTGGCATCCAAACTGGGGCTGCTGGCGTCCCAAGCCAGCTCTTAACCAATGCGCCACTTGGCCGGCCGATAATAATTTTTTAATTCTAGTGAGGACTGCCTAAATTCAACCCCAAGGCCTGAATGCTCTGCCTATGTTAAAATCAAACACTGACAATTTTAACTAGTATTCTGCTTTACTATTTCATATTCATATATCTGTATCTCTCTGTATCTATCTAATCTGCTTATATAGATACATTAGTCTGAGTAGGCAAGGTTATACTAGTTAGAAACAACCCCCCAAATCTGTGTCTTTAAATAACAACCCATTTCTCACCCATACTACATGACGATTCACATTAATTGGGAGCTATGTTCTATTTTGCTATCTTTCAAGGGCTCTAGCTGAGGGAGACTCCAACTCCATATTTTAACAATTATTAAGGCAAAGGAGAGCGAGGAGGGAGAGAATCAAAGCGAGAGGAGAGAGGAGACAGATAATTCTGTACCACTCAGGAGAGCTCTAAATGTTTGCTTCTGCTCACTTTCCATTGGCCAAAGGAAGTAATAGAACATATCTAATTACTTCAGCTTATGGGGAATGACAGTCCTATCATGTGCCCAGAAGGTGGCGAGTCAATAACATGCAGTGAACAGCACTAATGATTACTGTAATAGTCGAATGCATGCCAAGAACTGTGGAAGTCGCTGTAGACACCCATGCTACAAACATAGAAGCATGGCCTCTTTTTAAATTTAAGAATAGGTATCATCAATACTATTCTTCAAAGTCTCTCATTTTACATTTCTTATTTTGTTCTCCCAAAAGCTGTACTGGAAAATTATCTGGTTGAAAATGTCAGGTAAAAAAAAAAAAAAGAAAAGGAAAAAAAGGCTCACACCAAAGAGACACATAATATTACTTTTTTTTTCTATTTATTTCTTTTCTTTTTTAAAGTTTTATTGGAGAATTGGGGAAGAGGATCAACTTGAACAGTGTTGGGGAATTGAGGAAGGGGAACAGCCAAGTTGTCGTCCTTCAATCTTAGTTGTGGAGGATGCAGCTAGCTCAGCTCCAAGTCCAGTCGCCATCTGGCAGCCTGTCGGCAGCTCAGGGAAGCTCAGCGCAAGGTGCCCTGTTCAATCTTAGTTGGGGGCGGAGGGGAAGGCATAGTCCACCATCTCATCCAGGAGTTGAACCAGCAACCTTGTTGGTAGAAGCATGTGCTCTCACATGCTGAACCATCCTGCCACCTGTTGACAGCTCAATGGCAGCTCAGGTACAGCTAACTGGCCCCTGTGGGAATCGAACCAGCGATCCTGTTGCTCAGAACTCACTCTCTTAACCAACTGAGCCACTCGGCCAGCCCCTTCTATTTCTTTTAACTATAGTTGTCTCGAAATTACACAGTAAATTGGAACTCAAGTTTTTCTTGGTACAAATGATTCATAAATACTTTCTTAGTACACTGACCCAATCAATTAGCAACATTTATTAAGTTCCTACAATTCATAATCTCAGAGCTAGTTGTTATGGAAACTTTAAAGATGGATGGAAACCTCCCTACCAAGAGGTATTTTATAATTGCATTGTCCTATCTGTTACTGAATGATGACTCAGATGCACCTGTATGAAATATCACAGGTTCTAATATAGCCCTAAAGGTCTAGGTATACAACAGATATGTACAGAAAGATTTTTTTATAGAGAACTCAGTATTACATGAACTTTTCTGGCACACACAATTAAACTATTAAAATAGTTTAAATTAGCAAAAGTTTTAAAGAATCGGGTATCCAAAGAATATTTTTCATTGGTGTTAGAAATATTCTACTCAATATGTTTTATCAAAGACTTCATTTTCTATGTAAAAGCAGTACTCAAATTCAGGTCTCAAATTCATGACAAAGAGGATTCATGACAAAAAGCTTAAGGAGGAGCCAGCATCCTGTAGGTTTAATTATTCGGCAATAATTGGTGGTGCCCCAAACAATTATAACATCAAAGATCACAGATCACCATAACAAATAAATAATAAAGTTTTAAATACTGTGAGAATTACCCAAATGTGACACTGAGACAGTTACATGGATTTGCTTGACACAGGCATTCCACAAACCTTCAATTTGTCAAAAAATGCAATTATCTGTGAAGCTCAATAAAAATGAAACACAATAAAACATGGTGTGCCTGTACACACATCATATATATTAGTCAGGAAAATTTATATTTGTAACAAAAATACTTTTTCAAGAATATAAATAACACATTTTACAATAATAATGCAAGAAAATATGATGTGTAAGTTGGCTTTTGAGAAATAGAAATGATGGGAAATCTAACTCAATTTCAATTTTCACTAACACTAACGTGTATCTAATCTGGAATCATGTATTTTTAGATTCAGTGCTTTTAGAAACAGATATTATTCATATTAGTTTTCTAAAATACACTATTGATGGAAAATTATAAGTGCCTACCCCAATGGCATGTGAGATTTAAAAATGTACAAGAAAAATGTCTCCTTACCTTTTCAACCAATTTAGATCATTCAAGTAGCTTGCTACTTAAAGCTTTGTTTTATTTTAAACTACAAACAGCTTTTAGTTGGATGTAAAATGTTAAGTCAGTCTTAATGTTTGGGATTAGTAAAAAATAAACCATATAGAAATTGAGGCGGAAACAAGAACACGAAACATCTTAAAGCTGAAAACAAATCCCAGGCACCATATTATCACAATGATTTAGTGAAGCTATAGCTATCATAATTCTCATCAGATTAATATTATTAATACCTCAGTTAGAAACACGTATCTACCTTCTTACTTGAAACATTGCAACCGAATGGGTACTTCTCTTCCTCTCCTTCTCCCTCTTTCCTCTTTCCCCTTCACTCCTCTTCCATCCCCTCTCTCTCTCATTCTCTTTCCTTTCCCATTTCTTTCAGAAGAATAACTTGAGAAAACACCTTTTCATCATTCAACAGCTTTATGTTTTCATATTTGAAACTCGTTACGTTTGGCTAGAAGTAATTAAATTTACAGCAATAAATTTGCACTTGCTGCTGTATGAGAAATTATTTTTTGGTTCACAAACAAAATGTTCCTTAGTGAAATAAAACAGTAGACACCAACAGTGCTGTTTTAGGGAAAAACAATAAGGGCTCTCTTTCTAAGAATAGAAATTTAGTCATGAGGAACAGGTGAAGTGATTTTCAGAGTGATCCAATTTTTCCACTTCTTCAAATAAACTTCCAATGTAGCACTGCATACCAGTACAGAATCCCCTTGTGAGGCCCTGTTTTGTGTCATAGATTACAATTGGCATGAAATACAGCCACAACAAAATGAAAACGTAAGTTCTAACATACTGTGAATATTTCTTCAGTAATCTCAAACCTGATAGCCACAATCTGGGATATTAACTTCATCTAAAGAATATGTAATCCAAATATTTCCACGAATGGGGAAATATATGAAAATTATACCCCAGTACAGTCCACATAAAGAAATGACAGAAGGAAGGTCCTTAAAATAAAATAAAACAAACAAACAAACAAAACTCAGTGCTGTCTCTATTTTCTTAAATACAGCATCTACGACGATAGTCATGTTTATTTGTCCCTACCTTCAGTTTTGAATGTTTCTAAGGGAAGCGGGAAAGATAGATTTGGGCAAGAGAAGAACAGAAAAAGGAGGGGAGGAACTCTAAGTCTCAACCCCATGATCTACCTAAATTCGAAGTACAGACATTTTGTTCTTGGTTAGAAACTTTGCCTCTGAGAGATAAACATGGCAAAGAAGGCATACTGGGTAAGAGAAAATGCTGGGAGGCTAAAATTTAGCTCATTCACTAAATAAACTTATTTAGTACCTATTATGTCATCCCAGATAAAAATAGAAAAACACATCATCTGCTCTTACGTAGCTCACCATCTAACAGGGTGTCAGAGAAATATACCATTTAAGTACAATACAGTCAAAGTTCAATAATATGTTTTTTTCTTTTTTTTGGGGGGGGCAGTGTCACTGGTCTTCATATATAGGACCCTTAACCACCGCGCCGCTGGGCCAGCCCAAAGTTCAATAATATGTTCATGCACTGGTTACTAAAGCACAAGAGTCAGAAACATTGAGGAAGGGAACAAGTATTCATTGTAGAGAGAATAGTACAAAAATGAAGAAGCAAAAAAGGACACTGAATCAGAAAGCAGAATTGCAAATACCTTGATATATTCAGAATGCAGGACTATAGGTAAACAAGAAATATGATTGAAAAGGAGGCAGTGCTTTTAACATTAAAAAGTTAGGTATTTGGGGGCCGGCCGAGTGGCACGATGGTTAAGTGCTGGCTTGGGAAGCCAGCAGCCCCGGTTCGGTCCCACATATGAGGGCCAGTGACACTGCCCTCAAAAAAAAGAAAAAAAGTTAGGTATTTTAAATAAATCAGTGAGATGCCACTGAAGGATTTTTTTTCATAAAGTAATAACACTATTTTGTTTTTCAAAAATATTATATATAATTCTAGAAAAATAAAGGCCTAAGAACAACATAGAAACACATAAAAACATATATTTCTAACTTCTAAAGATAATCAACATTAATTTTTATTTCATTTCTATCCTAAATAGAAAATACGGACTTTTTTTTTGTAACATGATCACAATACCAAGAGCACACTTAAAAAAAAAAAATTGTCAAAATTCCTTAATGACTATAATACCCAGTTGCTATTAGAGACAAACTTTGAATTAGGATAATGATATTGACTATTTTTTGCTTTGGCAGTGGTTGGGAGAGGAAAGTTGAGGTGGGGTGGGGGTAAAACTAGAAGACAGTACTATGACTCATTAGAAGCCTACTGCAATGATCCCAGACAAGCAGATATGCCCAGAAGACACTGGACTTCCAGTTCACAAAGCGCAGACATGGGAGTCTACCTTTATTTGACAGAATCCATTCACACAAATAATATAATAACGAGTTCTATTTATATTAAAGATTATTAATTTTAACAAAATTCCAGTTGGAAAAAAAAAATGATTAGGCTTTCCAGAGAGAGACCTCATAAAACTCAAATGGCTCAAATTGCTCTGTTGCTCAGAGCTCAGCTTGCACTCTTGAGTGAGCTCTTAACCAACCGAGCCACTCGGCCGACCGATCCTTTGGGCATATTATTTTGTGGGTGTGTGTTTGTGTGTATTGGGGGGATGGTAGGAGCAGAGAAATAAACAACACAGTTCTAATTCCTAGTCTTAAACAGAAACACACACACATGGATTATATGAGTAGTGCCTTGGAGTGGAGTGGGAGAGGGAGAGACCTTTCTAATCACGTTCTTATAAAACATTTCACTACTTCCCCAATTTGTAATCTCCATCTAACTCCCCACTCAGAAAATAATCCAGTCACATCACAAGGCAGCTTTCAGTTCTTGATTCCCAATTCTCTAGTATTATATTGGGTTGTCGGAAAAGTCATGACGTATTTTGTCTATACTTTTCAAAAGTCATTTATTTAAATAAAGAACAAAGATCAATGATATATTGCCCATTTTGTTCAATAACCTTTCAGTGAGCTTCATAATTCCTCATGCATAGAAGGACCTCTGTTTATTTGCGAAAAACTGAACAATGTGCTTATTTACAGCTTCATCTGAATTGAAAGTTATACCATGCAAGGAATTTTGAAGAGAGCAAAACAAGTGGAAGTCTGATGGCACAAGGTCAGGTGAATATGGTGGGTGTGGCAACACATCCCATCCAAGCTCCAATAATTTTTGACAGGTGATCCAACTTTGTGGTCTCGCGTTGTCGCAGTGGAACACAACTCCTTTACAATTAACACATTCTGGACCTTTCTGAATGATGGATTCATTCAAACTCTTCAATTGCTGACGGTACACATTTGAATTGATTGTTTTGTTACTTGGTAGGAGCTCGAAAAACATGACACCTTTAAAACCCCACCACACTGAGAGCATAACCTTCCTCTGATGAATGTCTACTTTCGATGTCGTTTGAGACGAATCATCACATTGGGACCAAAATGGTTTGCGCATCACATTCCTGTAAACAATGCACTTCTCATCACCAGTTATCAGTCACTTCAAAATAGGATTGTTTTCCTCACGTTTAATGAGCATTTTGCAGATGTTTATATGCGCCATCAAATGAACTTCTTTGAGTTCATGCAGATCCCAAATATGGAGCTTGCTTATGTATCCCAGCTTCTTCAGGTGGTCATGAACACTTGAATGACGGATGTTCAATGTTTCTGCAATCTCTTGTGTCATGTAACGTGGGTTTAACTCGATCAATGCCTTTATTATGTCGTCATCAACCTCGATGGGCATCCCTAACCGAGGAGCATGTTGAGATCAAAATCACCAGCATGGAATTTCGTGAACCATTGTTGCCACTGACATTCTTGTAGAGCATTGTCACCCTAAACTTTATGCAACTTCTCACAAGCTTGACGAGCATTCTTCCCTTTATGGAAGTAAAACAGTAAAATATGGCAAAAATGCATAGGTTGGTCTTCCATCTTCAAACTGTTGTAAAATCTCCAAAACTCAACCAAATGGCCCAATTTTTTTTAGAATGAAGTTAGAGCTGTCAGCTGTCAAGTGACAGCAATAACATAGATGGAATGACTCTAGTACTTTCAAAAATTAACTAGTGCCATCTGTCGCAAACATGCGTTATGACTTTTTCAACAACCCAATACATATAAAATGGATCTAATTAAATCATTAATATCCTCATTTTGAAAGATAAAAATTTAAGGAGGTAAGAATATTTATTAAACCCCTTTATGTGCCAGACATCATACAGAACATTTTCCATATTTTATTTCATTTAATGAGCATATTGCTGATGGTTTAGCTATCGGAATAGTTTGATAACAATAAAAACACGATAAAGAATTATGACTGGAAGTCTCAAATATCAGGTTATAGAAAAAGCTGTACATTCTTCACTCACCTCTAAAATTAATTCAATTTATATTGTGGCACCTAACTAATATGCATATAATGACTTTGTTTTGGTCAATGTAAAACTAATTTGTCTAAGAGATTAGTATTGATTCATATAGAACTATGATCAATATGGGAATCTGAGGGTTCATTATTTTTTTTTTTTTTGAGGGCAGTGTCACTGCTCCTCATATGTGGGACCCGAACCAGGGCTGCTGGCTTCCCAAGCCAGTGCTTAACCACCGTGCTATTCAGTTGGCCCGAGGGTCAGTTATTTTTAAAATGTGTAACCTTATTGACCAGACAGGTTATAATCATAAAATGCACAATATATTAGAAAAAGATGCATTTCAGAAGAATCTATTTGCCATTTTGTTGGGGGACGACAGCCCCCCAGTATCTGACAAGGTCACATTGCCATGCTCAGCCCTGGATGTTTGGGGGGCTGCCTTATGGTTTGTCATGTAATATCTCCTGCCTCTATGAACCCATGTGCCTTTCCTCTACATCGGGTCCTATAGGAGATAGTACTCTCACTGCATTTATGTCAACTCCCTGTGGTACCCCAATGAGAGATGGCTGTGTAAGTCAACGATGGGGCAAGATTTCCTAAAAAAAAAAAAAAAAAAGGGGAAACTACCTAAGACAGGCTACAGCCCAGTGGGGACCTCAGGACTGAGAAAAGGGGGATTCAAGTCCCTTGGAAACAGAGGCACAGACCTCTGGCCACATAGGCTAAAAGCCTGTCTGTGAGAAACTGAGAAACTGACAGCCTGCCTGTGACAAGCTGATGATAACATTAGTCTGTTGAGCTCACTTGTCTAAAGCCACTGCTGTGAGACGTCTCCTTGAAGACTAAAAGTCTCCAGGCCATGCGAGTTTCGATAAGAGGTGACTTACTGACCATGGGATATGTCAATCAATAGCCTTATTTGAATTATTTGCCTGGTACCTTGTTGCAGCAATAGATACTGAAGCTTTGACTGAGAAACAGATGCTACCTCCGTAGGATAAGAGAGGAGCGAAATCCCCCTTGGTTGCTAGGTATTGTATGTACATAGGAATAGACTTTAGATACTTTTACCCTAAACATAGCCACTGCTCAAGTATATGTCCTGTGAGTCTTATGATTGTGTTTAGCTGTTAGGATTTAGGATAATTTCTAGATAGTCAAGATAGCTATAGTAAATATTCTTCAGGCAATATGTAGAAATAAGTCAATCCTTAACATAAGATAGTCACAAACAAACTTAGGCGATATACAGAAATATGTCAATCCTTAACATAAGATAGTCATGATAAGCATTCTTTAGGTGATATACAGAAACTAAGTCGGGGTCTCATAGAGATTATCACAGTAAAGCACAAGATAATCCTTAAACTGAAGAGTAAATCACAGTACACCCTGGAAAGAGCAATTACAAGGAAGTAAAGACTGTGAAAATCCTGGGAAATAGAAAACACCAAACTCATATGAAACGTAGCTTGTGACTTGTGATATTGGTAAAGAGTCCTTATAAAAAGGACATGCTGTATCAATAAAGTGTGACACTCCTTCTCTGAAACTCCCCTGGTGTCTCCACTCTCTCCTTTCTTTCTTTCCTTTTTTCTTTCTTCCCTCGCCGACACCGTCTCCACCTGAGGGAACCCCTGGACTCGCGGAGGCTGGACCCCCGCACCATTTTAAAGTTATATTAATATAGAAAAAAATAACTACCAATTTAGTCACCTCAGAGACATTTTTAAACAATCTCTGGATTTTACTTTGAATTTTTATCATCAAAGCTTTCTGTACACTGTGGGTATTGGCAGGAGGTCTGCAGGGTTTAGTTGGGGAGAGAATTAGGAAAATATACTTCACCTTCTCCCTCACTGCAACATTCAATGTGAACACACTCTCCCTGTGGTCTGCACCTCTAGATTTATAAGAGCAAATAAGGAGTAGAGGAAACATGTAAATAGGAACGTAGATAGAATACCTGAATGTAACTCTTCAGAATAATTTACTGCAAAATCTAAGAAGGTAATTTAAAATAGCAAAAACTCGAGAGCATCAACTCCCAGCCATACATTCTGAAACTGCACAGATCTTCCTCAGTGTTAGGAAGAGGTAACCATAAACTTCAGAACCCCACCAGGAAGTTGATGCATTATTTCTTTTTAGAATAAGTTATTTAAGGAATGGGGTGTATAGTTATTGAAGACTATTGCTTTTTTCCAAAGTTATATGATGAAACATCTTAAAAAGCAAAGAACATTTTGAACTGTGGTCAATACCTCTTAAAATACAACATCTTGTCCATTTAAATTCTACTGTCTTGTGTATTTTTTTTTCTTTTTCTCAAGCCCATATGCTAAGGTTGGTGCAAAGGATTATCAGAGAAGTTCAGTTAATTAACTTTTACTTATTCTTCATGTGAAAAATACTGAAAGTAGTATGATTCCTGCTATTACTAAACAAAGTGTAGGATTTGGCATTGTTTTCTAGCTATCTGTATGTTACAAATAGTAAAACACATACATTTACTGTGCTCTCCAGGCACTGGAAGCCCTTTATATATCCAAACTCATTTAATCCTCATCTCTACCCTATGAGGTATGTGCTATTATTGTTTTTTATGGATAAGAAAACTAAGTCACAAACAGTTGAAGAAACCTACCCAATGTAATCCAGCTAAAAAATGACAAAGAAGGATTCAGATCCCCTCAGTTTGGCTTTACAGCTAGGCTCTTTCTCAGCTGCTATGTCAAATCACATTTACCCAGTTTTCCCTCTGTTGGCTGGGGTTTGTCTAGTTTTTCCAGGTCATCAGTTGTTAGAAGGCAAATGATTTAAAACAAAAATAGATAAGAGTCCATGGACTAAATTAAAGATAAGGGAGAAAAGTGATGCAATCTTAAGAAGAGATTTAAAAAGTATGTTCTGGCATATTTCAGTAATTTTCCAGAAATAGGATTATCTAGGCCAGCCTCCCCAAAATGCCATCTGAATTTTTCAGAACCATTCTCTTAAAGTCCACAAGGCAGTAGCAAATAGGAGGTATTATTAGATACTGCCAATTAAAGAACATTTAAAATGTATTCATTTTTATGTAAATAATTCAACAAAAATTGGCAATTCACAACGTTGTAAACCACATGAATACAAACTATGAATCTTTGATTAAAATTCACAGAACTGTCTGTTTTTAATGAGTCAATTTTGGCAGTGCTTTCTGTAGAAGAATAACTCGGAGAAAATAGCATACATAAAATAGAGCAAATACACACCAGGAGGCACAAGTTGGAGACAAGTAGGTCATGCTTTCATACTTAGCAATCTAAGAAAATAGTATGAAATCTAAAAAGTTCCTTATATACATATAAACTAAATATTTCTATTTCATAGGAAAGCACTTTCTTGGGGAGTTAACTAGCTTGTCCTATCCTTTTTCTTATTTTTTTTAAACCCCCATGATCCATTCCTCTTCTAGGTAAGGTATTTAAAATTGTGAAGCATGTATTATTTGCATTTGATATACACATATATCACAAATATGTGTCTTCTGTTGTTTTTGTATTTCTGTTGTTGTTCTGATAGGTTTACTTACTTGCCACATATTTAAAGCTCATCAGTCAGATGGTATGCAGATGAAAACAGGAAAGATGACATGAGGGATTTGAGAATGTCAGTCCTTGAGTTGTATTTTGGCATAAAGAAAATACAGAAGGATTCTTGATAACTCTCTGAATATTTGAGAGAAAAAAATATGTTCTGAGTTGCGTCTGCTATAAGATGTTAAATTGGGCTTCCCAAGTGAGGTATATTCTAGAGACAAGAATTTATTATGGGGACCAAGAATCAGTGAGATGACTATTAAACCACTCAGTCACACCAAATACAGGTTTAAAGTAGAGTATTTTGAAAGAATGGAGGGATGGGACGCACTACCTCCCAAAAATACTCATAAATGAAGTGATAGTATATAAAACCCATTGCCACTCAAATCTCTGCATTTAATATCAGTTACCCCATTCATGGCTTAACCTCTTTTTATTGTTCAGTCCCTCATTGATTGTCAACTGAGGCATTAACCATACTGTTAAATAAAATTTAAATCAATTACAAAATAAAACAGAAAACGTAGCAAATTACTGAAAGTCATGTTGGAAAATAGAATTAGATGTAAAGTCAGAGACAAATGGTCAGACACCAGAGTTAAATTAAAAACTGAAGGAAAGAACAATCTATCAAGTTAAACTTCAAGAAAGGATAATTTGAATATCAAAACACTAACAAAGATCTTTGGAAAAATGGTTAGATATCAGATGTTTTAAAAGGGATTCTCATATTGACTGGGCAGCAGGACTCAAATAAAAAGTGAAAGGATCAGGTACACTGTCCTATCACTCTGTTTGGGGAAATCATAGTAAGAACATGCCCTAAACTATTATAAATAAATGCCTCCATAACTTTTATTTCTATTTTTAAGATGATGTCCTACTGGTGTCCACCACCACCACCTACTACCTACTATAACATGTTGAACCTTATCTCTAAAAGATTTACCTGTGGTGAGATTTTTTTCTGATACAATTATGTTTTGATAATAAGACTGCCACAATCTCCACCATTCTTGTGAACACCTGCCCTGTTGACAAATTTCTAGGAAGCATGATAAAGAACATACCAAGCATCTTGCGCTGGTTCTGCCCCACCTTTAAGTCTGTGACCTCTTTGTTAGTCTCTGCTTAACCTGAGTCTGGCTAGCCGAAGCCCACATATGGTCACTGGGTTCAGCATTCTAACTGATACCCCAAACCATTTTTCAAATATTAAAAAAAAAATAGTTTTACACATTGATAAAAATTTGGAACACATCTATGAAGGCTTTGAGAACTCAGTATCCTACAGCATGGCAGTAGAATATCATATTTATTTAATTAATAAAATAGCCAGTTAGTATTTCTATAACTATAATACAGTATTGTAGCATAATGAAATTTTCCCACCGATTGACCCTCATCTCTATTTCCAATGCAGTGGTTGTCACTATTAGTGTCGCTGAAATGAACACAGGAGAAGTAGACTATGGCATCCATTCCTGAGGGAGTTTCATGCTGGTTGGAGTTAGTGTTTCATGGCTTGCAATTACAAAATAGTATTTGGCTGATAATAATCACTTAATTTTTAAACTTTATATAATTAATTATTCACAATTTAATTAGAAACAGGGGTGAGACATGCAGAAAATAATTTAAAGGACATTACTGAAGAGTCAGAAGTTGATTTGTCCCTTTAGAGACGTGTAAAAATAGCCAGAAAATAATGGAAACAACCTAAGTGCCATCAACAGATGAGTAGATTGAGAAAATGTGATACATACGTGCGTGCACACACAAACATACACACACACACACACAAAGAAATATTATTCAGCCAGGAGAAACAAGAAAATCCTGACATTTGTGATAACATGGATGGAGCTTGAAGACATTATGCTAAAGAAAATAAACCAGACACAGAAAGACAAATGCTGTGTGGTATCTCTTACATGTGGAATGAAAATAATATTATAAGTTAAACTCATAGAACTAAGGTAGAACAGGGGTTGCAAGGAGCTGGTGGTAAGGTAAATAAATACATACTAGGAAAAGGATACAAACCGTCAGCCATAAGATGATTGCGATCTGAGGATCTAATGCACAACACGGTGACTAACTATGGTAATAACACTATTGCATAATTAAAATTTGCTAAGAGAGAAGTTAAATGTTCTCACAATCTCCCAAAAAGGGATAAATATGTGAGGTAATGGATGTGTTAACTAAATGAGTGGAATCATTCACAATGTGTGTGTGTATAAGGTCATCATGATGTACCCTTTAAATACCTTATTCTTTTACTTGTCAAGTATATCACAATAGAACTAAAAAATCAAACGGAGGGAAAGAAAAAAGGAGACTCATTTGCTCAACCATTTAATAAGTAAAAAGTCATAATTAGTAAAACATAATAGAAGTACGTTTGGATAAAGATGATGTGGTATATATATACACAATGGAATATTACTCTGCCATGAGAAAAGATAAGTTAGTGCCATTTGCGACAACATGGATGGATCTTGAGATTACTATGCTAAGTGAAATAAATAAGACAGAAATAGTCGAAGGCCATATAGTTTCACTGATATGTGGAATATAAAACTGAAAACAACAAAAAACAAGAGAAACAAATGAAGAAACAAAAATCACAGACACAGATAATCGTTTAGTGGTTACCAGAGGGTATGGGGGATGGGGTGGTAGATGAGGGTAAAGGGGATCAAATATATGGTGATGGAAGGAGAACTGACTCTGGGTGGTGAACACACAATGTGACATATAGATGATGTATTACAGAATTGTACACCTGAAACCTATATAACTTTACTAACACTTGTCACTCCAGTAAACTTTAATTAAAAAAATCAAATTACATAAAGTACCCAGAAAAGAGGGCAGAGAATGATCCAAACAGAATTAACGGCTTAGGAAATAAACAACCAACAACCAAAAACCAAAACCACACACATTACATTGGCAATTTCTAAGACCAATGGGGCAAGGTCTGATGGGTGGTAGTTTACTGGGAAAAAAGGGGTACAAAGAGAGGGGAAATATTTGGTAAACTGAGTTTTCACTACATTTCTTCTCTGTTAGTCCTTAGTTGAAAGTGATGGTATTACAAAATAAATGTTTTTCATATTAGCAATGTATAAGCATCTGTTTAAAGAAGTATAGTTAATGTTGGTCTGCCTCTGAATTAACTTATTTCTGCATTTCCCATAGTTTTGAACATAGGCTCTTTGGGAATATTAACTCTTCAATTATATAATTTTATCTCTATAAATGCTTTCCTTTGAGATAAATATCTCAGACACCATGCTTATCTCTATTTTTAAATCTCAGAGTTTGAATTTTATGTTTTGCCTCTCTGTTCTGAACAATAGAAACCTTTAGCTTGTTGTTTTCTAGTCTGTACAATTCCCAGCTTGCAGATACCCATCTTCCGGGAAATTATTCCTTTCTTGTTCCTACTCCCTTGTCCTTCCACAGTCCACTGCTAATGTAAAAAAGAAGAAAAAAGGCAATGTTGGGCATGCCTATGATCAGTTTTTATTGATTTTCCCCATTTCCTACCACCTCACAGCTTTGAAGTAAAAGTAAAAATAATCCTCTCCTGCCTAAGTCTGTATACTTTCTTGGCAGAATGTGGTTTAAAATGTACATAAAATAACTTAAAGCTGTCTTTATAGCTCCTAGGTGTTTGCAGTTGTTATAAACATCCTTACATATCACTGCTTTAGTTAAGATGATGCCTTACAAAATGTTCCTATAGGATTCTGTATTCCTAGGTGAGCATATTTCTAAAAGCCTTTAACATTTATGTTGTAGCTTAAAGAGGTTCCATGATCATTAGTAATATGGGTCACAGTTATAAGTAGGGTCTGTAAATAAATTTCATTTTCAAACAGTAATGCCCTCATAAATGCTTGATTTTACAATATCCTTTACCTTGCTTGAAAAGGTCCTTGGGCAACTTAATTTATGTCTAAAAGAAGATTTGTGATTATTCAACACATTCCATAGATGTCAGTATGCTATTCAGAATTCAACACACCCACTGGTAGTCCATAAATGTTGAGTGACTTAGCATGAGCCTCAAACCCTACAGCTGTTCCCAGCCACTGGGGTGAAAGCCTTAATAATTGCTCATTCAGAATTATTCATTTTTGGCTCACAGACATTTCTTTTCATTTTATTTGGGTCTACTATCTAATTTTCTGGAAAAAAAAACCTCTAATAAAATGTGGACTTGCATATTTGGAGAGTAAAACTATTTTATTTTGCCAGCCTTTTAATAATAAAAAAAAATAAAATCTGGGGTGGGGTTTAATTCAGGGGCTCATTTGCTGAGATTAACTTTAAGGTTCCATGTCTTTAAAATCACCATGGCCCTTTATTTTCCCACATTAATAGATCCTCCAAAGTCTCAACATTTGTTAAAATTGCCAGTGGAGAATCCACAGATTGCTTTATCTTATAATAAGAAATGACTGCTCTTATTGTTGAGATCTTGGCAGGACAAAATGTGGTTAGGGCAATCTGGAAGTAATACTTCCAAGGCTGAGTTCCCAAATCCAAAGCAAAACTAAAAACTAAGGCAGCGTCTCATGTATTTTGAGTCAATTACAAATAAGATGATTCTGCAGTAAAATTGAAAAGTAAATAATAGACATTTATGGAATGGGCAGATCATTTTACATTCGGAGGTTTTGCTTAAATTGTCAGAGCTATGTCAGATGCAGACTACAGTCTGATTTTGCACCTTGACATTAAGAAAATAATTTTTGATGTTTCCAAATTAAAATAAAAATAGCTGTTTTGCAAATGCTACGTTTGGGCCGGCCGAGTGGCGCGGTGGTTAAGAGCTGGCTTGGGACGCCAGCAGCCCTGGTTCAGATCCCACATATGAGGGCCAGTGACACTGCCCTCTTAAAAAAAAAAAAAAAATTAAAGTAAAAATAAAATTAAAGCAAATGCTACTTTCATTGAATAAACATTCTTGTTCTTATATAAAGATGCTGTACCAGTCCATTACTAGGTATGTTCTTGGAGAATTCTTCATTTGCCAGGAAACAATTGTGTTTTCTTTTTCTCCTTAGCTCCCTTTGTAAACAAAGTCAAACATGTCAGGCAGTTTTAAGAGTTAAGTGTAGAACAGCCACCATCACATTTTTTTTAGTTTACTCTTTGCCAGCTCCTGTTGTAATCATCATTTGAACTATGAGAAACATTGTAGGGATTCTATAAATGCATTTCTATGAACTATGAGAAATGGATAATTTTCAAACCATTTTAAACAAGGAGACCTAGTTAAGTAATTTAAGTAAGATTCCACAACGATTAAGCAGCAAAGGCAGGACTCCTACCCAATCTTCACTCAATAATCCTAATGACCATATTGAATTTTTAGTATCCTTTGGGGGGAAAAATATTTCTTTGACTATTATGTTCTGGGTCACAGCTTTGTCATCATTAAAAAAATCTTCCAAGAAGTTTAAGAGCAAGTGATCTAATGTTCACAGCGATAAGTGTGCATGTCCTATGCCTATCCTTGATTAAGACTTGTAAACATATGTTGAACAAGCCACACAATTGCCTCTAACAAAAGATAACTCTTAACGGGAACAAGGAAACCTATATACTCCATCAAAATATTACCTATCTGTCTCTCATATACACACACTTCTATATATGTTTATATATCCACATAACTGCATACACAATTTCATCTTAGAGAAGTTAGAGTCAAATCTATAGGGTTTATGGAAGAAACTAACAGAAGGTGAGAGGTCAGAATTTAGCACAAGATAATAATTTGAAAAGCACTAAAGCAGGACAGAAAGAGGGAACTAGCTGGTAGTTAATATCTGTTGATAATTCCTGTGCGCTAGGCAATATTCTGAGTGCTTTATAGGTATTAAATCATTCAATCCTGACAGCATGCTTTGAAGAACGTATAAATACTGTGTTGCTTACAAATAAAGAAACTGAGCCTCATGGAGAGTAACTGTTACTATGTCCAAAACCACATGTTTAGGGAATGGTGAAGCCAAGGTTTGCATGCAGTCTGTCTGGCTCCACCGTTCCCATCTCTCACCACTAATGAGCTAGTTTTTTTGTCTGTTTGCTTGTTTTGTTGTTGTTGTTTAATCAAGAGTGCAACATCCTGCTAACACGTGACAATATAAAATTTCTAGTGTGTGTGATTAAAGGCACTTCATGTTGATAACAATTGATTTATGCTAGTAGAACACTGTTTTTGGTTTGTGATAAACCAACAATAATGATCACAATGCAATTTTTAAAGAGCCAAATGTCACTCTGGCTTCTTGAACTGTTTACTGGAAGATGACCTGGTTTCAAACATGCCTTAAATATAGTATGACAAATGAGCCACAATGCTTAAAATATTCACAGATGGCCCAGACTCCTATGCTTAATGTATCTGGTTTGAATCACCTAATTAAGTGCTTAAGTCCCACAATTTCAGTCTGGTGCTCTAATGCACAGTATCAACAATACCTAAGGACAAAACAAGCGGGAGAAGTTTACTTCATGATGCATTTTAGAACAAATTTCAGGAATTGACATGAACAAACCACCACCTACCCTTTATTTAATGACCCAAATCTTCCTTCATGCACTCCCAATGATTCCAAAATCACTATACATTAAACAGGTGAAAACTCCTGTGAATCTACTGAATGTGTTTTATATTTGTCTTGCAGAGCAGCTTTCATTGTGACCTATTTAGTTTTACAACAAGTCTGTCACTTGGTTGGTTAAATTAAGGACATCAGTTTTATCCAGTGCAAAAGGTGTTTTACTTTATCTCATGGTGGTTGAAGAAAGTGAAATTGAATTACAAGTTTGATGAGTAGAAGAAGGCTTGTGAAATTTCTAAGTCTTATAGAAACTCTAAAACGTTTCTAAGGAAAATCGAATGCTTACTTTATTCCTTGTTTTGTATCAAAATGTATCGGGCTGGCCGAGTGGCTCAGTTGGTTAAGAGCTCACTCAAGAGTGCGAGCTGAGCTCTGAGCAACAGCTGTTCGAGGCCAGCCCGAGCTGAGTTGCCGTTGAGCCACCAACAGGTGGCAGGATGGCTCAGCTAAAAAAAAAAAAAAAATGTATCAATAACTAGTACTGACACAATCATCTGTCTTATAAATCATAAGGCTTATTTTGTACATTAACAAGTTTAATATGGTCTTTAGTAATTAATTTCAATATCGCCTAGAGTTTAAAGTATTTTCTGTTTTGAATTTATTTTAATATGTTTCAATTACAGTTGATATTCAATATTAGTTTATATTACTTTCAAGTGTACAGCACAGTGATTAGACATTTATATAATTTACAAAGTGATCTCCCCGTTAAGTCTCCCCACCTGGCACCATGTATAGTTATTACTGTATTGACTATATTCCCTATGTTTTGTTTTACATCCCCGTGACTATTTTGTAACTACCAATTTGTACTTCCTCATCCTTTCACATTTCCAACCAGCCTCCCAACCCCCCACCAATCTGGCATCAGTTTGTTCTCTGTATCTGAATCTGTTTCTATTTTGTTTGTGCATTACTTTGTTCTTTAGAGTCCACATATAAGTGAAATCAAATGGTATTTGTCTTTCTCTGCCTTACTTATAAAATATTTTCTTATTAAATATATTTTAATTAATCTACAACCTGTTCAATTCCTTTCGAAAGAATTGCCAATTTTGCCATTATCATTTATTAAATAAACAATCCCTTTTCCATCTATAAATATTCTGACAGGTCGAACAAGTATATTTCAATGAACATATAGTATTGCAGATATTATAAAGAACAAACTAAACTTTTAGTATTTAATCCAATATACTCCTATAAAGCTATTTTTATGAAAAATGGTATACCAAGTAGTTTATAACTTCAACAAAACACCCTATAAATCAGAACTACTTGAGTTTATCAGAACTGGAATACTCAAGTAAATTACATGCACTGGCACATAATTCAATACTTAAAATGTCAAGCCCTGAAATTAAAGTTATAAAATGAACAATATTAAAAATTAAAATGCTGGTTCAGATTCCTTAAAAATTATTTTTTTTATAATACTATTCAACAAAAGTTAAAATCCAGAAAATGTTGAAAAAATTGAGTTTTAAGAGAGAGACTGTCATTATTGTGCTAAAGACTATTGGCATATACTGCCATACTAAAGACTATGAATGAATCCAACAGCTTTTTTTTTTTTTCAGATAACTTTTAAATGTTCTCTCTCACATTTTTGAACTAGAGTTTATAGCTCTAAATAAACTAAGAAGACAATTTACATAAATGATTTTATGATGTAATTTCCTATCCCCTCATTAAATAGGACTGACATTATATGAAGCTATTCTACCAACCCACTTATGTAAAATTGACCAAAATCAACCTTTCAAAGAAAACAAAACACACTGTCACAGGTTAACTTTTCTGGGATGCTTTTTATCATGGAGAAGAAAGATGTATACTTTAGGTTTTAGCTTCCAGTCCTGGCCCTATGAAGTTGATCTAATACCTTCCCTTAAGATTCAGCCATAAAATGAGAAAGTAGGGCTACATCCCTATGGTATACTTACAACTCAGAATTGTATTTCAAGCTTGTTTAGAATACTGGCTTTCAGAAGATGGGGGGCGCAGGAAAGAAATACGGCTTTAAAATTATATATTTATAACAGCATTTTCACGAAAACTATATTATTTACTACTCTTCAAAACTTGGCTTATTTTCTTGCAAATACATTGCTTATATTATGAAAAGATAATGATGCTGTATATCCCAACATGAAAACTTAGTTAAAAATATACAAAGAATCTTCCAAGTTCTGATGGGTTTGCACTGATCCTCTGCCTCCCACCCTTGGAATTTTTTTTATCTCTGCAATTTAAGAGCTAAGAAGCTCTGGAGGGAAAATGAACAAGGAGTTCATTTTGTCAGATTCTAGTGATTACATATTTATAGAGAAATAAGTGTCCTTGAAACCAACCATATTTGGAAGGCATGAGACTAGAGACAAAAAGATAAAAGTTCTAGATAACATTTTTTCCTTGAAAGGACAGAAAAATGCACCATGAATATTCAATTTTTTTTAATAACCTCAATTTGTATGATTAAACAAGTTATAGTGAGGTACTTTTTTTTTTTTTTAAAGATTTTTTTTATTGGGGAATTGGTGGAGGGGAACAGCGTTGGGGAATCGGGGAAGGGGAACAGACAAGTCGCTGTCTTTTTGTTCTTCAGTCTAGTTGCGGAGGACGTCGCTTCACTGTTGGTATCGTCATTGAGCTCTTCCCGGATGAGGCAGATCAGTCGCTGGCCTCTGGATGTTGCTCACCGCGGCTATTGGCAGCTCACGCTCGGCTGCCAGCTGCTCACGCTGGCTGCGGGCCACTCACTGTAGCCTATGGCAGCCCAGTGCAGCAGGGGCTGCAGCCCACACCGTCACCGGGGCTCGCACAGCCCAGCTCCAGGTGGAGCTGTTGTTAGCTGTAGAGGGCAGTGTCACTGGCCCTCATATGTGGGATCCGAACCGGGGCCGCTGGCATCCCAAAACCAGCGCTTAACCAATGCGCCACTCGGCCGGCCCGTGAGGTACTTTTTAAGTGAGCTGAGTGCCTCTCCTTTGGGTGCTTTATTAACTGAGGGTTTTTTCCCCTGGTATGCAGATATTTGCTTATATAGTTTCACTAAAAGTTAATAGAAAGGCTAGAACCAAGTCTTTATGTTTATGAGGCTACTGAAGACCATCTACACATTTTCAGTGACTTCCTAAACACATATCACTCCTCTGAGATTTAGTATCTGTCTTTCACGTAGTAATATATTGATTTATTTTCCTCATCAGACAACAGTTAAAGCCAAAGATGCAAAAACTATCTTACTTTTTAAATGGTCACCATTTAGGCATGAACCTTCCTGCTGTTTAAAGCCAAAGTAGTGGTTCTGAGATTTCAAATGTGCGGGGGGCCAGCCCCCGCTGACCAGGGCTCAAGAAGGTGGACACGGAGTCGGCGATACGAAAGACAGAAAATCTTTATTACAGTAAAGGCAGAAAAAAAGGTGGAGACACCGGAAAGAGGTTCTCAGAAGTGTCACAGCTTATTGTTAAAGCCTAGCTCCTTTTATAGGGGCTTTTGACTATTATCTTAATTACAAGTTATGTTTCACATGACCATGATGTTTTTCCTTACTCAGAACTTTTACTTTTTTGTAATTGTATCTTTTTAGCTACACTGTGACCTGTTCAAGGATTTTACTTATCATCTAAAAAGTGGTTACCATGGCTACCTTACAGGGCATATACTTGAACTATTGCCAAGAGTTTAGGCAAGAAACTATTTCTATGTGATTATAATACTTAGTAGCAAAAGGAGTTTCAAACTTTTTCTATCTTACAAAGAGCTGCATGTTTTTGTAATAGAGGGTAACATCTGTTTCTCAGTATCTGTTGCTAGCAATATACAGAACAAAGAGTTAAAACAAGGCTGTTAATTAAAATAACTTATGGTCAGTAAGTTGCCTCTTATCAGAACTTTCATGGCCGAGAGACCTTGGTCTCCTGGTCTCCAAGGAAACCTTTCACAGCTGCACAGGCAAGGACGAACGATAGCACCAGTTTCTCACAGAGGCTGTCTGTTTCTCACAGACTGGCTTTTTTAGGCCTATGTGGCCAAAGGCCTATGCCTCAGTTTCCAAAGGGGCTTGAGTCCCCAATATCTCAATTTAGGGGTTCCCCATGGAACTACCGCCTGGCTTAGGTTGTCTCCCCTCGTTTAGGAGATCTTACCCGTCTTTGGCTGCATAGTTAGCTCATTGGGGTATACAGGAACTTGCCATAAATGCAGTGAGTATATTGTCTCCTATAGGAGGAAAGGCACATGGGTTCTTAGAGGCAGGAGATATTACATGACCAACCATAAGGCAGCACCCCTAATATCCAGTGCTGAGCAGGGCAATGTGGCCTTGTCAGACACTGGGGGGCTGTCGGCTTCCCACACAAATGTTAACATATTACCCAATCACATGTGACTTTGATATTGGGCTATTTGGAAATAATTCAGTGGCATGTGAATTTGAATTTCTATATGATCTGAACCACAAGTATTAGCTTTGCCTTCAACAACTGAACTCCATCTGAACTTCATTATCAGAATCTTTGTTTTTCTAAAACGATTTGACAAAAATGGCCACTAAAGTCCCTGATTTGTGCCCCAATTTCCATAACTACATATTTAGTTGTATCTTTAAGAAGCTGGGGTTTTTTTGTGTTGTCTACTGAAGGAGTCAGAAGAGGCTGGTTAGGGAAGTTATAGTTTCCTTCTTCACATCTGGAAGCCACAGCCAGAGTCAAATAATCCAATCAGTTTATGCTTCTGGTCACCACTTTCTACTAGCCCAAGCTCAGAAACCTGTTGGTTTCTATTGCCTTACCCAACTCATTCTGATAATCCGACTTCACAGAAGATAAATTAGTACCTAATTGAACCCAATATTCAACTAATATGACATTAATATATAACATTCACTTACATGTGTCAGGCACTGTGTTAATAATAGCTAATTTTCACAAAACAGATATGAGGTATGTATTGATATTATGCTCATGTACTGATATAGAAACCAAAGTTTTGGACAAAGCACAATGGCTAATATCCCACAGCTGAGCCAAAGTCAAAGGAATTATTACGGAATAACCACTTCATTAAAGAAGTTCTAGTCCTTAGTGTGCACAAAGAACTTTCTTCCACCATCTTGCAACCTTCTTCTGTGCCCTAGTTCTTTCCCTGCTCCTAGATAAAACCTCAGGAAGCATCCACGGGTTTCTAATCCCTTTAGGCAAAAGAATTTCATTTCATTCATTAGAATGTCCACTTAATGCAAAATTCAAAATCTCTAAGTCCCAGAGAGGTAAAACACCTGCTTTTCCCATCTTGAGCCCATATGGGATTAGGGCCTTCTTCTCCTCATGCTTCTTTACTAGGTTGTGTGACTCAATGCAGATCAGATGGGGGTGGAGGAGGGGGACAGGTGCCATTGGATATGGAGTCAGGGTCCTCTGGGTGACAGCACAGCTCTGGATTGAGGGGAGAAGGAACACATTCACAACGGATGAACTGTGAATGCCGGACTTCCTCTGACATGTAACAGTCCCCTCTCGGCTGGTGGCTTCCACAGATCAACCTTTGGTCCTCTTGGGTAGAGAAACTTTCAAGATGGCTTTAGGCCAATTCCTTCCCAAGAATTGGTAAAACACACACATCCTTCCCTAGCACAGATGCTGTTGCTGTTTCCTCCCAATGCACCTTTCTGGTTCTCTGTGATCAGACAGGGGCATGTCAGGGTCAAATCTTCTCAGGCACAATTATTAATCTCCCACACACCAAGAAATATGAGAATGGACACATTGAAGCGACTCCAACTTGATTTCAGCTGAGGGGGCAATATTCCCCTCCTACATAAAGCATCCCTGTCCATTCTTCCATGGGAAGGGATTTGGCCCAAACAAGCTTCCTCCATGTTTCACCATCCTCATGAAAGCCCCAGCTACCCCTAAGATGTCCTCATAGTAACTGATAAGCTCAGAAATGAAAACAGATTTTCACTATCTCCCTCCCAAGTTCCACGCAGGTGGTATAGATATGGCTAGGGATGTACCCAACACCTTCTCACAGTTCTTGCATTCCTTAGTTGAAATGCTCCAATTTTAACACCCTGTTATGATATCTTAGAAAGCAGTTAAAGAGAAAAAGGAAAATTGTCCCAACCTTGGAAATAGCTGATGAATAGGTTTATAGAATTGAATCTGCACAGACTATCCATCCAACTGAAGCAATCCCAAATATAATATCACTTCATCAAAGCTGAGGTGTTGACTCAAATTATTAATATCAACCAGAAAAAGGGGTAGCAAATTCTCAATCCTTCAAAATCTCCTGGACACAAATATTCATAATCTAATCAGAGAAAATTTAATTTTACTCACTTTCAAATATATTTACATATATTCATGTATACTATAGCAATCCATATTAATAAAATGAAAGATGCTTTATTAGTAGTAGGCCATAGTTACAAATTGTCTTAATTACTCAACAAAGTAATAAGAATTCATTACGGATACCAAAGATTTAAGGCAAATTCCGGCGAAAACAGGGCACGTCATAAGGCTGAGAAGGGGCTCAGATGAGGCCAATTTAAATGGAGGAACTTAGCCAGGCTAAGACACAAGCAAAACGAATTAGAAATTAAAGGCTTATCAAGTTGTTGTTTTTCTGTAGCCCAATAAGACTTTGAAATTATTCATTCTTAAAAGTATGGGTCTGTGTGCATGCGCACATGTGTATACACACACACACACAGTGAATTTAACATGTGTGGCATCCCATACTCATGTTTAGACACAAAAATATTTCAACTAAATAACATTTCAAATACAACCCAAGGTAAAGTATTCACCATCCCATCCTGCTTATAACTATGTTTCACTACACTTGCGCTACAGAAGAAAAAAAGTAGGACTGAAGAAAAATTTTGAGCAGAAAAATTAAATATTCAGTAGTTTATGAAGTTAGATGACTTACCCAGCCTCTTGTCTGGAAGGATTCAAGGATTTTCTGATGAGGAAAGAATAAAACATGATTGGAATCACCTAATACCCTACTCTGTCTCCACCTGGTCTACCTCAAGCCCATGGGGTAGAAAAGCTAATTATGCAGATCCAGTGTGAAAAATAGCTATATAGTGCATTCCCACAATCAAACCACTGGATATCTATCATTTAAAGTTGATGAAATTAGTCTCAAACTGTGAAGTGACTTGTTTTGAACCACACAATTAGTAAGCAAAGCTCCAACAAAAACCTTCAGACTCCTTTTACGCTAGCTTACATGAAGCTGAAGTTATATCAAAGTAGCTTAGCTTACAGGTTTGGCATTAAATTTGCTTTATATTCCAGGAAAGTTTCCTTCTCTCCCTTCACACCCCTCCGCCACCTCTCCCTCTTCCCCCACCCAAAAAAAAAAAAAAAAGAAAGAAAAACCCCAAAATGATCTCCTTACAAAAGGTTACATTCACCGAACTGTTCCAGTGTTTTTTCAATAAGATATGCACAGGACCAGGGTTTTAACACAATTAGCAAACTTATGCTTAACTCTCTCTCTTCATATAAAAAATTAACGTTATCTCTAGATGTTAGGCAAGAAAGAAATAATGGAAACTTATTTTTAAATTTTTGAAAAGACCTATCCTGCCATCTTTGTTTACCAGCTCTGTTTCAGCTGAAGCCAGTGACTCCATTAACTAGGTCTGCTTGTCTCATGAGAACCTTCTACATTTTACTCTCAACATGGACTTCGATTTTTCACCAAGTCTAACTTCAGGTCATATTTGTTCAAAGATATACAAGATGACAGCTTGGAAGGGTGAACTGTCCTATGGACCCGCAAATTTATAATATTTACTGCTTTCTATAGAATCGAATCTCCCCATTTTCCCCACCGCCCACTGCACACACCCACCCCCCAAAATTAAGGGGAGAGGGAACAATTTTGGAACTTCCAATTCTTGGGTTGATGTCTAACGAAGCAACAAAACTTGCAAGCGCCAGTGCTGACTGTGGATTCTTACCTAAAAGACCCGGGCAGAGAGCTTAGGTCGCGTGGGGGTGCGGGTGCCCTCTCCCGGCAACATCCTGCGCTGACACAAGTGGGGCTCGCCCTGTGCCCCAGGCTCACCCTGGCGCTCCCCACGGAGCCCTCGAGGAAAGGACGTGTGGGCCAGAGATACTCAGCCTGTGATGGAGACGGCGCTAGGCCAAGGGAGGCAGAAACTTCCTGGGGCATGGCTGGTTCCTGGAGCCACGCTCAGGACATGCAGTTCCCTCTGAGGGCACCTCGCGTGGAGCCTCCTGCCTCTGGTTCTAGAGCCTTACACCCCACCCACCCTATAACGGCCGGTCCCGTGCATTCCAGCCCCAATGCACCTGCGCACCACCATTCTCAGCGAGGCCTCTCCATTCTTTCCCCAGATGGAGGACCGACAGCGCCTCCCCCGGCCTCGGCATGCGCCAGCACCTTTCCCTGCCAAGCTCATCAGAATCCCAAGATTCACGTTCCCTTGCTAGGGTCCCACAAAGGCTGGTGGTCAAGGCTCGTCACCCAAACTCCATGCCCCAGCACCCAAGATACCTTCTAAGGCTGAGCTGAGAGACCAACACATACTTTCCCACTTAAAATTGAGTTAAACTTTTCACATCTGCCCCAACAGCTTTTTGCCTCGACCCTCTCTCTCTCCCCCATACCCCAAAATAAGCTACATAGAACACTATAACAAAACATGCCACTGTATTCTTATTCTCTTCTTATCTTTCTCGGCTTGTGTTCTTATTCTATTTTCCCCTCCGTTTCTTTTTCTTCCTAGCTGTCCGTAGTGACACACAAAGGCCAAAGCAACCATCGATCTGATCCCCCAATGCCCTTGGTAGAGCAGTTTTCTGATCTAATTTATTAAAAGTTTGTATGGGTTATTTCTCTAAGTTTTGAAAGTGTCAGGGGTGAAACTAATGGACGCTGAATGCAAAACTTTCGTTTACACTTATTTCAATTTGCTTCTATGAAATGTCTCCTTTTCCATCCATAGCCCTCAATAAAAAAGCTCTTTTGAAAAGAGCTTTTACTCTTTTTTTCATTATTACTTAAAGTAATAATGAAATTTTATTACCCAGTGAATCTAAGCCAGGGTTTCTCCATCTCAGCACTACTGACATTTTGGGCATGACAATTCTTGGTTGTGGGGACTCCCCTGTGCATTGTGGGATTATTGGCATCTTTGAATTCTACTGACTAGATACAAATAGCAACCCAAAAGTTGTTACAACCCAAAATACCTCCAGATATTTCCAAAGGTTCTTTTGGAGACGAACCATCTCCTCTTTCCCTATAAAGAATGACTGATCTAAACCATTCAAATACTAAATTCTACAAATAAATTGGAAAAAATCTACTTTACATTATAAGTTATTCCTAGTATGCTTTAAGTGAGTGACAAGGAGACACTTAGGGCTTTCCTGGGGCTATCATGTCTACTTTATCTACCTACATTATTCAAAACTGAAAGCAAATGGATTGCATGGTAATTTCTTTACTGGCATGTATGTTCTATTTCCTTCCCTTAAATAATAGGAAAACTAAAAAACAGACTCCGAGGGGAGGGAAAGGTAATAAGATTAATTGCCCTGTGTACGTGGAAATGGATCTATACAGTATAAAACAATCATAGAATATAGGAAAATGCATTAAAAATTTACAGGTTAAATCTGTTAAAAATGGGGGAAAAATACAACACACTGTCTTTGATAAATTTTCAGACCTTACTTCAGCTACAAAACCAATTTAATAAAAAGATGATATATATTAAATTAAAATATATAATTTATTTTCTGATAATAGGTCTAATTGTAGCCCTTAGTTTTCTGATCATAGAGGAAAAACTGCACTAAAATAATTATGTTAAATGTATTCACATAATTTTTAAGAGATCTGTAGCAATGAAAGGTGTTGTTCATGTGAAACAAAGATACTAAGTAGCTAAAATAAAGGCATTCAATCAAGATTATGGAATTATCACATTAACTGGACTCTGTTTAGAGCTCTGGTTTTAACTCACCTCCAAGGACATCCCACAAAAACGCTGACTCTTCTTGCAGTGACATTACTTTGCCATCCATAAATTCTTCGTGTGTCTTGCACTTTTTAAACTTCGAAGAACTTTTGGACCGGCCAAGTGGCGTGGTGGTTTGGTGCTGGCTTGGGAGGCCAGCAGCCCCGGTTCGGGTCCCGCATGTGAGGGTCAATGACACTACCCTAAAAAAAAACAAAACACCACACTCTGTAAACTTCGAAGATCTTTCATCTCTATTATCTCATTTATTGCTCATGGGTATCTGAAATAAGTGGGGAAAAATTAGTCTTCCACTTTAGAAAAGGGCAAACTGAAGTTCTGAGACTTGTAAGTCCTCCCCCAAAACAGTCAGTAAACAAGAGCAAGGACTCACACTTGTGCTCCAGTCTATCTTCTTTCCTCCCTTCCAAATTAACTTGCATAATTGGAATGCTTTTCTCTACTTCTATGACCTGGCTGACATGTGACAGTCATTTACAAATTCTCCAAAACAAAACACACATTAGTCTCAACACACTTAATAAAGAAACTCTCTATTCCTTGTTGAGACTTCAAGACCCAGAAATTGACCAGCCTGAATTCAAGCTTCAGACTACAGCCAATTTACTCTGTGACTGTGGGTAACTGTGGAGTCTCGGTTGTCTCATAACATCCCATACTTTCAAGATCAAAAGAAGATATGTACATGGAAAGGTCTTCTGTTGATGAACCTGAACACTACCTCATCAGGTGTACCCAAGATAATCTTAAGAACATAGAAATTTTCACTTTATTAATTAGAATCTATGAGATTTTTTAAAGTAGTTCTTTCATTGATTGATTGATTGATTTCCATTACAGTGGACATTCAATATTATTTTATATTAGTTTCAGGTGTACAGAATAGTTGTTAGACATTGATATAATACCTAAGTACCAAATATAAAAATTAATTCAAAATAGATCAGAAACCTAAATGTAAAACATAAAACTTTAAAATATCTAGACTAAAACAGTAGAAAACCTCTGTGGCCCTAATTAAGTAAAAGTTTTTTAAATATAACACCAAAAGCATAATCCACAAAAAAATAAATAAATAAATAAATAGGACTTGATTAGATTAGGAAATTTTGCTTTTCTATGATACTGTACCATAAGTGAAAAAGCATAAACCGGATGGGAGAAAATATTTACAAAGTGTATATCTAAGAAAGGATTTGTGTCTAGAATATATAAAGAACCAAGATTTCACTCTTCTTTATGACTTCTCCATTGTGTAAATGTACCACAGTTTCTCAATCCAGTCGTCTACCGATGGGCATTTCAGTTGTTTCCAAGTCTTGGCTATTGTAAATAGTGCTGCGATAAACATAATGGTCCGTACATTTTTTCGAGTTAGCATTTTGGATTTCTCTGGATAGATACCTAAAAGTGGAATTGCTGGGTCATAAGGTAGTTCCATTTCCAGTTTTTTGAGATACCTCCATACTGATTTCCATAGTGGCTGCACCAATCTGCAATCCCACCAACAGTGCAGCAGGGTCCCCTTTTCCCCACAGCCCCGCCAGCACTTGTTTGTTGATTTATTGATGATAGCCATTCTGACTGTGTGAAGTGGTATCTCGTTGTGGTTTTTATTTGCATTTCCCTAATGATCAGTGAGGTTGAGCATGCTTCTCATGTGTCTGTTAGGCATCTGTATGTTCTCTTTAGAGAAATGTCAGGCACAGACATCCTTAATGAATGCACTATATTGGGAAATTCTCCTAATACTCTTAGGCTGGGGAGAACTTTGGAAAACGGGAAATTCATGAAAAATGATCATCTATTTCCATTGTTTTCATCAAATTCTACACTAAAATGTGACACTAAGGATATTCAAGCCTAGAAGGAAACACTATAAAAGAAAGTGGCAACTGAATTACCCTGCACATATTGAAGCATGTACAACCTGTGCCCCTGAGGAATGAAAAGGGGAAAGATAGCTCAATTTATGGTTGTATTCAAAATTTCTCAGAAAAAGCTCTTCAGAGACCCTTTCTCAGAAAGAGAAGGTTATTCATTTCAAGGTAACATTGAGTCTCGGTCAAATAGGAAATGTCACCAGGCCATAGCAGAAGATCCTTCTAGAATGTTGTCAGTGATCATAGAATGCCTAAAGTCTGCACCAAGAAGCAAAAAAAATACCTTGCAGACTGTGGAGCGTGCATGACTAGTTTTCTTCCTGCAGTGAAAACAGTGATGTATTTTACTCACTCTGTTACCTCATAAATACTGGAGTTTCAAGGAGAGCTACTTTTCATTTCAACTTTGCTATTAACTGTATGTACAACTCTACTGATATTTCAGGCCTTCTATATCGCTTGCTTTTTATAAACTGCAAAAGTCTATCTATGAAATTAATACAAATTGTAAGCTATTTTCCACAATGTTGAAAGTATGTTCAACTTATAAAAAGAGGAATTATGTCACTAACTTTTAAAAGATGTAGCTAAAGAGATATGGCTCTTCAGATGAGAAATATTAAAATGATATATTTTCAATATTTGTTTCGTTGGAGAGCTGTTTGAAGTTTGTAGCTTGATTAATTATCTTGAGTCACTGCAGTCTTACACTGATTGGCATGTCAAAAGCTCCATGATAAAAGCCTTGTATGGTTTTCACTTAGGATTGTAAAGTGACGTGCTTTTCAAAGATGAGACCAAGCAGTCACACTGGGTATTCTATTATGTGGCATTACAGTATCAGTTTCTGAAGTGTCATGTGAAAAATACCATGACCTTAGGTAAGAGTAATCCAAGTTTTCCTATATACAGTATTAAATATAAGTGAGTTTTACTGAACAGTAATCCTAATTATCTGTTTTTCATTCTGCAAGGAAAAGAAAAATGGCTTGTTCTCCAACAGCCCTTTTAAATTTACTGTTAGCTGACTGAAGTACATGCAAATGGAAATAAAACTGCAGCCCTGGGACATTATAAAACATGACACATGAGGTTGCCAAGGTAACCCACCAGGAGGCTGTCTTGGCATCTTCTGGAATAAAAGGAAAGAAAACATTATAGGGAGCAGGTGGGGGATGGGGAGCATCTGGGCCCTGTTATATAATAAAAGTGTTGCAAAAACTGCAGCTCCATGAAATTGGTTCCAAACAAAAAAGAAACAAGGTATCTTTCACACTTCCAACGTTTAAATTGGACAGGATTTATGATTCACAGAGTGGAATTTAAAACAATTTTTTAAAAAATATTATTTAAATGTAATAATTTCTTTAAAGCCACTCTATGATTAACATTTATCAATTTTTATACTCACAAAAAAAATCAACATGAGTGTACAGCTAATATTCAAGGTGTAAAAGCAATACTAATTTTGTAATATTTTGCTATTTTTGGCAGGTCTTGGGAGGCAGCAGAACTTGCCTAAAAAAATATTCTTAAGATACAACATCCCAAGAGAACAATAAAAGAATAGGCGACACTCAGAATCATTTCACTTTAGCTCATTGTAATACTACATTTATCCCTCGCATTCTTTTAGAATTACAAAGTGTTCCTTTGATTTTGGAGTTGTTTCTTTATATTTCATAATGCTGCCGTTTCTATTGAACGCACACAGAGTGCTTTAGTTCCCTCTCTTTGAAGAGCTGATTCTCTCTAACATAAGGTTATTCTATAAATAGTCAGTGAATCTCCTTGGCCTGTCCTTAGGCTTTTTTCATTTCTCCTCTGTCCCTGACGGTTGGATAAGAACTCTCTGAGCTGATGAGAGACAAACAGGAAGGTAGGCCACTTTGGTAAGGTGTGTGACAGCTCTTGTGGGTGACACGACTG
Source organism: Aselliscus stoliczkanus (assembly GCA_033961575.1). NCBI lineage: Eukaryota > Metazoa > Chordata > Mammalia > Chiroptera > Hipposideridae > Aselliscus > Aselliscus stoliczkanus. The sequence goes on along the minus strand of CM066740.1, from coordinate 26,443,648 downwards.
AGTTACATTTAAGAATTCTACATACAAGCAAAAAGTTCCAATAAAAAAGAGGGGAACCGAAGAAAACAAACAAACAAAACCACCATTGTATTTCAGATATTTATAAACTTAGTAACTGCTTTTCTTCCTTACATAAAAACACAAAATTTGTGTCATTTGGAATATTGTCTGTAAAAAGATCATTGGAATCTTTGATTGTGTGTCCTGGATTGTGTAATCTATTCAATTTAATTTTTAAAAAAAATCAGAGCTGATTATTTTATACTGTCTATTCATTCATAATAATCATTTTGCTACTTTGATGCAGTGGAGATATGAAGGCACAATCTTCCTTTTAAGAGATTAGTTTCATTTTAATACTTAAGCAGCTACAGACCTCTATTTGGCCAGATCACTACTTTTCTTGAATATTTCAATGTTTCTCATCACTTATAGACTGGGAGTTTCCTTATTGTAATTCACAGAGCCTTTCTCAATGAAGCCCCCAGATTTCTGCTTATACAGGGTAGGCTCCAGCTCCAAGAACTTCTCATCCTCTCTGAACATATGGGGATATTTATTTTTCTCTTTCTGGGGCAGGTCCACTTCGCTGGAAACTCATTCCAACCAAGCTCACATGCCACATCTTCTGTGAAATGTGCACGCCCCTCTTCTCCCCCATGGGAGGTAGCTTTTTTTTTTCCTTTGCTCTTATTGCACCTCGTATTTATTTAATGCAATATGTTTCACATCATGATGTGATTTACAGCTCCGTCTCCTGTGTGTGATATGCTTCTTGAAAATAGAGATATGTCTTGCTTACAAGGGATCACGGGTACCTACAAAATCTCCACCACACAGTGGGCAATCAACAAATGTTTGCCAAGACTTCCGGTAAAATGGCGCAATAGACAGACGCTGTGCTAACTGCCTCCCAGGATCACACCAAAATTACAAGCAAATTATACAGCATTCAACCCTGGAGGTCCCCGGAACACTGGAGGAACAGAACCACTAAACGAAGAACTTAAAGAGGAGGCCACGTCGGGTCTGGTAGGACGGGCGGAGACGAGAGAGGGCAAGCCCCGTGAGGGATGCCCCAGCCGTGGGAAGCTTGTCTGGTTGGGGGAGAGACCCTCCGGCTGCACCCCAAGCTCACCAGCCCAGAGCTCCTTTGCCGGGAAGAGGAGTTCTAAGATAGCCGGCAATAAATTAGTAAGGACTCTCTTTCCTCAGCTCGGTGAGGCTAAGAGCGGCTGGAGAATCAGTTGGGCCGGCGCCCGGGCTTGCTCGCCGGTGAGCACTTACCTGGTTCCTGATGGAGGGAGTGGCTGTGTGAGCTGGGAGCCTGCAGGGACGGACTGAGCTGAGCACCTTTGGTGCAAAGGCTGGAGGTTTTTGGATTGTTGTTCCCGTGGTGCGGAGCTTGCACGCGAGTGGTGTAAGGAGGGCGCCATTTTGTCGGGCTTGGGCCCTCCCACGAAGGATCAGGTCCGAGACCTAATTGGTCTGGTGGAATTGGCGAGTGCGTGCGTGCGTGCGTGCGTGCATGCGTGCGTGCGCGCGCGCCTGCGGCCTTGGATCCCCACCCTCCGCTCGGCTTGTGCTGTGTTGCCAGGGAAACGCCTAGTGCGAGTGATCCGACTCCAACAGGCTGCTCACTGAGACGCGGGAGCACGCAAGCCGCCTTGGGTCTCTGCTTTCCACACTGCGCTTGCAGAGTTGCCAGGCTGGTGATTGGTTGTCGGGCTGCTCGGCCTGATATGCGAGCGGCTGATTGGGACAGGCTGAGACTGGGAGTTCTCCTGGGAGTCTTGGGCCGTGAGCTGTGTGCCTGCGTGATCCAGCCAGGGCTCTCCTGGTGATCTATCTAATACATCAAAGCAATCCCAGAGCGACAGCCAGAATGGGGAAACAAAGAAACATGTCACAAGTAAAAGATCAGAAGAAACCTCCAGAAATGGAACCAAATGAAACAGAGGGATCCAACCTTTCAGAGACACAGTTTAGAACACTGATGATAAGAATGTTTAAGGAACTTAGCGAGGACATAAAGAAAGATAGGGAAACCATAAAAAACAACCTGTTAGAACTAAAAGAATACAATAACTGAAATGAAGAACACACTCGAAGGAATCACCAGTAGAGTAGATGAAGCAGAGGAGCGGATCAGCGATTTGGAAGATAAAATAGCAGAACTCACCCAGTTGGCACAGCAAAAAGACCAAAGAATAAAAAACAATGAAAATAGTTTAAGAGCCCTATGGGACAAGATGACGCCCAGCCACCTTCGAATCATAGGGATACCAGAAGGAGAAGAGAAGAAGCAAGGGGTTGAAAAGGTATTTGAAAAAATAATGACTGAAAACTTCCCTACCCTGGTGAAGGAAATCAACATACATGCCCAGGAAGTGCAGAGGGTTCCAAACAAGCTGAACCCAAACAGGTCCACACCAAGACACATCATAGTGAAAATGGCAAGGTTAAAGACAGAGACAGAATCCTAGAGGCTGCAAGAGAAAGATAGCAGGTTACATACAAAGGAACTCCTGTTAGACTAACAGCTGACTTGTCTACAGAAACTCTGCAGGCCAGAAGGGAGTGGCAGGAGATACTCAAAGTGACACAAAATAAAGGCCTACAACCAAGATTGCTCTATCCAGCACGGCTATCACTTAAAATTGAAGGAGAAATAAAGAGCTTCTCAGAAAAGAATAAGCTTAAGGAATTCATTACCACCAAGCCAGCATTGCAAGAAATGTTAAAAGGACTTTTTTAAACAAAAGAAAGGGGTAAACAAGCTAACCCAGAGAGACAATTTAAGAAGATTGATGTCATATCAAGCAGATATAAAGGAAAAACTGATGGTTGCTGGCTGGGAGGGAGTGGGGAAGAGGGAGAGGGGGAAGGTTTTGGACAGTATATGTGGGACTACAATGTTGCCGCAGGGTTATGGGGGCAGTTCTGGGAATGTAATTGATAATGTTGTGAAGAGACTATTATGTTGTGAGAAATAAGTCAGTCGGAGAAGGACAGGTACCATGTGATCTCACTTGTGTGTGGAGTCTGAAGAACTGAGTGAACGATCAAAGTAAACAGACTCATAGATGTAGAGGAAAAACTGAGGGTTGCTAGTTGGGAGGAGGGTGGGGATGGGGGGAAGGGGAAGGGATTAGACAGCATAAATAGACAACTACAATATTGCCACAGGGATATGAAACACAGTTCGGGGAATATAATAATGTTGTAAAAATTTTGTGGCGTGTCAGATAGTCACATGCCTTGTTAGGGAGACCACTTCATGGATGGAGTAGAGGCTTGATCACTGCACTGTACACCTGAAGCTGATGTTGTATAGTATTGTATGCCAACTGCAACTGAATATGTGGGTGGTCACGGGATGTGGAGTATGCCGTGGAGGTGAGTCAGGGGAGTTGTGATGGATATGTATGATATGGGGGGAAGTGGGGTGGCGAACTGGGGGAGGGGGGTTTTCACTTTGCGGGGTAAAGAGTATAACTATTGCATTGTGTTGTACACCGAAAACTAATAAAATTAAAAAAAAAAAACATTAAAAAAAACAAAAAAAAACAAATGTTTGCCAAATATTGAACGAACTTCTTCAATGATAGCGTGAAGATGTGCCAGAGTGAGCAACCAATCCACATCCAGCTGGTTCCCAAACTTTCAATTAGATCAGTCATCTAGTGAAATAGGTCTCAGGTTGAACCAAGGTATTGTAGGCGATTGTAACACCAGAGTTTGAGAAGTGAGACATTGACTTTTGAAGAGTATTTCACATGCACCACACAAGTGTTTGAACATAGAAAAAAAAAAAAATTGGCTGAATGGAGGAATAAACTGAAACTGGGGATATTTTCCATTAAATGACTGAATTAATTCATTTTTTAAAAAATGTAGTGTAATACAGTATAAATCCTTCCCATTGAGGCTAAAACTAATCAGTCTACAATTTTGTTTTTAAAAAGTGGTATCTCTACCATTTTAAGGAGCAAGTTACAAGGTCATGAACTTATAATCTCAATTAGGTAGAATGCGCCATCTTCTCAAGGTCAGAAGAACACCCATAATGTCATCCTTTTAGCATTCAACCCCAATCACTGACCAGGATTTTTTCATGGTGGGCAGATCACTGGCCTAGGATGCCACCAAATCTCACATTGTGCCAGCTAAACTTCTCATGTAGTGGAATCCAACTGAAGCAAAAGGCTCTGTCATTCAGTCACAATCACCATATCCATGACTGTTCTCTCTAAGCCATTCAGATGATATGCAGATAATTAATTACCACAAGACCCAGCTCTGTAGCTGTCATATCCCTGCCCCCAACAAGGTGGATCTTTACTTTCCCTTCTTTTCATCAGTCTGAAATGGTAGGGCTTCAGCGTATGTTAACTATTAAGCTTGCATGTGCTAGGATATGATTGGGTCCTGATTAACTCATGAACTCAATGGGAAAATAATGTATTATCTGTTACTGAGAGCCCCAAAGTCCTAACCCTTGCTGGGAAATAAACAGTCACATCATTTAAGCACAGAATCATTGTAGACAAAGAATTGTCCCTAGTGATCTCCTGGCACATTTCATTTTAAAAGCAGTCTTTGCCTGTACATTCAAAACATGCATTCTTGGGCCGGCCAAGTGGCATGGTGGTTAAGCACTGGCTTGAGAAGCCAGCGGCCCCAGTTCGGGTCCCACATATGAGGGCCAGTGACACTGCCCTCAAAAAAAAAAAAAAAAGTGCATTCTACTCTCCCTTAGAAATTCATAGATTTACCAAAAGAAAAGGTAGCATATGAAGAGTTTCTCCTCAGAGGGAACAAAGCATTCTTTCTAAGAGAAAACACATCTAGAAATGAATAGCATATAAAAGAGGAATTGGCCCAATTTTGGTGGATTTTGGTTGGTTATTGTTATTTTGCACTTTTTAAAAACTTTATTTATACCTTTCTCATGAGTTTTTCCATGGAGCTGGTCAGTTGATAAAAGTTGTAATATTATCAGACTAAACTGGAAACAAGAACAATAGAGAGAAGAGAAATGGCAGCAACAGGAGGCAAGAACCTATGTCAAAATTAAAAATAATTTTTTCCTAACAACTTCCTTCAAAAAGCTTTAAAATCTGAAAAATAAGAGCCTAGAGTCAGAGGACCCGCAGATTCTCAAAAGGGTGATAGTTCCCTATTTTATGGATTTCGGGAAAGCATGAAGGGAAACAGCCCTGAGAAAAGCAGCCGGGGCAGCGTTATGTGCTTTCCTTCCTTGCTCTACTTCTATGGTCCTCTGAAGGCTAATGAGGCAAAATGCTGTAACCTCCCCATCTGCTGTGCTTCCAGAGCTATAACACTAAAGGATAAGTGTGCGTAAAAATGAATCCTATGGAACATCAATTTCTATTTGTAAACTTCACTAGAATTTGACAATTATTCCGGTAATTTGTTGCAGATAGGGAAAAAGATCTTTAGCAACTTTGCCTGAGTGAAGACTAAGAATTAAAACCAATGTTGTAAAGGAACAAGACAAACAAAGAAACAAAATTCATAGACACAGACAATAGTTTAGTGGTTCCCAGAGGGCAAGGGGGGAGGGGGGGTAATAGATGAAAGTAAACGGGATCAAATATAAGGTGATGGAAAGAGAATTGGCTCTGGGTGGTGAACACACACTATGATAGATAAATGATGTATTACAGAATTCTACACCTGAAACCTATGTAACTTTACGAACCATTGTCACCCCAATAAACTTCAATTAAAAAAAAATGCTGTTGGGCCCGCCGAGTGGCGCGGTGGTTAATTGCTGGCTTGGGAAGCCAGCGGCCCCGGTTCGGGTCCCACATATGAGGGCCAGTGACACTGCTCAAAAAAAAAAAAAAAAGCTGTAGGGCCGGCCGAGTCGCGCAGTGTTTAAGGGCTGGGTTTGGATGCCAGCCGCCCCAGTTCGGATTCCACATATGAGGGCCAGTGACACTGCCCTCTAAAAAAAAAAAAAACAGTGAATAAATAAATAAATAAATAAATGCTGTAAACATAGTTTGGTATCATAACTAAATTACTTCTCCATAATAGCTACATAAATATATTTCTAAGTGTTCATTTGTGACAAGAATATTTAAAAAAGAAAAATTAAGTATCTTTATTTCCTGATTAAAAAAGCAATGTAGGGCCGGCCAAGTGGTGCAGTGGTTGGGGGCTGGCTTGGGACGCCAGTGGCCTCGGTTCAGGTCCCACATGCGGGCTAGTGACACTGCACTCTTAAAAAAAAAAAAAAAGCAATATAAAATAAAAAATGTAAAAATTGCTTCCAATGTGATACTCAGAAGTATAAAGGTGTGTGTGTACAGTAGCAGTAGTAGTAAGCCAGTGATTATAGTTATTGATATCATTCCCTAAATAGAATTTGGTCAAAGAAAAACCCCTCAAAACTAAATATCAATCTTCTATGTTGAACCTTATTAACAAAGGATAATTTCAACTAATATTTAGTAAGCAGTATGTGCCATTCACTGTGCTAAGCATTGTAATTATAGTATTTCATCCAATCCTCATAAAATCCTATGAGGTAGAAACTGGAAGAGAAAAAAATAATGGCTGTATCTGGATTTTTTTTTTTCTCTCTAATTTTAGGAATGCCAGAGGATTTGACCCTTGGTAAACTCTCCTACTTCAATCTATTTCACATAATTTATAGACAAATAGGATACCAGATAGAAGATAAATGGGAATCTAGCTAAGAACTATGTTTTGGACCAAGCATTTGCTTCATTGTCCACAGCAAGTAATGAATAATCTATATGGATAAGAAGCAACTTTTCTGAATTTTGGGGGAATAATTATGAGCACCTGAGGTGACTGTGTGGCTCAATAAAGTAAACAGCTAAAGAGAGCTCAGCACTGATTACTCCTCTAAGCCTGGGTTGTCCAGCATCTCATACATGATCACACTGTCTCAAGTATGGAGTACCCGGACATCTATAGCAGTGCATGTTGGTCAGTCATGGAGAATACATCGGCTATGATGGTGCTGCGTGTGCTGTGCTATTTCCTTCCTGTTCCTCCTTGAAGCTAAAAAGTCTGGTGCTGGATAAAAGAGACTGTGTCTCATGAGCTTGATGGCCAAACCATAGGCCATTACTGCTAGTATGGCAGAGAGGGTTTGTAAAGACTATTTACTATCTCTATTTGGCAGATATAGAAAAATGTAGGCTTAGAGATTAAGCTGTGATAAGTGACCAAGCCAATACTGGAATTGTCTGACATTGCAGAGTGTGCTTTTAAATAATACTAGATATTTTGTCCATATTGCTGTTGTCTGAGCAAGTCCAGTTATAAGACTCTCAATTTTTTATTGCTAATGCTTTCCTCAAATAACTGCAATTTGATAGTTGATACATAATCTAATTATATTCTCAATTGATGAAACTCATCAGTGTGCTGCTGGAAATCTATCTGATATCTACCCCTCAGCTCTTGCTGACTTATTTCCTTTTACTATTCTAACTGTCACCAAAGTCCCATGTTTTCCTTGAACTTCTCTCCAGGAACATAGGATAGGGTAACAACTTTTTTCCGAATTTATTTACATCGGCATCTGCAACTATTTTCCCAATTTCCTGGGGTGCAGCAACACCCCAGGTTATTATTTTGAAGTTCCTTCTTATTTTCTTTTACATGAGATAATCAACACTTTATTATAAGATAGGCTTCCTGTTAGATGATTTTGCCCAGCTATAGGCTAATGTAAGCGTTGTGAGCACATTTAAGGCAGGCTAGGCTAAACTATGATGTTTGGTAGGATAAACATATTTTCAACTTACTGTATTTTCCACTTAAGCCCATCGAGAAGCATCTGTAATTCCAAAATCATATTGAATGTTGGTATTATTTACTTGCCCGAACACTCTTTATTTTTTTTAAAGATTTTATTCGGGAATTAGGGGAGAGGAACAGCATTGGGGAATCAGGGAAGGGGAACAGAAAAGTTGCTGTCCTTTTGTTCTTCAGTCTAGCTGCGGAGGACGTTGCTTCACTGGCCCATGTTGGTATCGTCATTGCGCTCTTCCCGGATGAGGCAGATCGGTCGCCGGCCTCTGGATGGTCGCTCACCACGGCTATGGGCAGCTCACGCTGGCTGCTGGCCACTCCCTGTAGCCTATGGCAGCCCACTGCAGCAGGGACTGCAGCCTACACCATCGCCGGGGCTCGCACAGCCCAGCTCCAGGTAGAGCTGTTGTTAACTGTAGAGGTCAGTGTCACTGGCCCTCATATGTGGGATCCGAACCAGGGCCACTGGCATCCTGAAACCAGCTCTTAACCAATGCGTCACTCGGCCAGCCCCGCAACACTCTTTATGTGACTGTTTTCATTCACATTACCACCGACTACAACTACCTCAAAGGTAGGGACTGAGTCTGCCAATATCTTTCTATGTGTGTCCTGATGTCACAGCTGTTTAATAATGATAAATATTATAATAAGAGATCATTAATGCATATACGTGGTATGCATAGCTTTTTTGCATAAATAGACATACTAAATTCAACTTAGATTAGCATTTTTATAGAACACCCAAATAAAAAGCTGAAATTTATGAACCTGTATTTGTGCTAGAGTGTGCATGAAGAAGAAATTTCATCTGAGTTGCAGTTTTGTATTAGCCTTGGTTGTAGAAAAACTTGATTCCCTTTTGCTATTACTTTTAACGAAGGGATACATTTGATTACAAAACCTACACAGACTTAATCATCAGAAGAAAAGAGTTAGGTTAGCTTTTAGCTAACCTTAAAATAAAAATAGTAATCACCTGACTCTGCTTTATATAAAATCATATAGGGAAATCTCCACTTTTCATTTTTGTGGGCCCAGTTTATAACTGGCCTATACATTTTATTATGCTAACCTTTTGGGGCTCTTTTACCCTCCAAATTCAGGAAGCACAATTATCTCTTTAACATTGCAATGGATCACATTTGGTTTCTGTAGCATACATAGGCACATAGTGATGACAAGATACTTTTGGGAGATGCTTACAAAGACAGAAAATTTTCAAAGGATACAGATTATGGATGATAAAGATTTTCTCCCAACAAAAATAATTATTTTTATTTTAAAAATATAAAGCAATACAGACTCATTTGCGTTATATATTGTATTCACTAGCTTATCCAAGAATTTTTATTAGCTTACTTAAAATTCTATTGTCTTCCCCTGGTTTATGGCACAATTGTTCTTTTCATATATCTAACTGAAGATATATATTTTTACATGCCATACAGATACACACACACACACACACACACACACACACACACACATATTCAATTTATGGCAATTGTCCTAGTGCAGGTGGCTTATACAACAAACATGTATTTCTCACAGTTCTGGAGGCTGGGAAGTCCAAGATTGAGATGCCAGAAGATACGGTGTTTAGTGAGAGCCCTTTTCCTAATTCATCGAATGTGCAGGGAACTCTCTAAAGGCACTAACCCCATTCATGATGGCTCCAACCTCATCACTTAATCACTTCTCAAAGGCCCCATCCCCTAATAATATCATATTGGGGATTAGGACTCAATATATAAATTTAGAAGGGACAAATTTAATCTGTAGCAGTAAATTATTGAAAGTATAATTAATTTTCAAAATTCCTTTAAAAGAAATTTTAATACATTGTCAACATGATCTTCCTATAAGTCTTACAAAGGATCTATTATAATTCTAATTTCACAGAGAATAAAAGTATGACTCAGAGAAGTCAAATTAGTGAATACCACAGCATAGATTTAAACCAAGGCTGTGTGATTTCAGAGCTTATTCTATCTTATTTTTGAAGCTTAATTTTTAAATTATGATTATAAAATTCACATTCATTGCAAAAAAAGTCAGTAGAACTATGACACAGAAATAATACCTGTTTATATTTATATAACACCTATTTATATTCTTAAGCAATGTAAACCTATTACACATCACCTAGCCTGGCTGTCATCTGTGCTGAGTAGTGAATGAAACTTGCCTTCTCCTCATTCCTCATGGGGGGAGAAGGACTTTCTTTGAAACTTTATCACTGACAAGCATACAAACACTGTCGGATCTGAAGTCATACTGTAAGCTTTGTATAATTCGGGAAAAGACATCTTAAGGTGGTAGTATCAAAAAGCAAAGAATGTGACTCCAATAGGAAAAAAAATTATCCCTTCTTACACTCATGAAATCCTTGTTGACGAAGCCCATGAAAACTCTTTGTCACTGGGTATGGTCATGAGATACTTAGTCAACCTGCCTCAGGACAGATTTTGATCAGGAATTATAGACAACTTGCCCAGATTAATAACGTGAGACTCTTCATTAAAAGAATAAAAAATGATGCTAAGGAAATGTCATAAATTCACACATGTTCTTAGTTTTCACCTTTAAAAGTAGATGATTCTTTGGTTCTTGAAAATTCAATTATATATCTCAAAAAGGACAATTGCTATTGCAACAATTTCACTCGTGAAGATTAATTACCTTCCTCTAGTTTTGTTCCTTCAGTTGAGCTTCCTGTTTCAGGCATTTGCTGGCATTCCACTGTTAGAATTTTTAAACATTGATCTCAATTATGTATATTTTTTCAAACGATGGTGTTACAAATATTAAATCAATGCTTCTATGAATCCTTGACTATTTAAGTGTGCTTCCGTAAGTTCACGTTTCAGTCTTGTCTCCTGGTAAGAAAAGATGCTTGATTTGATTCTTAATCTTAGAGAATTGATTGAAGCTAATTTCTTAGTTTAAAAAATATTGTAAAGTACATTTTTTTCAATGTTGAATTGCTCCCACATAATTAAAAAAAGAAAAGCAATCTCTGTGCAGCCCATCATTCATCACTTCCTCTCCAGTTCTCCATTCTCCTCAGTCCACATTGCCAAGAGTACAACTTGTACCCTAAACACAAACCAACCTCTGTCAAACTCACGACCTCACAGCACAGCACAGGGTAAAAGCAGTCCCAGAATACATTCATTTAACCAAGATTCTTTTTCTGTTTTAAATGGAACTATCATGTCCTTTTCAAAGATAGTAGTGTAATCCTAAAATCACTAAATTCCTAAGATTTTTGTATTAAACCACATGGTAATAGTTCTAGTCTTGATCATATTATTGTCATGCATGGGTTTCTTTTTTTTTTTTTTTTTTTTTTTTTTTTGAGGGCAGTGTCACTGGCCCTCATAAAGCGTTTCTTTAAGAAGGTAAGTAGATTGTAGCTGCAAGTGGTTTCTTCATTATTTTTTCTTGGAATACATAAATCATTTACATTGTCCAAAATATATTTGGTTCGTCACAATATACTTGTAAAAAAAAATCTTATAAATAAGGACAAATAATTCATTAATGATTACATCGCAATGAAGAGTCATTACATTATGTCCTAGCAAGGGACCAACACATATGCAGCATCAGAAATGATGATCTCAGGGCATGAGGTTTTGTGGTGATTGCTGAAGAATTACAAGTCACAGTACATATTCAGATTTTGACAATTTATACAGAGAGTCAAACCAAAAACCACACGAGGCAAAATAAGCATTAATTTTAGAAGCGTGAATCTGGTTTCTTTAGTAATAGTAACAGCTGCTCCTGGTAGAGGTGTATATGGGAGATAGATTCATTCAACAAATATGTGCAGAGCCTCCCGATGAGATAAACTGCTCTGGGTGCTGTTAATAATAAGATGAGCTAGGCACATTAAGAGCCTGTGCTTAGGGAACTTGTACTCTACTGCAGAGGAGGTAGGGGTCAACAAGCACTAACCAATATAAACCAAACAAAAATATTGTCAATGACCGGTTCCAAAAAGACAACAGAAACCAGGTTATGTAATACTCAATAATGAGTGGTAACATTCTAAACTGAATAGTCAGAGAAAGCCTTTCTGAGAAGATGACATTTACTTCGAGGTGGTATTGATAAGAGGAGAAGCAGGAGGAAGGAATAACTACTTCAAAGGCCTACACTGAGCATAAATTCAGAGTAAGGCTGGGACGTAGGAGCAAGGGGTAAAACCATAGGAAATAATTAATGGGACCAACTCACATTAGTCTAAAGACCTTGGTGAGGAGATTGGCTTGTATTCTGAATGTGTTGGGAAATTATCCAAATGTTATAAGCATCAGAGGAGGGATATGGTTGGAGAACGTGGATCCAGTTACATTTTAAAAAGATCCATCTCTGAAACATAATAGATGATTTTATTTCAACTGGATTACTTACTAGATTCTTACTTTTGGTCAAGAACTTCACAAATGTATGTGTGAAGGGCATATTCTAAAGTGGCTTCCTGAGTCATTCCTTGTACAATCCCCTCCTTTTGAATATAAGCAAAACCTATGGATTGTTTTCCACCAGTGGAAACCAACAGAACATGGCAAAGGTGATGGGGTTGACTGATGGCCTGAAGCTATATAAGACTGGATTGCATTAGCCCATAGACTGGAGAGATGCTCTTCTGCTTTGAGTAAGGAAACGGCCATGTTATGAGCTGCCCAACATAGTGGCAGGGAACTGCAACCAGCTAGGATCCAAGAGCAACGGCTGGTCAGTAGCTAATAGGAAGCTAGGACCCTCAGTCATACAGCCAACCTGAATGAGACTGGAAGTGGATTCCTGCCTAGACAAGTCTCCAGAGGGAAATGCAGCTCAACCAACTACCGGACTGTGGCCTTGTGAGACCCCAAGCTGAAGAACCGGTTAAGCCATGCCTCACTCCTGGCAGTGGAAGCTGTGACATATCCAATGTATATTGTTTCTAGCAAGGAAGTTTGTGGTAATTCATTATGCAGGAATGGAAAACTAACACATATGTGAGAAATTCTCTGCAAGACCATAATGGGGGTTGGAGAAGATGGTCAGTGGATCTGCCCTGAAATCTGAACAGATCCAAACAGTTCAGGAGAATAAGGCACAAATAGATAAACATTCCCAACCCAAGACAAAGTTTTCTTTTCCATTTTAATTTCATTTCTGTATTTTAACATACTGTTTTAGAATGTGATTTTTTTTTAAATTATAATTGTTTATGCTGCTTTCTGATTTAAAAGGATTCTAGTATTTTACAACTTGGCTATTCAATATGGGTGAACTTCACTTTTAGAACATAATAGCCATAAAAAGTAAAAATATATAAAAATGACATTCTGGGCAGTACCTAATGGCAAAAGCAAACTAAAAATGGAGGAATTAAAAGACAGGGGCTTAGATCAGTAGTTGAAACCAAAATCTCCCACTCACAGGCAGAGGTGCTACTGGCTTCTTGTGGGCAGAGGCCATTGATAAACATCTAACAATGGACAGGAGAGAGCCTCCACAACAAAGAATTGTCCAGCCACAAATGCCAATAACACCGAGGTTGAGAAACTCTGCTTTAGTTAGTTCACTGAATACTTTGAAACTGTGTAGGCAAGTCCCTTACAACCATTTGGGCTGTTTTCTCTTCTATTAAGAAAAACAATGACTTAAGATGAGCCCTAAGTTAGTTTACTGTTTAACTCTGAATCTATAATTCTGAGCATTATTTGGTCTTCTAATAAGTGTGACACATAGTGGTAGACGCTTAGGGGAGTACAAAGGAAAAGAAAATCACATTCCTCACCTAGCACGGGCTGAAAATGCAGTTGGGGAAAACCACTGAATAACAAAAAAAAAGACAGTATAGTATTAAGTGGCAAAATGAGGGCAACATGAGTTCACAGAAGAGGTAAACTGATATGGACTGGCTTATTCTAGTAAAATTCCACTAACAGTGAGTTTCCTAGGTGCTGACACCCTCTTTGTGCTCCCAGAGCAATTTGTTCATATTCCTAACACAGGTTTTACCACCTATTTCTGCAAATATGTCTATTATTTATCGAAGGGCCCATTTATTGTGGGCCCTTCAAGATCAAGTATTGTTTATTACTCATTTCTGCATCAACAGTGCATAACTCACATCACAACACATGGAATAAGTTCATTATGTATTTGTAAAACTCAGTCAATAGGTGGAGGGATGGAATATTAATATTAAGTAGGGTATAAATATGAAAGGAAGGACAGGGAAATGAATGAGTGTCACATTTATAAGGAGACGGGGTTGGCTAGAGAGAGGTTATATTAGCAGATGACAGAAACCCAATTCTTACTTAAACAAAAGCAAACAAAGTATTGGGTTGTTTGAAGAGTCACGACATATTTTTTCTATGTTTCTCGTCGCAAAAAATGCGTCATGACTCTTCCAACAACTCAATACTACTGGAAGACCATCCAGAAATGGAGGAAGAACTAAATAACCAAGCCTGGGGGTACACAGAGTAATATAGTTTCAGGGACCACAGCAAGTGAAATCACAAACTCTTCGTTTTTGCTGTTTCTCTTCTCTACTTCTCTCTGTATATTGATTTCATTAATTCTTAACGAAGGCCATTTTCTTCTATCTAGTTGGAGAGAAATGGCCACGCTCTAGACTCATCTTCATATACTTGTCATCAGAGTGTAGAGTTTTTTAATTAGACTCAGTTCCAAAAATATTCAGTGGATCTAGTTCCAGGTCCCACTTGGTTCACATGCCCATTCCTTGGACAAAATTCTATGCTGGAGCAGGGGTTATGGGAAACTCAGTTGTATGTGGATAATGTCCAAGCTGATATTGAGGGTCTTAAAAACTAGTCAGGCAATCATTAAAAGATTTAAAGTAGGATATATATATATATATATATATATATATATATATATATATATATATACTTTAGAAGGACATAGTTTGCAAGGTGAGAGAAAAGACATTCTTCAATCTATTGTGATAAGGTACTATGTTTGAAAATATCATTTCTCTGTTATATTTGTAATTTCAGTTTGCATCTGCTTATTAAGTCTCTAAGCCTTTCTCCTTCCTCCAGACACACACTCTCCAATCCATCTTCTATGTTGCAACCAGATGAGCCTTTCTCAAATCTCTCCTTTGCTGTTTCTCCTTCAATGGCCTTTTCAGGCTGAACAATAAACTTCAAATGCTTTCCCTTAGTGTGTAAGTCGCTCCACAATATGCCCCTGCCCAGCATTCTAGCTTCCTCCCTCATAATTCTCTTACATTCCTGCCATCCTTAGCTACTTTAATATTTAGTATGTGAAACATTCTTTCATACCTCCAGACCTTTGAACAAGCTGATCTGTTTGTAATATCCCGGCCCCATCTACAACTAGCATCCCTATTCAGGCCCACAAACCCTCCCCAAACAGATTAAATCCCATCTGCCCATCTAGCTTCTCTTAAAGTATTATCTTCCTTATGCAGCTTCCTCTGATTCCCCAGCCTGAGGTAAACTGTCTTATGCTTCATACATCCTGATGTTCCCTGACACTTTATCTTTCGTTTCTTCTACATGCTAAACTCCTTGAGAGTAGACTCTATGTATTTATTTTAGGAGGAAAGGTAAAGCTTAAAAAGCAGAGTATGATATGGGGGCGAGGAGTGGGAGGGGAGAATTGGGGGAGGGGGTTGTCACTTTGAGGGGTAAAAAGTATAACTATTGCATGTTGTTGTTCACCTGAAGCTAATTAAAAATATATATAAATAAATAAGAAAAAAAAAAGGCAGAGTAAGGGCAGGCAGAGTGGCTCAGTTGGTGAAGAGCTCACTCAGGAGTGTGAGCTGAGGGCCGGCCGAGCGGCGCGGTGGTTAAGAGCTGACTCCAGACGCCAGCAGCCCCGGTTCGGATCCCACATATGAGGGCCAGTGACACTGCCCTCAAAAACAAAAGCAAACAAACAAAAAAACCCAAAAGAGTGCGAGCTGAGCTCTGAGCAACAGCAGTTGATGCCCAGCCAGAGCTGAGCTGCCCTTGAGCTGCCGTTGAGCTGCCAACAGGTGGCAGGGTGGCTCAGCAAAAAAAAAAAAGCAGAGTAATTACTGTGAGTCCTATATTTGCATAGGCATCCATTTCATTCTGAATGTTAGCACGTTTTGCTTTGCCCAAATTTCCATTTATTTCTGTCCACCAAAACTCATGTATAAATTCTGACATAGTTGTCAACAATAGAAATAAACAGTAAAGCAAACCTCTCCTCACATCTGTTTAATGTCTGTCCCTTCCCTTTCTTTATTGAAATGAGTGCAACCACATCACAGGCAGGTAAGGGGAAATAAAGATAACAAATAAGTTTAAGTCATTTTTAATAAAGCTAAATATACATTTGACCAAGGTTTCATTGAATCATATCAGTCATTATAGTCATCATAAATTAATGTTTTTATCCTGTCATCTAAGAGTAGTTATAATTATATACTAGTCTCTTATTATTACTTTCATAATAAAGTCCCCTCAAATAGGATTTGTCATAGAAGATTTGGCATCACAGCTAATTTACTGCAGCACATATTTTTATTCCCTTGCATACTAGATAGAATTCTATACTATCATTAAAGTAAGTTTTCCATAAAAAGATAATAAAGGCAATTTGAATATCTAGAAATTAACACTTTAGGTTACTTAATACACATAGACTACAAAACTGGCTAATAGTATGATATTATTTCTTTGCAGTAGTTTAGTATTTTATATGCTCTAATTCCAACTGTGCTTAATCAGTACATTGCAAAAAATGAACACTACAATTATTACAGTGAAAGAGACTCTAACAATGAATATTAAAGTAAACATAATATGCCTTAGTCATTTAAAAGTCACTTTCTTCTATTATATCCCTTTCCTAACATGCTATAGCCATTGTATATGTATTTTTATTTAGCATTAAAAACTAGTTTTAAAACATAATATATTTTCCATTTTTATAAATCACAGGAATTAGGTAATAGCATTATGAGTACACTGAACTCTTTAATCCTTAGAGTGGATAGGATAAAAAGGGCACTAGAAAGTATATTTGAGTATCTACTCTATAAAAGACTGCACACTCTAAGCACAAATACCAGATTTTCATTATCTTGCTTTAAGTACTCCTACTCTAAATGTTCTACAACATATTTAAGGCGGCCCCATCTTCTATATCTTTCCTACTTTGGCATCATCCTACTTTTACTATCCTTCCCATCTAGCTCAGATCCCATTATCTATTACTCCAAATACTCTCATTGATAACCCTCCTTGCCATCTTCTTTGGCTTTTTTTCTTACCTGTATGCCAAAATCCCAAAAGGTATCCACCATCAGTGAGCTTCTGCTAGGTTGCTAAAGTCTGCTGGAAAAACAGATAAATAACCAACAATAGTGAGTCAGAGGTAAAACTCTCCAATTTCATTGATTCCAATAATGTCTAACAAATTTTTGAAAGCATCACTAGTCAAAAACACATTGGGGGAGGGGAGGGAGGTATAGGAGAAAAAAGAAAACTAAGCCCCTACTTAGTAAATTTAACTCTATGGAAGTTATTGGATTGTAATCCTAGAACATTAAATTTAATTTTATCATGAAAATTGATGTACTTATAGGAGCTGTACAAATCAGTCTATCAAGTGGCAAGATAATGATAAACACAGACAGACTTTATAATGACTCACTCGCTGTTTTGCTGTTTCAAATCATAACCATTTGCAAAGACTGCTCTTAAACAACACTCAATTAATTTTATTGGTATAAACTGAATGTGTTTTTTCCTTATGAACCCAATCTACCAAAAACCAAATCTACGATTCCTCTTGCTGTTTTATTTTACTCAAGTACACTTAATGTCATCATTCTGGCCCTAAATATACGTAATGTGGTTGAAGGTAGCAACCTGACAATTTTTTCTCATTCATTTCTTATTGTTTCATTCACCATAGCCTTATCTGTGAAGCAGTGATAAAAGTTAGCTCCTTTATCAGCTCCTTGTTCAATAATCTTTCTCACCCTTATGTGAACAAAAAAGGAGTTTTAAAAAATGATTCCTTCATAATTACAATGAATCCCTATTCTCTTTCAGCAGTTGTTTCCAAGCCTAAACTTTTAAGTACATATTTTTATTATTTAAAATAATTCTTTCTTTGAAATCTATGGTTAAAGGATCTCACTCTGTTTTCAATACATATTTTAAATGTTATTAACTGTGTAGACCACCAAGCAGAAAATAAAAGGATATATTTTCATTAACAAAGAACAAATGACTAAGATGAAAATTAGTCTTCTCCCTGTCATAATAATTGAATACTTAAGAAAAGAAACATAAAGAACCTGGATTGATTATTGACTTTTCTTTGTGGTCAACTTTAACACAGTTTATTTAGAAATTCAGTCCTAGCTATCTAATTGTCAAAGTCAAGGTTTAAAAGCTTAACTTAATATCTCTTCCACTGCTCATTCCTGTTGATTATTTTCCTCTTAATCACATTTTCATTCTCCCTGATCTCTTGTCTTTTCATTTTAGGTAATTAAGGTAAATTAAAATATTTTTAAAACTATTTTCCCTCCTCCTCCCCAGCACACACATTCAATCAGCCTGTAACAGTTCTTATGTCACCTACAAACATCTCTACCATGAGTCATCTCTTTTCCATGTCAACCCTACAAACTGGGTTCGGGTGTTCAATAACTCTCCAGTGGCAAAGAGTAATAACCATGAACTGATTTCCTTCTCTAATCCAATTGTGTGGAGCGTTTGGAGAGTTTCAGAATCCTCTGAATATCTAATGATAGCTTTAGATCCTACTGCCTGATTATTCCATACACACCAAATTCACCATGCCATTCCGAATGATTAGCAGAATTACAAAAGCCAGACCACACGCATTACTTTAAAAATTTGCTCTTGTTTTCCCTACTTCCAATCTGCCACTTTAATCCTCCCAATGTATTAACAAATCATATTAATTCCCTCAGAAAACTTGTTTGACCCCCGACTATTTGACGAAATAAATTTAAATCTTTATTCAGGACTCAAATTTCTAAAAGCCACAGCTTTAATTACTTTAATCCATGAAGCCTACAGACTAACCCAAATTGATATTCACCAAATTTCCTTCTGTACTGTTATTCCTTTGCTGGTTTTCTCTGCTTCAATGCTCTCTATACCAATTAAAATAGACCTAAGTCTACATTCCAAACCAAGAGATTCTGAATGAGTCAGTTTGGGGTACAGCAGGAGCATCAGGGTTTTAAAGCTCCCCAGGTGTATCGAATGTATAGTCAAGTTTGAAAACCGCTGATGCAGATCATCTGCCTCACACCCTAATCCCTCAGATCTTTATCCATTTTTATAATCTGTACTTCCAGCCGCAACTCAGAAGATAACATTAGGAAAATATTTTACAACCAAATGAAAGTCAATGCTTTCTTGAATAGAACACAAAAAGCACGGGCTATAAAGGGAAAGATTGTTCAATTAGATTTGATTCAAATGAAGAATTTATGTTTATCAAAAAACAAAAATACTGGAAGAAGATATTTATAATATATTTACCTGGCAAATGACTCATATCCATAATATATTAAAAACTCCTGCAAATTAGTAAGAAAATGGCAAGAAAAGATTTTAAATGTGCACATGACTTGAACAGGTATTTCACTAATCAGAGTACACTTATCTAAGTGACCAATGATAAAATAAAGATGTGCCCGTCATGGGTTGGGGCATGCAAGTCCAAACTAAAATACGATAGCACAAGACATCAAGAGGGTTGAATACATAGTATAACCACATCAAGTGGTGACAAGCAAATTCAGAACTGGAATTCTCTTACACTGCTCATACACATGTTAAACCACTTTGGAAAACCAATTGGCAGCATCTATTAAAGCTGAACATTGCTGAATATACTGGAGTTGCCAAAAAATGTATACACATTGTCGTCACTCTGCCTGCCTGTCTGTCCTCCTGCACCTTTCCATAAAGACAGATCATTACTTCAATATTATGCTTACTTTATGTATCCCCACTTGGCACCAAAAGATTAACACTCAAATTTCTGACTTACCTGCTGGTTAGTCAGACAGGTAAGATTCCTCAAGGGAGGAACTTCGTAAGGCAGGCACAGCCACATGGGAACCATGGGAGGAATTGTGGAGTAGAGGAAAAAGGGGCATGCCGGCGGCCGACAGTCTCCCGGTGTCTGACAATGCCACATTGAAATAAAGATCCATGCTCAGCATTGGATGTCTGGGGTGCTGCCTTATGGTTGGTCATGTAATATTTCCTGTCTTTATGAACCCATGTGCCTTTCTTCCTATAGGAGACAATATACTCACTGCATTTGTGACAAGTTCCGGGGGTACCCTGATGATAGCTGGCTGTGTAAGTCAACGGCGGGGCAAGATTTCCTAAAGAAAAGGAAACTCCCTAAAACAGGCTACAGCCCGAGAGGACCCCTAAACTGAGATGTTGGGGACTCAAGCCCCTTGGCCTATGCAGCTCTGAAAGGTTTCCTTGGAGATCAGGAGACCAAGGTCTCTCAGCCATGAGAGTTCTGATAAGAGACAACTTACTGACCATGAGGTATTTTAATTAACAGCCTTGTTTTAATTCTTTGCTTTGTACATTGCTGTAGCAACAAAAACTGAAGCTCTGACTGAGAAACAGATGTTCCTCTCCATTGCAATAATATGCAGCTCTTCTTAGGATAGAAAAATTTTGAACTCCTTTTGCTACTAAGTTCAAGTATATGCCCTGTAAGGAAGTCATGGTAACTGGTGTACCCTGGAAAGATACAATTACAAAAAGGTAAAAGCTCTGAGACAGAGAAAAACATCCTGATCATGTAAAACATAATTTGCAACATAACTTGCAATTGAGGTAATGGTCAGAAGCCCCTATAAAAGGAGCTAGGCTTTAATAATAAGGTGTGTGTGACGCTCTTGTGAACCTCTTTCCGGTGTCTCCCTCCTTCTTTCTCCTCGGCCGATGCCGTCCCTCCCGAGGGAACCCCTGGTCTTCGCAGGGGCTGGTTCCTCGCAGGGGCTGGTTCCACGCAGGGGCATAGACCCCTTGCTTCAGGTTCTGGCAGCCTGCATATGAAATGACCTATTGATGTGATAATATCTGTCTTCCCTGCATTATTACCAGTAAACCCTGGCAGAGGAATTTTCTGTCTCTTAAGAGGTTCATGACAATACCTTCAGGTAAGGGCAGCTTGCAAGCATGGGAGATCAGGCCCTGAGCTAAATTATTGGGTGTGAGACTCACGGACTGTTGAAGCTGTGTTGATCTTTTCTTATTTGTAAGACAATAAAAGGAGCAGTCAGGCCTGATTAGGGGCTCTCAGTCCAGGAGGCTGAAGTCCCCTGGCTCCAACTGCATTTTTCTCTCTTATTTGTGTCTCTTTTTCTTAACCTTTCGCTGTCCCTTCTCCACTCCCACTGCTCTGTTGCGGAGGATGTGACAACACATGACTTATATTCATCTTTTGTTATTGGTATATATTATAACAATTTTAATACAGTTTTTTTTGTTTCTTAAAATGTGGATACTTTTTTTTTGGCACTCTCTGTATACCTCTTTATGAAATGCTAGCAATTCTACCCTTAGGTATCATCACCAATATGATATTTACACAAACAAGTAAATATAGCATTATTCAAAATAGCACCAAATGGTAAACATACCAAATTTCATTGTACAGTAATTAGACAAATAAGTTATCATGTTTATTAATCAAAATGAACACTGAACTCTCATAATCTTAGGGGAGCTCCCTAGAATATGGAAAATTTCTCTTCTCTTGCTGATTTCAAGATTTTCTCTTTGTCATTGACTTTTGACAGTTTAATTATGTTTCTCTTGGTGTTGGCCTCTTTGGGTTCATTCTACTTGGACTTTTTTGTACTTCCTGAATGTTGGTGTCTATATCCTTCCTCAGGTTTAGGAAATTTTCAGCCATCATTCCTTTAAATGTTTTCTCTCTCTCTCTCTCTCTCTCTCTCTCTCTCTCTCTCTCTCTCTCTCTCTCTCCCTTCCTTCTAGAACTCCCATAATGTATATATTGGCTGCTTAATGGTGTTCTGTAAATACTTTAGTCTTTCTTCACTTTTCTTTATTCTTCCCTTTTTTTTCTCCTCTGATTCAATAATTTCAAAGGACCTGTCATTGATTTCATTGATTTTTTTTTCTACTTGACAAAATTTGCTGTTAAACCCCTCTATTGAATTTTTTTTTTTCAATTCAGTTATTGTATTCTTCAGCTCTGGGATTTCTATTTGGTTCTTTTTTATACTTTCTGTCTCTATTGATATTCTCATTTTATTCATATATTTTCTTGATTTTGTTTACTTGTTTATCAGTGTTCTCTTATAGATCATTGAACTCTTTTAACACAATTATTTGAATTTTTTTATCAAGTTATTCATAGATCTCCATTCCTTTAGATTTATTTTGTTCCTTTGATTGGATCATATTTTCTTTTTGTGTGTGTGTCCCTGTGATTTTTTTTTTTTTTGGCTGAGTTTTTTCGTTTGAAAAAACAGCACTTCTCCCTGTCTTATGGGCTTGCTTTGTACAGGGAAAGACTTTAACCAATTAACCCAGCTACATTCCAGTGGACTCTAAAACCTTTTTCAGGGGGATGCAACTTCTCTGGCTTGTATTTATCAATTTCCCAATTAGAGAGATTTTCTAGTTTCTTTTTCAGGAGTTCATAATCTCTTGCTCCCTCTGGTGTCTGTTTGCAATATTGCAGGTTCTGTGGTTCTACAACAGCATGCTGTCAGGCTCTGTTTTGTTCTCATTGGCCTCCAGGCATCCAAAGTATCATAGTTTCTTGTCAGGGCTCCAAGTCAGGACTGACAGAAACCAGTTCCTTGGACAGCTCTCCTTAAAGCTTAAGAACGCTCCACTCTTCTCCCTCCCTCATAAGAAGCCATGAGTCGGGTGCATTCTCCTGACAGCACCAAGTCATAAGGCCTCTGTCTGTAGCACTGCAGGCCCCTGGTGTGAAAGCAAGCTACCCCCATTCTCTCTTGCTTTCAGCAGCCCCAGTGCATCCAAACGGTGCTACCTCCAACTATGCCAGTACTCCAAGTCAGATGAGAAAGAAACAAGTCCTTGTGGCAGCCCTCTGAAAATCGTGCAAATTGGACACACGTTCCACACTTCTTTGTCCCCCAGGGAGAAGCCATGAGCTGGAATTCTCTCCAAAGACACTCAGCTGTGCTGGCTCCAGGGAGGGGCAATCAGAGTGAAATAGTTCTCATTCATTTCAATGCAGCTGTCCTCAACTTTTTTTTTTTTTTGAGGGCAGTGTCACTGGCCTTCATATGTGGGACCGAACCGAACCGGGGCTGCTGGCTTCGAAGCCAGCGCTTAACCACCCGCGCCAGTCGGCCGGCCCTGTCCTCAACTTTTCACACTCCTGGCGTACTGCAATTTCTTAACTGGTTTCTGGAGTTCCCATAAACATATTTTGGTCCATATATTGTTGTTAAGGCAGTGTCTCTGCAGCACAACAAAGGCCGCGTCGTCCTATTCTGCCAGCTTGCTCATTTTTGTTCTGATCTTATTTCCTTTTCCCATTTACTTTGGTTTTCTTTTTCTTTTCTTTTTTCCTATTTATTATGGTGGACAACGAAATCATTGATCTGAGACCTTTCTTCTTTCCTAATACAGGCATTAGGAAACTATAAATTTCCCCTTTAATACTCTTTTAGTAGCATTACACAAAGACAGCTGCATTGCATTTTCATTCAATTCAAAACACTGTCTAAAACAAAGAAAAAACTGATGAAGGCTAGATGGGATGGGGATGGGCATGAGGGAGAAGGGGAAGGGACGAGGCAACATAAACTGACAACTACAATACTACTGCAGAGACAGAAGAGACAGTTTAGGGAATATAATCAATAAGGTTGTAATTTTTTTTTTTTTTTAGGGGAACAGAAGGATGCATGTCTTTTTAGGGAGACCACTTCATGGACAGTGTAGTGGCCTGACCACTGCACTGTACATCTGAAGCTGCCGCTGAACAATATTATATGTCAACTATAATTTAACACATATATAGTCATGGGATGTGGAACATAGTGTGGGGATGGAGTCAATGGAATTGTAATAGTTATGTGTGATATCGGGGGTAGGGGAGCAGGGGTGAGGGGAGGAGGGAGTCACTTTGTAAGGGGTGAAAAAAATAACTATTGCATTGTTTTGTGCATCTGTAACTAATAATCATAGTAATAATAATAATAATAATAATAAAGTTTAAGTCTAAATTCTCTTGATTTTTTTTTTCTTTGACCCGTATGTCATTTAGAAGTATACTATTTAATCTTTAAATTTTGGAGGATATTTCCAGAGAGCATTCTGTTAGTGATTTCTAACTTAACCTCTTTGTGTTCTATAATTTGTACTGAGTAACTTGAATCCCTTTAAATTTATTGAGATTTGTTTTATGGTCCAATGCAGTCTATCGTTTGTGTGTACTTGAAAAGAATGTTTGTTTTTGATGAAGTATTTTATACATATCAATTAGGTCAAGCCAATTGATAGTGTTGTTCAGATTTTTCATTTTCTTACTCATTTTTCTTTCTACTATTCTATCCATTATTGAGAGAGGGTTATTGAAATCTCTGACAATGATAGGGGCTTTGTCTATTTCTTCTTGTAGTTCTAGCAGTACTAGAACTTTCAAGCTCTGCATTAATCTTGATAAACTAACTCCTTTATCATTATAAAATAAACTTATGTATCCCTGGGTAACACTCTTTATTCTGAAAGCTACTTTGTCTGATATTAATATAATCACTCAGATTTTTTTTTAAATAAAATGTTAGGATGCTATAGGTTCTTTTAGTTTATTTGTGTCTATGTTTATCTATGTGATATTTGTTTGTTATAGGCAGAATATAGGTAGTTAGTTATTGCTTTTTATCCAATCTGACAATCTTTGTATTTTAATTGGAGTTTCTACATCATTTAAATTTAATCTATTATTAATATGGTTAGATGCAAATCTATCATCTTGACATTGTTTTTCGTTGTTGTTGTTTTTAATTTGTGCCATATTTTTTTTTGTTTCTCTTTTCCTCTGAACTGAAGATTTTTGGTTTAATGAATACTTCTATTATTTTATCTCCTTTGTTGGCTTTTTAGTTGTAAGTCTTTGCTTTATCGTTTTAATGGTTGCTTCCGGATTTACAGAATACATGTTTATATTATCACAGTCTACCTTTAGGGGATACAATATCACTACACATGCAGCATAAAAATCTTAAAACAGTATACCTCCAATTTTCCCCTCTCAATATTTGTGCTAGTGTTGTTATCTATGATAGTTTTACATATACATAAACCTCACATTACATCATTATTTTTGTTTAAATGGTTACTTATCTTTTAGAGAGTGAAATAAGAAACAAACAAAAAATGTTAAATATTTACCTAGTTACCATTTCCCATACATTTCATTTTCTTGTGTACATCAATATTTCTATCTGGTATCATTTTCTTTCTCCTTAAAGAAATTCTTTTAACTATCATAAGACTACAGTTTACAAATTCTTAGTTATCTTTTGTATGTCTTTATTTAATCTGTGTTTTGAAAGTAATTTTTTGATGGGTTTAGAATTCTAGGATATTGTTTTCTTTCAGTTTTTAAAAATTTTGCTCCACTGAATTTTTTATGATGTGAAATATGCTATTATCCTTATTTTTAAACTTCTATATGTAGTATGTCTCGTCATTCTTTCTACTTTTAACATTTTCTATTTAATACTAGTTTTGAACAATTTGATTAGGATGTACCTTGGTATAGTTTTCTTCATTTTTCTTATTTTCTTATTTTGGGGGTTTGCTAAGATTTTTGGATTTATTGTCATCACACTTGGAAAAAATTTGACCATTTCGTTGAATATTTTTCCCCACTCCCTCTTCTGTCCTCTTGGCTCTCTGATTCCACAGAATTAGGTATACTAGGTTGCTTAAAGTTGACCCACAACTCAGTGATATTCATTTTTTCTCTATCTTTTCTTCTGGGTTTCATTTTGGATAGTTTTATTGCTACATCTTCAACTTCTTTTCTTCTGCAATGTATTATCTGCCATTAACCCAATCAAGTATATTTTTCATCTCACAATTTTAATTATCATCTTTAGAAGTTATATCTGGGTCTTTTTTTAAAAATATATCTTCTATGTTGCCACTTAACTTTGATTATGTGAAATACTTTATAACTTTTAAAGTTCTTGAGCTCTGGATCAGTTTTGATCATCTGATTCATATTGTCAGGAGTCCTCTTTTCCTTTTTTTTTTTTGTATAGTTGGTAAGTTTTGATTGCCACCAGATACTGTAAATTTTAATTTGTTAGGTGCTAATTTTTTTTTTTATCCCTACAAATATTTTTAAGCATATTTTTTTCTGGGATCCAATTAAATTCAATTTCGTGGTCTTGCTTATGACATTTTTATATGGGAACAATGTAGTGTTTGGTCTAGGGTCATTCATCTCTGTCACTGATGGAAGATTCTTATCTGTACCCTGTCCAATGTTCCATGATACTTAGATTTTCCAGTGTGTTTCTACCCTTGGCCTTGTGTGAACACTGAGTATTGTTACAAGGTTACTTCCCCAGCCCCACATCCTCACACACATACTGATTAGTAATCAGCCTAATACTCAATGGAAGATCCTCTAAAGATCTCTGGAGTTTTCTGTCAGTATAGCAACCTTTTCTCCAATAATTTATCCTGTTAACTCTATCTTCTTTGGCTCACTGGACTTTCAATTCCATATCCTCCACTCACTGTGTGTACTGAGTTCCACCTAGGTTCCTCTTCCCTGTGTTGTGGTCTGAAATCTCTATCAAGGGATCATTATCTTAATTGCTTGATGTCCAGTTTCTTGAAAACCACTGCTACATATATTTTGTTTGTTTATTTATACAGGAGGATAAATCCAATCTGTCACTCCATCTTGATCCAAAGGTGAAGTTCAACAAAATGTTATTTTTTTCCTCAAAAAATGTTAGTTGTTTGCATTGAGTGGGTTGTTCTAAATGCCATAATGCCTATATTAATAGAGACTCTGTTTTCTTGTTTGTTTGTTTGTTTGTTTACCTTTTGGGATATCTATACTTGATGTTAATAATTAATAGTTATTTCCCAATATCTCCCTATGCCCCCAGTGATTCCTACCCAGGGAAGAGATACCTTATTCAGAATTATATCATAGTTAAATAAAAATGAAAGAGTTTACAAATAAAACAAATTACCCTTTCTGACCTCAGAGATAAGTAAAAAATAAGATTATATATCAACATATAAAAAAACTAATTAAGGGTCGGCCGAGTGGCGCGGTGGTTAAGCTCTGGCTTGGGATGCCAGCGGCCCAGGTTCGGATCCCACATGTGAGGGTCAGTGACACTGCCCTCTAAAAAAAAAAAAAAAAAAGAAAACTAATTAAATCTGTTTATTACGATGACCAGCCAATACTGGTCTTTCTAAGCAATATCATATATTTTTGATAACAATACAACCTGCCTCTTTTATTGTATAATTAGACATTGAAATTCTACTAAAAATATATTTTTTCATTTTCTTACTTCAAGCTATAGTGGATAATTTTTCTATTTCATTTTTTTCTAATTAATGTATTGAAAATAAATATGTAGTAAATATTTTCTATTTCTGATCTTTTCTTAACACTTTCTGAAATGGCAAGTTTAATCTTGCACATGGATCCTTAAAGATATTTTATAAGAAGAAATCATATTCTCTGCCACTTCCCTTGCACAATTTACAAATATATTTACTTGTATATAAGAAACTGACGTCCAAATTTAAAAGCAAGCACTGGGCTTTCTTTTTTAAAATTAGTATCTTCACTCAATAAATCGCTATCAAATATACAACTGAATGACTTTAGACAATCCTCCTGTCCTGAAATTTTAATATACCCAATATTATACTTCAGAGTTTTTGGCTTGCTAGTGTGTGGTGTGGTGTGGTGTGTGTGTGTGTGTGTGTGTGTGTGTGTGTGTGTGTCTGTGTGTGTGTGTGTGTGTGTGATATAATTTGGATTATCTAAGTACATATTTATGAATTCCCTTTATTTCATTTTAATCATGGCTTATAGGAAAATAGAACATACAACTGCAGACAGTTTATTTTCTTCTGAGACTCAGTTGGATTGTCAGATGATAATAGTATTTCCTGTAATAAACAATACTAAAATAAAATTTATCATCATAAATTTTATTTCTTTTAGTAATGTTTAGATAAGAAATGTTATTAACATTTTCTTCCACTAATTTCTGTGTTCATGTACTAAAAAGAAAAACATTTACATGGGTTTATTATTCAAAAAGAGTTGTTTGACTCAATACGAGTCTAACTAGGCAGTGACATTTTAGGTCATAATAGAAATCTCTAATAAAAAGACTTTTTCCTTGAATAAAATAGAAAGAGATGATACAAAAGGAAATGGAAAGATAAGACACAGTAGCAGAACTGAAGCCTGAAATCAAACACTAAATTTTAAAGAGGAGACCCTGGGAAATCTGTTTAATCCTGGATTTTATACTATATCAGGATATATATAAAGATATACTTTATCTTTATAAAGTAAAAACAGGGTTTTTGGTTTTTTTGCAGTTTTCATTTTTTCTTCTCCAAGATAACCAGTAGTTAATATGATAGCCTATCTGTTCCACGTTTTTGTTATTTATTTTCATAATATAGTTGTCTACTTTCCATGAGTAAACGGAAAGCAAATCAAGCTATAGATGTTAATTTATTTTAAGGCACTGTGCAAAGTTCTGCAGGCAGCATTGCTTAGATCAGTGATTTCAACAGTCTTTAATGCTTACTTTTAAAGTGTTTATACTATGAATAATGTGACACAGGTTTTATATCCTCTAATTGACAGAATTTTGTTAAATTTTAACAGGTTAGGAAGGAGGAAGTGTGTACAGCTGAGGGGAAAAAAGATTCATACTCTCAAGGAAGCCCACAATTTCCACCTCCAAACAGCTTCCATATATGAACCCCCTTAAATTATATTGTAACCCTTCCCTCTGGAGTCTTGACCTGCAGTTTGAGAAATACTGGCATTGATATACGAAATACACAAATAATGCAAAAAAACTCATTTTACCAGATAGTTTCACCTTCTGCCCCCATCAATCATATTACCAAATCTGTCAACAGGAAGTAAATTGCCTGGCTTAAATTTCATCCCCACTCCCTTTACATGGCCACTTTAGAGGAAGTGTTAATGGCTAATATAAATACCAAAAGAGAACAGAAATAAAGATATGGAGACACCAGCCCAACTAATGAGTCCTTAAATACTAATATTAAACTATATTGCAAATCTTGTTTTGAAAAAAAATATGGAAATGCCTTCTGGACTCTTGTTTTATTATGCTTTAAAGAAGACAATATTATTTTCCAATATCAGTGTTTCTCTTTTACCTTCTCTTTGCTTTCCTACTCTGCAGCTCTTCAGCCAATCTTTCCATCCAACTTTCTCCCTTCCTTACCTCACTTACTACCCTGACAAAGTCCAACATGGTAAGGGATGCAAATAAACGTAGAAAAAATATTATAGGTATATAAAACTATATAGTAAATTTCAAATTCCTGCATTTGTCAGTAAGCTAATGAATATTTACTGTCTGCGGACTACCCATCAGACAATATCATGTGTTCAGATGATGAATGGTTAACAAAATAGTCCCTTCCCTCATGGAGTTTACACTCCACAGTTAACAGAAAAGTAAAACATATTGTACCAGGATTTACTAGCTATAAACAGTATTTACTAGAAACTGTTATGTGCAAAATGTTGGAAGTAGATTTTCATAGTGCTAAGACAATGTATAATTTGAGGATCAGCTTATTCCAGTGCATGAGGAAAGGTTTACCTGCCTGGCGATATTCATACTACGATTTGAAGGGCCGCCAACTAGATAAGGTAAAGAGAGCGGGTAGAACATTCCAGAGTCTGTTATAAAGGGTTTATTATATCTCACAATGGTCTCGCTGCATTGACAGCTCAAGAAGAGAGGACAGTATGCCAAAAAGCTGTGAGTCAGGAGAAAGCCCAGTGTGCTCAAACAGAAGGCCAGACGGGCTGGCATGGAGTGAGCAAATGGCAGAGCTGTGCATAGGAGCTTGGAGAGGCAACTAAAGGTAGGGTTGTTGGGATTCTCAGGGCATTATTTGAAGGACTACTGGAAACTGTTGTAAGGTTTTAAGAGAGAAATGATATATTCAAATCTGTGTTTGCAAAAGGATAGATCCTGGTTGCTGCATGAAGAATGAAGTGGGGGAGGCAGAGGGAGTATGGCTGTGCTGACCTCAAGCCTCGTTGAGGATGCTGACAGTGAACAAAGATTAAAGAGTTATTTAAGTGGTGGAATGTACTGAATTGGGGGTAGGATGAGAGAAGAGTGACCTAAAAACTAACGTGTTAGCTGAATATTAAATGTTTAATTATCAAGAATTTTCATATCCCTGCTTAGGGATTTTAAGAGGTCTGGGTAGGTGATCAGGCTGGACCATTTCTTACTAAAACTGTCCCAATTTGGTATGAACATCTTGGGCATCTAAAATAAAATATAAGAATTAGGGCCGGCCGAGTGGCGCAGTGGTTAAGTGCTGGCTTGGGAAGCCAGCGGCCCCGGTTTGGTCCCACATATGAGGGCCAGTAACACTGCCCTCAAAAAAATAAAAAATAAAATAAAATAAAACATAAGAATTATTTTCTAATCTAGATGTGCTCATTCATTTCTCGTGAAGGAAAAAAAACTATGTTTAGAGGAAGGACTGAGTAAGTATTAATATGTCTTACTTCTTTCTGTATTCATAATTATAAGAGGAATTTCTAGTGGTGGAAATAATGTCATCAGGAAACAATAAGAGCTTTAAGCAATTTTTTTTTCTCATCTATCCCTTCTTCACTGACCTTGCCACTGGAATTCTGTTTTAGCTTATAATTCTGTGTTCTCACAATGGGCTGCAAGTTATGTCTTTTCTAGACACACAAACCCAAAAGTTGCCAGCTGCTCACCCCAAACTGCTTTGAATATCCTTTCTAAAAACCAAGTCCAGTCATTACCTCATTCTTTTTTTCCATATTAACCACCATAGGTTTTGGTTCAGTAACCCAAAAAATCAATCTTTCATTGAAGTTCACTGTAGCACCTTTTTTCAGCAAAGTGGTCTGCTAAGTGTTAAGCTGAAACACATGCACACTAACTATTAAATCTTACAACAATCTTAATGCATTGATAACCCAGTGCTTCACATAACTTTGGGAAGACTACACAAGTATAAAATTATGAGCAACAAGTTTTCAATTAACTTACTAATAGGTTATCATTAAACAGTTCTAATATGGGCCTATAAGAATCATTACTGGTTTACACCGTTGTCTTTTCCAGTAATAATGGGACAAGTGATAAGATAAAGTCTAAGAGAGGAGAACTTAGCATCTTAATTAAGCAGCAATGTTGAATCTCACTTTAACTCATTTGATAGAGAGCCTGATCTCAAGATTTTTTTTTTTTTTTAAGATTTTTATTGGGGAATTGGGGAAGGGAATAGCGTTGGGGGAATTGGGGAAAGGGAGCAGACAAGTTGCCGTCCTTTTGTTCTTCAGTCTAGTTGTGGAGGACATCGCTTCACTGGCCCATGATGGTTTCATCATTGCGCTCTTCTGGGCTGAAGCAGTCGCTGCTAGCCTGGAGTGCTCATTAGCTAAGATGCATGGAAACATCCATAACTGTGAGAAAGAAATACATTGTTAACATTTCTCCTAAGTAAGACCGCTACTCCATCTTACCTAACCTTACCCAAGTTGTTTTCTAGTGATTATCCAACTCTATTCAAATTTTAGGAGAACTGCACTAAATCTGTATAACTATTATTTTTAAATGTCATCTTTTTAAAAGTAAATAAAAATGGGATAAAATCTTAGGATTCATGGATCCCATATACTTTGTTGCTTCTGTGATGAATTTGCTGGTCTGGTATTTGCTATTAACTTGAATCATGCATAATTTATATTGCTACCACGGGCTTCTCATTTAATATGACAAATGTGGCACAAATATTCACCTCTTCTTACTCATAAAATTAGAAAATTTTGCATATTATACAAAAACATAGAATGTTAGCACAAATAAAACTAGAATCTTAAGGAAAAATAGAAAAGCTCTATAGGAAAGTCATAGTCCAAGTATGAAATGAAGCGTTGAAATCAGAATGAGCAGGCTTAAGTGAGAATAACAGAACGGATACCAAGAAAGGGAATGAACGAATGAGGTGTTCGTAATTAAGATATGGTACGGAAGGGAAAAAAAGAAAAAGAAAATACAGCAGGAAATGCCACAGAAAATGAAGTTAAACAAGAAAAATATGGGGAAAATGCAGAAAATTAAACATAATGTGATTTTGA
This sequence comes from Aselliscus stoliczkanus, assembly GCA_033961575.1. Taxonomy (NCBI): domain Eukaryota; kingdom Metazoa; phylum Chordata; class Mammalia; order Chiroptera; family Hipposideridae; genus Aselliscus; species Aselliscus stoliczkanus. Next base: position 26,411,320 of record CM066740.1, on the reverse strand, counting down.
GAAATCAGTCAAAGGTGTGTATTTGCTTCTCTCTACATTGTGGAAAGCTTCCATGACAACTGGGAACTTAAATGAGCTATACTAAAATAACATTTTATGAGTATCTAGCTCATTTTCCACACAGTTACTGTGGAATAGTAACAGTTTAAACTGTTATTTTTTATTCCATTATTCACAAAAATGATTTCTTCACTCCCCACTTTGCAAGATCACAGTTACCATATTTATTACCATAAACAGCACTATACAGTTTTATAAAGAACATAATGCAAACTTAGAGGCTGGGAATTATCTTTCGAAACTCATGCCTACAGCTGAAATCACATGTACACCATCCTAACCACAGGTGATTTATTTAATATGTATTTAGATATAAATTAATGTCTAATATTGCTCATAATTATGTATATTTTAATGTTATAGTTAAGTTTTGTGAAAAATATTTGTTGCTTACTACTTATAGTGTCTCTTCTCTAGGTTATTATTGTGATAATACTATTAATTTCTCCTTGAGTCTATCAATGCTCTGTCATATTGAATCATAAAAAAGGAATGAAAAAGAAATGTAGTGCAATAACATATAGGAATCTGTAAATAGCTTAATTAAAAATAAATTAAATAACAATGTGGTTAGTCTGCATGAAGTAGTAAACCTGAGGACACCAGTCACATAATCTGAATTCAATATTTCAGCTCAAATGTTTTAAAGTATGATTTTTTTGGGGGCCGGCCAAGTGGCACGGTGGTTAAGAGCTGGCTTGGGATGCCAGCAGCCCCGGTTCGGATCCCACATATGAGGGCCAGTGACACTGCCCTCTTAAAACAAAACAAAACCAAAAAGAATAAATAAATAACGATTTTTTTCTTTTTTTTAAGTTTATTGGGGTGACAACTGTTAATAAAGTTACTTAATGTGTGAATTTTTATACATGTTAAATTATGTAACCCCAAAAAAGTATGTTGAAATCCTAAGCCTCAGTACCTTCAAATATAAGCTTATTTGGAAATAAGGTCTTTATGAGGAAATCAAGTTTAAATGAGTTCATTATGCTGGGCCTTAATCCAATATGACTGGGGTCCCTGTAAAAGGGAAAATTTGGACAGAGGGACACAAATAGAGGAAAGATGATGCAAAGATGCAAACACACACCAAGGGAATGGCATGTGAAGAATGGCATGTGAATCCTGAAGTGATGCATCTATTAAGGAACCCTTGAGATTATAAGAACTGAGCCTCAGGAGAAAAGCAGAGAAAGTTCCTTCTCTAGCACCTTCAGAGGAAGCCTGGTGTTGCCAGCACCTTGACCTCAGGCCTCTGGCCTCCAGAACTGTGAAACAGGAAATTGCTTGTTGTTTTAAGCCATCTAGCTTGTGTGGTATGACTTTTTTTATGGCAATCCTAGGTATACATGACTTTTTACTAGCAGTGCTGTAACTTTTCTGATGTTGAGTTACCTATCTTCCACTATCTTTATTCTAGTTCATTCACACTGAAACTGTTCTGTAAGACTATCATACCCCTGCAGAAATAATGTTGAATCTTAAGATGTGACACCTTTGGCCTCATTAGATTTCAGTGTGTTCTCTTATATTCTGTAAAATGTGTATTTTATTTATGTAGAAAAGTTGGATTAGGGTTTACCACAGAAAAAAACTAAAGTAAATTTCAGAGTTTTAAAAAATTGGAATCATCTATCTTATCTTGAACTGTTTTTTTCAGTAAGAAATAGGGTCTTGTGTTCTTGTATGCCTTGATTTGAATATGCAATAGGCACATATCTTGATGCTAACATTGGGTCAAGGATGACAAGAGTGAAAGAGATATACCATAGCCTACATATATTTTGAGCCACAGTAAATAAATGCATTGTATAATAGGTGTTAGTTATAACAACCATTCACCATGAGCTGAGTACAAAATAAAAAGAAATCAACTAAAATGTCTACTATAAAGTATTCCATTATAATTAAAAAACATATTTTGTATCATCCTTTTTTAATATTTGAGAAAGTAAATGTAAATTATGGCTTCATTCTTCAAGCCATAATTCTTAGGTTATTATTATATATAATGTATAGAACCTAATGCATAATAATTGTAAAAATGATGAATATGTTTACTTATTTTTCTTGTACTTCTAAACACCTTCCTTCTTTCCTCTTGGACTGCCTCATTCTTTAGGTTCAAATGAATAGATTTTTCCCTGATTCCTTTTTGTACACTAATTTAATGCAGTTTTTAATTCCTCAGATATTTTAGTCTTTAGGGAGAAGACTAAAGTTTGTGAAAGATTATGTCCATTATACAACTTAAAAGCAATTGTGGGCTGCAAAGATATATGTTTACAGCTCCAAAGGGAAGGAAGAAGTAAGTTGATATGACCTGGATGAAGGACAAGAAAAAACAAATCAAGAATGGAAAACTCAGGCAGGCATAAAGAACACCAATCAATGATCAAAAGTTGAAACTTAGAATCAAAGATCCAAGCAAGTTGGCCACAAACGGAGGCCCTATTTAAAGGAAGTGGTTAAGTGTGTAGATTACGGAATCACACCACATTCACTGACTATATCTCTTAGTAGCTGTGTGATCTTGAGCAACAGTTTTCTCATCTTTAAAAAACAAACAAACAGACATCATATTATCTACCTCATTAGGTTATTATAGGAATTAAGTGAGATAACCTTCATAGTATTTGCATCTTAAGCATCTGTTAACAGCCAACAATTAGTAAAGAATGATAGCCATGTTAAGTCAGGCAAGAGCTGACCCGTTAGTAGCAAAACTGATTTTAGAATGACTTTCTGCAATCCTTTCTTTTACTAATCTAGCTGACTCTATATTCTTTCTATATGTTATTAGAACAAAATATCTACCATTTTCATGTTCATTGATTATATTTTCATCCAGATAAGGTATCAATACCTTGATAACTCTAAAATTTCTATCTCCACCCCTGGTGTTCCTTCTGAAATGCATATTCAATTGCCTACTAAGAGTATCCACTAGGGTGTCTAAAGTGTTTTAGATAGCCCCCCATCATCTTCATATCCTAGGTTTCATGTCCTGGTAGAATCCCTCGCTTGAGTATAGACAGAACCTGTGACTTGAATATGACAAAGGTGGCAGGATGTCATTCTCATGGTTGTGTTACATTGTATCAGGTTCCACCTTGCTATCTGACCTGCATTCTCCACGATGATCTTAAAGAAGTAAACTTCATAAATCCTAAAGCTGCTAGGCAAAGGAGTCTGTATACTACCTGAGTAAGCTTGGGGGAAGATCCTTCACCAATCAAGCCACCAGATGAGAATCCAGCTGGCTGATACCTTGTTTGCAGGCTGGCAGAAAACCAGCTAAGCTATGCCCAGAATCCAACCCCACCAAAACCATGAGATAAAAAATTTGTGCTGTTTTGGGCTGGCTGAATGGCGTATTGGGTAAGAGCTGGCTTGGGACGCCAGCAGCTCTGGTTCGAATCCCATATAAGAGGGCCAGTGATACTGCCCTCTACAGCTAAGATGGTAAATAACAGCTCCACCTGGAGCTGGGCTGCTGTGAGTCCCCTGGACGGCATAGCTGCAGCCTCTGCTGCAGTGGGCTGCCATAGGCTACAGTGAGTGGACGGCAGCCAGCATGAGCGGCTGGCAGCTGGTGTGAGCTGCCAAGAGCCAATGTGAGCAGCCGTCCAGAGGCCGGAGACCAATCTGCCTCACCTGAGAAGAGCGTAATGATGATACCAACATGGGCCAGTGAAGCAATGTCCTCCACAACTCGACTGAAGAACAAAAGGACAGCAACTTGTCTGTTTCCCTTCCCCGGTTTCCCCACATTATTCCCCTCCCCAGTTCCCCAATAAAATCTTTAAAAAAAAAATTGTGTTTTAAGTCACTAAATTTGTAGTAATTTATTATGCAGCATATAACACACATACATGAATCTAATAGGCATCTTCTCACAAATTAATCCTGTCCAAACTAGAGTACAGGTCCTCCTATCAATCAAATCTGTATTTTTTTTAAGCTTTTATTGGGGAATTGGGGTAAGGGAACAGCATTGGGGAATCAGGGAAGGGGAACAGACAAGTTGCTGTCCTTTTGTTCTTCAGTCTAGTTGTGGAGGACATCGCTTCGCTGGCCCATGTTGGCATTATCATTGCGCTCTTCCTGGGTGAGGCAGGTCGGTCACCGCCATTGGATGGCCACTCATTGCGGCTCATGGCAGCTCACGCCGCCAGCCGCTCACTCTGACTGCTGGCCACTCATAGTAGCTCATGGCAGCCCACTGCAGCCCCACTGCAGTCTGCGCTGTAGCCACCAACTCATGGCAGCCCAGCTCCAGATAGAGCTGTTGTTCACCATCTTAGCTGTAGAGGGCGGTGTCACTGGCGCATGTGGGATCCGAACCAGCTACCCTGCTGCTCAGAGCTGGTGCTCTCAAGTCAACTCTTAACCAACGAGCCACTCGGCTGGCCCAAACCTGTATTTCTTTTAGTGTTCCCTATCTAAATGAATGGCCCCCACTACTCACCCAGCTGAGCAAGTAAAACATCTTGGAACCATTATGATGGCTTTGTTCTTCTCAGACTCAAAAATCCTATCATTCTTACATATTATATCCAAAATAGAAATATTTATAATCATTTGGTTCCATCCACCATAAATTCTTACCTGGACTACTGTAATAGCCTCTTTGCTTCAATTCTTGACTCTCTAGACTTTATTTTCACACAACAGCCAGAGATACCCTTTCATAGGTCAGTCGTTTATCAATTCCCTGTCAGGCCTTCTAAATATTCCCATTACACTTGGAACAAAATCCAAAGCATTTTTATGACTTGGGGCTCCAAATAATCTGGCCCATGAATAACTCCATCTCATATCCTATGTCTCCACCCCTCATTCATTGTTCTCCAGCCACACTGATCTTCTTGCTGGTTCATGAATATTCCAAGCAAATTCCCTATTATGGAATTTGTTGTTCTTTCTGTCTGAAATGATTTTTCCTTAAATATTTTAACAACCTGCTTTCGTTTTTATTCAAACTTATGCTCACATGTTATCTCTTGCTACAGGCTTTTTATAAATGACCTATCTAAAGTAGAAAACTGCATGACTCCCATTTCACTTATCTTACCCTAGGTTTTATTTATTTTTTTACAGTACTTATTAAAACTACCCTTATTATAATTTGCTTATCCAAATGTAGTCTGTACTCTCAGTAGAATATAAGTTACACAATGCCAAGTAATGTTGATTCTCTATTCTGATTCTAATGTTCATGGCACAAAGTAAGCAGTTGATCAATTTGGCATAGAACTGCAGATGAAACCATTATGGAATCCTTCCAGAAAAGATATTCTGCCACAGTGCTTTTAGAAGTTATCTCAGAGAAAAGCACAAGAGTAGTTTTCAAACTTTTACTGAATGCTAAGTAATCACGAAACTAAATTCTGTCTTCATCTTTTTGTATTCTGTTTTTGATAAGTTATTTAATGAATCATGTTCATGAAGCAATGAATATACCAAAGTGCAGCTTTTGACTTCTCTGTCAGCTACATCTTAACAATCATTTTGTACTCTCTATTGTGTATTTACTGTGAATAAATAAAAAACGGTGTAGCAGGAAAGTAATATAACTTATTCCTCCAAGTATGTTAACAGTCAGTGTTAAAATAATCAGTTCTGTAATGTCATCTGACAGGGGCCAGAGACTGTGTTCGTGAAAATCTGCTCAGGGTAACTCAATCCATCATACTGTCATTGTTTGACAGTTACACACAAGAAACGCCTAGGAACTGCAAATGAATTTTCTCACTAACAATTCATAGCAATTTGCAGAACATTGTACATGGCACATTTCCTTCACATATGTTCCATATGTTAAATAAAAGAAAGATGCTTTTTATGCTGTTCGTAATTTACACAGGGCGGTATTTGCTAACGGTGTAACATGTCAGTAAATGAAATCAAATAATTCACTGCTGTTGTCTGAGCCAGTGTTTTGTTGATGGAGCAATGGGTAGCTTAGATGATTAATAACAGAATCCATAACCTTTCACCTCCAAATCACCAGTTTGAACCTAACCTAGTTGAGCAACGAGAGACATTTGTTTCCATAGGCAGTTCGTCAGAAGCTTGCATGAAATGAATGAGTAGTCTCTATTTGCTTATTGGACCTGAAATGATAGCTACTTTGCAATAAGAAATATATTCTGCTATGATTAAAGGCCCAGATTATTACTATACTAATATTAGTTTTCAAAACCCTAAAGTTAATATATGAAATTGGTTGGTATTCAATTGTCTATCATTTTTACTCTCTGAGGCAATTTATAGTCAGTGTTCTTGACATGAGATCATTATTATTTTAGAATTTTAATAATTAAAACTTCAGTGCAGTACAGTAACCAAATAGGCATGTAATAATTCAGGTTTTGCCTTAGATTTATTTTTATTTTTCAAAAGTTGGGATGTTGGGCCAGCCGAGTGGCATGGTGGTTAAGTGCTGGCTTAGGAAGCCAGCGGCCCCGGTTCGGGTCCCACATATGAGGGCCAGTAACACTGCTCTCAAAAAAAAAAAAAAAAAAAGTTGGGATGTCACCTTTGGGAAATTTTAAGTAGCTTTTATAATATTTTTAAGTTAATTTAACAATTAATTTAAAAGTAAATTCATAGATGGATGTTTTCTAAAGGAGTTTCAAGATAAGGGAAATCACATCTTCCTCTGTTAGACTGACATGTGATCCAGTGGATGAGTTAGTCAGGTGTGTTGAGGCCTCCTTTAAATAAGAAGCTATCAAAACATATGCAATGGAATAAAACATTATTTGCACATGTAATTAAAATATGTAATATTTGTCAGAGTCTACTTAGTTTGGAGTATAGAGTCCCTATAGTCATTAGAAGGGTTAAGGTTGTCATTAGAGCTATTCAAAAATAATCCAGTTGTCATTCCCAGCACACATTAGGGTAAGTATTACATCTCCTACTGAAGTTAGGTGTGGGCATGGGATTTGTTTGGAAATGGTATGTGTCACCTTTCCTGCTGTTGCTATGATCGTGGAAGCATAAGCCAACCTGGTGGACACCCCTCTCCTACCAACTTGCATTGGACACGTACCATGAACAAGCTTCATTTATTGATTTATTTTAATACTAAGCCCTTGAGGTTTAGGGACTATTCATTACCAGGGAATAACCTAACCTATCCTAACTGACACAAAGCTATTCCACAAACCTAACTGTGATATTAAATTTTGCCTCTGAGGATATAAAAGTAGTGAGGCCTGAGGAAGACTAAAATATATAGCATAAGAAGAGACTGAGGTGAAGCAAAAGGTGGGAGAATTCAAGGGAGATCTATGTACAAGGAATTACATAAATTATTCGGAGGGCAAGTAGAGACGTCTTCACTGTCAGGCAACTGATAAAAAAAGACATGGAAACGGATTTTTCAGGGAGATTTTTAGAGCAGTGAAAAAATGGTGCATGGCATACCGTATGCAATGCATTGCCCCCTCAAAGCCCTCTCCTCTTCCGGGTCTTTGGTAAAATCTTTTGCACACTACTCCTCTGTGGAGTATATTTTCTTTGGGGAGACTATTATAGAAAAAAGAACTTTCAAAGTTATCACAAGAAGAAACCAGGAGCTACCAATGTGAGGTAATCAACACAATTTCTTTCCCAGAAGATAAACCAAAGGTTTATGTGGATAGAAAATCTATAGCCTTTTGTTGTGATTAATGTTTAGGTAGTCATAAATACTGCACACACTAACTATTGATTCAATCAACAATTGTGGATATGTGTGTTGGAACTATATCAAGTAGAAAAGGCTGTGTGATAGGAGAGTAGGAACCAAAAAGGAGAGATAAAATACCATTCAAGAAATTCAATAGGTATGTGTAATTAACTATCAGTTAATAAGAAATATCAGTATGCGTGTTATTTAGAAATATGGATTAATACACGTGAATAAGTCACTAAATTAGTTGAAAGTGCTTGTCTCTGGGTAATAGGACTTGGGAGGGAAAAGTGTATAAAAGAACCAATCAGTCCTTCAAAAAGGTATATCATTTATTATTTGACATAAACAATAATTTAAGTAAAATTAAAGAAAAAATATATTCCTACTTTCTAATGTTTAATCATCTAAATTTCTATTTTGATGTCTATTTTTTTTAATGTTTAACATTATTGTAATTATCAAAGAAAATATGTGTTAATTTTACAAAACTAGAAAATGCAAAAAATTATCATTCTACACTTTCCTACAGTTTCCTAGCCAATGTCCAGAGTTAGTCTATCTCACACAGAAAATGATGGTCTCAGAAGGAATAAGAAACTACTCAACTAGACATCAGTGTTTTGCTGGAATACTGAGACAATCTTTCATCTCAGTATTCACAGGACATAACAAAATGAAATCTTAATAAACAATTATGGATTGAAAATATCCAATTGACAATTGAATGTGAGAAGAGAGTCAATGCATTTATCAGAGCACAAAACAAAGCATACTATTCAGAAATGACTTGAAATGATCAAGAAAATCATTATTTGTGATAAATTACACAATCGTATTATTGTGAGAGACACAAAATGCTCAACTAATCTATTTCCTTGAAAGATTTTTGATCTATCAGTCAAGTAAAGAGAATAATCATGGAAGAAAACAACAGACAATAGACTTTTCCCTGTTCTTTTTTTTTCCCTCCTTTTCTCCCTCCTTTTTCCCTCCCTCCTGTTTTTTGTGAAAGGTGAAGGGAAGGTAATTCTTAGTAAGTAAAAAGGTTTCTCCTTAGGAAACAGTTGTTCCAGGCTTAGGATTCATCCTAGAATCAATCTTAGCTGAAGAGCACAGTGAGAGAGAAACAGGATTTACCAGGCTCTTTTTTCGTGGTTGTGACCTACAGGGGTTACCATTCTTGTTGATGTTGTTTTTGACTTGTAGTTTTCTAATGTTTCCCACTAAATCGATTATTGCCTTTAGAAGTAATTTCATGGCTTTTGGAGTACTATAGTTTTATCTTTCTAACCTTCATGGTGCTGTGAAAGATTGGTCTCATTTCTTGTTAATTCTGACTCTTCTTTGAGGTTATTCTTTCACTCTCCACGGGAATCATCAGGGATCATTTTATTAGTCTTACACATCATGCCACCTCTGGGGAATGTGTACTGACTAATTCATCTTTCCTGACAATTGCCAAAATAAATGATAGCCAGAGCACTTGTTTTATTTCTGTGAACTTACTTTATTGCTTGCCACCTTTCACAGCAGTGAGCGGTCATAAAGATCAAATAGAACAGGACTTCCTTTTTCCAATATTATATATAATAGCTGGTTTTAAATCATTTTTGTTGCAAAACTTTTTAAAGAATAGTTTAACCCTACATTCTTTATCTGATATATTTACTTCTTGCTGTATGTGACAGCAAAGGGTAATGGAAAAACAGCTTACTGGTATTAGTGTATCTCCTGGTCCCAGCTCTACATATGACCTCACACAATTGACTTAAGGCCTCCAAGCCTCGGTTTTGTCATCTGTAAAATAGAGGAACCAACCTCTGAAACTGGCTTAAGTTTTAAAAGATTGTGTCTCCAGAAAGAAATTTTTTTAAAAAAATCTCCCATGTGTCAAATCTTTAAACACCAACAAGTTCACCCAACAGGACATTTTACCTTCCATTCATTGAAATGTATCCAAAAAGTAAAATCCAAATGTCTCTGTTTTTTAAAAGATGTCTTATGATAAAGTGCTTTTGCATAGACACAATTAACAGTAGACCAAAGGATGCCAGAATCATTACAGGTTATGAAGTTTGGAACATGGTCTTAGAGCAAGTTAGTAAAGTAATAGATATTTTTTATTTTTCCTCCCAAATCCAGCTTTCAGAGCCTAAAATATTTACTATCTGTCCCTTACCAGAAAGTTTTCCAGCCTCTGGAATTAAAAAAAAACAAATGGGGGAGAAAGAACAAATCTTCTTTACAGAAGAATTCCAAAATTAAATACAGAAGAAGTGTAAGAAATAGAAAACCACCATTAGAAAACAATAATAATAATTGCTATAGGCAAGTCTCAAAGATGAATAGTAAAATTAGTGGACGAAACTCTAAGGAGAAACAGGATAGTTGCATAGCTTCAAAATATTCCCCCCAAATATGTATTAATTATTATGGTGATTTTAACATAGCTACAAAATTTTTGATACTCCTCCCTTAAGAAAATTGAGTTCTTTAGTGTGGGCTGGATTTAATGACTCAGTTGTAAAGAACAGAATATGTAAAGGGAAAAATAGTACCTTTACAGTAGAGAAACCTGGCAGATACAATCTCAAACAAGGGATCAAGGTTAAGGGCACCAGTGATAATATGTGTTGGTATCATGTGCCTCTGGTGGGATGCAATTTCATCTATGTGGTATACTTCCCCAGATCAAGCAGTTCAGTGTAATCATGAGAAAACACTAGTTATGCCCAAATCATGCTACAAAACATCTACCAGTAATCTTCAAAACTTGTAAGATCTTGAAAAACAAGAAAATACTGAGAAAATGTTATAAACCAGGGAAACTAAGAGACATGAGGCCTAACCACATTGTAATAGTCTGGATTGGATCCAGGAACAGACAAAGGACATGAGTATAAACATATATATCTGACAGATGACTGTTTTGTGGTATAGAGAATACTTAAAATGTTATAATGAGAAGTCAAACAATCCCATTAAAATGAAAATCCTTGGGGTAGGCCGAGTGGCGCATTAGTTGAGTTCGCTTGGTAGCTCCAGCTCTGAGCAGCAGGGCCCGGGTTCGGATTCCACATGAGGGCCAGTGATGCTGCGCCCTCTACAGCTAAGATGGTGAATAACAGTTCGACCTGGAACTGGGCTGCTGTGATTTGCCGGCAACGGTGTGGGCTGCAGCCCTTGCTGCAGTGGGCTGCTGTAAGCAACTGTGAGTGGCCGGCAGCCTGCGTCAGCTGCTGTGAGCCACTGTGAGTGGCCGTCCCCTTGCTGGTGACTGACTGCCTCAGCTGGGAAGAGCGCAATGATAATACCAACATAGGGCAGTAAAGCTATGTCCTCCACAACCAGACTGAAGAACAAAAGGACAGCAACTTGTCTGTCTCCTTTCCCCAATTCCCCAATGCTGTTCCTCTCCCCCAATTTCCCAATAAAATCTTAAAGAAAAGAAAAGAAAAGAAAAGAAAAGAAAAGAAAAGAAAAGAAAAGAAAAGAAAAGAAAAGAAAAGAAAAGAAAAGAAAAGAAAACTCTTCAGGTGGCTGAGGCAAGCTGATTTGCCCCAGAGTGAAAATAGCAACAAAGAGGTCTTTGAGGTCTAAGTATGCTCCTTTCACCGTTCTCCACTTCTCAAAATCCTATCCAATTTTCAAGGCCAACATTACATGCAATACATAGGAACTGCAGGTTTTAAAAGTTTTAATGAAGTTTATTATTTAAATAAAACATTCCAGAGTTGGTCTTCTCTCTCGGAAATCACAACCCCCCTCAACAAATGCTAGACTAGAACAGATGTGAACCTCATTGTTACCAAAATAACAAAACAGACTAAACAACTAACGAAAGTACCCTGGAATACAGGAAACTGTGGAGAAAGGATGCCCCCAGCTGTACATCCCTGTCACTGCTGGTAAGTAACACTTTGCCAAATAAGTGTCTCATCCTGAGATACAAAACCCAACATTATTTGTCTAGAGTAAGGGAGAAAGGACAAGTGGGCAGGTGGTGAGAGCATACCTGTATCTCATTTGGTAGAAAGATGAATGGAGAAAAAAAACCCACACAGATAAATCATTTTTGAACATTGCTTCTCTTCCTGGATCTTGGTTACTCAAGTATTCATTTGTAATAATTCACTGATCTGTATATTTATGTTTGGTGCATTTTTCTGATGTTATACTTCAATAAAAATGATTGATAAGGGGGATCCAACTTCTATTTATTGACTTCTATAACCTGAACAGAGAGAATGCAACTTCTGTTCCAGTTAGAGCTATGTAACAAATTACTCCAAATAACCATTTGTTATATTCATAGATTCTGTGGGTCAGGAATTCAGACAGAGCATCGCAGGGATGGCTATTCCCTGCTGCACCGAGTCCTCAGTGAGAAGCCTCTGAGTGTGGGGGCAGGAAGAGTCTGAAGACATGTTTATACACATGTCTGGCAGTTGATTCTGGTTCACCACTAATTAGTGGCTATTATAAAGGATACAACTCCACTTACAAAAGCAACAAAAGAGACCAAAAAGGGACAAGGAATATGAGAGATATCTGTGAAGAAAATATTCAAGTTCTACTGTGGCTAAAAATCAATGGAAAATACATACTACATTTCTGAGTTTAAAAAAATACCAAAGAATACAGATGTTAATTAATAATTCTTCCTATGTTAATTAACAATTTTACTGTGATGTCAAATGAAATTAAAACAGGATTTTGTTTTCTAGGTAAGACAAACTGATTGTAAGGCAAAGAACATCATCAGCTGTTCCACAAGTCTTTGCTGGATGCAGACCACCTTTGTCACTTCTACAGCTGGTCCAAGCCACCATCATCTCTCACCTGGGCTACTGAAATAGCCTAACTGGACTACCTGATCTATTCTTGCCTTCTTCTCCCTCTTTCCCCTCCCACCTGTTCATATATTCTCTAAAAACAGTGTTGCTTTGATAGCATCAATCAATTCTCATCCCATCAGTTACCTGCTCCAATGGCTTTCCTACACACTTAGAATATAACCCAAAATTCTTAACATGGCCTTAAAGGCATTCTGGAACCTCTATCTTACTCTGACTATGTTTTCTATCATTGTCCTACTTATTCAGTTTTCTACGTTTTCTACTTCTCACCTTTCCAGTCATGTGCCTCAGATATGCTTTCCAAGCTCCTGATAATCAGCTTTTGCACTCATTCTTCCATCTGCCAGCAATATTCTTACTCTATGGAGGCACTTTCATCTCAAATGTTAGCTCCTCAAAGAAATTGTAACTGGAAATCTTATATAAAATATAGGCACTTATACTGCTTTATTTCTTCTATTATAGATGGACTTGTTTTGGAGTTGCTATTTATTCTCCACTATTAGGTGTATTATCATGAAGATAGAAACTCTTTTTTCTGAACGCTGAAAATGCTATCTGGAATACCACAGTGCTTAATCAATATTAAAATGAATGAGTAAAGAGTCAAAATCATTTTGAAGGTTCATATATCATAAAAATAACAATGTAATCCTACGCTAGCATAACATAGATAAAGAGCTCAATGGAATACACTGCAAGAACCAGAAAATGATCCAAATACAAATGCAATTTAGTATGAAATTTTGTATAAAAGAGAAAAAACATTTCAAATTAGGAAAAAGCTTGGTTCATAATTATTGGTGTTTCAACAGCTGAATAACCATTCAGAACAAAAAAATTAAAGTAAGCAGAATCCTACTCCTTAAAACAAAATAAGCTCTTGAAGAATTAACTATTTAAATATAAAAAAGCAGATGGATCAATACTAAAAAAATCCATGGTAGAACTGTTAAAGTCATCTCAGAAATAGGATTAGTTTTATAAATATGGCACAAAGCCCAGAAAACATTTTTTAATGTTGAAAAATTTGAGTACAAAACACTTCTTAAATGTCTTTATTTTTAAAATCACTTAAAAAAAAAGAAGGGGAAACATGTGTAACTCATGTCACACACAAATAGCAAATTTTCTCAATATATGATGAGTTCCTAAAAATACGTTTTTAAAAAACAATCACTCAATAGAAAAATGAGCAAAGGATATGAATAGAGATCAGATTGAATTACATATTTTTTAAATAAATCAAAAATGTTCAACCACATTGAGAATGCAATTTGAATGACAATGACATGTTATTATTTACCTATTTCATTGACAAGCATTAAAAATGATACCATGCTGTGTTACAGAGGGTAGATACAGGGTATCAGGCATCCTCATACAATGTTATTGTAAGTATAAATTGAAACAACTTCCATAAAGAATGTATTGATTATTTATTTCTACATAAAAAAAAAATTACCCCCGAACTTAGAGTCTTAAAACAACAGTAAACATTAATTTTCTCTGATAGTTTCTCTGGGTCAGAAATTTAGAAGCAGTTTAGGCTTGACAATTCTGGCTCTGGGCCCCTTACGAGGCTTCAACCAAAGAGTTAGGGCTGCAATCATGTTAAGGCTTGACTAGGGCGGAATGATCCACTCTTTCGTTTTGTTTTGTTTTGTTTGTTTGTTTGTTTGTTTGAGGGCAGTGTCACTGGCCCTCATATGTGGGACCGAACCTGGGCCGCTGGCTTCCCAAGCCAGCGCTTAACCACCGCGCCACTCGGCCCGCCCTGGAATGATCCACTCTTAAATGTGGTCCACGTACTTGGCTAGTGAAAGGGACCAAACGTTTGCCAACCTAAAACTGCCCTTTGGGATATAAATTTTAAGCTGTTTATTAAGAATAAAAAAAAACTCAGAAAGAACGTTTAACCCTCCCCCTTTCCTGCCCAAGAGACTCAGATGGAAAGACCTGCTCCAGGGAGGAACTCTTCGCGGAATCAACTTGGCTAATTTGAATTAAGTATGGCACACAGGAAGGATCTAAGCTAGGGCCTGTTAGCTAGATCGCCCGCTATGTCCCATTGTTTCTGGGTTACCTACCATCTGTGTTCCACTCTAAATAAACTACCTGTATATTGCCTATTTCCTTTGAAATCTCAGACTTTTATCCCCTTTCTCCTTTGTCCATAATGACATATAAACCTCAAATGCCCAATGTGTTTGGGATCTCATATGACATCCTTGGCATGTCCGTCTCTATAAACTTTGGACACTGTCTCCTGTTAATCTGTCTCTATTAATTTTATTATTAGTCCAGTTATAAAAACTTAGAAGGTGGAAGGGAAAATATTTTAGCTCCCACACGAGCAATGTGGCGCTACCTGCTGGTGGAAATCCTCAGTTCCTCTAAATCAGCCTCTCCCAGGGCTGCATACGTGTCCTCGTGAAGTGGCGGCTGGGCTCCCTTAAGGCCGGAAATCCAAGGAAAGCAAGGTGGACATTGTGATGGCTTTTATGGCCCAGACTCTGCAGTCATGTAGCATGTTCTCAGTATCCTATTGGTCACATAGGTCAGCACTGTTCAAGGTGTGCGGGGGCTGCATAGGAGGACATATTTCAGGAGAAAAGGATAACTGGGGGTCTTCTTCGAAGCTGGCTACCACAGGGCACAATTTGGAAAATGTATTTCAATATGAAAATTTCACATAAATTCTGAAACCAAAATTCTACTTCTAGTTATCATTCAGATATAGTCAAATGTACAAAAGAATATTTTCATATTAGCATTTTTAGCAATCACAGAAAACTGAAATAATCTAAATGTTTATCAATAAAGGTCTGACTAAATAAATTACAATGGGTCTTTACAAACTGATATATATGTATGTTAAAGGAATAGGGTACCTTAGATAAGCTCCACAAGAAAATAGCAATAGCACTGTCTTTGGGAAAAGAAAGTAGTGATCAAGGTGACAAGGGAAGATGGGGAAATTAATTTTTCCATGAGTACTCTTCCATACATTTCATATTTTGTAACCATGCAAAAGAGTCATCTACTTTGAGGGCCGGCCGAGTGGCGCATTGGTTAAGCGCTGGTTTTGGGATGCCAGCGGCCCCGGTTCGGATCCCACATGAGGGCCAGTGACACTGCCCTCTACAGCTAACGACAGCTCCACCTGGAGCTGGGCTGTGCGAGCCCCGGTGATGTTGTGGGCTGCAGCCCCTGCTGCAGTGGGCTGCCATAGGCTACAGTGAGTGGCCCGCAGCCAGCGTGAGCGGCTGGCAGCCAGCATGAGCTGCCAATAGCCGCAGTGAGCGACATCCAGAGGCCAGCGACCGATCTGCCTCATCCGGGAAGAGCGCAATGACGATACCAAGTGAAGCAACATCCTCCGCAACTAAACTGGGGAACAAAAAGACAGCAACTTGTCTGTTCCCCTTCCCCGATTCCCCAACGCTGTTCCCCTCCGCCAATTCCCCAATAAAATCTTTAAAAAAAAAAAAAAGAGTCATCTACTTTGAGAAAGTACAAAAAAAAATACATAACTGCTGTAATCTTTGTAAAACTACTTATTTTTGCAAGCAAATGTGAGTTGGGCTCCACTGAATCTTTATGGCTTGTTATTTTGTCTTTTTGTGATATACTAATCAATTTGTTATCATTACCATCTACATTATTTGGACTTTTAACTTGATTCTTCCCTGAGATTTCAGGCTCTTGAGTGTACTGATTATCTGGCAGATTTTGTATCCCCAAATATTCCTAAGCATGATAGCAAGCGCATAGAAAGTGCTCAGTGAGTATTTGTTTAAACCAGGGTTTCCGAACTTCAGCAATACTAATATTTTGGGCCAGGTAAGTTTCTATGGTAAGGGGTTGTTCTGTGCATTGTATGATGTTTAGTTGCATCCCTGGACTATTTCTTCTAGATGCCAGTAGAACACTCTAAAGTCATGGCAAACAAAAATGTCTCTAGACATTGTCAAATGTCCCCTAAAGGGTAAGAATCATCCCCAGTTGAGAATCATTGATTTAAAGTAATCACATAGCCAATCTTGAGAAGTGGCTACAGCATTTAAAAACAGATTTTTAAGCAAGACTTAGTATATATATTTTACTACAACATAATAAGTTGGTATCTACTATTATTATAAGTGAAATAAGAGTTGGAATATGTTATATCCTATAAACTAAACAAAGACTGATCTTTAATAATACTTTTGTCATTATTCATTTATTATTAATTGTTCCTTGTTATTTTATATTCAGAAAAACCTTGAATAGGAATGTAAACAATTTAGATTTGCTCATTTAGTGAAACAGGATGATTTGCAACATGATCAATGATGACTTATAGGTGAGGTACCACCATTTTCCCCCCCTTTCTTCCAGATGACAATAAGGATAGTAAAAATTATCAGTACACCAATGGTATGATTTGGAGTAAATACTCCATTCTTTGATCACTTCATCAAATAGGGACTAAGCTATAAACTATGTAAAGATTAATTATTCTAGCCAAAGTGTTAGTTCTGGATGATTTCTTTTAATTGATAACCAATGATTTACACACTAGAAATTTTCATCTGTGAAATTGGATAAAGAGCTTCACAGTGAGAATGACAGACAGAGTAACACTAACGATATCTAGCACAGATCACTGTCATCTCACCTACAGCATTACTGGGGAGAAAGGAGCTCTATAACACATGGGTGAAGGAATTAACAAATCTCTTCTTGTCTTTAAGATTGTCATTTGGTCATTGAAAGTTTTTGTGGTACTGATTATTTCTCATCTCTCCTACTCAGCTCATTTTTCCCCTTGGTTTTCTAACAACAGGAGAAAGAAGAAATGAAAAAATAAGGGGAGGGAGAGAGTAGGAGGAAGGGGAGGAAGAAGGTAGGGGAATAAAGAAGAAAGGTAGTAAAGGAAGAATAGAAGGAAATTTTTCTGTGATGAACAAAATTGCCACACATCTCTATTCTACAAGATAAAAATTAAACTAGTGGCCTACTGTTATATCTTCTTTTTCTTTAATTCCACCAAAACACAATGTAGCCAACATCTACAAAGCCGATTTTGAAAAATACTTCAGAAATTTAATTAGCTAAACGACCATGTTTATTTTATTTCCATATTGTAGTTTTAAAAATATAAAGGAACACTATAGACAGACTTCCTGGTGTTGTTCAGCCGAACTTCAAACAATATTGTCTTAAAACCTAAAAACTCTGCACAACTGAAGCCTACGTAACTTTGCTGGCTGATCTCACCCCAATAAATTTTAATAAAGAAAAAAAGCAAAACTAAAAATTCCTACTTCCTTTCATTCTACATTGACAGGGCCTGGGCACGTTCAGGCACGCACAAGCGGAAGCCCGGAACAGGAGACCCGGGTATCCAAACATGTGCAGCCTGGGGTACAGGACATGACCGTGGAGCCTTCCCTGCAGGCGCCAGGGCTCCGGTTACATAAGCCCTTCTGTAAGCATGATTGGCACTTGCAGGAGGCAGCATGCGCACTCCCATGTGCTCTCCTCCCCCAAAACCTCTATATAATGGTTGCTATTGCTGATTAAACCCGCTGGTTCCTCCTCATGTTGGCTCCGCGTGCCTTTTTTAGGCTGGGCATCTCACCGCCTTAACCTCCCCTGAAACCCCCACCCACCCACCCACCTCCAGTGACAACATAAATGCATTGCTTTTTCTTATCTGTCCTGATACCTGAATATTGGCCACCAAATCCCATATGGTTTTATACGTCTACCAACAGCTCCAGTACTTTAAAAAACAGCTAAAGGTATTTTCAATTTAAAAAAAAAAAAAATGGGGTCGGCCTAGTGGCGTGGTGGTTGGGGGCTGCCTTGGAAAGCCAGCGGCCCCGGTTTGGGTCCCACATATGAGGGCCAGTGACACTGCACTCAATAAAATATAAAATAAAATAAAATAAAATAAAATAAAATAAAATAAAATAAAATAATAAAATAAAATAAAATAAAATAAATAATAAAATAAAATAAAATAAAATAAAAAAGTTTCTTCTAATCCTAATCTGACTAGAACGCAATATATGAAAATTAGGTACCATTTTTAATGCTAACTCCATTTTATTTGTACCATTACTGCATAAGAGTTCATCTAGTTAAAACAAAACATAAGCAAACAGTGTGGTTATCTAGTTATTCATTATTTCATATTAACTTAGACCATAATTAAAGCATATTATTATACATTATTTATAGATTTAAAAGGCTACTAATTTTATAGCTTGTCTGTTGATCAAGCAAGAAGAAGACATTATAAACTCATACTATCAAGGTAGGTCGTATGTATAATAACTACAAATTCACAAAGACTCCACAATTCAGTATTTTGAATGACTGGTCATTCATCAAGCTTTAAAGACAAAATAATCAATCAAGAAGGAGTATGGTTCGTGTGGTTTCAGGTACGAATATTACATTTTCTCTGTAAAATAAATGTTATTTCACAGGAAATAATAATGTCTACAATATGATTAATATCAGATGAATTGATCTTAGAATTTTGATGAAGCTAAGCAATAATGTTTATATTGATGAAGCTATATCTAATTTTTGTCTAAAAATCCCAATTTATCTTTTCCCAAGGAAAAAATTGACATATTCATTGGATCTTCAAAGACAAATACTCTTGGTATAATAAACATCTGTCCATTTTCCATTGTAATTTCTCTAATGTTAATTTGAGCCAAATGAAAGAAATTGCAATTTTTGCAATTTCATACTGTTCAACCTAACTGAGTAAGAAAACAAAGGAACTGAAATAGGAGAGACAAAGAAAGAATATGTAAAGGAGAATGCTGGATTAGTAAAGATAGCCAATCCTCTTTAATTGTATTATATTCAAATTATTTTAAAGGCAACTTGGGAATTACAAAAAAATATTAACATGCAAATGGCTCTTTCACTTGGAAAAACTTACATAAAGCATTATAAAGTTTAAACAATCAGTGTACATGTGACAAGTGAATTTTATACTTTAACTTGATGTCATAATTGGTCATTTAATTCATAAAAGATTAATAAATTAAAACATTCTTCTCAACACTGAATAATTAATGTATAATTCTGATTATAATTTACAGATATTAGCAATGTATTTGCCAAAAGAAGAGATTCTTTATTTTTTCTTTAAAAGTTGACAGTGTCAAGGCTTTATCATTCTCACATGACTTTGATTTTAAAATCATGTTGTAGGAACTAGTAGATGGACTATGACACTTTACACCTGACGCTGCTCTAGCTTAAAACCTAGGGAGCAATCTGGCACAGGTTTGCTAAGAATATCAATATTTATAATGAATTCTAGGTAATAAATCAACTATATAATTCATACATTTCAAAGGATGTAAAGGTCAATCATCTATGGTGATTTAGGATATTAATACTGACCTGAGAAAAACAAAACTGATGAAAATACCACTTAGCTCAGCTTCAGTTTGATAACTTATAAAATTGGCATAATATCCAGACTAAGTGAAACATAAGCAGGCAATTTGGAAATATTGCCTAGATTAAGGTTCTTACAGTACAGAACTTTAAAGTCCTCAAAGCCCACAGTGTAGGGTGTAGGACATTAATTAGTATAAACATCATTGACCACATTTTCTGTTTGAATAATCAATTTGGGTATTCCTCTAAGGGGCAGAATCACCTGGCAATTTAGGCTGAGAGAATTGCTCAGCAGCTTGCTGCGTTGTCTAGGTACTAGTACTATCACATTTTAGTTGCCACATAATACAGTACAGTTCATTATAGGCACCATGCTATACCCTACATCCCCAGAACTTACTCATCTTATACCTGGAAGTTTTCACCCTTTGACCAACATCTCCCCAATCCCTCCCACCTCCTCTGGTCCCTGGCAAATACCATTCTACCATCTATTTCTATGAGCGCAGCATTTTTACATTCCACATATAAATGACAACTCAGTATTTGTCTGACTTATTTCACTTAGTATAATGCCCTCAAGTCCCATCCAGAGTGCCACATCAGAGTTCCTTATATCTGAATAATATTCCATTACGTATACATACCACATTTTCTTTCTTTTATTAATAAAATTTTTGTTAAATTTATTGGGGTGACTTTGGTTAGTAAAATTATATAGGTTTTAAGTGTACAATCCTATAACACATCATCTATATATTGCATTGTGTGTTCACCACCCAAAGTCAATTCTCCTTCCATCAGCATACATTTGACCCCCTTTACCCACTTTTATCTCCCCTCCTCCGTTACCCTCTGGTAACCACTAAACTATTATCTGTGTCTATGAATTTTTGCTTATTTGTTTATCTTGTTTGTTTATTAATTTCCGTTTTCTATCCTACATATGAGTGAAATCATATAGCTCTAGACTTTTCACTTAATGACCACAAATACATGGAATTTTCTTTTACGTAAACTTAATGGTGACCACACACACACACACATGTGCACATACACACACGCACACAAATCTACAACTGAGACACATGACATAAAAAGAGAGTAAAGAGAGGGGGAAAAAAATCATAGAATACCACCAAACTAAAATAACAGACAGAAAACACTAGAGACACCAAGCTAACAGAAAAAAAAAGGTAACATGTCTATAGGGAATCTTCATATAATCACCCTAAATGCACATTGTCTAAATTTACCAACAAAAAGACACAGAATAGCAGACTGGAAAAAAAAAAACAAAAAACCAATCATCTGCTGCCTTCAAGAGACACATGTCAGCTGTAAGGACAAATATAAACTCAAAGTGAAAGCATGAAAAATGATACCCCAAACAAATGACATCCAAAGAAAAACAGGTTTATCCATATGTATATCTGACAAAATAGACTTCAAGGTTAAAAAAGGTAACAAGAGACAAAGATGGACATTTCATAATATTGAAGGGAAGAATACATCAAGAAGATATAACACTTACTTAAACTAGCCTCGACAAATATAAGAAGATTGAAATCATACCAGGCATATTCTCTGACCACAATGCTTTGAAATTGGAAATCAACTACAAAGGAAAGTAGGGAAAACCACAAATATGTGGAGATTAAACAATATGCTACTAAAGAATGACTTGGTCCCAAAGAAGAAATAAAAGGAGCACTCAAAAGATGGAGAAAGGGGAAGGCCAAGTGGCTTGTTGGTTAAGAGTTGGCTTGGGAGCGCAAGCTCTGAGCAGCAGGGCCGCCAGTTCAGATCCTTCATGGGCCAGTGACACCACACTCTCTACAGTTAAGATGGTGAACAACAGCTTGACCTGGAGCTGTGCAGCCATGAGTCACCAGCAATGGCATACGCTGCAGCCCCTGCTGCAGTGGGCTGCCATGAGTTGCTATGAGTGGCCGGCAGCCGGCGTAAGCTGCAGTGAGCAGCCATCCAATGGCCAGAGACCGACTGCCTCACCCAGTAAGAGCGCAATGATAATACCAACATGGACCAGTGAAGCAACGTCCTCCTCAACTAGACTGAAGAATAAAAGAACAGCAACTTGTCTGTTCCCTTCCCCCGATTCCCCAATAAAATCTTTAAAAAAAAAAAAAGGATGGAGAAAGAAATGAGAATGAAAATACTGAGTATCAAAACTATGAGGATGCTGCAGAAGTGGTAATAAGAGGGAAGTTTATATCATTACAGGCCTATCTCAAGAAACAAAAAAAATCTTTGATCTTTCCCCTGACTCTAGACTACCCTACATCTCCACTTGATGATGAACAGCTATGCCAAAATTAACATGTTAAAAAATTCTTATTCCCCTTTCATAATCCCCAGCCATATCTACATCTCCATTTCAGTTTATGATACCACAGTTCACACTGATCTCAGGGCAAAATCCTTCTTGTCATCTGTGATTTACCTCATCACTCCACCTACTATATCCAATCCATCAGTAGGTGTAGTTAGCTCAAACTTCAAGTTACAAATCTACCCGCTTAATCACATGTACTACTCACCATCCTAGTCATGAAACGCCTTCTTATAGGTTTCCCAACACTGGCTCCCTGAATACTTGGCACAGTAAACAGAATTACATTTAAAATAATAATGAGAGAGAGCAAGAGAGAAAAAAATATGGAAAAAGAATGGCGGGCTGGCTGAGGGACGTGGTGCTTAAGAGCTGGTTTGGGACACCAGCAGTCCTGGTTCGGATCCCACATATGAGGGCCAGTGACACTGCCCTCTAAATAAATAAATAAATAAATAAATAAATAAATAAATAAATAAATAAATAAAATAAAAGAAGGTTAAGAATGGCAAGGAGGATGACAGAGAAAAGCAGAAGGAAAGGAGGAAAGTGGAGGAGAGAAGAGAAAGTTCAGGAGAATGAGATGTACATGAAAGAGAATGTGAAAGAGAGAGAGAGAGGGAAAGTGAGAGAAAGAGATAGAGAGAGAGAGAGAAGGAGAGAAAGGATTGGGGGAAATTGAGAACTAGAATGGATAATTAAAGAAAGATGAGATTTAAGAGAGAAGGAAAAGACATAATGGAGTCATCCTTCTTTCTCTTTTTTCTACCTTCCATACTAATCAGCAAATTCTATTGATCCACCTTCATAATCTATGTGAAATCTGTTCATTTAATCACCACCTCCATCACCATTTCTCTAATACGAACCATGCCTCTTGCCTGGACTACTTTTAACGCTTCTTGATTAACAACTGGCTTGTGCTCTGGATGTACCCACAATCTATTTGTCACATACCAGCCATAGTGATTCTTTCAAAATGTAAATCTATGATATCATTTCTGTGCTCTCAATCTTCCAATGGCTTTCCACTATATTAAACAAATAATAACAGTACTTGATTAGCTGAACCCATGCTAGTTCTCTGACCTTGGTTCCCATTACTGCCCCCCTTGCTCACTCTTCTCTGGACACACTGAATAACCCCAAGGCTGGAACATGCCTCACACCTTCCACTTCATACCCACTGCTTTTCCTCTGTCAGATGTTCTTCCTCCAGAAAACCACATAGCTGGCTCCCGCTCTTTAATTGGGTCCCTGCTGGAATACTATTTGTTATCTTTTTTTTTTTAAGATTATATTGGGGAATCGGGGAAGGGGAACAGACAAGTTGTTGTCTTCTTGTTCTTAAGTCTAGTTGTGGAGGACATCGCTTCACTGGCCCATGTTGGTATCGTCATTGCGCTCTTCCTGGATGAGGCAGATCGGTCGCCGGCCTCTGGATGGTCGCTCACCGCGGCTATTGGCAGCTCACGCTGGCGGCCGCCCACTCACTGTGGCCTTTGGCAGCCCACTGCAGCAGGGACTGCAGCCTACACTGTCGCCAGGGGCTTGTACAGCCCAGCTCCAGCTGGACATGTTGTTAGCTGTAGAGGGCAGTGTCATTGGCCCTCATATGTAGGATCTGAACCGCGGCTACTGGCGTCCCAAACCAGCTCTTAACCAATGCGCTACTCTGCCGCCCCTTGGTATCTTAGTATATTGATCTATGCTGGGTTGTTTTGTTTTTTTTTTGAGGGCCATGTCACAGGCCCTCATATGTGGGACCCGAACCGGGGCCGCTGGCATCCCAAGCCAGCTCTTAACCACCGTGCCACTCGGCCGGCCTGCAATGCTGGTTTTTTTTTTTTTTTTTAAAGATTTTATTGGGGAATTGGCGGAGGGGAACAGCGTTGGGGAATCGGGGAAGGGGAACAGACAAGTTGCTGTCTTTTTGTTCTTCAGTTTTAGTTGTGGAGGATGTTGCTTCACTGTTGGTATCGTCATTGCGCTCTTCCCGGATGAGGCAGATCGGTCGCTGGCCTCTGGATGTCGCTCACCGCGGCTATTGGCAGCTCACGCTTGGCTGCCAGCCGCTCACGCTGGCTGCGGGCCACTCACTGTAGCCTATGGGGGCTGCAGCCCACACCATCACCGGGGCTCGCACAGCCCAGCTCCAGGTGGAACTGTTGTTATGCAATGCTGGTTTTTGATCAGTCTTCCATACTCTACAAGTTAAGACCCATGAAGACAAGGACCTGTTTTGTTTACTTTTGTTTTCCTACTATCTAGAACAGTGCCTAGCACATAGTAGGTATTCAATAACTATTTATTGAATGAATGCATGAAAACAATTAATCTGGACTTATTTCTAAACCTCCATCTACCTGTTAGCATGAGAACATATAAGATAAATACACCTAATATCCAAATTCACTTAAACTTAGGCAGAGCCAGCATTTATAAAAGTCTCTTCAAGTTATATAGTTGCTCATTTGGACAAAATACTAGGTCTTCCAATTGCCTGCTGCCATTCTCCATGTCTCTCCCTAAAATGGTGAATAGGGACATAAGTGACATAATAGGTGAATAGGGACATAGGTGACATAATAAGACTTACATAACCATGAGGCAATGAGAGGTTGCCCTTAGCCCGTAAATTTAATGTCTTTTGGCCAGAATATTTTCTGCAAATATTGTTTCTTGTATGATGTTTGTTTCTTCATACTATCTATAGTTGACTTATTTTTATCACAGGAAATATCTGAACTATAAATATTTGTATTTGTATAGATAATAAGCTATATTTTGGTCAGAAGTAGCTGTGTGTTGCATATGGTTTGTTATAAAATATTAAGTAGAAACTTGATGCTGATTCTTGGTCTTAAAGAAGCTTGTAAATGAACTGAACATGTTCATAGATATTGATTCTGCAGAAAGTATCCCTGAAACTTTGATTTGTGAATATCTCAACTTGTTTAGAAGGAAGAAAATGAGTCAGTGTGCATTTTGGAGATTATATGATGATGAATATTAATGTTTGGATTTTTCTTATTTAAAAAATGCATACAATATGTTACTATTTAAATCATGAACTTATTTTATGATCAAAAGTATATCAGAGAAAATTTTGCTCTGATCACATTGTCCGCCTCAGTATAAATATTTTGATTTCTAACATAAGGAAATGTTTTCTCTTTAAGATAAATTAATTTATCCTTTGAAGATAAGCTTTCCCTTTTGTAATATTAAAAAACAAACAAACACAATAATCTACCTTGCTTTAATGGATCAGAGCTGGGCAATGTGTGTACTGACCTAGAAACAAGGAATGGGGCTTTTACAATCCTATCACATTTGTTTAGATGGTGTTTTGAAAACCACCTCAAATCTTATCTTTTCCTTTATAAGAGCAAGCAAAGCTATAAAAATGGGGCTCAGCAGCAAAGTAACTGACAACCTCATCCATCCAAAATCTCCAGATTCTTCTACCTTGGGACCACATAAAGGGTGATTGGTGCCATTTCCATTTTTTGCCTTGCTTCCACTACATCTAATGAATGGGTTTTGTACTTTCCTACGAAGTAGTGTCAAAGAGTTCTTAATTCATATGATGTTGGTGACCAAGGAAGAACTGGAATAGAATTTCTGTAATTAATCTCCAGAGTTCACCCACAACAGATAAATACAAAAAAGCTATCCAGAAACCATGAGTATTACAGAGTAGGGAAGAAAAGAAGATGAGTGAGAGAGGAAAAATGTGATTAAACAAAGGAAATAACAAGGGTCATAACTCGGTTTCCAAAGGTCTACAAAAGACACTGTGATACTTTTAAAGACTTTGGACAAAACAGAAGCACCTAGCAGAACAGCAGCAACTGTAATTTATGTAAGACAAATGTCACCAAAGAATAAAGACTAACTAAAAATATTAATATTTCTATTTTTGTCAATGTCTAAGATAACGTATAAATGTGTGAGTTCTTCACCTTTGTTCTCATCATTAATTCCTAAAGTTGTTAGTAACAACTTTTTCAATAGTGTTTCAAACTGTGATTGATTTGACAACTAATTCCAGAGTAGAGTGGTCATTGAATCACTTCATATATAATGCTGTTGTCCAAATAATGCTGAACTTAAGACAAGTCATTTACATAATTGGTCTCCCTTTGTAAGAATGCTCTAAACTGACTGATGTATTTAAAAATTTAGAATAAATGGTCAGTAATTAAGTATTTTAATTTGGTTAATTGCCACGGGCTGACAGCATCCTAGTGTCTGACAAGGCCACATTGAAATAAAGATCCACACTCCGAACTGGATGTCGGGGTGCTGCCTTATGGTTGGTCATGTAATATCTCCTTTCTCTATGAACCCATGTGCCTTTCCTCCACATCAGATCCTATAGGAGACAGTACCTTCACTGCATTTATGGCAAGTTCCTGGGGTACCCTGATGATAGCTGGCTGTGTAAGTCAATGATGGGGCAAGATTTCCTAAAGATAAGGAAACTCCCTAAAATAGGCTACAGTCCAAGTGGACCCCAGGACTGAGAAATAGGGGACTCAAGCCCCTTGGAAACTGAGGCTCAGGCCTCTGGTCACATGGACAAATCCTGTCTGTGAAAAACAGATAGTATCTGTGAGAAACTGGTGTTATCATCAGTCCTTGAGCTTACTTGCCTATACAGTTGTGAAACGTTTCCTTGGAGACCAGGAGACCAAGGTCTCTTGGCCATGAGAGTTCTGATAAGAGACAACTTACTGACCATGAGTTATTTTAATTAACAGCCTTGTTTTAACTCTTTGCTTTGTACATTGCTGTAGCAACAGATACTGAAGCTTTGACTGAGAAACAGATGTTCGCCTCTATTACAATAATATGCAGCTAGTTCTTTGTAGGATAGGAAAAGTTTGAGACTCCTTTTGCTACTAAGTATTATAATCACATAGAAATAGTTTTTTGCCCTAAACTCAGCCACTGCTAGACTCTTGGCAATGACTCAAGCATGTGCCCTGTAAGGTAGTCATGGTAACCACTCTTTAGATGATAAGGAAAATCCTTGAATGGGCCGGGCCACAGTGTACCCGGGAAAGATACAATTACAAAAAGGTAAAAGTTCTGAGAAAGAGAAAACATCACAATCATGTGAAACATAACTTGTAATTGAGATAATGGTCAGAAGCCCCTATAAAAGGGGCCAGGCTTTAACAATAAAGTGTGTGTGTGTGTGTGTGTGTGTGTGTGTGTGTGTGTGTGTGTGTGTGTGACTTCTGTGAACCTCTTTCCAGTGTCTCCCTCTTTCTTTCTCCTCGCTGACACCGTCCCACCCGAGGGAACCCCTGGTCCTCGCAGGGGCTGGACCCCACAGTTAATAACCCTAAATATATAATTGCTACCAAATCTCTTCATATTAACACATTAGCAAGTGAGTACTCTAATAATTTTTGGAATTTTAATTTTTTTCAATTTTGGTTTTTCAGCAGATTTACCATAGATAGACCTTCAAATACACAATTTAGCAGAGTGTTCATTTGACCAGTTGCCATGTCAGTTACATGTATGTTTTCACATGTCAGACACAAACAAAGCTCGGATTCTCAGCTTTATACCAGATGAGTGAGCTGTCCCATAACCACATCATAAAACACCTCTAGGAATTGAGTTCTTATATAGAGTTTTTCTACAATGATCTGAACAGGTAATTCCAGATACATAGCACTTTAAGGCAGAGGAAACATCCAAAGTATAGAAAAGTATATTTTAATAGGCATTTCATTTAAAAATACATGAGTTTAAGAACCTTTAGCAGTTTTTAAATGACAATAATATGCCTCCTAAAGTCAGAGAAGGAATTTATATAATACATACAAATGCATGCATTAAATTTTCAATGCATGCATTGAAAATTTATCTATATCACTATTCTTTTTTTTCCACTTACAAAGAATTATTTGGACTATAGTTTATCTTCGAACCAAAAATATGATATATTCGTTGCACATTTGATTATTCTTCCATTTCAGCCTTATATTTTTACTACTAATGATAACTACTAATCTAAGGGGAGAAGAAGTAAAGTAAAATTTTAAACTGTTGCATATATTATTATTTTACATAATATTTTAAGGTTGGGAAACCAAATTTTACTCTACAGTCAAATAATTATGAGGAAAAAAGGCAAATTATGTTATGATTAAAAATTTTCATGTGAAAACTATCGGTATGCTGACTTGACAGGAAAATTGTACGTGGCCTCCTCGTACTTGACTATGCATCCAAATGACTTAACCGAATGTGCTAGAATGCACTTAGTAGATCTAGGCTATGGTCTGAGATCAGCATCTCTAACAAGTTCTGGTGATGCCAACGCTCAGAGACCATGGAACATGAGTAGCAAGGGGAGATTTTGGGTAATTCCCAACACACTGTATTTTAACTACTGTAAATGTTATCCTTTTACAGGTCATGTTAACCTCCTAAATAGTAATCTAAATTGGTATTTGTTCTTGATAGAAGTTGAAGTTACTACCCAGCTCACACTGATCCTTCCAGTGGCCTTAGTACTGGTAGCATTTCCCATCCACCTCCACCCGCCACAGGATATTGATCCAATTACAGACACCTGATCCACAAGGACAACAAGATTATTTCTGGGAGATTATTAAATTTAGTCACTTTAACGGCAGCTCCTCAAAAGGTCTCAGTCTCTGATGCTGGGTCCTTGCCGCTGCCTTTGTGCCTGGCTTTCTGAAGCTTAGTTGATCAATTTGTATTTTAACCCATGAAGTAGCTTCAATACCCTTCCCAATAAATCCTCCTCTTAATTTGTTACTCAGAGTTGAATTTTGTTGCTTGCCATCAAATGAACAACAATAGCACAATTTTTCAAGTAAGGATCAAAATGTAATTCTTAAAAACATCTCCTCTACTGAATACCACAAAAAATAAGAAGTGCCGCTGTGCTGTCCAATAGAGTAGCAATGAGGCACATGTGACTATTTAAATTTAAATAAATTAAAATTAAAGGAAAATACAACTCATTTCACCGTCTTCTCACTACCCACATTTTAAGTGTTCTATACCCATATGTGTGGCTAGTGTCTATGACATTAGATGGAGCAGATAAAGGCTATTTCCATCATTGCAGAAAATTCTATGAGAAAGCACTGTCTAAAGACTGGGCTTCATTAAATTAATGAGGGTCTGTGGGTTTGGCAATGTCTGGAAAAGCATTACTCAAACATGGGAAGAAATTCCTTCACTGACCATTGTATTAAGAACATATTTATAAACCATGCCTCTAAGTTCTAATTTTTCTTTTCAGAAAGAGACTTTCATAAGCTAACTGCACATTCCTCTAGGAATGCTATGACATTCTTGACCTGATTTCTATGGCTCTTTGGTCAGTAAGTTAATCCAACCCTTATATTCATTAGTAAACCACATACAGTTATTACTTGATAAAACTAATTTCCATTTATATGATAAAAATTAAGTCTACAACAGGGATTATAAATGACTAAAACAGAAAAACCATTGAAGTACTGGATAACAAATGCTAATTAATTCATCATGCATATTCACATTAAGTAAAAATGTTAAAATGAGGCCATTCTCAAAGATGTTAAAACCAATCAGCCTTAGAGAGTCATTCAGACTAACGAGGAGGGGCTCAAAGGCCATTCACCATCCATTGGCTGGGCAATGATGTGTTTCATGGACAGTATGAGAGATCATTTTCATATATTATTTTATTTATATCTAAAGTCATATGTTATAATATATTTCTATATTATCTGCACAGAAAAAGCAAAATATTACAATATTAATGTTAGAGACTAAATATTTACTATACCAACCTCTAATGAAAGCATACCATTAACCCTATAAAGGGGAAAGGAGACCACAGGTACACATATATTAATACATTCATGCACACATAGATAGATATATCTACAAATCTTGAGTCAGGCTCTGATTTGCCTGAATCTCCAACCCTGTGCTGGGAAGACATAAAAATAAAAACAGGCACTCTTTTTTGTTTTTTCTTGCTTTCAAACTATACCAAACTATTACCAAGAAGTAATAATCACTTTTTAAAATCCCCTTATTAATAAAAGTAATAACAAGTTAGAGTCTATATCCATGTATAAACATGGCATTGTAAGAAAACCCACAATATTCTGAAGTAAATTTACAGTGACAAACACTTACAGGTGGATGTTTTCTCTAACAACTTATAAAGCAACTCTTTTTCTGCATGACACTTTATTTATTTTTTAATATTTTATTTTATTTTTAATTAGTTTCAGGTGTACAACACAGTGCAATAGTTATACATTTTACCCCTCAAAGTGACAACCCCCCACCCCCAATACACCACCCCACTTCCCCCCCATATCATATATATCTATTACTCTTCCTCTGACTCTCTTCCACAGTATAATCCACATCCCGTGACTATCTATATATATTCAATTACAGTAGGTATACCACCTCCGCTTTAGTAATACAGTGCAGTGATCAAACCTCTACTCTATCCATGAAATGGTCTCCCTAACAAGACCTATGATTATCTGACATTCCACAGAATATTTACAACATTATTAATTATATTCCCCAAACTGTTTTTCCTATCCCAGTAGCAATATTGTAGTTGCCTATTTTTGCTGTCTAATCCCTTCCCCTTCTCCCTCATCCCCATTCCTCTCCAAATTAGCAACCCTGATTTTTCCTCTATATCTATGAGACAGTTTCTGTTTACTTTGCTCATTCATACAGTTTTTCAGATTCCACATATGAGTGAGATCATATGGTATTTGTCCTTCTCTGACTGACTTATTTCACTCAACATTATAGTCTCTAGGTCCATCCATATCATTGCAAATGGCACGATTTCATTCTTCCTTATAGAGGAGTAATACTCCATTGTATAAATATACCACAGTTTCTTAATCCAGTCATCTACTGACGGGCATTTTGGTTGTTTCCAAGTCTTAGCTATTGTAAATTGTGCTGCTATGAACATAGGGGTGCATAACTTTTTTTGAATAAGTGTCTTGGTTTTTTCAGGATAAATACCTAGGAGTGGAATTGCTGGGTCAAACGGTAGCTCTATTTCCAGTTCTTTGAGATACCTCCATACTGACTTCCATAGTGGCTGCACCAATCTGCAGTCCTACCAACAGTGCAGCAGGGTCCCCTTTTCCCACAGCCCCGCCAGCACTTCTTGTTTGTTGATTTGTTGATGATAGCCATTCTGACTGGAGTGAGGTGGTATCTCATGGTGGTTTTTATTTGCATTTCCCTAATGACCAGTGAGGTTGAACTTTTTTTCATATGCCTGTTGGCCATCTGTATGTCCTCTTTAGAGAAATGTCTCTTCATATCTTCTGCCCATTTTTTAATTGGGTTGTTTGTTTTTTTGGTGTTGAGTTTCATGAGTGTTTTATAAATTTTGGATATTAACCCCTTATCAGGTATATCGTTGGCAAATATATTCTCCCATTCAGTAGGCTTCCTTTTTGTTTTATTAATGGTTTCCTTTGTTGTGAAAAATCTTTTAAGTCTGATATAATCCCATATGTTCATTTTTTCTTTTACTTCCCTTGCCCGTAGGGATGTATCAGTAAAAATATTGCTCTGGGTAATGTCTGCAAATGTACTCCCTATATTTTCTTTTAGGATTTTTATGGTTTCAGGTCCTACATTTAAGTCTTTAATCCATTTTGAATTTGTTCTTGTATAAGGCGTAAGGAGATGATCCAGTTTCATTTTTTTGCATGTGTCAGTCCAATTTTCCCAGCACCATTTATTGAATAGACTATCTTTACTCCAGTGTAAATTCTTGCTTCCCTTGTCATAGATTAACTGTCCGTAAATGCCTGGATTTATTTCTGGGTTCTCTGTTCTGTTCCACTGATCGATGTGCCTGTTTTTCTGCCAATACCAAACTGTCTTGATTACTGTGGCCTTGTAGTAAGTTTTGATGTCTGGTAGCGTGATCCCCCCAACTTTGTTTTTATTTCTCAGAATTGCCGAGGCTATACTGGGTCTTTTATGATTCCATATAAACTTTAGGATTATATTTTCTATTTCTGTGAAAAATGCCCTTGGTAGTTTGACAGGAATTGCATTGAATCTATATATTGCTTTAGGCAGTATGGACATTTTAACTATATTAATTCTTCCTATCCATGAGCATGGTAGGTGTTTCCATTTATTTGTATCTTCTATGATTTCTTTCTTCAGTGTCTTATAATTTTCTGAGTACAGATCTTTCACTTCTTTGGTTAAATTTATTCCTAGGTATTTTATAGTTCTTGACGCAATTGTAAATGGGACAGTTTTCTTAATTTCTCTTTCCATTAGTTTATTATTGGTATATGCAAATGCCACTAATTTCTGAACATTGATTTTATATCCTGCTACTTTACTGAATTCGTCTATCAGTTCCAATAGTTTTTTGATGGAGTCTTTGGGGTTCTCTATATACAGTATCATGTCATCTGCATATAATGACAATTTTACTTCTTCCTTGCCAATTTGGATGCCTTTTATTTCTTTCTGTTGTCTGATTGCTGTGGCTAGAACTTCAAGCACTATGTTGAATAAAAGAGGAGAAAGTGGGCAGCCTTGTCTTGTTCCTGATCTTAAGGGGAATGATTTTAGCTTTTCCCCATTGAGTATGATGTTAGCTGTAGGTTTATCATATATGGCTTTTATTATGTTGAGATATGATCCCTGTATTCCCACTTTGCTAAGGGTTTTTAACATAAATGGCTGTTGGATTTTGTCAAATGCTTTTTCTGCATCTATTGAAATGACCATGTGATCTTTATCCTTCATTTTGTTGATGTGGTGTATCACATTAATTGATTTACAGATGTTGAACCAGCCTTGCGCACTAGGGATGAATCCCACTTGATCATGATGTATGATCTTCTTAATATATTGCTGAATTCTGTTTGCTAATATTTTATTGAGAATTTTTGCATCTATATTCATCAGGGAGATTGGCCTGTAGTTTTCCTTTTTTGTGATGTCTTTATCT
Organism: Aselliscus stoliczkanus; assembly: GCA_033961575.1. Classification (NCBI taxonomy): domain Eukaryota; kingdom Metazoa; phylum Chordata; class Mammalia; order Chiroptera; family Hipposideridae; genus Aselliscus; species Aselliscus stoliczkanus. The sequence continues at coordinate 26,377,898 of CM066740.1, read as the reverse complement.
GGTTTTGGAATCAGGGTGATAGTGGCTTCATAAAAAGAGTTTGGGAGCCTTCCCTCCTTCTGGATTTTTTGGAATAGTTTGAGAAGAATAGGTGATAGTTCTTTTTTGAATGTTTGATAAAATTCACTTGTGAAGCCGTCTGGTCCAGGGCTTTTGTTTTTTGGGAGCTTGTCAATTACTGATTCAATTTCCTTGGTAGTAATCAGGGTATTTAGCATATTGTTTAGCTTCCATTTATTTGTCAGCTTCCCGGATTTCTTATAATTGATTTCTAGTTTCATAGCATTGTGGTCAGAGAATACAGTTGAAATGATTTCAATCTGCTTAAATTTATTGAGACTTGTTTTGTGGCCTAACATGTGGTCTATCTTAGAAAATGTTCCATGTGCACTTGAAAAGAACGTATATTCTGTAGCTTTGGGAAGAAATGCTCTGAAAATGTCTGTTAAATCCAGCTGGTCTAATGTGTCATTTAAGGTTGCTGTTTCCACATTGATTTTCTGTCTGGAGGATCTGTCCATTAGTGACAGCGGGGTGTTGAAGTCCCCTACTATGATAGTGTTACTGTTGATCTCTGTCTTTATGTCGGACAATATTTGTTTTATATATTTAGGGGCTCCTATGTTAGGTGCATAGATGTTTACTAGAGTTATGTCCTCTTGTTGGATCGATCCCTTCATTACTATGAAGTGTCCTTCTTTGTCCTTTGTTATATTCTTCAATTTAAAGTCCATTTTATCTGATATAAGTATCGCTACTCCAGCTTTTTTTTTTTTTTTTAAAGATTTTATTGGGGAATTGGTGGAGGGGAACAGCGTTGGGGAATCGGGGAAGGGGAACAGACAAGTTGCTGTCTTTTTGTTCTTCAGTTTAGTTGCGGAGGATGTTGCTTCACTGTTGGTATCGTCATTGCGCTCTTCCCGGATGAGGCAGATCGGTCGCTGGCCTCTGGATGTCGCTCACTGCGGCAATTGGCAGCTCACGCTTGGCTGCCAGCCGCTCACGCTGGCTGCGGGACACTCAGTGCAGCCTACGGCAGCCCACCGCAGCAGGGGCTGCAGCCCACACCATCACCGGGGCTCGCACAGCCCAGCTCCAGGTGGAGCTGCCGCCAGCTGTAGAGGGCAGTGTCACTGGCCCTCACGTGGGATCCGAACCGGGGCCGCTGGCATCCCAAAACCAGCGCCCAACCAATGCGCCACTCGGCCGGCCCCAGCTTTTTTCTCAGTACCATTTGCATGAAATATTTTACTCCATCCCTTTACTTTCAGCCTGTATGAGTCTTTGGATCTGAGGTGATTCTCTTGTATACAGCATATGCTGGGGTCTTGCTTTCTTATCCATTCAGCCACCCTATGTCTTTTTATTGGAGCATTTAATCCATTTACATTTAATGTGATTATTGATAGGTGTGTATTTATTGCCATTTTGTTATTTGTGTTCGTAGTCTTTCATAGGTTGTTTTTCTCTTCTACTTAAAGAAGCCCTTTTAGCATTTCCTGCAAAGCTGGGTTGGTGCTAATGAATTCCCTTAACTTATTCTTTTCTGCAAAGCTCCTTATCTCGCCTTCGATTTGAAATGATAACCTTGCTGGATACAGCAATCTTGGTTGTAGGCCTTTATTTTTCATCACTTTGAAAACCTCCTGCCACTCCCTTCTGGCCTGCAAAGTTTCTGTAGAAAAGTCAGCTGATCATCTTATGGGGGTACCCTTGTAAGTAACTTGCTGCCTTTCCCTTGCTGCTTTAAGGATTCTGTCTTTGTCCTGAACCCTTGCCATTTTCACTATAATGTGTCTTGGAGTGGGCCTGTTTGGAATCATCCCGGTTGGAACTCTCTGCAGTTCCTGGGCTTGTATTTCAATGTCCTTTGCCAGGTTAGGGAAGTTTTCAGACATTATTACTTCAAATATATTCTCAATCCCTTGCTCCCTCTCTTCTCCTTCTGGTACTCCAATGACCCGTGGGTTATTCCGTCTGATGTTGTCCCCCGGCTCTCTTAAACTATTTTCCATGTTTTTCATTCTTTTTTCTTTTTGTTGTACCGCATGGGTGATCTCTGCTATTTTGTCTTCTAAGTCACTGATTCGATTTTCTGCTTCATCCAATCTGCTAGTGATTCCATCAAGTTTGTTATTTAATTCAGTAATTGTGTTCTTAAGTTCTAGCTGGTTGCTTTTCATGATTTCTCTATCCTTCTTTATATTTTCATTAATTTCCTTGAACATTCTAATAATCAGTGTTCCGAACTCTGTCTCCGATAGGTTGGTTACCTCTATTTCCTCTATTTCCACTGATTCAGGAAGTTTCTTCTGTTCTTTTATTTGTGTTATGTTTCTTTGTCTCCCCATTCTGGCTTACTCTTTGTGTTTGCTTCAATATAACAGATAGATCCCCCAGATTTCTCAGTCTTTTCTGGGTAAACTTATATGGTGTGTGTCCTTTATATTTGAATTACTCAGTCTCCCTTTTCTCCTGTGCTTGTATCTGAGGTGTTCCTTGTGTCGTACGTCCTCACTTGTTGAAGTTTTAGTTTTGATTACTTTTGGTTTGTCAGTAGGTGGGATTGACTCCCAGATTGATTAGCTGTGAGAATCAGCAGCTTCTGCAGTTTATGAGCTGCTGTGAGAGGATTGACCCCTCTGATGAAACTTGGACCCTATGGGTCTTAGTACCTGTAGCAACTTCTTTTTGGGTGTGACTCTTGTATGTGAAACCCAGAAATGCTCTGGTTTTATCTAAAGTTGGCCTCCAGGTATGATGATTCTTGTGTCTGTTTGTTTGGACCCACTGCTGCAGAGTGATTTTAGAGCATAAGAGATGAACAAGAACAACCTCGGCAGCCACCAAAGGAAACCAAATGCTCTTACAAGTAAAAAAAACCAACCATCAAACTACAGTCAACTTGTACAGAAATAGCAATCATACTAATGAAGAAAACAAACAGAAACAAAACAAAAACCACATACTCAATAATAACAGAAGAGGAAACAAAATAAAATACAATATCCTAAAATAAAAAATAGAATAAACATGAGAAACCGATTAGCTATACCTAAAAAATAAAAAATAAAAATAAACTAAAATAATAATAAAAAAAGTAAGAAAAATTAAAAAAATAAAATTTGCAGAAAAAAAGGAAAAGAGGAAAAGTATAGCAGTGAGCAGAATGAATAAAATAAGAGAGAAAGTCAGGGTGGGGAAAAAAGAAAAAGAAAAGAAAGAAAAAGAAAAAGAAAAAAGGAAAAAAAATATATATATATTTGTCTACACACCCATATATATGGACATATATTCACCTATATACACCTATATATATATATATGCCTATATTAAAAACTACAATATGATTAGAATGAAATAGAAATAAAAACCAAAAACAACCAAGATAAGCAGCCAATAGAGGGAAAACAAAACAGAATAAAACCAAACAAACCAAAAATACCCGTGCCGGTCTTGGCTAAAGTCCACCAAGCTCTCTTCAGTTTGTCTGCTGTACAAAAATTCCTGTGCGTCTTGTGGGAACAGTAGGCCACCTGATGCCTAGCGTGATCCTGGCCCTGCAGGTTTGCTGTACTTGAGTGTGGTTGTGACGTGTGATTGGTGGTTTTTACAAAGTCACTACCTTTTTGCTTTTGCCTGTCCCAAGGCAGGCTGCACCCCCAAAGGCTCAATGAGTGTCTCTGGGCACCCTTTGGGTTGACAGCTGTGGAGAATTAAAGAATTCCTCACTACCAAAAGCCTGCTGCTAAGAATCTGTTAATTAGTGCCTCAGCAGGTGAACCTGCCCTGCCTCCCAAGCCTTGCCTAAAGGTGGGGGCGGGGTAGGTAGTCTCACTCTGCTGCCTTTACTGGGTGGAAATTCTCAACCCCCTGCAGGTAAGGATATCTTCCTAGTCTGCCCCTATTGCTCCCTTCATGAGTCAGTTTAAGACTGTCTTGGCGGGGGGACAAAGTTTGTGGGAGTGGGTGAGTTATTGGGTTTTTTTTGCTTTCTGTTCAAGAGTAGAAAAAGGGAAAAAAAATAAAAAACATAAAAATAAACAAAGCCACAGTTCCAACACTGTTTTAAGCTAAGGCCTTTGCCTCTTATGCTCCAGCGGAGTTCCTGCTGCTCTCCCAAGGGGTCTGCAGGGATTTAGGGAATTGCGCGCACCCTACCGTGTGGCCAAGATCCCCGCTCCACGTCTCTCGGGGACCTGCGTCTCTGCCCGGCGCGCTGCGTGTCCGAGTGAGTCTTCTTTTTCCCCTGCTCCCGGGTTTAAGGCTTCTGCCTTGGAGCCGGAGCGCCCGCGGTGCTCCTGCTGCTGTCCCAAAGAGACTGCTGGGGTTTAAGAGACTGCAAGCCCCCTGCCCCGAGGCTCAGATCCCCGCTCCATCTCTCAGGGACCTGCGTCTCCACCCGGCGCGCTGCTTGTCCGAGCGAGTCTTCTTTTTCCCCTGCCCCCGGGTTTCAGGCTTCTGTGCTCCGCGGGACCCGGTGGGCACAGAGACTGATCCCTGAACCGGGAGGGTGCAGGGACTGATCTTGCCCTGTCGCTGCGGGGCTCTGCACCCTGCTTCCTAGGGACGGGGTGAGCCGCGGGTGCAGCTCCTACCTCTGCACAGCCGTCTCCTCTCTCTCCTCCCGCACTTGCCCGGCCTGAGGCCTCTGCCCCAGACTGCAAACCGACGCGCTCTTGCTGAACTCTAGGTGGGCCGCGGGCCTCAGGGAGCGAGCCGGGGCAACACTCACCGTGACTCAGCAGCCGCGGGTGCGGGCTGCACCTCAGGCGCCTCGCCGCCTTCTTTTCCTACTCGCCCGGCCTGCCCACCTTCCAGCAATCCTTGTGTGGAACTCTTAGTTGCTCTGTGTGATGAGTAGATGTCTCTTTGAAGCGTATTAGAAGTTCAAATTGTGGATATTTCCAGGGGAGATTTCATGGAGCCCTCCTCACAGCCGCCATCTTGCCCCCCCTCCTCTGCATGACACTTTAAATGCAACATGGTACATTTAATCTGGGTGTTATGATGAAAATATATTGCCCATTTAATAGATTTTAAATAAATAGACCATTTAATACCCACTCAAAAATATGAACAATACTTGGAATATGAAAAAATTCTGACTTTGAAATTTAATTATTCAGGCTTTTGAATAATGCAGGAAAGTTTTTGGAGGCTAGATGGTGAATTAGGTAGGTGATAAGAGCAGTATGCTAATGAGACTGAGACTTTTCCTCTATACATCAGCTAATTTCAGTGTTTTTCAGACCACTTAAATCTGAAGACTGTGTGTTTGTATGCCTGCTTGTGTATTTATGTGGGGTGTGTGTGTGTGTGTGTGTGTGTGTGTGTGTGTGTGTGTTTGTGTTGGGGGAGAGAAAGTGAATTAAGGTATACGATATCTATATAAAAAAGAATGGCTATGAATACATGTGCTACTGACATGTTTTTCAATAGTATTATTTACTTGAAAATGACATTTAACCACATTGCTCGTTAATTAAATTACAGCATCCTCTAAATCTGGAGTCTATTCTGATTTCTGTTATATCGTATGCAATTCTATAATTGATAAAATAATTTTGGTGGGTCTTCCCAGCAGATTTACCAGTACAGGTTCCAGGAATTAAACCAACCTATTCAATTGAGTGTTCAAGTCCATGTAATTAGCCTATGCTCTCCTAACTCAAAGAGCAACACTCGTTAAGCTGCAATATATCTTATTACTTTATAAAACAAAAGCATCATACATCTAAGTTATAGGGCAGCCTTAGTGAAACAAAATACTCTCTTCCCTTTTAGAGACCATTAGAAAACCAAATCTAATAGGTGACTCAAATCCCTGGGGGAAGCTCAGAACAGTAAAAGAATATGGACAGGGCTTCTTTGCAGAATTACAGCCCTGTTAATCTCTCTCCAGAACTGTCATCAGTGACTCCTACACTTCACTCTACATATTGTGTGACAAATGGAAAGTATACCTGTTTCAAGTATGCGATGATTTTCCACTACTCAGGTGTCTCATTTCTCTCCTCAAGCACATGTTCCGATGCTACTATTATCATTCCATATTTATACTACTTTGCTTTTTTCTAATAAAAGCATGTATCGCTGACTCTGTATATTGTTTACTTACTACTACACAAATTTCATATTAATGTAAATATGAGTAAGGAAATCCTATTTTGCAACACTGTCATTACGAATGATTACAGTGTTTGCAAATATCCAAAGTAAGTCATGGCAAGGACAACATTGTCAAGATATTTCTACTGCACCAAAATGTTGTGATATTTGTCAAAGTATTGATTTTTTTAATGTAAATTAACATATGAATGTAAATTTAAATATCTTAAGAGAACATTTCAGTTCAATCTATATAAACATGTTGATTAATTATAATCAGTGAGCTAAAAAACAACAGCTTGTGAGGTGGAAGTACACAAATGAGGAGAACAGTAAAAAATTAAGAAATTTAAATTACAATCAAACATATTTTTAATAAAAAAAATCAGTGTTCCTGTAATAACCAGTCCCTTTTCCACTAGGAGATGGAGGAAACTGCGGAGGAAAAATGTTTATCAGATGTTGAGTATTCCAAATAAGGAGGGGAAGCCAGTACCCCTTTTCTCTGCCTCTATAGTACAGCTGCTGTCTGTCAACACAGCACTAGGGTAAGATCATGCGGTCCATTTAATGAGTGTCCTCATGAGTGGCTATTAATCAGCGTGCTCTTATATAATAAGTCTTATTATCATTCCATAGTTTGCAATTAGTTCCTTACTTCCTTCATTTTTTAGAGTATCCTTCTATTGAGTCTTATAAAGAAGTTCAAATGCTTACAAGAGTTCAGTGTAGTAAAATTCTTTTGTGAGAGGGCAAAGAATTGATACTTATAGGGAGGGAATAGGCAATAAACAAGCCAACACAAAGGGGAATAGTTAATAATAATAAAAGACTATACAACAATGAAGAGTGGAGTTCGTTGGTTAGTTTTCTGTATCTCAGGCTTTAGCACCATTAAGTGGTAGTAAAATGATAGTAAACATTTTTCCCTCTTTGATATTCATTCAACAATTACTCATTGTTCACCTATGATAGTACTGGTAATTTGGTCTGGGGTAAAATGAAATTATTTTTTATACTTTCTGATAAACATCAATTTTAGGTCCCTTGCCTTTTGCACTTATACAAGATAAGTATACCTCCTTATAAGTATCTTCAACCTGTTGTGAAAACATTTTAAAGGTGAACTGAATCATTGTAACATTAGAAAAACATCCACACAACTTAAAAATGCGTGAAGAAATTTTGAATTCAAGTATTTTAATTGGAAAGCAGGCAGGGAAGTATTCTTAACGGCCATATTTTCACTTTGGAAGAACACAAGACCTCCCATGTGTGAGAGATGTCCGGGCTATGTAAATATCTTATTAACAATTTCATAGGTCCATCACGGTGATCAAAAACTCTTTCCAGAGGTAACTTGTCCAAATGACATTAATTTTTATTATTATGTAAAAAAAAATTAACTGGAGGGATAGTGGAAAGTACTGAGTTGTAATTTCTCACCTATGTTCTATGTGAGGTTCAAACGTGGACAACAGGTCAGTGAAACTTGAGAATGATTTGTGCCAAAAGGGAATAAAAAGGTCACCTTCCCTGTAAAAATCATATTACTAAGTATGTAGACAATTATTATAAACCACATCATCCACTGACACCCAGGTCTTAATACTCAAGAAGAAATCCTTCACTATTATTGTTATTTAAGACAATATTTAAGCCATCTGTTTTCAGACACTGTGAACAAAAGTGTTGAGGTTCACTATTCTGTATAACAATGTTCAAAATTATTTGTATATAATCTACATATCAGCATAAAATAGTTTACAATTAATACTCCAGGAACTATTTTGTGGCATTAAAAAAAAAAAAAGCTATGCTGAGTATATTTCAGCTCTTTTCAATTTGTTTTCTTTCCTTCAAAATCATTAGAATTCTGTACTTCTGTTATGAATATACTATTTAGGCAGCTACCCAGAAAACACAGACATCCATAAAAGAAAAAGATAGGTGCAACACATTTTCTCTAAAAAGAAAAATAAGCTGTATTTGGAAATTTAAAATTGACACTGTGTATTGTTTAAAAAAATATTTTAAAAGATGTCAACCTTTTAAAAGTATAACTAATAAACATAACACTTAAAACCAACTTTGAAGGCTTGGAGTAAGAATTAGAAAAATTTACAAAATTAACAGGGGACATAGGCATCAACACACAAAACAGAATACCTACCATATTTGGAAATCAGAAGAAATGAACTCAGATTTGATTTTTAAAAGTAATGTCCTTCCATACACAGGATAAATTTTGTGGCATTTTCTGAATGAAAAAGGAAATGGAAACCCACTATCTGTTGCACATAATTATATTCCCAGTTGACTGCATAGTACAGTTTTTATAGTTCTCATTCCATGAGATCAGTGATTCTAAACATAAAGATAAAATATTCTTAGAATCCTAATAAAACAATTCTCCCAGGCATATTTGCAACAATGCTATGTAATTACCCTATCCTAGTTCTATTTAGTAGCAGTAGTGTCAGAAAAAGTGAAATGCATAGAACCTTCTCACAGATGATTGTTTTTGATAAGGATTATTTTTGTTTGGTTGCTCTACATATAACATATGCATGCCTGTTCTCTTGTGTAACTAAAGCCTCATAGGAATGCCAAGGTTAGAAGTGACACTCTGTAATTTTTCCATTCGTCATCAGGTAGGAGGCTCAAGCATCAGATTGTCTTCCAATTTGTTTATATGGTTGGTGCCAAATCCTGTCCCAACATTCCTTGTGTTGTTTACTGTTGTACTTATGACTAAATTTTTGCTGCCAAGTATTCTATGGGCTCTTCAAAATATTTCAGTGAAAAGAGGTTAGCAAATGTTATAGAAATGATTACATTTAAGGGGAAAAATTCAAGTACATCTATAAGCAAATGTGAGGCAGACCCAATTCCATGTAGATTATTAACTCTTAATAATAAGGATACTAAAAGCAAGGCACTGCTGATATACTGCACATTTAATGCTACGCTAGCAGGGAAATAATGGTTAAGCAGTAAAAACATATAAAACTGAGACTGGAAGGTGATCAGCAGAGCAGGGATGGAACCACCGTGGCAAGAAGAACAGGGCAGAGAGGGCAGAATAATAGCAAGGACTGTCGAGTCTTGGCAGAGTGTTTTTAAGTGGATTCCCTTGCAAGAAACATCGGTATCTTGTTAAATGGCCATCCCAACAAACACTCAAGCCCATATGCCCAGGGTCAGACCCTGAGGGGTTCACTGCTACAACAAATGTGGACCGACGAAGCAAAGGGCACACTTGCCGGGAATTAATCAGCCAGGTCTGCAGGGCACAATTCTCATTCCTCTTTTCTAGTGTCTGACAACATCCTTGAACTCCATCTCTAGGATAAAGTGCGCCAGGTACATTGCTATCACCATCTGATATCAGCTCATCATTATTTTAATTTACTTTCCATGAAAGTGATTTCTTTCAAATTTATCATATGCCATGTTAATATTGATTTCAGAGCCACCATATTCCTCTGTGTCATTGAGCAGCATGTGGAGATAGTGCAATGCATGATAAAAACACATGGACACCAGAAGAGGCTTTTAAAGACCATGCAGGTATTGAAAGTCAGAAGAGGCAATAGGTTCAAAATCCCGGAAAACAATTTGGGCAACAAAGCAAACAAAGTAAAGAGATGGTGTATAACACAGGCCAGACAAAAGCAAACCTTCTATACAATAGGAATTTAGAGCCCAATTCTGAATACTAATGGGAATTACAGGATATCGGCATCTAATAGGGCCCCAAACTAATGAATTGGACTTGTGACCTTATTGCTTTCAGGGAAAAAGTATGAAGTACTGAGCCTTAGGAATGAAAAGCCTAGACAAATAAGAACCTCCAAGTTGGAAGACAAAGTAATGTGAAGAGGAAGAAAAGTACATATAAAACTTTTTTCTTTTTTAAGTATGAATTTATAATTTCTTAATGAAGTATAATTTACATGTATAATAAGATGAAGATCGTAAGTGTTCAGTTCAATGAGTTTGGGCAGTTGCACGAAACCCTTTAACTATTGCCAAAAACAAGATAAAGATTTATATAATCCCAGAACGTTCCTTTGTGCTCCAAATTTGGGTAATTTACATTTCTACCTCCACCTGAGGCAACCACTTTCTGATTTCAATAGCCATCCCAGCAAACATTCAAACCCATATGCCATATAGTACCGTTTCCCTGAAAATAAGGCCTAGCCAGAAAGCAAGCCCTCGCATGATTTTAGGTGCCAAAATATGGCACCTTGGCATACTGAATATTTTAAGCTGAAGGAGTTTGTGGAAAAGGCACCCTTCTCCCTGAAACAGGTCATAAAACCCTCATGTGAGGGTTGCGTGCCCTCCATATCCTGGAGGAATCTTGCTGCGGCTTATTCACCAGCTAGATCTTAGCTTTGGGAAGACACAGACATTTTGCCTTTTCTTGGAATTGTACATGGAATCACATTGTATACATTTTTTTGCATCTAGATTCTTTTGTACAGCGAAATATTCTTGGGATTCATCCATGTTGCTTGTATCAGTAGTTCGTTCCTTTATATTGTTGACTAGTATTCTAGTATACGAATTCTATATCATTTAGGTTTACCTTGTTGATGGTTATTTGTTGCTGTGTTTTGTTTTGTTCCCCCCCCTCCCAAGTGTTGGCCTATTAAGAGTTAGGCTGCTATGAAAATTCCTGTACAGGTATTTTTGTGAGTATATTTTAGATATCACTGTAGGTATCTGAGTCATAGGACAGATGTAAGTTTAACTTTCTAAGAAACTGCCAGATAGTTCTCAAAAGTATTTGTTTTTACATTTTCACTAGCAATTTTTGAGCAACTATGTACCCCAGTTTCTATAATATCAACAGTTTATATTAATATGGTAACTTTGTTATAATTAATGAACCAATATTGATAAATTTAGTATTGTTAGGTATTTTTTATTTATTTTATTTTAACTCTGCAAATGGATGGAAAACAGTGTGTCGATTTTAATTTGCATTTCCTGATGACTTACTTCTACATTTTCTAATTGTCTGTTCCTATATATTCTTTTGCAAGGTGTCTGCCATGTCTTTTTGTTCCATTTTTAAATTAGATCGTTTGTCTTGTATATTTACCTAGTATCCTATGAATTTACTAATAATTTATTACTTCTGGTATCTTCTTTTTTAGGCCCAGATGGTATTCTACATACAAAACCCTGTTTCTTTACAGTCTTGTTTATAAACTTTATGCCTTTCAATCATGTCCATGCCTCGTGACAGTGGATAGGAATTATAGTAAAATGTTAACAGAAGTTGATGAGAGCAGACTTTTTTTGTCTTGTTCCTGATTGTAGTAGAAAGTCATTTACTAATTTATCATTATGTATGATTTTATCTTAGGTCACTCAAATTTTCTATAATGAATGAGTATTGAATATTGACAACTAGTTTTTCTGCACTTATGTAGATGATCACAATTTTTGCTCCTATTTTCTTTTATTTTGTGAACTGCATATTGATTTTCAATGTTAACCGCTAGCATTATTCTTTTATATATTCCTGTATGGAATTTGCTACTATTAACAAATTTCACATCTATGGTCATGGGAGGCATTGGTAATTTTCCTTCTGGTATTGTTACTTACTAGGTTTTGATATCAAGATTACGATGCTTCATAAAACCAGTTGGGAAGTGTTCCCTACTGTATTGTCTAAAAGAATTTATTTAAGATTGGTTTTATTTCTCCATTTAGTATTTGATATAATTCACGGATAAAGCCATCTGAGATTTCAGTTTTCTTTGGGAGATTTTAATAACAATTTCTTTAATATATATAGGGCTATATAGATTTTTTTATTCCTTTATGTGTCAATTTAGTAAGCTGTATTTTTCAATTCATTCATTTTATTAAATTTATTAACACAAAGCAGAGCTTCTCAACTTCAGCATGATGGGCATTATAACTAGATAGGTCTTTGTTATGTGAGGATGTTCTGCGTCCTACAGCATGTTTAGCAGCATCCTTGGCCTATATTGGTAAGATACCAGTAGCACCTCTCCCTCCAGGTTTTGACAACCAAACTATTTCAGTTATTGCCAAATTTGCCCTCTGGGAAAAACTGTCCTCAGTTGAGAACCAATAAAGTTTTTCCTAATATCCCTTTATTATGGCTTTAATGTTTGTAGGATCCCTATTAACGGTGTTCCCTAGTTTTTAATGATTTGGGTAATTTACATTTCTCCATTTTTTTTCTTTGTTAGGGGTTATCACATGTATTAATCACTTCAAAGAACTGACTTTTATTTTCTCTTGTTTACCTTCTTTATCATTGATTTCTGCTTTTATATGTATTATTTCCTTTCTTATTAAGTTGGGTTTAATTCACTTTTATTTCTTTTTCTTTTTTTTTTTTTAAGATTTTATTGGGGAATCAGGGAAGGGAAACAGAAAAGTTGCTGTCCTTTTGTTCTTCAGTCTAGCTGCGAAGGACGTTGCTTCACTGGCCCGTGTTGGTATCGTCATTGTGCTCTTCCCGGATGAGGCAGATCGGTCGCCGACCTCTGCATGTCGCTCACCGCGGCTATCAGCATCTCACGCTGGCTGCCGGCCACTCACTGTAGCCTATGGCAGCCCACTGCAGCAGGGGCTGCAGCCTACACCATCGCCGGGGCTCATACAGCCCAACTCCATGTGGAGCTGTTGTTAGCTGTAGAGGGCAATGTCACTGGCCCTCATATGTGGGATCTGAACTGGGGCCGCTGGCATCCCAAAATCAGCTCTTAATCAATGCACCACTCGGCCGGCCCTCATTTTTGTTTCTTAATGTGGAAGCTTAGTTAATTCACTGTACACCTTTGTTCTTTTCTAAAGTAGGTAATTAATGTTATAAATTTTATTTTACGGGTGTTTTGGATGCATCTATAAATTTTGATATATCGTGTTCTCATTAACATAGAGTTCAAAATATTTCTCATTGTTTTCCTGGTTTCTCCTATGATTCATGGATTATTTAGCAGTGAATTACTTAATTTCTAAATATGTTGACACTTTCCAGGCATTTTTGTTAATGATTTCTAATTTGTGACCACAAAACATATACTCTATGTTTCTGCTATCTTGAAATGGATTGAGACGCTTTTACATGCTAGCATGTAGGATTGACCTATCATGTTGAATGCTCTCTGTGCAGTTAAATGGAATTTGTACTTTTAGTTGATGGATATCATATTCTTTTAACTCCACTAGATCAAGTTGGTAGATAGTGTTATTCAAATCTTCCACATTTTTCCTGATTTTCTGTCTACTGTTCTATCGTTTGCTGTACATTTGTCTATTTCTCCATTTGATTCTGTCAAATATTGCTCTGTCACTTTAAGGCTCTGTTAGTAGCTGCATGCATACTGAGAATTGTTTTATAGCTTCTTAAATGATGAAGACTTTTATCACCATGAATATGCATTTGTATCTCTGGTAATAAATCTTTGTACTGAAGTCTTGTTTTTCTGAAATTAATATGGTGATACCATCTTTCTTATGCTTATTGTTTTTATGGTATATTTTCCCTACTCTTTTCCTTTATGTATCTTCAATTTTAAAGTTTATCTTCAAATAATAAATTACTATGCTAAGAAAAATATAAGAACACTGCAACACAATAATTCAATTTACATCCTCTCCTACACTTTGTGCCTTCGTTGGCATACATGTTACTTCTACAAATGTTATAAACCCAAAATATATTGTTACTATATTCACTTTAGTTAATAACAGTTGTAACTATTAGTTAATAATAAATATAATATACAGGATACATATAAAATAAGGGTAATAGAAAATACTTCTGTTTATTCATATTAAGGACCATCTGGTATCATTTCACATTAATCTGAAGAAACTGTAGAATTTATACTTGAGGTGTTCTGGAGATAAATTTGTTCAGCTTTTCTCTGTCTGAATATAGCTTTATTTTGCCTGAAATATTTTTCTTTTTTTCTAGAAACAATTTAAATTGACATAAAATTCTTATATTCTTAGAACACTTCAAAACTGTCATTCAATTTTCCATGGCATACATTATTTCTGATATAAAAATCAGTAGTGATTTTTCTTATCACTATTCCCTTGCATGTATGAGATCTGACAATTAAGTTCGTGAACTTCTTACACCAATTTTGCTAACCTTTTTTTGATATCAGAGAGATTTTTCATTATGAATTTGTACCAACTGGACAAACAGTTAACCAAGTTTATTATTTGGAAGTGCTGAAAAGGCTGTGTGAAAAAGCTAGACAAAAACTGTCTGAATTTTTCGCGAACAATTGATGACTCTTGCATTAGGACAATGCACCAGCTCACACGGTACTGTCTGTGAGGGGGTTTTTAGCCAGTAAACAAATAACTGTATTGGAACACCCTCCTTACTCACCTGATCTGGCCCCCAATGACTTCTTTCTTTACCTAAAGATAAAGGATATATGGAATGGAAGATACTTTGATGATACTCAGGACATCAAGGGTAATATGACAACAGCTCTGATGGCCATTCCAGAAAGAGTTCCAAAATTGCTTTGAAGGGTGGACTAGGCGCTGGCATCAGTACTACTCAAGGGGAGTACTTTGAAGGTGACTAGTGATATTCAGCAATCAGGTGTACAGCACTTTTTCTAAGATAGTTGGCGAACTTAACTGTCTGAGCTCGTATATCTTCTCCCTGTGGCTGGTTTTAAGATTTTTGCTGATTCCCTAGGCTTGCTTTTCTTTGGATTTATGCTTTTTAGGATTCACTGAGCTTTCTGAAAATATGTGTTGATGATTTCAGTTAGTCTTGGAGATTCCTCAATTTTATCTGTTCAAGTATTTCTTCTGCCTCTCTCCTATTTTCTTTCCTTGGATTCCAAGTACATGTGTGATAGAACATTTGATATTATCCTGCAGATATAAGAAACTTTCTCCCATCTGCCCCCTTTACTTTACTCTTTATATTTGTTTTGCATAATTTCTATTGACCTGTCTCAAGGTCATGGATTCCTTCCTTTGCTGTGTCCAGTTTGCTGATAATCCTATCAAGTGAGTGATGTTTTGATGTCTAATATTGTATTACTAGAATTTCCATTTTTCAAACATTTCCCATGTTGTCCACTTTTTCTACAGATCCTGTAACCTGTAACATATTTATCAGAGTTATTTTAATGTCTGTTTCAGATAATTCCAACATCTGCTATTTCTGCATTTGCCTCTATTAACTGTTTTTCCTTTTGTCCATGGGTCACATTTTCTTATGTCTTCACATATCTCATAATTTTTTATTGCATGTTAGATGTTATATAAAAGAGAACAGTAAATCATACTTACCCTAAAAATTATCTTGCCACTTTTTCTATCAGGCCTCTTGTTTGGAAGGCTAAGTCTATTGAATCTTTAAGTTTGCTGAGTCTGGGTTTTGTTGCTGCTTTCATTAGACTCAGTTCACCGTTTCCTTTAAATGTGCTTGGGTTCTTAGTACTGGTAAGGGTCTGGGGATCACTTTGTGCCTGACAGCACCTCCACTAAACAATCCCCAGCTCTTTTAGATCAAAAGCCCAGCTTCCAGGGTCTTGCCTGTCTTTCTGTGCCTCAGTAGAATTCTCTGGGTCCTACTGCCCTGCCCCCAGCCATCAGAGGGCTGCAGCAGTACACTTGAAGATCTGGGATCCTCAAAGGCATTCTTCCAGCAATCCTGCCTCACTCCCTGCCCTTCACTACTTTTAAACACTTAATTTCGGCCTTTGGAACAGAATTCCAAGGGTGAGTGCAGACTCACTCTGTGACTGGAGTTCCACAAGACTGTAATCTATCTTTGCAACCCACACACAGCCATTTAAACATTTGGCTGGCCTCCCATCGCCCTGGGTTATGGTCCAATCATGCAGTAAAAAGTTGCTTGATGTTCCATAAACTGTTCTGTAAGGAATGAAAGAAGCTGCCATTCTCTGTTCTCTTAGGAAGTCCTCATTACCTTTTGGATTTAAGTTCATTAAAGTTTATTTGTGCCCTCAGCTCTCTGATAAGTTTTCAAACTGATTTTTGAAAGTCTTCTCTGGGGCCAGCCAAGTGGCGCATTGGTTAAGAGCTGGTTTGAGGATGCCAGCGGCCCTGGTTCGGATCCCACATGAGGGCCAGTGACACTGCCCTCTACAGCTAACAACAGCTCCACCTGGAGCTAGGCTGCGCAAGCCCCGGCGACAGTGTAGGCTGCAGCCCCTGCTGCAGTGGGCTGCCATAGGCTACAGTGAGTGGCCGGCAGCCAGCGTGAGCTGCCAATAGCTGTGGTGAGCGACCATCCAGAGGCTGGCGACCGATCTGCCTCACCAGGGAAGAGCGCAATGACGATACCAACATGGGCCAGTGAAGTAATGTCCTCCGCAACTAGACTGAAGAACAAAAGGACAGCAACTTGTCTGTTCCTCTTCCCAAGTCCCCAATAAAACCTTTAAAAAAATAAAAAATAAAATAAAAGTCTTCTTCTGGCTTGTGCTTGTTGTGAAGTAGAGCATGCGTCTGGTAGCTTTATAAATCCTGGTCGGACTCTGTATTTGTCTTATTTTATAACCCTTTCAGAATACCTCCTCCAGGGTTTCTGGACTCTCCTCTTTTCAGCAGTAGTGATGATTACTTACTGAAAGACTGAAAATACTTTTTTTTCCTTCTTACTTAACTTTACTCATTGTCCTCCCTGGCATTCATGTTGTAAACAGCTACTGGATTCCCTTCTGATTCTTATATCTGGCCTTGTCACTTAGTCCCCAATCTGTCACTCCAGTCCTCCTTTCCTTCTACTCTATCTATTCATAATTGGGCCCCCTAGTACGTGGAGAACGATTCTGACCTTTGGTAGGAAACATATAAGTACAACTTACCTTATAGGCCCTTGGTTTATTAGTAAGCGCCATTCCTGGATTAGTACCTGCCACAGATGTACTGCTCTAGATCCTTAACTTGCATTATGTTGGCTGTCCAGAGCGTCTCACACTGCTTTAAGAATAGCTTCTTTCTGAAAGCTTTAGTTGCTTCGATACTAATCATCTTGTCTAACCCTGGAATTTGAAAGTACTACTTCCCAGCTGGGTTGACCTTTTCAATTTGACAAATGGTCCAGCTGAACCCATAAAATTGCCTATCATTCTCTGACTTCATCTATAGTTATGGCCTCTGAAGAAAAACTTATCTGTCATTTCCCCTTTCCTTCAATTACTAGAGCTCCATGTCAAATAGTTCCACTGTCTTCCCACGTCACTTACTAAATTTATGGTCCCACCTGAGATTGCTGTTCTGAATATTTGATTTAATACATAACCTTAAAATACAAATATAGGAGATACTAATTAAGATATTAATGCTAGGAGAATATATTATTTAAATCCCAAATAATCTTCAACTTGTAAAATGCATCAGGATATATTTTCAACATGGTGGGCTTCATCTATTCCTTGACTACTAGTGGTTACTACTATTTATGGATCCTTCTGCTCTACCAGCCATCTCATTGATCCCACTCCATTAGTTTGTTGGGGAATATATAAAACAAATGACAAAATTTCAAATTATGCAGCCCTATTCCTCAGCTATATCACTGATGTTGCTCAAGCTTAACAACTCCTCTCTCCAAATTTCATATTTAACTCTTTTCATAATCTCTCTGGAAATATTCAGTGATAACCAAATCCTGCCAATTCTACTTCCCAATTATTTCTACCTATTCATCTTCTCTGGACCCCAGGTATTATTACTTTTGTCCTGGATTCTTCTCATACTTATCTGGTGCTCCAGCCTGCAAAATCCCTCCCACCCATTTCCCATTCATTTTCAGCAACAATTCCTGAATGATCTTTTAAAAATACATATATGACCCAAATGATTAGCACTGTCATTAATTCCTTATCTTAACACACAGGCTCCTTCATGATTAATTTGCTTTCTTAGTTTTAAGTTTGTTTTTTTCTATTTTGTCCTTACATCTAGATTATACTTCAGTCATACAGATGTTTATAGTTAAATATACCATACTCTTTCATAGCACAAAGCCCATGCATGTGTTCTTTTCTTGTCCGCAACTCCATTTCCAGTTTTACTCTGCTAGCTGCTCCTCAGGTATCTTCTCCTCCAGGAAGTCTGGATTAATTGCTGAGTCTGAATCAAGCTCTATTTCTCTATGCCTCCTGTGCAAATCCTTATCATAGCACTTACAGCATTATGTTGTAAACTAGGCTTTAATTAATGTTGACGAATTTGATTCCATCAAAAGTAAGAACTACTGCTCTTTGAAAGGCACAGTTAAGGAAATGAAAAAAACAACCACAAACTGGGAGAAAATTTTTGCACATCACATGTGTGATCCAAAATCCGTGCTTGTATCTAGAATCCATGCTTGTATCCAGAATATCAAAAAAACATTCATAACTCCATAAATAGAAAAGAATAACAATAAAAATGGGTAAACTTTGGAACAGACCCTTCACCTAAGATGTTATTAGGATGGAAAATAAGCACTAGAAAAGCTATTCAAGATTAATAGCCATTAGGAAAATGCAAATTAAAACCATAAAAAACCACAACTTGCCTATTATTAAAATGGCTAAACTTAAAAAGAATAACCATGCCAAGTGTTGGCAAAGGTATGGATCAACAGAAACTCTTAAACACTGCTAGTGTGAAAGTAAAAGGATACGGTCACTTTGACAAATAGCTTAGCAGTTTCTTAAAACGTTAAACATACACTTACCACAGTCATTCTACTCCTAGGTATACTTGTATACCCCAAAGAAATGCAAGCAACATTTCTTGGAAAGACTTGTACATGAATGTTCACAGCAGCTTTGCTTGTAACAGCCAGAAAGTTGAAACTGTATTCAGTGATAAATGTCCATAAACAGGTGACCAGACACATCGTGGTCTATCTTTATAAGGGAATACTCCTTAGCAATAAAAGGAATGAACTAGTAGCACTTGCAACAAGTTGGATGACTGTAACATAACTAGACTGAATGATAAAAAAATCCAGACAAAGAAGAGTAAATAATGTTTGATTCCACTAATGTAAAATTCTGTAAGATTCAATCTAATCTAAAATTGCAGAAAATCTATCATTGGAGAAGCAGCAAGAATGGAATTACAGTGGGACAAAAGGAAATTTTTCTGAGAATAAATATCACATTATTTTGATTATTGTTATGGTATCGCAAGAATATTCATGTGTTCAAGCCTCAGATTGTACACCTAAACATGTATCATTAATGGTATCCCATTACTTTTTTATTGACCATATTATTATTAACCACAATAAAACTTTTTAAAGGAATAAAAAATGAATAAAAATCTACAAATGTGTAAAACTCTCACCTTCTTCATCTCTTTTAGCACCAGTTACATCATATTCTTCTATTCATACTTCTATTACCATACATCTTATCATATCTCATTGTCTTTGTTGATTTATCCATCTACCTCACTACATTTTAAGCAATATGAAGGAAGAGATATTATTTTTCTGATTGATATATTAGGGATAAAACATGCCCTTCCGGAAACACACATTGCTTCTGTTCAAAGTTGAACACTGATTTGAACAGACACTGTCTTGTACTGATACCCAATACCTGCTTCTAATACTATTTGTTGTTGTTTTAAGACAATCATTATTAATTATTCTTATTTGAAATTTGAACTAATTTGGGAGAGCAGCAGAATTGAACATCATCACAGTGATATTTAAGAACTATGAACAGGTGGAATCAGAACATTACATACATATATTTGGACATACCTCTTGCAGGTATACCAGCTTCTACTTGGCTCCTCTGTCTTAAATCTAAAACTAACCTGGTCATCCTATGCATCTCTGAGCTAGGACGGAGGCAAAGCCTCCAAGAAAACCATTAATCATCAGTCAGAGACAAAGGACCTGTAAATCAAGATGAGACAAGGAAACCAGTCAGAACAGCCAAGAACCAGATGACTAAGAGATTCACCTCCGACTAACCTCCAGCTACTTTATAGTCATTGTAATACATCTCCAAGCTAAATGACACACCCATCAGCACCATGACACCTCCAGAGAGCACCATATAAAGACAACAAAGGGGTGTATCCCAAATTCCAGGAAAAGCTCACCCCTTCTGAGAATTAATAAGAATATTTTTCCTTCTTATTCCCACATTAAAAAGCTTAACTAAAGAAAAACACAGCTGTAAGGAAGGTCAAGGCATGCCTCTTGCCTAAGGGCAGCCTCTGCTCTGCTTAAGGAGTAGGTCTTTATTCAATAAAGGACTTCCCCTTTATTTCCTGGGTCATGCTTGAATTCTTTCCTGCAACACTGCTTTGGCTCAAGATACCTTGTTAGGAGTCTCATGTTGGAAAATATAAGAAATAATAATGCTAATATGCCAGGCTGTAACCAGCTGTCATAATTTAGGAGCCATAGTGGGGAGAAGCTTTAGAAAGCAGTTTTAGGAAGAGAAAATATAATGAAAATTAAAGGAAGGTTTGAGGTTAGCATAAGAAATCTTAGTAGAAATTAAGATGAAAGGTGAATGGTATTCTTTTCTCCCACAAACTAAAACTTTAAAACTATGTGTAATCAAAAAATCCTAGCAAATCTATTGGTGTTTTGTTATTATATTTAGCTGTGTTGTCTAAAATAATGTGTCCTACCCACACGAGCACTTGAAATATATAATACCTAGTCTGAACTGAATTGTGCAAATATTTGACTTCATATGAAAAACATGTTGAAATAAAGTCACAGGCATATTGGGGTATTAAAATTAATTACTTCTACTGGAAAATTCAAAATTATATATACATGGCTTGCTTTTGTTGATCATTTATAGTTTTGATGGACAGCACTAGTATAGAGAATAAACACTTTTATCTAATGCCTGACCTGACAATGGGCATTTCCGTAATTATAGTTAGTCCTTTTATGTTTTAGTCATTCTATTTTGTACAGAGGAACAAAAGAAGAAAAGATACCAAAACTTTAAATAGCAGATGTCACTGCATTCTAAAAAGATTGCAAGGATACTGCTGTTTGGAAACAAATGTTAGGGGGAACTTTGGTTATAGAAGAGAAGTCTCTAGGTTGAGATAAGGGTTGAGCCAAAGTGGCCTATTTAAAAGAAACTTTCTGTTTCCATCTGTAGCAGCTTGAGGAGAGGGGAGCCTGGGCCCCAGAGCTTACAGAAAAGCCTCTGGGGAAAAGCTGCCTGGAGAGCCAGAGTGGGCCCCTGGAAAACTAACAGCAGACTGAGCTCAGGAGGAAGAGGGATCACTACATTATTACTCTTGGAATAAAATGAACATTGAACTTTAGTAAAAACCAATGTCTGATATTCAGTTTTAAGTTATTTCCTTTTTTGTGCTTAAACCACTTCTTTAATTTCTACAAATCCCTGGTAACAATCTGGCACACATACAGCTTTCAGTTCTCAGTGACCTGTGACACAATAGGAAGGAATCATGTTTAAATATGTGGCAAAGGGATGTAGAGATAAGAAGAACCCAGAAGCAGTGATAAGGCAGCACAAAGGGATTGAGACTTGAGCCAGGGGTAGAATACATAAAATAATGACAGTCAATTATCATCAAAAAGTTGTAAGCCCTCCTCAGAAATATTTAGAAAAAGTGCAGAGTATATTCCCTTGGAGAAGTGAGTTCAGTTTATTGTATTTGCTTATCAGTAGCGAGGGGGACCCAGTTTTGCCACCCCCAAAATATGCCTTTTGCGATATTAATTGTAAGCTGGTTATTAAGAACCAAAAGACTCAGAAACTCTGATCCTCCCCCTCAACTGGCATGCATGCAATTTCAGGTCTCATTCTTAGGGCACCCCTGAATGTACATCAGGAACAAATTTTGAACATTTTCTCCTGTTAATCTGTCTCATGTTAATTTATTAGCCCAACTAGAAGAATTAAGAAGGTGGAAGGAAAGTTACGTTTTGTGCCCCCACAACCGACGGGCAACTGTGGAAGACTGGAGAACTAGGGAGACACACTGGGTAATTACACACACAGGATCTGTTCTCAGATATATTTAGTTTCTCATCTACTTCCAATTCCTAGCTCAAACTTAATATGAAACGAGAAAGGGCAAATTTATTTAATTACAGGCTTTGGATTTTGTAAAAATTGTTTTGAGCTTAGATGGCACTAGGTATATATAGGTGCTCCCTTAAGACTTAAATTTTAAAATTTTAATTAATATGATTTTTATTAACTCACTCTTATTTTATTTTTTTTTTAATTTTTATTTTATTTTATTTTTTTTTGAGGGCAGTGTCACTGGCCCTCATATGTGGGACCGAACCAGGGCCGCTGGCTTCCCAAGCCAGCGCTTAACCACTGCACCACTCAGCCAGCCCAACTCACTCTTACTTTAAATCCATTGTATTATATTTAGAAAATCACTTATTAGGGGATTGGTATTTTTTAACTGACAATCCATTGTGGATGAAAAAGGGGCCACTTACTAATCCTGATGACAAGCTCAGGGGAAGCCAGCATGGTAGGCCCTACAAATTCAGAGACTGAAATTACCTACATAGGATGGCCTGAACATAAAAATCACTAAAAGCAGGTTATGGCTGGTAGAAGCACTCCAGGCCTATAGCTTTCTTGAGGAAGGTCAAGCTTTACCTTAAGTAAGCCTGTCTATTGTCTTTTTGCATCTAAGATACCATACCTTTGAAATGTCAGAATAATCCTTTCTTTCCAAACCCCTCAGGCCACAACCCACTACACCAGAGCACAAGAGCACAAAGCCTCTCATTGATATCTTATACCATCCCTATGTGCTGTAAATGTTAATTATTAACGATCCTATACTCACCAATATAAAAGAAGTATGTGTCTCCCTATTTTTTTATCCAATCCCAGAGATTTCCCCTTTGCTTTCTCCCACCCCTTTAATCTACCTCCAGTGGATTTCATGTAACCCTCCTTACATCTCCTCCTTTGATTCTAATGTGTAAAATAAACTGCAAAATTGTTATTCTCCAGATCATTTTCTTAATCTGTTGAGATTTTGCTTCCTGGAAATTGTCATCAGATTGGCTGAAATAAACTCATTAAATTTCTCTACAGGTTTCAGGCCAGCCGAGTGGCGCATTGGTTAAGAGTTGGCTTGGGATGCCAGCTCTGAGCAGCAGGGCCGGGTTCAGATCCCAAACGAGGGTCAGTAACGTTGTGTCCTCTATAGCTAAAATGGTGAACAACAGCTCAACCTGGAGCTGGGCTGCCGTGAGTCACTGGTGAAGACTTAGGCTGCAGCCCCTGCTGTAGTGGGCTGCTGTGAGCTACTGTGGGTAGCTGGCAGCCAGCATGACCAGCTGGCGGCCAGCGTGAGCCGCATCCAATGGCCGGTGATGGATCTGCCTCACCCGGGAAGAGTGCAATGACAATACCAACATGGGCCAGTGAAGCCACGTCCTACACTACTAGACCAAAGAACAAAAGGACAGCAACTTGTCTGTTCCCCTTCCCCGATTCCCCAACGCTGTTCCCCTCTGCTGATTCCTCAACAAAATCTTAAAAAAAAAAAAGAATTTTTCTACATGTTTGGACATTTCTCATGCCCACACCATAAAACCCTGAATCTTCTTAGAATTTCCCCACTGCTCTTCAGCCATTGGGGCAACTTTAAATCTCTATAGCCGGATTCAACATGTTCCATTTCATATATAAAAATTAACACTCACTCCTTTAAATGTTAAGCTGAAATTTAAATAATGATAATACTTTTTAAAGACAGGAAATAGAAAAACTTTAAAAAAAAAAAGATCGGTTTAGCGTTTTCTATATAAAAATGTGGGGTCACCTAGTATTGATATGTCACAAGCGAATTATGCCTCTGTATCTCTAATTCATAATTAGTTTCCCAAAGCCACTTTTGAAGGTGAGGTGAAATAATGGCTAACAAATATAAGGCTACTGTTGTAATGACTGAGATACAAATATAGCCTTTTTTTTCTAGTTGGGTTTTATAATCCATTTTCTGCCTTGAAATCCTCAGCTATTTTACAGCCAGGGTTTTTAATCTGGCTTTCATGAACAGACTTCAAGAAAATCTGTGAACCCTTTGAAAATGTATACAAAGCATTATTGTATGCCTCTCCCTGCCCACCCTGCTTGGGAGAGAGAGGTCCCCAAGACTCTGACTTGTTTTCGCCAAGCTATTTATTTTGAAATTGCAACAATGTAAGTGGAGGATGTCCACCCCTCCCCCACCTTTGGAAAATATGAGCTAAAAGAGAAGGTTGTAAATGATTTAATCAGTGTCCCATTGTTGGACATTTCGGTTAAAAGCACACACTTTGTACAAAAATATTTTTAGAGTTCTCATTAGGTTGAGATTAAATTCCAAAGGACGAGATTGCTGGGGTAAAGGATGTGAAAATGTAAAACTCTTGATACCTATTGCCTAATTGCTTGCCAGAAAATTTGAGTTTGCATCTTTCACAACATTCTCATACATGGATATATAATTCTAAATAATAAGTTGTATATTGTTTTGAATTGCATGTCTTAACTTTTACATGTTCCAAATTGACAAATACACCGATCCTGTCAGAACAGAGAAAGTCACTTCCTTCCTTGGTTAATATTAATATATTAACATATATATATATATATATACACACATATATACACACACACACACGTTGTAATCATGAATATAACAATTCATTAAATCTCAAACTTTCTGCAAGCAATGAGTCTACTCTGTGCTTGACAGTTATTCCCTGTATTTCATCCAACCCTTTGAACAGCTCTGTATTGCATGTCTCATTTTCTAAATGAGACGTTAGAGGGAGTAAGTAGCCCAAGTCCCATTTTCTAAATAGGACGTTAGAGGGAGTAGCCCAAGTAACAGCGATTAGCTGAAGCACTGGGATCTCACGCCCCTTCCTGTAACTAACCTCTGAGTTAAGGGCAGGTGGGAGGACACTATGTACCAAAACAGCAATCAAAACGAAAACAAAACACAAGCGAAAACCAAACCGAACAAAAACAGGCTTCCTGCCCGCTTGCAGTGTCCTTCTCCTTACTGGGCAAGCGGTTCGAATTAAAATAAGTGGGATCTTTCGGCTGCCAGACGTGAGTCCAGCATCCGGTTTATCCCCCTCCCACGGTCGCGAGTGTCAGAGATGAAACGTGGACTGGAAAACTTGTTTAGCTGAGGACTAAGGCAACTAGTTCACGGTTTTCCCCTTTGCAAAAGAAAATGGCCTGACAGGGGGAGCAAGGGGGGAAGGGAGGAGAAGATACTAGTATTAAACTTTTCAAGGCGGGGGTGGCCAAATTTAACCATTTAAGTCTGGAGAGACCCCGGTAACCCAACCGGGAGTGCGCACAAGTGCAACAGCTGCCCTTCCGATTTTAGGAACGCGGAGCCAGGACGCATGCGCCCTGCGCGCTCCTGGGCCTCCCACCTACGGACGCGGTCTGCGCAGGCGCGGGCACAGGTTGCTACAGGGTCGGACATCAGCTGATGCGGTCGTTGCGCTGCCCCTCCTTCCCAACTCCGCGGCGACCCTGCTGCAGGCCTGTCGCTCCAGCCCTGGCACCGGGGACTGCGGACTGCGTGACCCTGTCCTCAGGCCCGTGCGCGCCGGAGCAGCTCGGGACTGCGCTGCGCCCCGGGTGCCGGTGAGCGATCCCGGACGCGCAGGCCCTGGGGTCCCTGCAGGAGCGGGGCCGAGCGGAGGCGCCGTGGAAAAAAAAACCCAGAGGGTGGAGGAGGGGAGGTCGCCGGGGAGCTGGGCCGGCCTGGCGACGCGGGGAGGCGCTCAGGGTTGTGTTGATGGAGGGGTTGGGTCACCTCCTCCCGCACCCAGCCTCCTGCCAAGGGGCCCTACGGCACGGGGTGGATTCCAGCTCCCCAACAACTTGGATAGCCAGGTGGCCCCTGCTTTTGCTCTTTGTGAGTTTTCTTTCACGGTTGCCTGGATCTTGAACGTTTCCAGTGTGTACTGGGTGTTGTTTTGTTTATGTCGCTTACTAAGGAACTGGCTTCCTTATCACAGAAGATGATGGCCTAGTTACATTGGATGGAGTGCTAGGCTGTTTTTTGTTTTGTTTTGTTTTTCTCTTAATACTGAACCTGAAGTCTGTGTTGGTTTTCAGTAAATAATAAGACTACGATAAAAATATGGAGCCGAGGGAAGAGAAGAGGGCCTAGCCCATCTGTATACACCAGCCAGTCTCCAGGAATAAAAGGGGTTAAATTTATCAGTGCTTTGAGGACAGTCCAGTGGGAAGGGCAGGGATGCCGAGTACCTGACAGCTTGTCCAAAGCCTTGATGAAACAGACACCTGTCAGAGGCAGACTACCAACGTAAATGTTAGATGAAGCCCAGACGAAGAGCCGCTGGTTTTGCCTTCTTTGTGTTTTCCCCCTAAAGGCAACCCAGGGTGAGGGCACTGGTGTTAATTCACTCCTGAACCACCTGTGACTGGCAGGTATTGGTTTGGCTGGGATTTAATGTCATTGAAACTGATCAAGTGCATATGTAGAAATCATAACTCATTTGTTTTTGAACTCACAATGGACAATATGTACATAAACGTTTGTAATCGTGAAAATCAGCATCTTTAGTCATCATTCTATAATTGTAAGTAGTTTTGGGTTGTTGTTTTTTCCTTGATGCTTACACGATGTGTGAGTGACCCTAACACATGGACGGCACACCAGTTTTAAAAAGCAAGCTTTTTTTCATACTGTAGGGTAAATTGAATTATTTTGAAGTGTCATTTTTCCTTATTCAGTCAATGAACATTTTTAAAAGAAATATTTATCTTTATGTATATCGACAATCTATTTTTAGGAACTGTTAAAAGGTATATAATCAAATTCAGAAAGTGAAGAAACACTTAATTTTTAAATTCTGCTTTATCCTTTAATTTTCCCTTAGTATCAGCAGTTTGGATTATATCACTTAAGTTAGTTTCATTCTTAAAATTGTATGACCTTAACTGCAGTGTTATTGCATTACTTACCTAAGGAGGTTATTTTGGTGAACTAATTGCATTTAAATACTTGGCTTTAAATTTATATTTCATTGTCCCCATGTTATGTTTTGATTCTGTCCTAAAATTTTGAAATTAAATGTTCTAAACTTTTCTGTTTTGTATCGGTAAATTCAAGATTTTGAAATATTAATTTCATAATTTTAACTGCCTACTAAATGAAAGAAAAATCTGCAGAATTTGGTTTTTGAGTTATTTTTGTTGCAAGTGTTTAAATGTTTAAAGCAAGAACCTGTGAGGATGAGAAGGATTGTAGATTTTATTGATCACCAAAGGGCTTGAATTTTAAAAGGATTAAAAAATACTACTTTGAACTAACAATACCTAGCGGTAGTCTGCCCAAAGCAACTTTTACCCTCAGTGCTGATTGGTTTAAAGGTGGAATGCCGGGCTGGCCCAGTGGCGCTGTGGTTAAGCGCTGGCTTGGGAAGCCAGCGGCCGGTTCAGGTCCCACATGTGAGGGCCAGTGACACTGCCCTCAAAAAAAATGAAATGTGTTTTTGTCTCATTCCAAGAAACTCTTCCAGGAAGCCCACATTACTTTTCAGAGAACTCTAAGAAAGTGGAGACTTCTGTCAAATTTGAATGTTTGAAAGCTCATTCTCATCACAAGTCTGATACAATATCATTTCATCACATTTTGATGAAAAAGCACTTTTGGACTCTAGTAAACGTCTCCCATGTTTCAAATATTACTTTGATTGAGTATAATTCTAATCCCCAAAGCAGTTTGAACATGCCCTTGAAGTTTTTTCTAAATTAATTAGAATGGCATAAGTATCTCATAATGTCCTTGAGTATACATTTTTACTTGAAGTTTACTGTAAGTTTATTGTTTTTCTTTAGACATGGGAAAGTCTTTTTCGCATTTGCCTTTGCATACAAATAAAGAAGATGCTTATGGTGGAGTCGCATCAACTGAAAATTTGAGGAATGGATTGGTTCATAATGAAGTCCATAATGAAGATGGAAGAAATGGAGATGTCTCTCAGTTTCCATATGTGGAATTTACTGGAAGAGATAGTGTCACTTGCCCCACTTGTCAAGGAACAGGAAGAATTCCTAGGGGTATGTGTTATTGCGGTTGTTTTCCCTTCAAAAAATGATTCCAGACATTTGCATAAGAAGAACTACATGAAGAGGGATGGTATGTGAAGAAGAACTAAATAGGGAAAAAAAAAATTCAATTTTTGGCGTATCACAGGGGAAGTCAGTGGGGAGTAATCCCCTTGTAGGCTATTTTAGTAGCAGTGGCAACAATAGAAATAATGAGAGTACTTTGCGCTGTTCTCATTTTCTGCTCAAAGTTGATATGTGACTGGAGAGACCCAGAGGAAAGAACAAAGTGACAGTATAAGGTCCATCCAAGTCTCTGATAAATGCCTTGCAGTTGGGGAAGTTTATATTAGAGTTGGCCTTTGAGTGTGATGGTTTTTATCTTTGCAGGCAGAGCAATGTTTGAGAATAAAAGGATTATTTTAGTCAAAGGGATTAATGTACAGGCTGGGGGAAGGGGGAGAATTATCTGGATATATTTTTGAGGAATGGCAATAGCCTTTTTTGACAGCTGGGAAGCATGTTCTGGATAGTAGGAAATCAAGGATGACTCCAAAGGTGTTTTCGTTTGAGCAACTGGAGTAGCTCTGTGTTAGGTTGAAGGAAAGGTATGAGTGTGTATGTCAGCGGAGAGATCAGGAGCTCCATTTTAGGTTTGGACGTTTGGAGATACATATTTGACACCTAAGTGGATATGTTCAGTAGGCAGTTAGTCGTAATAAGGGCCTGGAATTCAAGTGCAAGGCGTAGGCTGGAGTCATTAGCGCATAGATGGTATTTAAAGCTAAATTGGATAAGAGCACCAGGTTCATCAATCAGAGTGAAAAGAAAAAGGAAGAGACCCTAGCATTGAACCCTGGGGCATTCAACATTTTGAGGTCAATTATATGAGAAAGAATTAGCAAAGACACTGAAAAGAAACAGCTAGAGGAAAAGGAAGAAATCTCTTTTTCAGTGGTCTCCAAGAAGATGAATGTAAAATGTGCACCAAGAAGGAGTGATCAATTGTGTTAAGATGCTACTGATAGATCAATTAATGTGACGATGGAGAACTGACCATTGGATTTGGTGATTAGAGGCCCCTGGAGATCTTTAAAAGAGCAGTTTTGGTAGCCTGCATAAGCATGTAGATCATGTATGGAGTGGGACAAGAAAGCATAGGAGGAGTGAAGTTATATAGTGGGAAGATAGTTTTCCTGAGGAGTTTTGCTGTACGGAAAAGGACGAGGCGGTTTAACTGCAAGGGGCTCTGAGGTCAGGAGAGGGATTTTTTTTAAAGATGGAGTGAATACTATGTTTGTATGCTAATGAGAGTGATCCACAGAGGAGACATTGATAATGCGGGAAACTGGAGAATAATTGTAGGCACAAGTGCACAGTAGGGCTACACTTAGAGAGCAGCACCTGTACTTTATTCTTAGTAATAAGAGAGAAGAAGATAGAGAGTATGGAGGAAATAGATAGGTGGGTGGGTGTGGCAGTGGGAGCTTGTGGAAGTTCTCTCCTGTTTGCCACATTGTGACCTACGAGTGAGTCTAGGAAAGAAGGTATTGGAGGGTTCAGAAAGTTGAAGTTACAAAGTTGTGGTTGGTCATGGGTGTTAGATTGAAACTGTGAACTAGGGAAATATAGTATGATTGTTGGCATCATTAAGGGCCACTTGAGATTAGCAATCTAAAATGAGACCAGTGAGCATAGTTGTATGTTTTTTCTCTATCCACATTTAGCTGTGTGGATATAGGCATAGTAGCTAAAGGGTTGGTTTTAACCAGGATTGTAGTTTAGCCAAATGAATACCACCAAACAAGGTGATATATATACAGAGAAAAACATATATACATAATATGTGTATTTATATGTGGGTGTGGTGGGCGTAGTGTAAATGAGGGGAGACTTATGGAGAGGGCAGGGAGGAACTATGGAAGCGTTATGGGAAGCTTTGAAAGAGAATTTGACTAGTGCTTTAATAGATAATATGAAGTGCCAAGTTCTGATAAGATTGGAAAAGTTGGCATTTAAATCCATTTATCCATTAAAGTATGTGAATATGGCTCAACCCAAGAAATAAATAATGGATTTTTAAATGACTTCATGTCGAGAAGGGTATGGCCTGAAAGAATCCTGGAAGAATGGTTATATAGGGGCTCTTGAAGCATGAGATTTGGTCAGTTTGGGTTTTCAACAGGGATGGTGTAGGAACCTCGATAGTTACAAGGGTTTCAAGACACACAGGAAGCAATTTGTTTCTTCTGCTCTCATCCAGGTAACTAACTCGGAGTCTTAATGGAAAAATATGGGGTTGAAGGAAGGCCTGTCAAATTCAGGCCTTTTTATAGGTGGAACTTTTTAAACTTTTTTTTTTTTTTTAAATGAAAGAATTACTCTTTCTCATTCTTCATACTATTTCAATTAGCGACACATCTGAGTATGAAAAGAACATAAGGTTTGCTCTGGAACTCAACATCTACCGAATAGTTTTTGAAGATTTTGAGAGCAATGAGGAATGAGACGAGAGCCAGATTGTATACTGGTCTTTCCAAACCACACTTTGATGAGGAGCTACTATATAGTTAATTAATCATATTAATAAAAATTTCAAACCTACTTCTTTCACTTTTAGGGCAAGAGAACCAGCTGGTTGCATTGATTCCGTATAGTGATCAGAGATTGAAGCCAAGAAGAACGTAAGTGATTATAAGAAAATGGCAATTTTTGTTTTTTTATTATTTGCTTTACAAATTATGTATAATCATTATTCTTGTTAACACTGTTAAAAGGAAGAATGCTCTCAGGTTATTAAGTTATGCTCTCATATGCTTTGTGTCATAAAAAAAAGATTTCTGGTTGAGGGAAGTTCTTAAAAGCAGCAGAGTGTCTGAATCTTCTCAAATTTATTTATCAAACCAGGCATACCTAGAATAGCAGTGGGAAACACACACAGAGATAACATGTTTATTTTTAAATGGGTGTTCAGGTATTCCAACTAGCCCCAGAATAAAAATGGGTATTCACACCATCTGACAGCAAGGACCCAAACATGCTGAGCGGCTGTGTGGAAGTTGTGAACGGAAGCAAAAAGAGTTCCTCAGAGTCCAAAGGCCCCTTGACGCCCAGTACAAATACTTTACCTCAGAAAAAGAGGACCCCACTCAGAGGACTTCTAGCAAATACCTCTGAGAATAACCTGTTAAAATGGGAAGATCCTGCATCCTCTAGCTTGGATAGAGTATTAAAGAAAAAAAAAAGCCACAGAAATCCCTCTGTGCTTTTGAGAAGCACATGAGAAGGGGCCATGGGAAGGTCTGAAGGAACTGGACCACCCTAAGTCTGCAAAGACCTTAGGGAACTACAAAAACCCTAATATAAGGTCAGGCACATCCTAAGGAAAAACCTGCTGGAGGTAGAATCCAGTTGGCACAGGGCGAGATTGTGGATGTAAGAGAGAAAAGATTCAGAAAGAAACTACAGAAATAATCTCGGAACTATAGAAGTGGATATACATAGTGCCCTGGTTTTTTAATACATTGTATAACAACAGAGGATGGCTGTAAACTTGGGGTGAAATTGATGAGTCATGTGGCTATGTCATTATTTTAAGGGCTTCAGAGGTGGTTCTGATGAGTAGTCATTTTAGGGAATGATGATGGCCAAATTCACATGTGAAAATTCTGCTTCTGTGAATTCAGAAGGAAGTCTTTATATTTTTATAAAACTCCCTATTTTGATTCTAACATGAAGCCTGGTTTAGGAATGATGGCAGTGATGTTCTAGATATAATCAGCCTGAAATCCCAGTCTTCAATAAGGTAAATGCATCCTTTAAGAACATTTTAACACTTAATAGACTCAGACCCAGCCCTACTCAATACTTGTATAATGTAAAAAGTTGCTAAAATACATCTTATCCAGCTGGTATAATAGGGAGAAAAATTCAAGTTGAAAACACCCTCTCTAAAGGTTTATTAGATCATTTTTGATGCACATATATTTAAATACTCCCTTTTCCTTTTCAGAAAACTATATGTGATGGCTTCTGTGTTTGTCTGTCTGCTGATTTCTGGATTGGCTGTGTTTTTCCTTTTCCCTCGCTCTATCGACGTGAAATATATTGGTGTAAAATCAGCATACGTCAGTTATGATGAGCAAAAGCGTACAATATATTTAAACATAACAGTAAGTAAAAATTTATATTAAAAATACTTTACTTTATTCCTTTATGATGTTAAGCAGCATCTTAGTCTGTGTTGAGGGATTGTTAAATGTGACACTGGTCGGTTTGCTTTCTGTATGTCTGTTGTGGTGACTTTCTCTATCATTTCTGGTTCTGAAAGTGACAAATTATAAATAATGGAAATTGTGTATACAGAATCAGTTAGCGTTTAAAGATGCCTTTAGGGAGGTAAAATGAACTAAACAATTAATTGCTGGCAAAAACATTTACAGTCTGTTTACTTTCCAGCATTTGACTCTGAATAGCTCTTAGCAAGATGTCAACATAGTTGATTGGATAGATGTTACAAATGTCATATTTTCACTTCCTTGCATTTTGTAAAATACAGTTTTTGCCATAGTTAACAGACCTCTAAATCCTGTTTTAGTATCAAATACTGTAAATTTATGATAAAAAATAATAAGTCATGTGACATTCCCTTTAAAATACCAGAAAGTGTATTTAAATGTAAATAGTTTATTGTAATTAATTATTCAGGAATTCTCACATTTTGAGAACTAGCACTTAACTAACTTGAGAAAGACTGGTTAAATATGAAATACGATGGCCATTAGGCTCTACTAGTGGACATCGAGATAAGAGGCTGAGATTTTTGTAGGTTCACTATCAGTATTTTGAAT
Source organism: Aselliscus stoliczkanus (assembly GCA_033961575.1). NCBI lineage: Eukaryota > Metazoa > Chordata > Mammalia > Chiroptera > Hipposideridae > Aselliscus > Aselliscus stoliczkanus. The sequence continues at coordinate 26,344,831 of CM066740.1, read as the reverse complement.
ATATTAGTACTAACTTTTTTAGTGCCATTTATTGTCTTTCTATTTATGAAAATAATAATTATTATAAGGTATTTGAAAGTACTATAATGTATAAACATTTTTACTACTACTTAGGCCTAACTATTACCATATACATATATTTGCTAACAATGCATGTATACATTTGCATACATGTATACATATACAAATGTAATCAGACTTTTTTATATGTATAAAAGGGATACACACAGCACATTTTAACCTAAATTTTACTACATTTTCCATATTAACTGATTGCATGTAGTCTTGTACATGGTCGTATTACAATTCACTTAATCACTCTCTAAATAAATACTTAATTTGCTATTAAACAAATACTTATTCAGAAAACATCTGTGCTAAAATTTTGTTTCCATTTCAGCTTATTTCTTTAGAATAAATTTCTGAAAGTAAATTTGCCAATTAAAGATCATGGAGAGTTTGAGCTCTTTGATAATAAATCATCATTATTTAAAAGCTTATAATTATGGTTCCTTGACTTTTAAAATAAATGGATTCTCATTGCTGTCATAAAAAAAAATATCTACCCTTTAGTACTAAACTTTTTTGGCCTGATTTTTTTCTTGTCTTTCTTAATGTTTTCTTTTTATCTTCTGATATATCTCTTTCTAATTCTCATAAGGATTTTTATTCTCATCCTGTTTTGTTTGGTGTAGAATATTCCTTCTTTGGAGGAAGAGGAGCCCTCCAGAATATCAGCATGGGAAATAAACATAGTCACTTTCAACTTATGCTGAGCCAGCTTAATTTTTTCATGAACTTGTTTGGTGTAGAACTCATCCTGTTTTGTATCATTGATCCCTTTAATATTCTAATGAAGCTATGACACTTTGGAAAAAGACATATGCCAACATTATTTGCATGTATGAAAGATTCCAATATTCTCCTAAATCCCATTCCTTGATCTATAGAAGAAGGTCCATTGACCTCAAATCAACAATCCCTTTCCTAAAGTGTCTAGAAATGAAATTGACATAACTATTAAGAGCTAAGTAGGTGAAAAAATGTGGGGAGCCAGCCCCACGAGGACCAGGGATTCCCTTGGGTGGGACGGCTTCGGAGAGGAAAAAGAAAGAGGGAGACACTGGAAAGAGGTTCACAGGAGTGTCACACTTTATTGTTAAAGCCTGGCCCCTTTTATAGGGGCTTCTGATCATTATCCAATCACAAGTTATGTTTCACATGATCATGATGTTTTCTCTTTCTCAGAACTTTTACTGTTTTGTAATTGTATCTTTCCAGGGTACACTGTGGCCTGTTCAAGGACTTTACTTATCGTCTAAAGAGTGGTTACCATGACTACCTTACAGGGTGTATACTTGAACTATTGCCAAGAGTCTAGCAGTGGCTGAGTTTAGGGCAAAAAACTATTTCTATATGATTATAATACTTAGTAGGAAAAAGAGTCTCAAACTTTTCCTATCCTCTATCCTACAAAGAGCTGCATATTATTGTTATAGAGGGTAACATCTGTTTCTCAGTCAAAGCTTCAGTATCTGTTGCTACAGCAATGTACTAAGCAAAGAGTTAAAATAAGGCTGTTAATTAAAATACCTCATGGTCAGTAAGTTGTCTCTTACCAGAACTCTCATGGCCGAAAGACCTTGGTCTCCATGGAGACATTTTACAGCTGCATAGGCAAGTAAGCTCAAGGTGGGATGATATCATCAGTTTCTCACAGAGGCTGTCTGTTTCTCACAGACAGGATTTTTGGCCTATGTGGCCAGAGGCCTGAGTCTCAGTTTCCAAGCGGCTTGAGTCCCCTTTTTCTCAGTCCTGGGATCCCAAAACGGGGCTGTAGCCTGCCTTGGGTTGTCTCCTCTCGTAGGAGATCTTGCCCATCATTGACTTACAAAGCCAGCTCTTATTGGAGTACCACAGGGACTTCCCATAAATGCAGTGAAAGTACTGTCTCCTATACCATCTGACATGGAAGAAAGACACATGGGTTCATAGAGACAGGAGATATTACATGACCAACCATAAGGCAGCACCCCAGACATCCAGGGCTGAGCGTGGATCTTTATTTCAATGTGGCCTTGTCAGACGCTAGGATGCTGTCGGCCCCCAGCAAAAAAATGTTTACATATTTAGATAAAGGTTATTTCTACTATTATATGGAACTTTAAAAAATTTTTGTACATTTATAACAATAATAATTTAAATGAATGCATAAATGTGATCATATAGTTGCCGATTACTAGCACATTCTTTATTCTTTTTTTAGTAAGACTATTTTTTCTTCTTTACATTTCTTTCTCCATATTCATATTAACTTATAAACTCACTTGATCAGTTTTTCTTAGGTCATTAGTCAGTTTCAAAAAAAAAAAAATAACATTGTTTTATCTCTCATACGCCTTTGTTTTCTTTCTTGTTAATACCTTGGAAATCTCTCCTAATTTTCTGACTTAGAGTTAATCCTTCCTTATTAATGGCTATTTAATATTCTACGTAATGACTTAATATTGTTTATTCACTCATTCCCTTTATGAATGGGCACTCACCTTTTTTCCCACTACAAAGAACACTTATTGATATCCTAATGTTTTTATTTCTGTGGAATAAATGCTCAGAAGTAGGATTGCTAGGTCAAAAACGTATATATATGGGCTGACCGAATGGCTCAGCTGGTTAAGAGCTCGCTCAAGAGTGCAAGCTCTGAGCAACAGGGACACCAGTTAGACTCCTGGCCGGAGCTGAGCTGCCACTTAGCTGCCAACAGGTGGCAGGATGGCTCTGCTTAAAAAAAAAAAAAATGTGTGTGTATAATTTTTTTATTTTAATGTTTGTTGCTATGTTACTTATCAAAATGACTGTGTAATGCTTTATATATTTACCAAGAAGGTACAAATATACCCTTTGCCCATATTATAGCCAGGAATAGAATTTGTCACTTTCTACAAGTTTTACCAGTTTCATGGATATAAAGCAATATTCCGTTTTTACTTAAATCAACATTTCCTAGGTTATAAATGAATTTGAGAATTTTAACTTTTTTTTTTTTTTTTTTTTTTGAGGGCAGTATCACTGGCCCTCATATGTGGGACCGAACTGGGGCCGCTGGCTTCCCAGGCCAGCGCTTAACCACCGCGCCACTCGGCCGGCCCTTAACTTTTTTTTTAGCCATTTATATTTGTACGCTTTTGAGTTGTTTACTCATATCTTTTGCTCTTGTTTTGTTTTTTCCTCTTAAGGCTTTGCCTTATTTTCAGTTTGTAAGGGCCTCTGTATAGACGGTAACCATTACTATATGCCTTACAAATATTTCTTCAAGATTTATCATTTGTTTATTGATTTTGTTTATGGTTTGTTTTGCTATGACTGTTGTAGGTGTTTTATTTATTATCTGATATTTCTTGACTTAACATTTTTTCTTTCTTACTTTCCTGGCTGTTTTCTAAAGTACACCATTTGAGACAATTGTGAATTCGAATCGTAGAAGTTGGTCCCAGCTGTCACCTAAGTGTAGAAGTCATGTACCTGCGTTTCTTTCCATCGAAAGAGACTAGAATCTTTCCATTTCTTCTCCTAAGTGACCTAGTGGGAATCTCTATTCATATATAAGTTAAAACGCTGATTTATTTTAAACACAAAAGTTTATTTAAGTACTGTGTAACATTTTAAATGACTATCTTTGTATTTATTAGAATAGGAAATAACTTACTAATACAGTCAGTAGAGCTAGCTACATATACATTTAGTAAACATTTAGATGAAATTTCAAATTTATTCAATTTTTGCTAAGGCCACAAGTACATTTTCTAACATTCATTTTTGTGTATTCCTGCACCATACATTTTCTGGAGCTATTTTTTTTTGTTTTTTAAGATTTTATTGGGGAATTGGGGAATGGGAACAGCCAAATTTTGTCCTTCAGTCTTAGTTGTAGAGGGCGCAGCTAGCTGAGCTCCAAGTCCAGTTGCCATCTGGCCACTCTTCAGCAGCTTGCGGCCACTCAGCTGAAGGTCCCATGATCAATCTTAGTTGTGAGTGGGCTACGCCCACCATCCCATGTGCGAGTCAAACTGGAAACCTTATTGTTAGGAGCATTTGCTCTCACCAGCTGAGCCATCCTGCCACCTGTTGGCAGCTCACCTCGGGCGCAGCTCACTGGCCCATGTGGGAATCAAAACAGCGACCCTGTTGCTCAGAGCTCGCGCTCTTCACCAACTGACTCAGCCAATTGGCTGGCCCCCAGGACCTATTTTTTTTTTTTTAGTTGCATGGTTATTATAGCCTATTATATGCATAGTACTTATGCATAAAACCAAATAATCAGTTCATTGATGTTCTTTTTGACATTTTTGTTAATACTTTTTTTCCTCCTATTAAATGAAGCATGGCCACACCTGAAGTTAATTTCTTTATTAATTTTGAAAACATATTTGTTAGGCTTATTTTCAGATAACCTGTACATTTTCTGCCTCCTTTCTTTTGCAGAACACACTAAATATAACGAATAATAACTATTATTCTGTCGAAGTTGAAAATATCACTGCACAAGTTCAATTTTCAAAAACAGTTATTGGAAAGTCCCGCTTAAACAACATAACTAATATTGGACCACTGGATATGAAACAAGTAAGTTTCAGTCATGAACTACTTTAGAGAAATTAATGAGTCTCAACTTTGTTTATCACATTAACTTGAGGGAGGTGGGGGTTTCTTCAAAAATTTGACTTTGAAATGTATCCCATGCATGTATAAGATAAAAATCTTAGCATCAAACTTGTAAAGGAGAGATTTCTGAACTCTTTGAAGATGAAATGCTTGATATTTTGATCCTCTTCTCTATTGGTTTATTTTCATTTTTTGCCTTTCAGATTGATTACACAGTACCTACTATCATAGCAGAGGAAATGAGTTATATGTTGTAAGTCCTAATTTTTAATAATTTTCTCTCCTTAAATTATAAAGATGAAGAACTAAATACACACACACACACACACACACACACACACGATACAACACACACAAAAGTTGGACAATTAATTTCATGAACTTTTCCACTATATAAATACAAGTGGAAAGTTCGCAAACTTAATCTTCCAACATTTCATGTGTATTTTTTAATCCCTCGTGTGTGTGTGTGTGTGTGTGTGTGTGTGTGTGTGTATTTAATTATTTTTTGTAATCTCTCATAATCTTAGCAGTCAGAAAATCACATATTGGAGTAATGCTTCTGGCCTCTGCTCATCTCTGCTCTTTGCTTCTCCCTTTACAACATATAAAGCATTTATTTACATATACCTGTACATATAAAATTTATTTTTATTTTTCAGAATTAGGATCATATTCCTCATATCACTTTTTGTTAATATGTTATGAAAACCATATTCTCATATATTCTAGTATTTGTTGATGTTTTATTGTAGGAGGACTAATGCTAGTAATTTCTAATATCTTAGTATTGATGAAGTTCTAAAGCTTTTAAATTGGTTCTAAATGATAATTTCTGTTCAGTAAAAATTAATGGTAAATTTTCACCATCTTTTCATATCAGCCTGATGTAGAATTTCTGATTAACAAACTGGTGAATAAAATTTCAAAAGGTAAACAAAAAGTAGAAGTAATTTGTTAAAACAGCTCTACAGCTGCTATAATAGGAAATCATGTATGTTTTTAGAATAAAAAATCATGAAAATATTATTCATTATTATTTGAGGTATAGAAAATGCCAAACCAATAAAAGCTTACTTATTGTATCTTCCTAATAGTATCTTTGTTAGTTTTAACATAGAAAGAATCATAATTAAACCTTTTTATAACATCAGAGGTTGCATTTATTCACGTTGTTTTTTCTTCAACAGTGATTTCTGTACACTGATATCCATCAAAGTGCATAACATAGTACTCATGATGCAGTGAGTATGAATTTTTTTTTTTGAAAGAAGTATTTCTTTGTTCAAACTTCAGATTCCTTGCTGCCTATGGTAAATGATCATTAACATTAGTAAGGAGAAGTAATGCTATTGTTTTTTAAATCTGGTGTTATCCTAAGCTGCTAAACCATTGTGGGTTATAGGTTTGGTATTTGGCCCATTAGCTAACATTTGATTAACTCTTCCTATGATGAGCGAACTATATGATTATTTTTAATAGTGTAATGAACTCCTATATATTTAACTAAAGATAGGTGTTTTGAAAAAAATTACATTTGTTGTATAGAATTACTTGGACAGGGCTTGCTCAGCCAGTATTTCTGTTGCCTGTTGGGGAAATATTCCCTAAGAGGCCCATGTCCACAATGTTGAGGTTATTGTTAATAAAATAATTTCTTTTTGTAAAGAATTTTGATGTAAAAAAAAAAAATTTTGATGTATAAAAGTATTCTCACTTTAGAAAACTTTTTAATGTATTCCTATTCAATGTTTCTCCCCATTTATTTGACTTTCAGAGTCACTGTGACAACAACATACTTTGGACACTCTGAACAGATATCCCAGGAGAGGTACCAGTATGTCGATTGTGGAAGGAACACAACTTATCAGCTGGGGCAGTCTGAATATCTAAATGTGCTTCAGCCAAAACAGTAAAAACTGAAAGAGGTGCAGCTGGAGAAGAAACAAATACCTATTGATATTTTTAAAACTGAAGGATAAGGTACTTACTTCCTGAGAGGAGATCTTAAATTGAACAAACCTAAAGTTTACACTCCTGTTATAAAAGTACAGCTAAAAGTATGGGGACTCGCAAGTTATTGCAGCTCTCCACGCTGTGTTCATGATATTGGTACTAGGATCTTTTACTTGAATCTAAATTTAATGATTGGTTTTCTTCTCCCCCCACCTCCTATGCCCATTCCTCAAAAGGGAGAACTGAGACTTCCCCTACAGGACAATAAATCTTTAAAATTCACAGTCCCAGTCACTACTGAAAACATAATTTTGGTAGTGAACATAATTTGAGAAACTTTATTTCTGACTGTTTTTATAGACTATAATTGAGAGTCTATTCTTCATGAAAGATGTTTAAGGAATAACCTTTCTTTCCTGTTTTATAAATTCCCATTGCTACATGGTTGTATTTCAACTACATGATAGTTTATCTTTTAGCTAAACATTTTTAGTTTTTCATTTGTTGAAATTCAGCTCATTCGCATTTTTTGTCAGTCTTAATTTCAGGTGAGTGCAATGCTTGAATTACACTTATAAACCAAAATAATCTTTGCAAAATTCTGTACTTAAAATTTTTAAAGCCCCTAAATAATGTATTTCATATGTCTTTCCATATTAGTTATTGTTTTGTGAAATTTTTGTGTAATCTTCAAACATGGTTAATGTACAATATTGTAAATAAACTGCATGGCTTTTATACAGCTTTAATAAATGTCAAAGAGGTACAGATACAAAATAAAGTAAGCTGCTCATAAAAATAAAGAAAACAAAAACAAAATTCAGAAACCTATAGAATATGATTCCACTTACATATTGAATCGGACATAAAGTAGATTTAAAATAAAATACTTTTTACTTTTATTTTATTTTATTTTTTTTTTGAGGGCAGTGTCACTGGCCCTCATATGTGGGACCTGGACCGGGGCCGCTGGCTTCCCAAGCCAGCGCTTAACCACCGCGCCACTCGGCCAGCCCTTGAAATAAAATATTTTGATACTCCACTTTTTTTTTTAATGTTGCTTTTCATACTAAAAAATTGTGAAGACACTTAATTTTTCTCAATTATTAGGTACCCAAGTCATTAATTTTATGAATGTTTTAGAGGAGGAAATTATTTATTTGGCAGAGATTATCCAAGAAATCCTGTATTAAATGATGGTGGCTATCTCAAAATAAAACCTGTGTTATGTTTTTAAGAATTTAATCCCTTTATACATCACATGGATATCATGCCTCTGTCAGTTACACTTTAAAGTTCTTATTTTTGGTTTGGATTTTATTTAAATTATTTTCAATTTCAATGACTTATTCACTTTGCTGTTTTATTTTATTTTATTTTTTTTCGAGGGCAGTGTCACTGGCCCTCATATGTGGGACCTGAACCGGGGCCACTGGCATCCCAAGCCAGCTCTTAACCACAGCGCCACTCAACTGGCCCTCACTTTGCTGTTTTATATTTCAGTACCATTTATCATTTGGGCTTTTTGCCTTTTCACCTACCAAGGTCCGAGTACCTTTTACATACATACCACTAAGCATAGGGGCTGAGTATGATACCAAAAAAAAAGTGGCTTGAGATTAATTTCTATCTGTCCCCTGGTGACAGAAGTCAGGTTCCCCCTGCCCCCCTTCTCCCAAAGTGCCTAACTTAGGTCTGAAACATACCTATTATCAGTCTGACTCTCAACTGTAAAACATAAGCGGTATTTAATTATTTAGAGCTAACAAAGCCCTTCTTTCTGCCTTTAAACATACTCAGGTCTCCCTTTAGCTCCCATATCATTTTCTCCAAGTTCTGAGTGAACATTTTAAATGGGTGAATGCACTAACTACTTTTACTTAACTACTTAGTTTTCCCTTAATCTATTGCTAACTCATCCATCCTTACTATTAAACTAAAATCACCCTTTACATTTGTTGTGGACTTTCTAGTTAAGCCCAATCTAAGGGGGTTTTTTATGCTATGTTTCTTTATTGTTTCCATTCTTGAAACTGAATACTTCTCTAATGTATTCATTCTATTTGTGTGTTTCAAATCATTCTCATTTCATTTTCTTCATTATCTTTTGTCATCTTTCAATGACTATTATTTAGACCCTCTTTTGCCTCAAAATTTCTACTCCTGTGACAACCACAGTCACCTATAAGAGCTTCCAAATCCTTTTCTGCATACCTGACCTTCATCTATGTAGCTTCTTTTTAGCTAGCGACCCAGTGATAACAGTATTTCAGTGACTCTGTAAAACCAAAAGTTTTTAAAATTTTTATTGTATTTTGTTTTGTTCTCATGTTGTCCTCATGTCCCATTTACTTCAAAAATTGTCATTCACTTCAGAAGCATCCTTCAGATATGCCTCTTTCAAAAATCCTGATTTAAAAAAAAAAAAAAAAAAAAAGGATTGGGCCAGCCAAGTCGCTCAGTTGGTTAAGAGCTCGCTCAAGGGTGTGAGCTGAGCTCTGAGCAACAGCAGTTCTATGCCAGCCCAAGATGAGCTGCCGCTAAGCTGCCAACAGGTGGCAGGATGGCTCAGCTAAAATAAAAAAAAAATCCTGATTTATTTTCCTGCTTTTGTATCTTTTAACATTGGAAAATTATATAATATAAATTAAAAAGATTTTTTCTGTTGGGTTGACATTCTAATATTCTTTTAGACTACATTCATAGTATCTAATGAAGGGAAAATTTGCTTTTAGTTGCTTAGGTTCAAATAGTTTTGAGTATTTTTTCCCTCATTCTTTTTTTTTTTTTAGAGGGCAGTGTCACTGGCCCTCATATGTGGGATCCGAACCGGGGTCCACTGGTGTCCCAAGCCAGCACTTAACCACTGCGCCACTCGACCGGCCCACTTCTTTATTCTTTAAATTAAAAATTGTATACCTACTTTCCATGGAGTTTAAGTCCAAAAAACAACCATAGAATTTAAAATAAGTAAAAAAAATAGTAGTAGAGAAATAAAGATCACCTGTGACTACTTTCAGAGAGAATTAAGTAACAACCAGGATAAGCCTAAAACAGAGCATGCTGTGTATTAATAAAACTACAGATACACATTCAGGTAAAGCCGAATGATAGCCATTTAAAAAAATCTAGAAGGAATGAATGAGGCTTTAACTTTTTGTAGGCCATTGTCCAGTGTAGTTCCTTACATGGTAATAAGATAGGTGTCAATGCATTTTGTAAAACTGCTTTTAGTCATATCCACAGGACATATAAAGGTGTGACAAATTTTTTTCTGATACTTCCAAGAAAAAATTTCTCCTAAATTAGACCTTTAATAGACTGGTCCTCCTAACCAAATAAAATACTTTTACAAGCCTCTGTGTGTTGATATTACATGTATATAGCACTCTGCCCTTTTCAGAGCTCTCACATTTTTATGTGATTTCCGAAAAGCCTGTGAGTCAGACAAAGGAAGGTGATAGGATTCTCATCTTTTGGAGGAGAAAGGAGAGGCATGGAGAAGTTGAGGGACTGCTGAAGGTCATATATTTAGTAAATAGTTTAGTTGAGGCCAGACTTAGTTTTTCTGTCTCTCATCTGTACTCTTGTCATTTAAAATATCCATTGGAAAGCACTGCTGACTCAGGTTAGTATGATTAAATATTAGAAGAAATATTCACATAACTAATTGTGAGAATCAAATTAATAATGATGGACTAAGAATTTTTTGATACCTGAAATATTTTAAAGGGGAAACAAACACTAGTAAAATATTTTGAAACAATTTATAGCTTAATTTTTCTGTTACAATTTAGTGCTCTATGATCATTCCAATAAAGATCTGACTTGTCAGAGTAGACTATAAATAATAGAGATCAATGAATTTGAGACTTGAAACATGAACAGTATGAAAATACTAGATGGCAGATAAATCGCTTGAAATTGCTAAAATGGTTATAGTACATAACAAATGACTGTTTTTCTGTGTGTGCAGCTTTTCTATTCCTTTATTTGTTTTTCAGGCTAATGAGGAAATTATTTCTAAAAATCCATGACAAAATGAAATTTACTTCAGATCTTCTGAATTGTAGTTTGGAAACAACATAGTACAGTGTTAAAATAGATAGGAAGTGACTGCCGAAACACAGTAAAAGTAGACATAGGTAACTTCAAACGTTAGCCTAATGAATCCTTGGTGGTTCTTGGCATTATTGCAGTATAATTCTGGATATTTCACTGGAGGGCATGTGTCCAACACCAGCCCACACTATTTCGTTAGTCTTTTTAAAGTTCTTTATTCTTTATCTGATGATTATATCTTATTTAAGAAAATAAGTTCATTAGCTACTTGATCCCAAAGTCACGGCTTGGTAGAGCTAATATTTATTGATTACTTAGTCTGTCACATACTGTACTAATCTTTTATGTGCATTATCTCACTCCTCAGAACACAGCCCTCTAAGGTAGATTGCATCATCACCTCCCATTTTATATCTGAGAAAATTGAGTTTTAGGGCAGTTAAGAATATGGTTAGGCTTATAAGTGGCAGATTTGGGATTCACCCCAAGTCTGTTTGACTCAACCATCATTACTCTTACAATTAGCATATTTTCTTTCCAGCCTCTGAAAATGTTTTATTTGTAAAAATATATTGGTTGTTGCACTTACTATATAAGATTTGGAGGTTTCTGATAATACAGTTAATCCTTCAACAGTAGGGGGGTTGAGGAGGGTAAGGGGCACGGACCTCTCACACAGTTGAAAACCAGCTTATAAATATGATCAGCCATCTGCATATGTGAATTCCCAACCATGAAATTGACCCTTGAACAACAGGGTTTGAACTGAACTGGTCAATTGAAAAAAATCCGTGTGTAAGTAAGCCCATGCAGTTTTAATCTGTTCAATAGTATTTTCAAAAATACTGTTTTAGGATACTTTATTATTTTGTGGATATTTGGTATAATAAAAATGTTTATCATTGACTTTTAAAATATTCATGCTTATCTGTTAGGATTTTTTCTTTTAAAAGATGTAAAATTTTAAATTTACAAATACATGTCAACCTCTTTGATAAGCAGTATGAATTGAAATTCAGGTTATTAGATTGTAAGCCAAAGGTTATTTACCATAATGTCATGATTTTTAGCACATAATGTCTGCAAGTAGCAGCTACTTGGCTCAAATACATCTAAGAATAATTAATTTGATTTATTTCATAAATTCATATTTTAAATTAGATGGTTATCTTAAACTATTTTATTTTAAGGAAGAAATATGTTTGAGAAGATGGGGTAAAAAGACTGTTAAACATTATTTCTTTTAAAAAATTATTTTTACATGAAAACAAAATATATTTACAATGTGCTTTGATCAAAAATTTTACTTCTCTATCCCATATCTACTTATTTCAAAGTAAAAATTTTCACTTGTCAGCTGAAATTTCTGATTAGAACTCATATTTGTGTATTTTTGTGCTTAGAATATAAATTTCACAATGGATTTTTGAAATTTATCCTAAATATGGATAAAATCAAATGATGTATTTATAGTTACTATTAGGATAAAAATGGTAATTTCCATTTTTTTAACTGTTAATATGATTATGTTTGTAGTTCTTTTTACATGTGTTTAGCACAGACTCTAAAAAGAAAATGTAACATACTGACTCTAAAAATATTTCATAAATTAACAGATATATGACAAATTTTTCATAGCTATTCTAGAAGGAAATTGTTGCCTTCTGTTTAATTACATTAAATGAAGTGTGTTTAAGAGAAATGTTTTCAGCATATTTTGTATACTAAAAAAAAATAAAAGGATTAGTATTGGGCCAATGGCCAAGATGTAATATTTAATATTACTACCATGTAGACTCTTACAGTTCAAATTATCCCATTTCCCCCAGAATTTTAGAAACTAGAAGTCTGGGAGATAATGTATCAGCTGTAATGGGTGATTCTAAGTGATGTGTAAGTACTATTCATCTTTTAATCATTGTGTGAGATGGAACATATGCCAACTTGCATAACATGCCTAATTTCATTATGTAATGGTTTGTTTTAGGCATAAAATACCAGCAAGCCATGTCTTCTGTGTTTTGTCTTGTATTTCCTTGTACAACTAAAGTAAGATTTTGGAAAATGATTTGCAATGCTTGCTGATTTGACCTGCTCGGTCACATATTTGAATGATGGCATTACTGGGTAGATTCTAACTCATGATTCTAACTGTGGAATAAGAATAATTAAAATATGAGACTATGGGCACTTACTCTTTGTTTCTATTATGTATTAGCCTCTATCATAACACACTTATTAAATTTCCAAGTTGGGCAGTTCTGTAGTTATACCTATTGTTCATGTACAAAACATTCTTATGGTAGTAAAATGAATAGAAGTGCCCCAAAATGGTATTTTTAATTCACCTGTAACTGTTACTCTTGTAACTGTGTATGACAAAATAAAATTTGTAAAAATTTTAGCATGAAAAATAAAGTTTGTGTCAGTCATCTTGGTTATGCTTTTGAAATTCTTGACCTATATTGGTGTAGCTCTTAAAAGTCCTTTAGTTTAAAGTTCTTGGGCTGGCCGAGTGGCGCGGTGGTTAAGCGCTGGCCTGGGAATCCAGCGGCCCCGATTCGGTCCCACATATGAGGGCCAGTGACACTGCCCTCAAAAAAAAATAATAAAATAGAAAAAAAGTTCTTAAGTCCTTACAGACCTTACCCAGACTCCACGTTAGCATCACCTTTGATTTCTTTTTCTTTCACCCACTTAGCTTCCAACCCATTGCCAAATACTGTCTTTTCAGCCTCTGTAATATCTCTGGGATCTGTCTCATACTTGAAAATCTCTGTTGTTATTACATTGATCATCTTGGGAATAAAACAATGGAGGTCTTCCAAAGTAAACTCCAAAATACAGAAACCAAAAGGTGACACTGGACACAGAGAAATTGACAAGTAGGCAATATTTCTTTCCTTGAAACTGAAAGTTAAGGATATTGAAAATTTAGGTAAAAACAAAGATCTCCAAAATGGAGATAAATACTCTAAACCAGAAAGCACACGTTTTTTCAAACACAAAATTTTGTCAAAACACTACTATATGGGCAGACCGTAGGTAACTTCCACTCACCCTGAATGCAGTACAACTACGAATCAATTTTTAAAAAATAATAATAAAACTACATAAAGTTAGAAATTTAAAAGGTGTGTAACAAAGCAAATAGAAAATAAAATGGAAGTCACTTAGAACTAAACAGCATTACATTTCAAAATCTTTCAGATATATCCAAAGTGACAGGAAAAGTTGTATCCTAAAATGCATGTATTAGAAAATAAAGATTGAAAATAAGTTAGCTGTATTTCCAATTTCCAAAACTAGCAAAAAAAAAATAAAAATTTAAAAAGGAAAATAAAATCATCCCAAAGAAAATATGAGAAAAATCTATGATGATAGAGCAAAGAATAATAAAGCAGAGATTATTAAAACTAGATTCCAAAAATCAGGCCTTCAATTGTGATGAAGTGTGTGTCTAGAGAGACCTTCCCCATACAGAACTTGTAAAAACACTAGAAAAATATTTTTAAAACATGGCTAGGCTGTTGAGAAAGAAATCATTGGGGGTCAAAAATCACTGAGAAAGAATCACAAAAGAGTGTTGCACATCAAAAGTGTGTGAGATAGCAAGAGGATTATAAATATGGTGTTAGTCAAAGGAAATGTTATATAGCCTTTAATGAATTTGTTGGAAAACAAAAGAGATGAAGAATTAAGTATCCATAATTTCACAAAACAGGGTAAAGGAAGGCAGAATGACATTGAATAAACGCAGTCAGCTCCAACATACAGCTGGAAGTCTGGAGTCTTCCAGGGATGGAGAGTCCTTTTCATCAGGTGCAGCATAAGCTTCTCATTTTCTGGTTACTTACATGCTAGCATGAACAAGTGTTCTTTCTCAACACAAGCAACATACTGGATGACTGTAGTTACACTGCTATTTAGCAAAGAGAAGAGATGGGAATTACCAGTGGGACATCATAGGGACACCGGAGGACAAAGATTTCAACCCCATCACTGAGACCTTTGGGAAGGAGGGAGGGGCTAGAGATTGATTTCAGCTACCAGTGGCCAATGATTGAATCTGCCATGCCTATCTACGAAGCCTCCATAAAAAAACAAAAGACAGGGTTTGGAGAACATGCGGGTGGATGAAGGCATGCCTGTGCTGAGAAGGTAGTACACAGTTCCATGGCACAGAAACTCCTGCGCTTGGGTTTCTCTGCACTTCATCCAGTGTACCAATTTATTAGGCTGTTTGTCTTCTTTACAATATCGTCTATAATAAATTGGTCAGTGTAAGTAAATTAGCTCTGTGAGCCATTACTGACTCCAAGGAAGGGGTTATGGGAACCCTTAGCCAGTAGGTCAGAATACAGGTGAAGTGCTGGCCTGGGAAGCCAGCGGCCCCGGTTCGGTCCCACATATGAGGGCCAGTGACACTGCCCTCAAAAAAAAAAAAAAAAGCAGACTACAGGTGACAACTTGGACGTGGGGTTGGTTTCTGAAGTGGGGGCGGTCTTGTGGGACTGAGCCCTTAACCTATCGGATCTGATGCTATCTCCAGGTAGTGTCAGAATTGAGTTCAGTTTATAGGATGCCCAGCCCGTGTCCACTGAGAATTGGAGAATGGCTTGGTGGTGCTGGAAAGCACACCACTCACTGACTACTTTTCAACTCTCACGTGTTTTTTGCCTCTTCTCCCTATCTCTGGAAGAAAACAAAGTGGCCTTTCAACTAGAAGCCTTTGTAAACGCTGGGTGAGCACTATTTCTGCTATGCTACCTGAAGTGGATGATAGCTAGTGACTCACAAGAGTCAATCCTAAGAAAAAAAGAACGAAATTTTATAAACCTGAAACATGATTCTCAGATGCAGAAAATTAAAAAGCCAACACGTTCTGCAAGAGTCATTCAGGAGTCCAGGGAAAACTTGATGTGAGTTATAATAAGCTGTAATGGAATAATAATAGCCAAATGCACCTCACATGGGTGCTAAGCTCTGATGACTCAATGCTTGTGGAACCTCCAAAGTTACGCACGCATAAATGAATAAACAGGGGTATCATATACTATTGTTATTTCTGCATTAAACCTCTCCTGATAATTTCTCAGAATGTCTAATCAGGTAGGCACTTTATGAGACGAACATATGAACAAAGTTATGAAAGAAATAAAGTATAAAATAAAATATAGTAGTGATTTCCAATGAAATGATTATACTTTCATATTAGTGAAAGAAAATAGTGATTAATTGTACCTCTTAAAAGTAATTCCTAGGTTGTAAAGTAGGAAAATGAAAATCTGGAATAGACACTTAAGATATACATGTCTATAAAGAGTTTGAAAAAACACTTGTTAATATTTTTTCCTTATGGAGGAAACAGACTTCATTTGCTTTTTTTACACGGAACAAAAAATAATAATGTTTTCTCTGTTTCATTTATTACGTAATAGAAATTGTACACATTATTTCTATACATCTTCCATTCTGCCTTTCCTTCCTCCCCTCCATCACTAACACTAGTTATGCAGTATGGTAGCACTTTTAATGTTCCTAGGTTAAAAAAAAAAATTCTTCACAACCCTTTATGTCTTTATTATATTTTCCAAAATGCACCATTGTGATTGTGATATTGTTCCTCATTTCAACTGAGGTAGCTAAAGACAGAATCTTCTCAACAAGCTTTGTTGTAATACCTCACCCTCCACCAATAGAAGATTCATTTCTACCAGTGAGTATTCTTATAAAATGAAAAATCCCCTGCAAGGAGTCTGTTGAGGAAACTGTCCTTGTCCTTACCAGTTCCATTTTGCCTAGATTGATGAGACAAATAGAGAGTTAAAGGGAGTGGGCTTGTGAGCTGGCAGGATGGGACAGGCAAAGAGTCAACAGGAGTGAGCTTGCGGGCTAACAGGAACGAGCTGAAACATTAACTACTGGGCTCTGACGGCCCTGGCTAGCACTGCACCTACAGGCTGAGAGGCATCTTACATCCATCATTGGTGAGAACAGAACAGTTCCCAATCGCAATGCAACCCCCTGCACACTAACAAACACCCATCATAGATGGGAACAGAATGGTTCCCAGTCACAACAGCAACCCCCTGCAAGCTGACATCCATCATAGATGGGATCAGGACAGTTCCCAGGAGAAGACAATTGTAACAGCAGCCCACCTGCAAGGTGACGAAACCCTACATCCTGCTTGGAAAAATATAAAACCCCAGCACTCCTTCTCATCGGTGCGGCTGACCCCATCGGACTCTGCCCTGGCACAACTCCTGCCAGTATCTCTCTTACCTCTCTGTCTCCACAGCTCTCCCTCTCAGACTGCCCTGGCAAAACTTCTGCCAGTTCCAAACAAAACTCTTACTCTCCCTTTTTGATTTTCAATAAATCCTTTCTCTGGATACTCTTGTAGAGTCTCATAAATTCTTTTACACTCTGCGAATGACCAGGGGTTAATTCTAAGCCAAGACATAGATGACATCATTTTCTCAAGACAGAGACTTTGTAAGGGTGGGAAGGAAAGGAAAAAACAGTAAGACTGCCTCTTTATGAGGAGAGTAATTTTGGGTGGAGCAACTCCATACCAAGTTTCCAGCAGGTTCCTCATCCTGAGAGGAGGCCAAGGGGACATAGAGAGGTGGGAGGGCATCAATATGAAACCCACATAATTTATGTTCTGCCTAGGACGAGATGTGATTGCCAATGAGCATCAGAGCCATATGCCTCTGGTCATATTTTCCATTCACTAAATATTCTAGCCAGCATTCTGCTCTTTATGTTCAGCATTATTTTGAACGTAGTTAACTAACTGTATTTTATGTGTTGAACAGCCTAAATTTTGTCACTCCAGTAGCACTGTGATCAATACAACTTGGACAATAGGGGCCACTACCCCAGCAGAGGCTGGAGCTGCCCTTCACCATGTCGCCCCCAAAAGGGCCATGGGCATTGGCCACCCAGAGACTGTTCCACCTTCTAGACCATGCCACGGGTACCTGGGGCTCTAGATTGTTGGTTCCACAAGGCCTGAGCCCACTTTTCAGCCTGTAGGGGTTTTTTTCTTCGTCTCTCCTCCCCCAGGTCTGCTAGCAGCAGGGTTCCTCACCCCTAGATCCTAAGAGTGATCAAGAGACAGCGGTAAGCAGAGATGTCCATGGATCTAGATGTGAGCACTGGGTTTTCCTCAAGTGTGGAGTTATGTTTGGGTAGGAAGGGACAGGGAGGATGAGTGGGTGGTGTAGTGGAGATAGCTGGAGGCAGAGAACCAACTCCTGCCATCCCCACCTTCACCTGCAAAACAAAGAAAATTCTGAGAAGTCTGTATCAGAACCTGGCCTTCCAGCCTTAAGCTTCTTCTTCTTTTCAAGAAGAGCCCAGGAGGTAAGGCCTGGGGTTACCTTGTGTGCAGAGGATTCTAGGCATGGGCCAGATGGGTTAAAGAGAAACCTTAAAGCCTTCAAGAAAGATTCCTCTTTCCTGCCTGTGTTGCCTGGCCCCACAATGTTTTTGGCAAAAAAATAAAATTAACTTTGAAATTGGGTATAGTCTTACTGTTCCTTTACCTGCATTAAAAAGAAAAAGAAAAATCTTGTTTTAAAGCTTTATTTATTTTTACAAAGTAGAAAATATTTTATCTAGCTGTTTGTTGGCTTGTTTATTTTACCTTTTATGGATGAAAAAGGGCACTGTAATAAATCTAGTCAAAAATAACCCTACAGGATGATCTGATCATAAATTGTTAATTTCGCCCATGGGTAGTCATGCCTTAGGCATATTACTTCTTTAGCAAAAGGCTTATCTTTGCCTTATGCAAACCCCTCCTGTTGTTTCTGTGCATCTAGGTTACTACACCTTTGAAATGCCCCCTTTCAAGACTCCTCAAGAGAGTGCACAATGTTAACTATCCTATAATCTAATCTCCACATTGTATCCTTTCATCTTCATTTACTCTTCCTTGCTTTACCTCCTTAAATCCAAATGCATAAGAGAAACTGCAAACTGTCATAATCTGAAGCATTTTTCTCAGCCTGTGGAGATCTTCCTTTCAGGCTTATCCTCTGTTTGGCTCCAGTAAACTCTTCTAAAATTTTTCTGTAGGTTTGGACATTCTGAAGTTGGCACTTTTATATCTGGATAGGCTGGACCTGACTATGTAATGGAGTAGTCATGGCATTCCTGGGTACTGAGAGAAAATTACTGATGTGATGAATATCCTTCCGGGGGAAGAAAGCTCAGTAGAGAAAGTGGCCTGAGCGCCGACCTGAGACACCCAGATGTGATGCCACACGGGGCAATATGAAAAAATGAACGTCTTGACATTACTCTTCCCACTCTCTCTGATCTCCTGGCTTTGTCATTGGCTGAAACCCCTGGCTTGGGCAAAGGAATCTTTGATACCTTCTAGCGTCAGCATCCTGGGGCACAGACAGGGTGGAAAAAAACAGACAGTATGTTCAGGCATACAGAAGGAAGTCAGTGTAGCAAGGGAAACAAAGCAGAAATAAATATCTCAAAAATTTTATTCCCTCACTGGAGCCAACTAGTTAAATGTGTTAAAATAATAAGTTTGAGGTTGAAATGAGCTTTGAACTTGGGCTTAATTTATTTTATCTGGCATCTCTGATGTGTCCCACAACTTTTTCAATACATTCATGAAAAGGTTTAATCAAAAATATGAAAATGACTCTAGGAAAAAAAATCAGTCTTCTTAATGACTATGTTATAAGCCAACAGACTTTAAAATGATAGCCGGCTTGCCATGATTGTCCAAGCCCTGTGGGGTTTAATATGAGTGCTGTGAAGTGGAATGAAAGGATATGGCAAAACTGAGTTTCTCAATTGATTTTAAAAACCTTTGAAATTAGAAATAGATGTTCTCTGACAAATAGGTTAATGTTCTCAATTGTCAACTGAAGTTTTTTTTTTTTTTTTTTAAAGATTTTATTGGGGAATTGGCGGAGGGGAACAGCGTTGGGGAATCGGGGAAGGGGAACAGACAAGTTGCTGTCTTTTTGTTCTTCAGTCTAGTTGCGGAGGATGTTGCTTCACTGTAGGTATCGTCATTGCGCTCTTCCCGGATGAGGCAGATCGGTCGCTGGCCTCTGGATGTCGCTCACCGCGGTTATTGGCAGCTCACGCTTGGCTGCCAGCTGCTCACGCTGGCTGCGGGCCACTCACTGTAGCCTATGGCAGCCCACTGCAGCAGGGGCTGCTAGCCTACACTGTCGCCGGGGCTCACACAGCCCAGCTCCAGGTGGAGCTGTTGTTAGCTGTAGAGGGCAGTGTCACTGGCCCTCATGTGGGATCTGAACCGGGGCCGCTGGCATCCCAAAACCAGCGCTTAACCAATGCGCCACTCGGCGGGCCCTCAACTCAAGTTTTATTACACCGCATCTTTTCAGGCAAGTTCTGATATTATTTTAAAAAGTGGAATTTGAATATACAAGTTGACCTTTTTAATTGTACATTATCCATTACTCATTTTCTAATTTAAAAATATTATATCCCATAATGATAAGGAATACTGACAAATAATAAGAATAACAATTAAGTTTCTTTCAATTTTAATTGAATTTATAAGCTTTTTTCTCCATGTTCTAAAATCCTTTATATCAATTCAGCTTCACAGTGCTGAGTTTCTTCCTTATCAGTGTGATAACTGATTGTGTATGGATTATTGTCTATTAATTATTGTCTATTCACAGTTATCACTGGGGGTGACAAAGCAGTAAGAGGCATCTAATAGAATCATCAAAATGTAAGATATACTCTTTCCTCCCTCTGTTACTAGTAGCGACCTTATCTCTTTACGATAATAAGGTCACATTACCTCTTCCGGTATAGTAACGCTTGCTTTGCCTGTTTGTCTTTGGTATCCAAAAAGCAGGGATCCAAAATGTCCAGGTGGCAACCAAGGCTGTAGGTTTAGTAGTAAACCCTCTCTGTCTGCTTAATAAAGCATCCCATCCCTTACCTCTCCCCAGACAAGTGCCTTTAATCCAGCAGTGCCTAAAGCCATGGGAGAGTTAACCACACATTCCTCAAGTGGATCAGTAAGAGTGATGATGAGAGAGTCTACTTCTATTCCCATTCCTTGCACCCAGCCCCACGCATTCTGGGTTTTGAGAGAATATCACCAAATAAATGCTTTGATTTAAGTATATACTGTTTCTTGAAGAACACAATCCCAACCCCCCAACCATTCAGGATATCACCCTCAGGCTGAAGTTTCAGCCGGGTATCCTTGGGTTACGGTAATGGAATTGGGCCACTCGCCAGTTAAATGGTAATAGAGTCCCACTGCTGGTGGCAAATAAGATGTGATAGTCCCTGGGGTTCCGCAGCATCACTGAGACCTTCACTTGTGGTGAGTTGGGAAGATGTCCAGCTGGCAAGTGATGGACAAGCTTCTATAATATCATTAGCACTTGGGGTATGATAGTATAAGGATTGTGGAGTTGGTTGGTCGGTTGGTTGGAGTCAATTGCCATTAAGATATGAAAAGAAGAAAATATATCAACCTTAGGTTATCCAATCTCAAATCAGTGTATAGTGGAAAAGCCCAAGTGCATTTAAAGAGATCTTCACCTCCTATAAATGTACTGTGTACCACCTCTTTTCTATCTTGGCACTGGAAAAGCAATAAAAAAATACCAGGGGATAGCCACACTAAAACATAAAAGTTGTGATGATATGCACGAGGCAGCATAATATGAACAAAAAGATCACATGTCAATAAACATAGCTGGGATAACTCTCTGAACATTGTATAACCTATTATGAAGATATAAAATAATTATTTTCTCTCCAAATATAGACTCAGCTTTGTAAACATAAATATCTTTGTAAATTCCTTTTGCAATTGCCCACTTCTGGTTAACTCAGAACCTAGAACCTAGAAAAGTTCAGTTTGCCCTGATTTATAGTTAACACTTTGTATCTAAAAATCGTTAGCATTTAAACTATGTCCCTTCTAAGAAATATTTCCAACTCACAGTGAGAACACAATTCTTGTAAAGTGACATGTAATTTGGCCTCAGAGCCTCTGTAGGACAAAATTCTACACTCTTATTAAATTTCAGTGTGGTGAAAACTGATGGCCCAACAATTTGCACTAGGTAACTGAGGAACTTCCCTCTTTTAAAAATTTATAACAGCATTTCAATCAGTAAAAGTTAATATTAGAATCACTTACACTCTTACTTGTAAAAATTACCATGACTTTTTATTAGTTTCAAAATACATTTTCTGAAACACATGATCCTCTTAAGATAAACATCAATTTACCATAATAACTGAGTTCTGATTTACCCAGTGTTACTGTTTTATTCTTTTTTTAAATCTTGTGTTAAAATTTATAGTGTAAATAGAATTAAGACACTCTGTTGATACCTCCATGAATCCCCCAGACATTTTTGGTCACCTCCTATTCACAAGCTTTGGCGATGGGGCTAAGAGTTTAGAACAGAGTATAACGGAGACAGTTAAAATATGCACAAGGTTCTGGGCACATAGATACTCACTTAAGCTGCCTCGGGAAAGACAGACAAGCTTGGAGAGGAAAGTGGCTACTCTAGCTGGTAAGACTTGATCTGGAGGATGACAGACCACGGCAGGGTGGCTGGGCTGTTGGAGAGTCTTCACTATTCTCTTGTTCTTGCTGATACACCCTGTATAATTCTTCCTGCCATGACAGGTATCTGAGCATTATTAGCCTTCCAGCAGCTTCTAGGGCTTACCTGAAGGCGTTTCCTTTTCCCTATATGGGGATATTGAGTCCTAGGTGAAATGGCTTCTGTAAATTCCTGACTGATCCCAATGACTTGAGAAATTCTTTCCAAACGCCCTGTTATGTAGGCTACTTGTGGATGAGATCTGGCTTCTCTTTTACTCCTGTCATGAGTTTGACAACATTTTTTACCCCTCAAATGAGACAATAGATTTGTGAGTAACTCTGTGTCATGTAATTACAAGTATATGCACTAGGGAGAACTTTTAATCCCAACAGTTGCCAATAAAATTTTTACTAGGAAGGAACTGTGTCGGTTAAGGAAAAGACCTTCCTTGTTAAGGTATTTGGGGTAAAAAGTAATATTCTGTCGCAGCCAAGGGTAGCTTCACAAAAAGTCAGGACACTCTGAGGCCTGCTGTCAGCTCACAGCTCCTGTAAGGTTCAGCTGCTGAGAAAGCCTCCTGCCTATGGAGTTGGATGAGACAGGATATCAGAGAGTTAGCAGGGTGGAGCAGTGGAGCTCACGGGCCAATCAGATTCAGACTTGGCCATGGTGGGGGGCGGGCCAAACACAGGAAAGATGGTGCACACCTGCTGGCTGTATAGGGGAGGAGGTCCCCACACGGGGAAAATTGGAACTGTCCCTCCAGTCCTCGCCAGGAAGTTACACAACCCAGTCTCTTCTCATATGTCTACGATGCCACCAGAGTCACTGTCCCTCCGCTGAAGCCTATGGTCAGTGCCTGTGTGGGCCCTTTAAGAGGTTATCTGGGGACCGGCTGAGTGGTGTGTTGGTTAAGAGCTGGCTTGGGACGCCAGAGGCCTCGGTTTGGATCCCACATATAAGGGCCAGTGACACTGCCCTCTACAGCTAAGATGGTGAACAACAGCTCCACCTGGAGCTCGGCTGCTGTGAGTCCCCAGGGACAGCCTGGCTGCAGCCCCTGCTACAGTGGACTGCCATAAGCTACAGTGAGTGGCCGGCAGCCAGCGTGAGCAGCTGGCAGCTGGTGTGAGCTGCCAAGAGCCCCTGTGAGCGGCCATCCAGAGGCCGGAGACCGATCTGCCTCATCCAGGAAGGGTGTAATGATGATACCAACATGGGCCAGTGAGGCCACATCCTCCACAATAGACTGAAGAACAAAAGGATAACAACTTGTCTGGTCCCCTTCCCCGGTTCCCCAACGCTGTTCCCTTGCCCCAATTCACCAATAATATCTTTTTTTTTTTTAAAAAGAGGTTATCTGGGTTTCCCACTGTTATAAAACTTCTGTTCAGCTAGACTTCAGGTAGTTCTCCAGGTTGATTGTTCTATAATTTAGTTGTAATTTTGATGTGTTCACAGGGTGAGGCAAGCACAGCTTTTATCTACTCTGCCATCTTGGATCTCTGAAAGGTTAGGTTTTATTTTTTTCCTCTTGCCTTCCATGCATAATTAGAAATGTGTATTCATTGTTACCTCAGCTAACTGTGATATTAATTCATATTTATATATGATTTCTATATGTATCCATTAAAAATAATTACAAAGAAACTAAATATTAAAACTTCCATCATAATTATCATCGGTGGAACCAAAAAATTAAAATTAAATCTATTAATGTATTTCAAATTTGAATATTCAGGCTGCATTTTGAACATGAAGATGCTGCTCGAAATGTAAAGCTTCAATTATTGGCAAAATGCAAGAAAACGTTCAACATTTAATACACTGAAAAGTCAACAAAAGTTTTGTCCAAAGTAGAAAGCAAAATATAGATTCAAAGAAAAAAGTCATAAGTTTCTGAAAACTTTACTAGGATTTTGAAACCCAGCTCATCAGATGGGGCTTAAAATACAGAACTTTGGATGTGAAGTAGAAACGTTTCCTGTAAATGGAATGAACATCTGGGCAGATTCAGATGAAAGCATAATGCCATAATCAGCTTCTAATATAAGCCAATTCAAATGGAAAAAAGACAATTCTTAAAAAAGAAAATCCATTTAGAGAATAAAGGAACATACTCAAAACCTACAATTAATTCTTAATGATCCTTCATTTTTCATTTGCTTTATAGCAGCCTTCTACCCAAGGGGCAAAGATTGACAGACTATCCCTTAGTCCCTTAATTTTAGCTGTCCCTTTAACTATAACTCTGGGGCTGGAATGCACAAACAGGACAATAAATCAGAAAGAAAAAAGAACCACCTTTTAAAACTATAAGGCAGAGGGAGGAAGGAAAATTATGCTGAAAAATTCTCTTTACGTGCACCTTTAATAATTGATAAAAAGTCTCTAGTTTGCTGAGCCTGGTCATATATTTTTCAAAACAGATACACTTGTTCATAATTTTTCCTGTCAAACAACCCAGAGAGTACTGTTTCACATTTTCTTGTTGATGTTATACTCTAGTCAATCTCTTTAAAATTAGAATAAATTGTTTTTGGTTTTAGAAATATTCATACTTGCTGTGCCCTCAGCACTTTTAAAACATACAAGGCATGCCTTTGTTGTTTGAAGCAAACTTTCATTTAAACATCATCTTTTTAAAAGAAATACACTGTTGCTTTAGTCAATAATACTCTGAATTTAGCATTTCTCTTTAGATAAATCTAAAACTTCTGAGACAAGCTTAATTTGCCAACTCCAAAACATAAATATTAGTACTTTTTAGCCTCATGAATTGATATAAACTAGATAACATTAATTTTTTTCTTTTCTGATTTAAATGTTTTTTAATTTAATAGTTCATCTATGCTTTATCTGTGCTGAAATATTGTAAATAATTTCCTTTAAGTAACTCATAAGGTATCTTTCACCTAACAAGTAGAAGCATGCATATCAAGGTCAATTGTTGTCATACTAGCATTCATTTTTATTTCTGTCATTTGTAGGATGGTTAAAAGCATAGTTTGGTCGGTAGGAAAGATCAAGAAGGAAGGGCTGGCTAGATGTGCTTTAGAGTGGACAAACTGACTGAGTTATTTATCATCTTGGGGACCTTGGGGCAACTATGACAGGTTAGGAATGGTAAACGACCATTGGGTAGAATAGTGGTTGATTAAGCTTTCCTGCCACTAACTCAAAGTAGGGGTGTTGAGAGTGAGAAAAGCAGCTCTGGGAAAGATGTACCCATGCTTCAGTTCCATTGAACTTTGCAGGGAAACAAAAGTGTACCTGGACTATGGCAGTGCCCATAACAATATGTATCAAATGTAGATGGTCAGGGAATGCTTATAAAATATAGATGGGGGGGAAGAAGTTTACTGCTAATACAGCAGTTTTCCTTTACGGTATGTAGTTAGTTTCTTCAATGTTTTTTAAATTCTGTTCTTCCTTCTTAAGTTTAAAAGTGAACTCATAACCTTTCTACTTTACATGTGATTAATATTGTAGTAATTGCCTATAAATAAGTAATAAAATGCTATATAAAAGTAGCAAAGCATTTTTTATGATTAGCATCCATCTTTTATGTCAGCAGGAAAAAATCATTTTAGCTTAAAAATTCACTTTTCAGTAGTGTTTATTTTTCCTTTTCTGAAACTTTTGATCGCATGATGCCAAATCTTTAAACATTTTTGCTTTTTTGTAATCTGATTCCCCATCTCCATTCAAATAATGCCCATTCTGTTACCAGATGAGCTACATCTAAAGGGATTTGCTCTGCCTCTTTTATTTAGAATGAAAAAGGATTTGCTTGTTTATCTTTAACATTCTTGAAGCAATTTCACACAACACTCAATGATAATGGGTATTTCAATATTCAGGTGATGCAAAAATGATTTTTCATATTTTTTGGGGGAATTGTTCATGATTCTGAAGAATTTAATTCAGTCTTGAATGAGGTAAAATAACCCTTCATGTTTTTATGTGTTTCATATATCAAAGAAAAAAAATCCCAGGTTCACAAAGAAGTAAAATGTGAACTCTATTAAAATGCAAGTGTTATGATAACACAGGCGAGAGAGGAGACTAAACACTGACATCTATCTCCCTCCTCTTTGCTTTAGATCTGCTGTTGATGACTTTCATTGCCCTGGCACATCAGAAACTACAGGGCATGAGCTGAGGTGAGGCACTCTGTAAAGACCACTATGCGGAGCATAGAGTCAGGCAGAGAAAGGCTAACCGCTAACCCAGATGGGTTAAACAATAGATTAGACAAAACTTAAAAGATAATTAGTGCAATAGTTCTTCATAAACTACTCCATAAACTAAATTCAATCCCAATAAATATTTTAGCTGGACTTTAAAAAAAAAAAAGATAATTAGTGATTTAGAGATAAGTCTAGAGAAATTATCCAGTAGCACAGAGAGGCAAAGACTTAAAAAATAGGAAAGATTAGTTAATTGATATGAAGATTGGAACCGACAAGTGTTTTATATATTTAATGGGTGTCCTAGAGGAAAGAATACAAATATTGGGTGGGGAGGGTAATATTAAAGAAGATGATAAAAGTAATCATTATTTAATAATAAGAGAAAACACATACATAACATTTACTATGTGCCAGGTACTATTCACAGCACTGGACATTTATTAGTAATTTATTCCCTATAACAACCTTATGAGTAGGTATAACATAAATCCATAAATAGAAGAAACCCAATTTATCAAGCATTATAAATAAAAAATAAATTGATATTCAGACATGTTGTAGTCAAACTGCAGAGCACCAAATAAAAAGAGCATAGAAAAAGAACCAGAATAACAATAATTAAACTGATAACAGAAATTTTAAGAACAGTAGAATAATAGCTCCAATGTATAGAAAGAAAATAACTATAAACCTAGAATTAGGTATCCAGGAAAACTATTTTCAACTATGAGGGAATCTTAGTAATACTTTAAGATAAAAACAGAATGTTTATCATCAATAGACTTTCACTAAATGAGCTTTAAAATTAATGTACTGTAGGAGAAAGAACATTCATTACAAAAAGAAAATCAAGAGACGATCAAGAATGGTGAGCAGGGCCGGCCGAGTGGCGCATTGGTTAAGCGCTGGTTTTGGGATGCCAGCGGCCCCGGTTCGGATCCCACATGAGGGCCAGTGACACTGCCCTCTACAGCTAACAACAGCTCCACCTGGAGCTGGGCTGTGCGAGCCCCGGTGATGGTGTGGGCTGCCATAGGCTATAGTGAGTGGCCCGCAGCCAGCGTGAGCGGCTGGCAGCCAAGAGTGAGCTGCCAATAGCCGCAGTGAGCGACATCCAGAGGCCAGCGACCGATCTGCCTCATCCGGGAAGAGCGCAATGACGATACCAACAGTGAAGCAACATCCTCCGCAACTAAACTGAAGAACAAAAAGACAGCAACTTGTCTGTTCCCCTTCCCCGATTTCCCAACGCTGTTCCCCTCCGCCAATTCCCCAATAAAATCTTTAAAAAAAAAAAAAAAAAAAAAAAAAAAAGAATGGTGAGCAAATTGGTAAACATTTAACTAAATTTAACCAAATTTTGTCTTTATAAAGTATTAGTAATACTTTCTAGCTTAGGGTATAAATGAGAAAAAAACTAAAATGCAACAGCAGCATGTAACTTGGAAGGATGTTGACAGAAGTTAAATTATTGAAAAAGTCTTATATTTTTTAAAATGAGACTAAAGGATGATTTATATTTTGTTCATCAATTGAACATTTCAAAGGCAGTAATGAAACAATAATGTATGTTACTCCCAAGTCAGTTAAAAGGAAAAGAACCAAGAATCACATCTCAATCAATGCAAACGAAAGCAAGAAAGGGAGGAAAAAATAGTAGATGTGCAGCAACTAGCAAAAACAACATGGCAGAAATAAGTCAAAGTATTTATAACCATAATACATTTAATTCTTTCCAGATGAAAGACAGAATGGATAATTGTATTGAAAAAAAAGAAATTCAGCTAAAAAAGAAATTCAGGAGTTATGCATAAAACCTATAAATACAGAAAGGTTGAAAGTATAGTAGAAAATCATTAATCAGGAAAATATGTTGTTTTTCCAGGAAAATATTTTTTTTTTAAATATGGGGCAGCTATCAAAATAAACTTTAAGTAACATTTCAGCATAAAACATTATTAGGGATAAAGCAGTCAAAATGCTTATTGGTTTGCCATTACCTGTATGTCAACCACCATTGTAGACTTATAAGTATTGACTTATTTAAACCTCATTGTAATCCTATCAGCTAGGCATTATTTCTATTTCCATTTTTGAGGTGAGAGAATGAAGGGATGGAGGTTAAATGATTTGCTCAAGGTCACACAGCTAGTAAGGAATAAAATTAGGATTCATATCCAGAAGGTAGTCTGTCCCCAGAGTCCATGCACATAACCACTATGTTATGCTGCCTGACAGATGGCTTAGTATACTAGAAACTTAGAGGCATCTACTTTAATGGCCTCATTTTACTTTTTTATCAAATTTTACTTTTTTATAAAATTTTACTATAGGGAGAAATAGACAAATACAAAAATTATTTCTTTGAAAAAAGAGATTTCAATACCTTTCTAAGTTATTAGAAGATTAAACAGAAGAAAAACTTGCCAGATGAAGAACTGAATATACAATTTAAAAGTATGATTTAACACAAATTAATATACTCTGTACTCTTTGTCAAAACGTTATAAAAGACAAAAATATTGGTTATCAACTGCTGTGTAACCAATTGCTCCTAAACATAGGGGCTCAAAATAACATGCATTTATTATATCACATTTCCTGTGGGTCAGAAATCCAGGTATGATTTAACTAAGTGTTTCTGGCTCTTAGTCTCTGAGGTTTCTATCAGGGTAATGCCTGAGGCTACGGTCAATGGGGGATGGCCCATTCCAAAATCACTCATGTGGTTGGTGTCAAGATGCAGTTCCTCCTGGGATGTTGGACTTAGGGTCTCATTCCTTCCTGGTTGCTGGCTGGAGGTCTCCCACAGTGCCTTGCTATATAGGCCTTTTCATAAGTAAACTGACAGCATGCAACTGGCTTTTCTCACAGCAAGCAAGAGAGAAAGAGAGGGGGAATGAGGAGAATGAGAGACAAGAGGAGAGTGAAAGAAGAGTCAGAGAGGGAAGTGTGTGTGTGAAGAGAGAGAGAGAGAGAGAGAGAGAGAGAGAGAGAGAGAGAGATGCCATAGTTATTTTATAACCTAATTTCAGAAGTGATAGCCATTACTTCGGTCATATTCTATTTGTTAGAAATAAATCACTAAGTCCCCCTCACCTTCAAAAGAAGGGGATCACCTAAGGGTATGAATGCCAGAAAGTGGTAGTCATTGAGGACCATCTTAGAGGTTGCCTAGCACAGCTAATAAACATAAAAACAAACAAACAAAAAACAGGACAATAGTTTGGGGCAGGGAGAAGCAGGATTTTAAGAGGAGCCTAGAAGTAGGTACAACTATGTTGGCATTGGCATATTTCTGACTTGGATGTTTAAATTGTGGGTATACATTTTGGTATGTTTTATAACTTTATAGAAATATAGTATTATTTTCCTTTATGTGTATAATATATCATGTATTTTTTTCAAAAATAAAGATAATGGTCATCTTCTGAAACAAAACAAACCTCTAACTATTCAAGACTGACCTTTGATAACTTTAGTTTCTACTGAAAATTAACCATTGCATTTCTTGTGATTTATGAGTATTTGAGAAATTTACTTCATTCTAATACACTTCAGAATATATATATATATATATATATATATATATATATATATATATATAATTAATTCTTTCCTTTAAAAGTTCCTTAATTTTCACATAAAACGTACTTTGCAGGCTTATAAGTAGAAAAATTATTTTGTGGTATGTTTGCTTTCATAAATTTAGGCAAATGTGAGCTTTTTCGAGTAATTCAGGTAATAAACTCAACTCTTTGCTGTAAAAGTGATCTGTAAATATGAGAACTAATGAAAACAAAAACCTATGTTTCCCTCATTTTGATAATGTTGTATATTTCTCTCCTGCCAACCCCATTGCATGTTATTATCAGAAATATAGTTTGATAACATGAAGCTAATAACATTAACCTATGTCTGATTTCTTGTCCAGTTTTTCTTCATATGAAATTCCAAGCAATTAATTTTAATTTTATGATTATAGTCATAATAACCCATTCTCCTTAATTTAAATACAACTGTTTCTAAATTAAATACATATGCAATAATGAATTAGCAAAATCCTTTACTCTGGAAAGAGTGTAATTATAAGGATCATACCTAAAATTTTATACAAATAATACATTAAAATTTTAACTAAGTTTTATTACCCCTTTTCAGTTAAGTAAAATTATGCAATAGTTCTTTGATTTTTCAACTCATATAATTCTGAATGTCTCTTAATGGGTATTTTAAGAAAGCTGCATTGTTTGAGGCAAACTGGAGATTCTGCAAAAGTATAAATTATATAAATAATCTAAGACCACTATAACATTTTAAACAGTGCACAGATATGTGAAGTAATAAGTAAAATCGACCTAAATCACCCTTCAACTCCTAATCCCACTTCCCTGAGGTAACCAAATTTAAAAGCTTTTTATCTGTTGTTTTAGAAATTTTCTGTTATTGAAAACATATATGTGTTTATAGAAATGCAAACATACATTTTTTAATGAGAGTATAATACAATCATCATCTGAAAATTTGCTTTTTCAGTTTTTTCATTTAATATAATAGTTATATTTATAAGTTATAAGATATAGTTCTATGTGAATAATTGTTTTATTAGTTAGACATTCCAAAGGACCAGCTGAGTGGCTCAGCTGGTTAAGAGCTCGCTCAAGAGTGCGAGCTGAGCTCTGAGCAACAGCAGTTCGAGGCCCAGCCCGAGCTGAGCTGCTGCTGAGCTGCCAACAGATGGCAGGATAGCTCACTAAAAAAAAAAAAGAAATTCCATAGCTGGGCATATAATAATATAACTATTTTCCTGTTGATGTCATTTTAAGAATTTTATTTTTTAATTATTTTTTAGTATTGAAATTTTAGTAATTTGATTTTTAGTAATTTTTAGCATTTTCAGTGCCACAATAAACTTTTTGGCTGTGGAATTATTATTCTAATAATTAAAATAAATTATTAGAATAGTAATATATCGGAGGGTATTATTTAAAGTTCTGATGCCCTCTCTTAAATTGCTAGATCAATCAAAATTTCCACTGACAGGTCCTATTTCAAAGCACTGCTCTTAATAGTGGATGTGATAAGGCTTTAAATTTGGGCTCAAAAAGTGTTTACAAGTTTGTTAATTCAATTATTATTACATCTTAGCTGAAGTATTCATAATACTATGGCAATTTCAACTCAAATGAATTGCTTACAAATATAGTTAGTTTTAAATAGTTGATCTATTTTAGCATAAAAACTATAACATGGCTGAACAAGAGTGTTTACTCTTCTCTGACAGTTTTGTACATGTAATAAAGGATTTGCTTTGGAAAAAATAATGAGTAGCAATCATCTTAATTAATTGCAATGAGGCTTTTACAAAGAGCTTGGGGCCTAATTAGTTAAAGTCTCACATGTAATATTTTCAGCATGACTATTCAATCAGAAGTTACAAACTGATTATTCATTTTGGTGTCAATGGTGCTTGTCATTTTAGCATTCGCTGAACAGTGGGGAGCCTAACAACTCTCTCTAGCAAGTTATCTCACAATGGCTTAGTGATATGGACTGGCAGAGCCTGCATGTAATCTGCCTGCCTGCGTGGGTTGGTAAAGGATGTTTGTGTTTTATTGGAAACTCAATATTTACCCACTGGGAAGGCTATAATGCTGTTCAAAACAATTAGAAATAGGAATTTTCTCTTAATAGTTAAGTTTCACAGTGATTGGGAGATCAGGGCATCTAAACAGAGCTGACAAGTAGTGCTCTGGCATCTTTGTTTTCTCATTTCAGGAGAAAAAAAACCATCAGTGCATTTCTTGGCAGCCTCCTTTTTAATGGGAATCTAAGATGGAAGCTTTTTAAAATATGCATCAGGACTTTATCATTAATTGTAAACTGCCTTCTGTCTGCTCTTGCCCGTTGCCCTTCTTGATTCAACCATATGGCTTTAGAAAAATCTCCTTGGCCCAGCAGAGCCAGCCACACAGCCATAGGCCAGCCCTCAAAATGAACAATTCAGGTTTTATGGTCTGGTAATGCAAAGTTCCATTTCCTACAGCTATTTCATCTTTTATGGGGAGGAAAAGAAAACTAATACAGTTTTTCAAAATATTTGTGTGACCGATGTGAGACAGATGCATTTTCTCTGCGAAGGTGCCCACATTTTTCACCAAGTTCTGCTGCTACCTTGTAATTTTTTTTCCCTGGATTGAGCCATTCTACTCTGTTGTATAGATCACTGTGTAGGAAATGAGGTGGTCAGACTATACTTATGACCTCTAATATATTTATTTCACTTGTAATGCTGTAGCATACTGTGTTTATGGCATTGCACTGGAAATGACAGTTCTCTTTGATATGGAGAGATAGGTTTCAGGTAAATCCCTAAGAAAGAATTGGCTATTATCACAAGAAGGGATTTAAGAAAAAAAAGTACTATTTCCACAGTCCTCCGAAATTGTCAGTCATCGGTGAAAAAGTATCATCAGAGGACACCTACCTGGCAAAGAGCACTCAGAATAGGGGGATGAGGCATCCAGCAGCTGCCATGTCCACTAACTATAATAAGAGGCAACATTATGTTTCTAGGCAACATCAAGGTCTTCCCTAGAAATGAAGGACAGGACTTGGTGGCTAAAAACACAAGTTGGAGCCCTGGAAAAAGCAAACCCTGAGAATTTCCTTTGATTTGTACTCAGAGCCTTCAACCTTCAGCTCAGGTAGCACTGAATATAAGCAGTGAAGGAAAGCAGATGAAGATTCTGAGATTCTAGAATAAGAATCCAAACTAGACCATAACTGTATCTCCTGGTCATATTAGCAAGGATTACTACCAATTCCTTTGTGAGGAAGATCAGAGTTCATTCAATATATGTTTGGTCTGTCAGTCTGTATCTATCTGTATCTATGAGGTGTGATCAAACAATATGGTAATTGTTTACATTAAAAAAATTATTACAAGGCTGGCCGAATGGCTCAGATGGTTAAGAGCTCACTCAAGAGTGCAAGCTGAGCTCTGAGCAACAGCAGTTCAATGCCCAATCCGAGCACATTACCATTAATCCCCCTGAAAATACTCCCCCTTGCTTCAAACACACATCCCATAATCCTTGCCACTTTTTGTTTTTTTAAGATTTTATTCGGGAATTAGGGGAGGGGAACAACATTGGGGAACTGGGCAAGGGGAACAGACAAGTTGCTGTCCTTTTGTTCTTCAGTCTAGTTGTGGCGGACATTGCTTCACTGGTCCTTGTTAGTATCATATTGCACTCTTCTCAGGTGAGGCAGATCGGTCGCCAGCCTCTGGAGGGCCTCTCACAGCGGCTCTTGGCAGTTCACAATGGCTGCCAGCTGCTCACTTTGGCTGTCGGCCACTCACTGTAGCCTATGGCAGCCCACTGCAGCAGGGGCTGCAGCTATGCCGTCCTGGGGACTCACAGCAGACCAGCTCCAGATCGAGCTGTTGTTCACCATCTTAGCTGTAGAGGGCAGTGTCACTTGCCCCCATATGTGGGATCCGAACCAGGGCCCTGTTGCTCAGAGCCGGTGTCCCAAGCCAGCTCTTAACCAATGCGCCACATGGCCGGCCCAGTCCTTGCCACTTTTTGAAACAGTCCTGGAAGTCCTCTTTTGTGTCTTTAGTTGTGCTGTCATGGCTGCCTTGATGTCCTGAATTGATTCAAAAAGCTTCTGTTGTGATCAACAAATACAGTGAATGCTACTGTGGAGTGCCATCAACAGAAAGGCAGGGATCTTCAATATGAAAAGCAGTGTGTCGAACTTTAGTAACAGCATGTGACAAATTTCAACTTGTTCGGTGCAATCAGTTGGGTGTGAGTACGGTTGAGAGAAGGTGTGTTTTAAAGTGTGCCGTAAATCATCCTCCATCATGACTGTGCTGTTTCACACATTGCTTCTGTTATACCGCAATTTCTATCAAATAAAAATATTAGGGTGTGTCCTCATCCACCTTGTTCACCGAATCTGGCACCATGCTACTTCTGGCTCTTCCCCAAAGTCAAAATGATTCAGGACATGAAGGCAGCTGTGACTGCACAACTAAAGACACTCATGAAAGAGGACTTCCAGAACTGCTTCAGAAAGTGGCAAGAATGATGTGAGAAGTGTCTTCAAAACAAGGGGGAGTATTTTGAGAGGGATTAATGGCAATGTGTCTTTTACTGTAATATTTTTTTATTTAAACATTCACTGTGTTGTTTGATCATACCTCATATATCTATATCTATCTATATCTATATTTATATCATTTGTATATGTCTACATCTATCTATAATCTATCTACCTATGGCTATCTAGCTATGTAGCTGTCTATTTGAGAGAATTGGAAAATAAAATAATTTGGGATTATTCTCACTATAATGTTTGTGTTCAGTAAACCTTATTACTTTTCTCAAGTTCATATTGTCTCAAGCAAGTCACAGGCTCTCCAGGTATTGTCACGTGTAAGACATATAGCTATGGGGACCCCACTTACTTCAGACAAAATTATGGTGCCAAAAAGAAGCCTATGTGGGAAAGCATTAATCTTTACAAAGACTTTTTTCTCTCAAGGTGTGCTACATATTGACTTGTTGACTATTTGTCAATGATGGGCAAAAGAAGGTATAATTTTGAAATAACCTGAAAGTACTGGCTATTTTAGTTGCTAGATTTTTCTAAGTACAATGTATATAGGAAAAACAAAAGGCTATCTGCTTACCCTAATACCACTCACAAAAATTTGAATCTCATATAGATTAAGGCACCAAATCTTCAAATGAAATATCCCTTACCAGCACAATGGGGATTAACTGCACTCAGCCAAGTGGCCATAATCATTGATTAATCACCAGGTGTAACAAAGACTTCTAGGCTCATTGGAAAGACTGATGTTGGGTTAATGAAAAATTTCATTTTTGAAAAAAGTCATTTTTGAATTAAATGTTTAATATGCTCTTACTAAGTGGTCATTTTGCAATTCTGGCAAGTTCCCCAGGAATTGAGGATCTATTACCATCTGCAGGCAAGAATCTGCTCATTTTATCTGGAGCAATTTTACAAACGCTTTTGAAGTGAGGTTAAAATTGTTTCCACATGATGAAGAAGGCCATCCTTACAACTGAAATATTAATCGAACTAATTAATAAATTCCACTTAGATCACCTATGTTGCTTTCTATGAACAAATGGCTATTCCTCTCTCTTTATAAAAAATCTTAAAACTACTTATTATTTATTTATTATTTATAGTTTATAGCATTGTAGATATACAATACAGTTTTTCTCCTTTTTGGTTTTCAGTATCTACTAGCTTTTTTTTTCCCTCCTATTTAACACGTTGTTTAGTATTTAGGCCACTTCATCAAATTTTAGAACTAACTGGCATGCATATCATAAGAAATAAATTAAGTGGTATAAAGAAAAGCAAAATATTATGTTAATTTGATTCATATAAATATATATGGTTTAAACTTTAGGCCATAAATAATTTAAAAGCAATCACATAGTTATAATGGTGTTTAGAACATGTGTTTCCATTATGGGCAATAAATATCCCCAAATAGCCCTAACCTGAAATTTAAAATTTTATCATGTATGTTGCAATTGGGACAAGTTTTATAATTTGTGAATATAAAAAATAAAATACATTTATAATTATAAAAAAGATTATGATACTTGAATATTTTAGAACAAGGGCTATTAGGCATATTTTAAAGTTTAGAAAAGTTCTTTCTTTCTTTCTTTCTTTCTTTTTTTCTTTCTTTCTTTCTTTCTTTCTTTATTTCTTTATTTTTTTTTTGAGGGCAGTGTCACTGGCCCTCACATGTGGTACTGAACCGGGGCCGCTGGCTTCCGAAGCCAGCGCTTAACCACAGCACCCCTCGGGCGGCCCGAAAAGTGCTTTATTTTAAATAGAGGATCAAAAAAAAATGATAAGAATATTTTATACCATAAATATTTCATGTAAATCTTAATATAAATAAACACAGAATAGCCAAGCATATTAAACAATGTCTATGATTTGAATTCTTTTAGGAAAATGATTTATAAGGTAAACAATGAATGTTACACATTTTAAAGTACTTTTGCATAAATTCTCAAACAATCATTATCTGCAAAGTATTTTCCAAATAGATTTTGGGTGAAAACTTTTTAATAGATGTGAAAATATCACCAGTAAATAAGCAAAAAACTGAATTTCTTTCTCACAAATTTATTAAATTTCTTGCTTTTCTAAACTCACATTATATTTCTAAAACATTACTTTCATTTGCATGAGTCATTAGCTTTCATAAGAAATGCTTTCATTTAAAATCTTTAAACCATAGCATTTATCCATTATTAGCATATACAGGCCCATTAAATCTATTATAAATGGATAGTCTACTGATTAATATTTTAATTGTAGCTTGGGATTCTTGGTGTGGATCTGGGAAATGTTTATGAAAGATTTAAAGTACTGGTTTAAACATTTCACAGTCGATCCCTAAGCAATTATATCATTTTAACCATAAGATGTATGCAAAAATGTAAAAAAGATGGATATAAAACATATTTATTTTCATAATAGGAATTTAAATTCCAATTATTAACTTTAAATAATTACTCATTTTTGTTTAGAGTAATTTTTTTCTTTCTAGTACTAATGTTTCAGAAGAGCTTAAAATTTTAAGTACACACAGATTAGTAAAGGTTTATTTTGTATTTATATTTCTATTTTTGGGAACAAAATAAAACAGTGAAATGTTGTAGTCTTAAATAATTATTTAAAACTACCATTTAGCATATATAAAATGATAAATTAAAATGTCTCTAATTCTGTCATTGAATGTTATTACTTAAAAAATTATCAAAGTTAGCAATGATTTTATTTTATTTTAATAATGTCTACTTTATCTTACATCTTAGACATGGCTTAGGGATGCTCACCTCTCTACTTAAAGAACAGAATGAGTTTTGTGAACACATGATTTAAAATAGATATGTTCATATGTCATGGGGATATAATGTACAACATAGGGAATATAGTCAATAATATTGTGATTGCATGGTTTGGTGTCAGGTGGTTGCTGGACTTATCATGGTGACCTCTTCTTTAGGTATATAAATGTTGAATAACTATGGCGTACACCTGAAACAGATAATGTTGTATGTTAGCTGTATTTTAACAAAAGTCTTTAAAAAATAAAATATGTATGTTCAAATTAAAATGAAATGTTTTTTGAAAGACAAATGAAAAGTTTGAAATCAAATGTGAGATAGTGGGGAGGAAAATTTATGCATTAAGTAATCTATAATTATTTGCATCTTGAGACAAATCTTTCAATTATATGTATATTCCCTGTTGACATTATCCACTTCCCTAACAATTCATGTCATTTAACTTTGCTTTTATTAAGCATACATTTCTCTTTTGTTATTTGTGATAGTTTCTCTCTTGCTTCTGCACCAAAATAAATCAAGGTACCCAAAGAATAGAAAGATGAAACAGATATGTTCAGGTTCTTTTCAAACATAAATACAATGATCAAGTAGTATTTTAAAACCGAAAAGAAATCATTATTTCTTCTCCCTTGTCCAGAAATGATGTGAGAGCAATAGAAAGAGTGAAGGGGAAAAACAAACAGAAAAAGCATTAAATATGGTGTTTTCATCACTAATAAATGATGGCTTCTCTCAGGAATATAGTCCAAAGCAATAAGATGCAGAACATTTAATACAGCTTGTGTTAGCTCTCTGTTGTCCCCTTGACATCACTGTCACTTCCATCTCAGGCTAGGAACTACATTTTCCAGAATCCCCTTTGCTGTGTGGTTCTGAGTTAGAGTTTGCCAATGAGATAAGCTTTCCGGAGAGTTAGAAGATGGAAATAATAGGAAGCCATTATTTTTTGAGATGCATTGCAGCTACATACTTGGATGGTGAAAGAGTCACAGTGGCTTTTCAGCAAATTTTTGATAATAATCCACTTTGCCTGAGATAGTTGGTAGTATTTTTTGAAGTTTCTCAAGTATTGCAGCAGCTCTAGGAAAACTTTTTTAGAGCTGGGCATCAAACTGCTGTTGCTCAGAGCTCAGCTCGCACTCTTGAGCGAGCTCTTAACCAACTGAGCCACTCGGCCAGCCCCAGGAAAACTTTTGAAAAGCATTACTTGGTGCTATAATCTGACATCTTCAGTATCAACCTCTTTGACCTTCAGCAGCTACTTTCTTGACCTCTACCTGTTCTGCCCCTCTCTCTCCCCAACTCACCCCATCCTCACTCTCAGCTTTTCCAACATTCCTGGGAGTTCGTAATTCCACACTAAACATTTTATATCTGAATACATCAAGTGGCTTCTGTTATGCTGACTTCTCCCTAATGATATAGACACTGTCACAGTAAGGACTGGGAAATACTCAGTTTATTAAATATTGTGAATGTCTGGACTCTTAGATACATCATCTCAATATGTACATATCAAATCGCATTTTAAAGTCAAATTTAGATTACCTGGATTTCTTCTTTGCTTTCTGTAACAATGACAACAAAGACCAGTCTATATTTTATTAATAGTTTCTTAAGTCCTTAGAATAGTTTTTAAAATGATGTTCAAAGAAACTTTAAGTAGTTATCTTCAACTTTTTCTCAATAAAAATTTCTGTTCTTAAGAGATACGCTTGTAATTCATATACTTGATATTACTCAATGGTATTTTATCTGTAGAAGGAAGAGGAAAGTCAAGTTTCAGTGAATATTAGATAACTGTTTAACCATTACTCATTTGCTGCCTCCTTTCCTCTGACATGATACATAAAGCTCTGTAGGTTCTATATTTGCTACTGGTGACTAAGTACTGACATGACACATAAAGCTCTGTAGGTTCTATATTTGCTACTGGCTACTAAGTACTGCTTTCATAATGTTGTGATGTCATCAAGATCATATTTAAAGATCAAAGCAGCTGTGATCAATGGAGCTTGGATATTACAGGGCAAATAGTTACATCTTGGCAAATAGTTACATTTCAAAATGGGCACGATATATTGGGTTGCCGGAAAAGTCATGACGTATTTTGTCTATGCTTTTCAAAGATCATTTATTTATATAAAGAACAAAGATCAATCAATGATATATTGCCCGTTTTGTTTGATAACCTTTTGCCGTCTTTCAGTGAGCTTCATAATTCCTCGTTCATAGAAGGACCTGTCTTTATTTGTGAAAAACTGAACACGGTGCTGATTTACAGCCTCATCTGAATTGAACATTATACCATGCAAGGAATTTTGAAGAGAACAAAACAAGTGGACGTCTGATGGCACGAAGTCAGGCGAGTATGGTGGGTGTGGCAACACATCCCATCCAAGCTCCAATAATTTTTGACGGGTGATCAAACTTTTGTGTGGTCTTGTGTTGCTGTGATGGAACACAACTCCTTTACCATTAACAAGCTCTGGATGTTTCTGGATGATGGATTCATTCAAACTGTCCAATTGCCAGCAGTACACATTCAAATTGATTGTTTGATTCCTCGGTAGGAGCTCGAGAAACATGACACCTTTAAAATCCCACCACACTGAGGACATAACCTTTCTCTGAAGGATGTCTGCTTTCAATGTCCTTTGAGGCGAAACATCATGTTGGGACCAAGACCGTTTGTGCACCACATTGTTGTAAACAATCCACTTCTCATCACCAGTTATCAGTTGCTTCAAAAAGGGATAATTTTCCTCACGTGTAATGAGCATATTGCAGATGTTTATATGCACCATCAAATGAACTCTTGAGTTCATGCAGAACCCAAATATCAAGCTTGCTTACGTATCAGGTGGTTGTAAACGCTTGAATGATGGATGTTCAATGTTTCTGCAATCTCTCATGTTGTGTAATGAGTGTTTGTCTTGATCATTGCCTTTATCTTGTCATCATCAACCGTGGTGGGCCTCCCTGACCGAGGAGTGTTATTGAGATCAAAATCACCAGCACAGAATTTCATGAACCATCGTTGGCACTGACATTCTTGTAGAGCATTGTCACTGTAAACTTTATGCAACTTTTCACCAGCTTGATGTATGTTCTTCCCTTTATGGAAGTAAAACAGTAAAATATGGCAAAGATGTACAGTTTGGTCTTCCATCTTTAACTTGTAAAATCTCCAAATCTCAACCAAATCACTCAACTTTTTTTTAGAATGAAGCTAGAACTGTCAGCTGTCAAATGACATAGCAATAACATAGATGCGAATGACTCTAGTACTTCCAAAAATGAACTGATGCTTCTGTTGCAAACATGTGTCATGACTTTTCTGACAAACCAATACTTCCAAGATGAACATCACCAGTGCTAGGAGAAAAACATATCTTCATCCACTTTGTCTCTAAGCCAGACTGATCCAGTAATCACACTTCAAGAAGAAAATTCCATATCGTTTTTCAATTTATAGTACTCCAGCATACTTTGATATTTATGACCCGTAGTCTTTTTGAAGTGCTAAATAGCATATAACTGCTTTTTCAATTAAAACTAATACAGATGAATTTTAAGCAACGTTTAAGAATTCTGCTTCAATTTTTATTATTTTGTGATCATGAGAGCTACCATTGTATGTATAGGAATGAGGACTGAAAAATAATCTTAGCTGGTAATATTTAACATTTTAAGATTAGAGACCAAACAAAATTCAGTTTAATCTTATAAGCACAGATATGATCACAGAAACTTTTAAAACACATATTTATAGAGCACTGGCCTTGCAAGTAACTGTGGAACTGTGGGGCAATTTCAGAAATTCTACAAAAGTTTTTATTCTTCCTTGGCTTTCTTGATTTCTGAAATACAAATAAATCCTAACTCTTATGATGTGTAGACGGTTTTTTGTTTTTTGCTTTTCCTGAATGGATTTTAATAGGGAGCAAATGAGAAAGAACTACTCTCATGGGGAAAAATGAGGACAGGCAAGACTTTAGTGACACATGACCCACTAAAATGTTTAGGGCATCCCCAAATCAATAAAGTAGTGATGCATTGATTTAAAAGTGGTAGATATTTTTGAGAGGGGTGAGGGTGATCTTTTTATCTCACATTTGATCAAAATGTAAATTAATGGTATCTTAATTCCATATTTTGGAATATTTGCTCTCTTTCAGCTCCAGTGCCATGAACTGCTGCCTAACATTTGATAGTTGGATCTATACATAGAAATTCCTTACATGCACATCAAAATTTTGAATAATAAGATAACTCTATAATGGCACAAGATAATATTATTTTTAGTTTTAAAGACAAATAATAAATCCTTGTATGTTTTTTATTTTGGAAATAAAAGAAAGTAAAACATTAACAGATAGGTGTCAGTTACTAAGTATCTGAGTAGATAGCAGATGTCAATATCTAATATTTATTTTTTATTTAAAAAACCAAATACCTGTATTTTA
Organism: Aselliscus stoliczkanus; assembly: GCA_033961575.1. Lineage (NCBI taxonomy): Eukaryota > Metazoa > Chordata > Mammalia > Chiroptera > Hipposideridae > Aselliscus > Aselliscus stoliczkanus. Next base: position 26,302,943 of record CM066740.1, on the reverse strand, counting down.
TGTTCACATTTGATTCCAGAATATCCAGTGCGGCAAGAACAGACATTGGGAAACACGCATCTGCCTCCATAGAGACATTTTTGATTGCAAATTGCTGCAATACACAAATGTTTACAATTACCAACTTTTGACACAAATACATGTGGCATATCCTAGTTCAGTGGTCTTAAGCCATTTGACAACTTGGCTATAAAAATAGTCATAAGAATCTATGACCAACTGCACTCCCATCTTCATGAAACCAAAGTGTATACACACACACACACACACACACACACACACACACACACCAAAACACCCAAAACTCAACACAACAGGTTTACAATGTCTATAAAGATATTATTAAAGAAAACAAAATTTTCATTGGCTACATTTTGAAGTATTTAAAATATATCTTTTTGTTTTCTTTAGAGAGGAGATTCATATCAGTAACAACAAACCATTCATAATTTTCTTTTTAACAATTTAGCAAAAATTTGAAAGAGACCAGTGTATGGAAAAACAGACAATTTTATATGCCATTCATTATTAGAAGTTTAAAGTGAAATAATTATATTGGAAACTTCTTAAAGGTTTTCATACTGTCTGTATTAGAAATGTTTTCCTTAAAATCCCTCCTAATGAAATTTTAAAATACTTCTATCTATCTCAGTATATCTCTATAATCTATCTATCTGTCTATCTATCTATCTATCTATCTATCTATCTATCTATCTATCTATCTATCTGTATCTATCCACGTACTCACCTATAGACAGAAAATTCTTATAATAGTAATAACTAAAATGTTCTACACAGAGGAAAGCTCAAGTGAATTATTGTGTTTGTATTATGGAACTTAATATATCATTTATAATTTGTTTTTAACAACATGGAAACGCTTTGAAGTAATATTGGATGAAAATAAGTATAGTATAAAATTATGTACAATCATTATTTTTCATGGGAGAGGTATCTGCTTTAACAGTTCATATTAGAAAATGGCATAATTCAAGGTAATATTCCTTTGGTATAAATGCAACATTGAGAGGTTATGTTTCATCAGGATTGTTGTGTATGGTTGGGTAGGTTGTGTAAAATATACAAAGCTCCACAGCTAAAGTAGCACTGTTCACATCACAGACATCATATATTTGAATATTTATTAAACAATTTTCCAGAAGATGGCAGTAAGATATCTTGTTCAAATAATGTCATCAATATTTAGACAGTGTCTGGACAATGGGAAATAAAGCATTTTGAGGAAGGGGAGCATTTGAGATTTGCTCCCAAGCGTATGTCATCAGTTTGGCTCAAATGAACTATAATAAATGTTCTCCACAGGTCTCAGCATTTCTTGCATTGACATTTACTTGGTGTAGTTCATCACGATCCCAAACAAGCCCACCCGGGACGACCCTGCGAACCTGGACCCAGTGTTCCATACAGACAAGGGCCCAATGTGTCCCCACCGGCTCCTGCTTCACCCTGAGTGCCCTTGGGTGAGTTTATCTCAGAATTCCAGGCCTCCTTGCTTTAAAAGTAGCAAGCCATGACTTTGATTGGTTCTTAGAAAACCCTTGAGGTGGATAGGGTTGAGATTAATCCAGGGAAAGGAAAAGAAATAAATGGGTTGCTGCTTTTAATTTCAGTTTTTTAATATGTGTATGATTTTTTTTTAACTATTTTTTCAGTTACAGTTGACATTCAATATTATTTTACATTAGTTTCAGGTGTACAGCATAGTGGTCAGACATTTGTATGATTTATGCAGTGATCCCCCAAATTAGTCTAGTACTGACCTGGCACTATACATAGGTGTTGCAATATGATTGACTGTATTCACTATGCTGTACTTTATATCCCCATGACTATTTTGTAATTATCAATTTGTATTTCTTTATCCCTTCACCTTTTTCACCCAGTTCCCCAACCCCCATTCCCTCTGGCAACCATCAGCCTGTTCTCGATATCTATGAGTCTGTTTCTGTTTTGTTTACTTATTTTGTTCTTTAGATTCTACGTGTTCCCTTTCCTGGCTGAGTAATATTCTTGTATATGTGTACCACCTCCCCTTTATCGATTCATCCATTGGATTCTTCTCCTAATTTCAGCTTTTAAATTTTATTGCTTACTGAAAGTATGAATATATATAGGGGGTTACCAAAAAAATGTATACACATGACTTGTATTCATCTTTTGTTATTGGTATATATTGAGTATTACAATATTAATACAGCTTTTTGCTTTCTTAAAATATATATATATATATATATATATATATATATATATATATATATATCATGTAAGACAATTTTTTACCTTTGAATGGTATTGTTAAAATTAATTTAAAGGCAAGTGCTTACAACAGTTGGGTATTCTAAAATTCTCAGAAATATGGAAACTAACTCAAATGCTTTTCAAGCTCATGTGATCTGAGATTAATCCTTAATAAACAAAAGCTTCCTTAAATTTGTTGCTTTAAGTGAAACAGACATGTCATTATTTTGTCAAGGCTTTACAGACATAAGTCCATGTTAATAATTAACTTTTATGTCTATAAAAAAATATTTCTAGAGGCTATATGATGTCCAAGCTAAAGAATGCTAATTGCTCACTTCTTAGTTTTCATTTGAAATTGAGGTTTTAAAGGTTAAAATATCAATATATGTAGGAATAACTTTATGGTGTTTCAGAAGGGCCCTGGAACACCTCAAAAAACTTTGAATTGCATGGGAAGGACTGTAAAATAAGTGATGAAAACTTTTAGGATATATTGTATGGGTAAGCAATGATTCTAAATTAAATGAATAGCCCGGGGCTGTGGGAAACCCAAGACAGTGGCTTGATTCTTCCCTGCTCCCTGGCTCCCATTTATTTCAATTTTTGTATGTGTTCATACATTACAGTACATTTAAGCTAGACTTAGATGAACAAATTTATGAGGTGACATTATTGAAAGGAAACCTCATACACCACTGCCAAGGTTTGATAGTCACTTCAAAATACATGCCAAGTTAGTAACCGCTTCCCATCACAGCAAACTCCCAGGAGACAAAGACTTTAAAAGATCATTGACTGCCAGCTGGAGGTTTTGTTTACTGATAAGAACTTCAAATAAAGACACTCTCCTACCTCATTGGAAGGGACCTATCAGGCACCTAATCATGAATGGACATCTACCGTTGCTATGGACATCAAAGATCCCTCAAGGATAAGAAGCCACCAACACCAGAGATAGACAGCTATTCCATGACACTGACAAGGTCTGTATTCCTGTGGATTGATATTGAACTCGGATTCCATTAAAAATAAATACATAAGCAAAACAAACTAATGGATATGGAGAACAAATTGATGGTTGCCAGATGAGAGGAGGGTTGAAGGACTGGGTGAAAAAAGTAAAGGGATTAAGAAGTACAAATTGGCAGTTACAAAATAGTCATGGGGATGTAAAGTACAGCATAGGGAATGTAGGCAATAATATGGTAATAACTATCTGTGGTGCCAGGGGGTACTAGACTTATTGGTGGATCACTTCATAACTTATATAATTGTCTAACCACTATATTGTACACCTAAACTAATATAATATTGAGTGTCAACTGTCATTGAAAAATAAAGAAACATTTAAAAAGTATACATAAAGGTGCTGCTAAGTGTAAAAACAGAGTGCACATCTTCAGGCTGTGCTCAGAGTACCTCTATCCATAGTCATTGGAGCATATTTCCACATTAATATGCTTTTAATATCTCATCATTCTCTCTCCTGGTCACATAAAGTTCTCTCTGGAATGAGTAGCCCAAATTGAGGTTCACAACTTTCTTCTAGCATTTTATCATATATAACTTCCAAAGAGAATTAGTGATTTTTGAGCACATATTTCTTAGTAATTGCTAACACCTCACGAATTCTTTGGTAGAATTTTCATAAGGTGAGAAATGTATAAATTATAATAGTAATTACTATTAAAATAACGTCTGAGTCATGAAAATCATATGTAGCATCTCTGATACATGAAAACAGATGTGGTTTATAAGATGTAGACAAGCAGGGCAGGTATTTCTAGTAAAAAAGCATGGTCATTTGGCAACTGTACTTTCAGTTAATACATTTGGATCACCAGTTTTGAAATTATGTAATTGTTGACCATTTGAAAATATTTTGAGGGGATTTCCAGTTTTTCCACTAATTTAATCTTCTTCAGTATTTTAGCATGTGATTTCAAGTTTTCATAAGTTTAAAAATTGCATAAAGTTTAATTTTCATCTATACCCTGAGATTTCATCTGTGTAAAAATTTATGAGTAAAACTAAATGGGAATATATTAAAATACTAAAATAATAACAGCAGAAATTAGTTCTAGGTGGTGGAATTTGGAGTGATTAATTTTTTAGAACTTTTTCCTATTGTCTATGATTTCCATGATAAATATGTATTTATATTATTATTATTATTATTTTAATTAGCTTCAGGTGTACAGCACAGTGCAATAGTTATACTTTTTACCCCTCAGAGAGACAACCCCTCCCCCAATTTGTATTTATATTATAATATAAAAAAATATTTAAACTACATATTAAAACCTTCTTCAGCCTACCTCATAGACCATAATTTGGAACTATCTATGTCCCACAAAATATTAACATATGACACCTTACTTTTTAAAATTAAATGAGTATAAAAATGGATAACACTTCCTTTTATTCCTAAAATCATTTTTTTCATGGGTCAGCATGCTTCAATTTTTTTCCATATGGATTTCTCCTAATGCTGTAATTTCTTTATAAATTATAACAGATTCAGGGTCAGAATACATAATAGAAAACAAATTCTATAGGCTTACGTATTTGACACTGCAGTCCTCCCCATGTGGCAAGACAATGACATATATTGGGAGCAAGACATTCACCACCATTTTTACATTTCGGAAAGCAGATAGCTGCAAATAGAAACATAAATAAGTTAAAAATATAACTTACTAGTCAAACCCTATCACAAACCATAAAAATTTTCATGAAAAATGAGAGAGTTCAACATTAATGATTAAAGGATCTTTTCCCTTAAAGTTTTATCAAGAACGTTTCCAATGTCACTATTTATTCTTGAAAAACATAATTTTTAATATTTGTATAATGTTCCATTGATGGAAATTGTTGTGATTTAACTTTGTCCCAATTGTGAAGAAATTTATGTTGCTTCTCATTTTTCACTTTGACCAGTAAAATAGTTGATAATTTTAAGTAATAATTTATGAAAAGGAGGAAAAAAAATGAAGCATTTGAATGAGGATAGCTGTGTTCATCTCACACATTAGACAGATTTGAAAGCGGTGGCACTCCACCTTCGGGGGTTCTGAATTGGCTGGTCTGAGATGGGTCCATGGGATCAGTAATTTTTTCAAAATTTCCCCTACTTAACACTAGAACACCAGGACTTAAAGACTTGTCATTTATCCTGGCCATTGTAGTGGACAGATTGGAAAATACAGTACACCCTCTTCCTCTGCTAACTTGAAAGAATAGGTTGAAAGAACTTGGCATTTCACTCTTTCTGTTTCAAAAATATATCTCCTAAAATAGAAACAAATAAGCAAAAATAAAAATAAATAAAAAGCAAGGAAAATGCTGCATGTCTTAAATTCTGATTTATGTTCTCAAGACAATGTAGGCTTTGGCTTCTTAGGAGTATTCCTCTTACGTGTGTTGCATTGTCTCCCTCTCCAACCAGAAGGACAAGAGCAAACGTTTGGTCCTACACATTTTCCTCCGTTCATGCACGTGGGATCACAGATACCTTAAGGTAAAAGGATGAAATATCAGCCCTCCAATGGCAATAGTTTTGCTATTTAATGTGTCTGCTTTACCTGTAGTTGGCTAATACATATAGTGTTGTCTTACTTTTTTGGCATCTCCTACCAGTGTATCCTTCACGACAGGCGCACATGTTATTTCTTATGCAGTGGCCGCCATTCTTACAGGGAGGGTGACAGAGAGCTGAAAGAATACATGGCAGCAATCTGTGAACATTACATATTCAGTTACTATATATTACATATTGCATTCTGTGCTTGTTATCTTCGGGGGCACAAGACAGAGATATGTGCTATTAAAATAAAAGATCACAACTGCAAGTCATTGAAACCATCTTTGCTAAATCATAAAATACAATGCTTAGAGCTATAAGCCGCCAGTGGGTTAGCACAATTTGAAATGTATTGGCGAAGTGTTCATAACAAATGGAGTCTTGGGCATTAGAGTGCATTTATTATGAACCTTATCTTATGTTTCACCATACTTTAAAGTAAAGGGTATAATGATCTGGCCAAAACCAATGAAGTAAATCAACACCTAGCTCAAAATAAGAATTTATCTGCTCCCATGAAAATTAGAAAAATCAGAACAATCTGTCATAGAATAATATAATATTTAGAAAGTGTATTTAACATTTGAATACCTACTGAGGTCATCAATGCAGAGCTTTATATGTGACAGTTCTGTGACTGCTTTCCAAAAATCTTTTTAACAATAAATATTTCCCTTTGTTAGAAGTATTTATTGAATAATCTTGAGTATGCTATAGTATCTGCTACATATATATATATAACACAAGATGACTACAAGTCACATTTGACTCCTGGAATTCTAAGAGGTGCTCAGAGTGGTTACCATCAGCGTCCAGGCACTTCCGATTATGCAAATTATGCTTGAGCGACATTGAACCAAAGTGTCTGCCTGTATACATTTTTTTGGCAACCCCATATAAGATTTTGTTACATGAAGTACAGAAGCTAGAATTTATCATCTTTTATGGGAGGATTATTATTGTTGCCTGTTTCTTCCAGATATGACAATTAAATGAGGTTACTTTAAAATAAATAATACATAGGCAATTTTTAAATTTGATTTTCCTGAAATGATAAATAAATGGATTTTAGTTTGTGTTTTAAAAGTGAATGTGAAATTAACTGGTTTTGGTAATAGGGCCATTGTAGACTGATTCCCATTTGAATTAAATATACCTTTAATATCTATTTAAGCTGTTTTTTTTTAAATTATTTATTTATTTATTTATTTATTTATTTATTTATTTATTTTCAGCTGAGCCATCCTGCCACCTGTTGGCAGCTCAACGGCAACTCAGCTCAGGCTGGCCTTGAACCGCTGTTACTCAGAGCTCAGCTTGCACTCTTGAGCAAGCTCTTAACCAACTGAGCCATTCAGCCGGTCCTAAGCTGTTTTCTTTATTTTCAAACATTGTAAGGAAAATTCAACTGATTTCAAATGTATTTATAAATGAAAATAATGTAGCACTTTGTGCAAAAAAGCAATATAACTGAATGATTTGGGCATATGGGTAATTTCCACTACATTAGACTGAGCCTTTCCTGGTTAATGCTGGAGTCTACTCTCTCTGGCATTTTTATTGCTAATTTTTATTATGGAGAAATGCTCTTACATTTTCTCCTTCTTAAAATTTATACAATTTAAGATTATTTCTATTTTCATTACAAAAACACCATAGAAATTTAAAACTAAAATAAATAAAAGGAATAAAAGGCCTGTTTATGATGGGTAACCTTGGTATATTTGATGCTCACCTATTCCACAAAACTTGAGTATAGAAACAAATACTGCACTTATACAAAAAAAAAAAGTATATATAATAAAATATAGAAAAAGGACATAAAACAGGCTTAGTCATGCTTACCCCTAGTCCCATTTTAGGAAAAGGAGGTTTAAGAGAAAAATCCACCTTCATATATATATAAATTCTCTAGGCTTCAGATGAATCTTCCCTCAAACTCCATACCGAGCCAAGTAATCAGGCCTCGTCTTCCGTGTGGAATGTGCTCATGGCATTCAAGGGACGAAGGAAGTTGGAAGATGTATTTAATCATCTCTTCAGCCACACACTTAAGCCTTGTTTATTAATAATGTAGTTTAACTCTTTTGTGATGTTTCTAGCTCAGTTTCTAAGTTCCGCCTTTGAAATTTTATAGAACATACAATATATGCTCCTCATAATTTACTTTTAACCATAGTCTGCCTAATTTTATTCGCTGGCTTATGATATATGTACCACCTTTCCTTCCCACCATTTGGGAAGGGGATGTGATCTAATAAAAATAATGATCAGACCCACAAGGGGATGTGATCTAATAAAAATAATGATCATGTTTTTACTTCTTTGGTGTATTCTGTAACATGTCTTAATGACAATAATATTATTACTTAATGGTAGCTGGCCATGTGCTGATTTTCCATGCAGGTGGTCACCTGTGTGTCTCACTTCATAGCAACTGAATGGTTCAAACTTGAAAACTAAGATTTCTGAGGTCTGTAAACTTTAAGTAAATTTCCAAAATCTATGCCAGCTATGAAGTTGTAGAGACTAGCTAATTTAAAAATCTGTTAATATGACAGATAAGTTTTAGTTCAACTTGGTAATTTAGAGATTTCACTCCTTTCCCAGTTATACAGTAGGTATATAAATTTTAAAGGAGAACTTTTCTTACTATATCTTACATCTACTGAAAGTAGTATGAGAGATGTAAGCTTTTCATTCCCCTTCTTACATTCTCTACTCAACACTATACCCATAACTCATAAAAATGTGTTTCAACAGTCTCTTAGTTTTCAAGATTTGCCTTGACTTTTGTCTTTACTTCCTTCCATTTTGCAAACTGCTTCCTTGAAGGAAATCTGAATTAGAGGAACTCATTTCCTATGCTCACATGTCTAGTATTAGAGTGATTTCTTTTTTCTGCCTCAATTCAAACTTAAGACTCCTAGCCGGGCCGGCAGAGTGGTGCGGAGGTTAAGCGCTGGCTTGGAAAGCCAGTGGCCCCGGTTTGGGTCCCACATATGAGGCCCAGTGACACTGCCCTCAAAAAAAAAAAAAAAAAAAGATAAAGACTCCTAGCCAACCTCCATATAAAATAATGGTATCAAATTGAAGTATAATATGGCAAGGAGAGTATAGCTCTTAGGAATTAAATTATGACATGTTCTGATGTGCTTTTACTAAAAATCTACCCTACATTTTGCATAAACTCAAAAATATGAAGACCCAGAAATACATTTTAAATTTCATTTACTGACATTAATTCATGCCTGCAGTGACAGCCTTGGGACATGTCCTTTATTCTGAAAAATGTGTAGCATTAACTATATGAGGGAAAGTGTTAAAATAACAGACCTTGAAGGAGAAAAATTATGCATCTTTATGTTCCCAAATCACTTTTGCCTAGTGTTGTGCACAGCTGGCTCTTCATAAATGTTTAATGAAACTAAAGTGAAGAGAGATCATGAGATAATAATGGACATTAGATTGACCACAAACCAAACATTTTTTGCTGTGATGGCAGCAAATATGACACCATTTCATTATAAAAGACTGCAAGGGAACCTTGCTTATTTGTTTCATACATAGGTCCTACAAAATTGCACAAACTGTCAAGGGTTGTAAGCCTATATGTTTAATAAATGTAACCATTTTTCATAATAACTCTGATATTTTTTTATGAACTGACCATTCAGGTGGCTAAACCTGCAACATCACAAGAGGGAGAAAAAAACCATTAATACCTTCTCCTTTGTAACTTGTCTCTTTGTTTTTACTCGGAGCCTCTGTTTATATCTAACTTTCCCTTTCCCTTTTTATTTATAAAGAAAGAGTAATTACCATTCTGACACTGTGCACCAAAGAATCCATTTGGACAGAGGCAAGTGTTGGGCTTCTTACAGGAACCACCATTGAGGCAAACAGGGTCGCATAAAGCTAACAAACAGCAGGAGGGAGAGAGACCATAACATTTTTATTTTTTTTTAAATGAAAGCTGCACATTAAGTACAAATGGTGCATAATGAAATATTTTATTTTTACTGCAAGGAAAACCCATAGCCTATAATTAATTAGACTTTGCCAAACATGAGAGGAATGAAATAACTGGGTAATCACTTTGAAAGTCTGTTCATTAAGCTTAAATAATACCAAACTAAGAATGTGGAGGCTGTGATTAGAATTCAGAATGCCCTCAATAAACTGAAAGAATGACTGGAAGTTTGGAGAAGACATTTCCACAGCACAAACAGGATGGTCTGGAATCGGCTCATGGGGCCATGAGCGCCTCTAAGTCTCCTTCCTAATTCAAAAAGGAAAACTGCACTCTAGACCTAGCACTCTCAAAAACAGTCCTTGTTTTGGCTTCTGGACCTCTGTTTCATTTGGAAAGGCGCCCCCAATTCTATTTTTATTTTTTCTCCTTTTTAAAAATGAAATTCATTGGGGTAACGGTTAATGATATCATATGAATTTCAGGTATATGAGTATAAAATGCAACATCTGTATACTCCATTGTGTGTTCAACATCCAGCGTCTAGTCTCTTTCCATCACAATATATTTGACCCCTTTTACCCTCTTCATATCCCCCCTAATCCTCTTCTGCTCTTGTAAACCACCATTCTCTTGTCTGTATCTATGAATTCGTTTATTTTGTTTATTTGTTTGTTTGTTGCTTTTTGTTTTATATTCCACATACAGATGAAATCCATTTCCATTTTTCAACCCAGATTTTACCCATTCTCCAAGGTCTACTTCAAATATTTTTTCCTTCTAAATTGCAATTACCAAAATTAATTGTATTCTTCTCTGCCCCCAAGAAACTGTACATTAATTACATTACCTATTATAACCCAACTTGAATCATAGTATTTTTTATAATTGTATCCTGTGTGTCCTTTACTAACGATATGCTACTTAAAATCAGGGCAAAATCAAAGAGGTCTTTGTTTCCCTTTGCATCATGCTTCACATATGTTGGCAAGCTACAAGCATTGAATTAAATCTCCGTTGAGAAAAGTCATTAGATCACAATGGATGATGTTAAATACAGATAATGGCAAACACTGCTATGAAAGAAGTAAGCCTGATACTGTGTTAAATAAATGGAACAACATGATGTGTCCATTTAACTCAGAATTGCTTGAATGTTTCATAGAATAGAATGTCTGTGTTATGATTGTTTTTAAAAAATCGAAGAGCCCTAGAAGACACAACACAGATGTTTCTTGCCACCATAAGGCAAGTGGATGAGGAAAATATAAAAGCAAAAAAAAGTATTGGTTGGGTTGGATAACAGTAACCTGAAATACACTGTAGGGTTTAATACAAGAAGAAAAAGAGTGAAGATGAAAGATAGGTTTTTAACAATCTGTATGAAATAAAAACATACCAATCTTGTCAGATTAGTTTTATGTTTTTGAGTGAAAGTCTTTAGGACATTGGATCATTTTAAATTCCTTTTTACTGACAAATTTATTGAAAATATTTCTGATTTTACCTGTACTACAGGTGGGTCCATACCAGCCAGACTTGCACTGGCAAACATCTGGTGTAAGGCATTCACCTCCATTTTCACAGTGCCTGTTACAAATCACTAAGATCATAGAGTACAAATAAAAGAAGATAAATTAGGCTTGAAATTGGTCATATTATTGGCTATTACCTAGGTAGCTCACAACTGCCAATCACATCCTCTAATTAATAAGGTCAGAGAGAAAGATAAAAATAATTTATTCTTTCGCTTTAAATGGTCTCCAATTCTCACATTCTGTATTTATTATTATTTTTTCTAATAAAGATGGGGAACGTAGAAAACCATTGAGTTAAATGATAAATAAGAGATGGTGATTTGGGAAAAGTATTAGTTACTGATGAAAGTAATCACAGACATAAATTAAATGAGATAAATTTATATGTAATTCAACAAATTTGAATTCTTGTTATCTCAAAGAAATGATCATAGATTGGGTCAAGGAGAGAGTTACTTCTTTGTTTGTTTGTTTGTTTGTTTGTTTGTTTGTTTGTTTGAGGGCAGTGTCACTGGCCCTCACATGTGGGACCAAACCAGGGCCACTGGCTTCCCAAGCCAGCACTTAACCACCACGCCACTCGGCCTGCCCGAGAGAGTTACTTCTAAGAACAAACGATTTTATCTTAGCATTGGCACCTAGTATTCCCAGTGTGTGTAGAACAGTAATTTTCATAATGAATCATAAGTGTACATTTTTTACTTAGGGTTTGGGCTTATCCCATTTAGCATTTAAGACATCTTATTCAAAGGAGCAATTTCATTATATTAGACTGCAAGAGAGCTTTGCTTACTTGTTTCACACCTTGGTCCCACAAAACCATAAGGGCAAGTGCAGAGATTTCCAGCCAGGCAGGTGCCACCACGTTGACAAGGCGGGCTACAATGCTCTGCAGAAACAGATGATGTTATTAAGTCAGCTCTTAATTTTAAAAAAATGTCAGTTCATGTTTACGAAGCATAGCCACTATAAAAGTTTCTTGTAGGGCCGGCCGAGTGGCGCATTGGTTAAGCGCTGGTTTTGGGATGCCAGCGGCCCCGGTTCGGATCCCACATGAGGGCCAGTGACACTGCCCTCTACAGCTAACAACAGCTCCACCTGGAGCTGGGCTGTGCGAGCCCCGGTGATGGTGTGGGCTGCAACCCCTGCTGCAGTGGGCTGCCATAGGCTACAGTGAGTGGCCCGCAGCCAGCGTGAGCGGCTGGCAGCCAAGCATGAGCTGCCAATAGCCGCGGTGAGCGACATCCAGAGGCCAGCGACCAATCTGCCTCATCCTGGAAGAGCGCAATGACGATACCAACAGTGAAGCAACATCCTCCGCAACTAAACTGAAGAACAAAAAGACAGCAACTTGTCTGTTCCCCTTCCCCGATTCCCCAATGCTGCTCCCCTCTGCCAATTCCCCAATAAAATCTTAAAAAAAAAAAAAGTTTCTTGTAAAAGCAAATCATAATAAACTCAGTTCTTTTACTATGAAATTCAGTTCTGTGAGATTGACTATGCATTCACATTCTGAAAACACCCACAAACCATCAGCATGTTATGGTTTATAAAATTTAAACTGGGTGGGAATATATGATCTTGGGTTTCTTCTGAAAAGTGAGACTTAGGCTTATGCATTCCTGCCCTACAAATAGAACACTTCTGTATTTGCATAACTATTTTCATATGCTATTGATATTGAATGTTTCTATTGGTTCACTCTAGATTTACTTTAATTTGTTAATTTGTACCTTGTCATAAAAACACTTAATGTGTCTCAGTTTATTGATAATTATATTGACATCTCCCAACATATATTCTTAAAAAATATTAAAAATAACAAATTTGTTTTTTAAAAATATTCATTTTAGGAATACCATTTTATAAACTATCCACTTAAGATTTCAACCAAAACAATAAAATTATATGGCTATAGATATGTTTTTAAAAATCACTTTTTTGGGGGGGAATATAATCAAGAATGTAAAGATTTTATAGGGTGTCAGATGGGCACTTGTCTTATTAGGGAGACCACTTCATGGACAGTGTAGATGCCTGACCACTGCAGTGTACACCTGAAGCTGAAGCTGAATAATATTGAATGTCAACTATAATTTAATATACATATATATATAATATAATATATATAACTCCATATGGGATGTGGAGTACAGCATAGGGAATAGTGTCAATGAATTGTAACAGCTATATACACTGTCAGAAGGATAGTAGATTGAGGAAGGGGCGTTATCACTTTGTGAAGGGTGAAATGTCTAACTATTATATTGTTTTGTACACCTGAAACTAATTTTTAAAAATCACATTTTAGGTTTCTTCTTACTATACGATATCTTCTGTTAATTTGAAACAATTTTTTCACAATTTTTCACAATTTCACAATTTTTTGGAACCATGTGTGACAAGTCATTCAATAATCAAATGCCCTTTGCTTGAAGCTAAAATATTTGTAGGGATATGGAATTTTATAATTAAATCTGAAAAAATTATTTCTGAAGATAATTTTATCAAGGACAAATAAGCAATTGCTCTTTGGAGCTCTGACTTTAGAAATTTAAGTTTTTAAATTTCCAAATAAACTATTATTTTAAGAAAAAAACAAGACGATTTAATTCGTAGAGTCAAGAGTTGCTTTTTCTTGATTACAGTCTTCAACATGTAAATTACAAATTATCTTTTGGTACAGAAATGGCCCTGCCACTTCCCTTGGAGTTAGTCCAGACAGAATTACGCCTGTGCAACCCTTAACTGTATCTGCCAGCAATCACCTTCTTTCCCTTATTATAGTGATTCGTAAACTCTCTCTTATGCAGAGTAACTGGGAAATGCTGTCTTTCATTCAACTGAGTAGACATATACAGTATAGTACCAATGATTTGTCAATAGATTTGATATATTCTGAACTCCAGATCAAGGCCTCACATTTAACCTGTCTCTGATGATCTCAAAGGCACTTGAGAATCCAGCAGTGTCTCATGGTCACTGATTTTCGCTGGACAGTATTATCTCATAAGAGAAGGTTTGCAAAGTCTGTCCTGGCCCTGGGTTTTCACTCTGAAAATAGTTTATTTGAATAAGGTTTTGAACACATTTCCTCTTTTTGTCATTCTGTTAGCTCAAAACAAGCAACATAGGGAGCTTCACCTTATTCATCTACAGTTCCTAAATTTTCAGTAGTGAAAATGCATTATTTGCATAAAGAAAGTTAGAAAATACTGACAAAAAATTAAAGGTAAAACACACGATGTTTGGATCCCAAGAAACCAAGTCTCTTGTGGTTAGAAGTCAGGCTGCCTACACATAATAATTAGGTATAATTGAGAACACCTTTTCCAAAGACTGTATTTTTGCGAAGTCATATACATCATCACGAGCTTGCGTTCTTCCCCTTTCTCTGGAGTCACCAGATGGAAAATTTAAAACGTTTTAAAAATAGCTGTTTCTGGGTAAGTCACCCAGCACACATTCCTCATACTTCCTATGGTTTCAAACATAAAGGGGAACCGACTCAGACAAGAATGATCTTTGTGCACACCCACCAGCTCATGCATCCTTCTTTTTATTCCGAGATCCTCCTGCTCAAAACAAACTTACAAGGTTAAGCAAATGCTCCGAGTTTCTGACACAGCTAATTCCTGTTTGGTCTTCAAAAAATAGAAGTCTGTAATTCCTTTTAACATGCCTTGGAAGTGGAAGTCTTTGGTCACAAGCTCCTCTTCAGTGTCATCTAGTGCCCACTGGTGATCCGTCAGCTCAAAGCTTCCAATTCTGTCCTGAAAACTTGGTTGGCGTCTGCAGGCCTGCCACGGCTGCTTCAGTCACCTGCTCCTGCATCATCAGTGATTGGTCAGCAACATTATCTTGGCCCAGAATCAGAAAGTAAATGCTCTCAAGCCCAAAGACATTGAGGAAGTACCAAGACGCAGAACTCAACCAGGATGCATCTAATATGAGTAGTTTTTTTCTGTAGCATAAGCTTAAAATGGAGGGTCAGTGGAAATGGCACCTTGGTTATGACAAACCCTGAAAATGTCATGTTAATCTATTCACCAATAAGAATCATAGGGATAACTTTTTTTTTTTTTTAAGAGGGCAGTGTCACTGGCCCTCACATGTGGGATCCGAACCAGGGCCGCTGGCATCCCAAGCCAGCTCCCAACCACCGCACCACTCAGCCGGCTTGTGGAAGAACATTTTTGATGTTGTCTTTCATCATGTCTGTGAGTGTAGTAGGGTCAGTCTTAGGAAAAGGAGGCACTACTTTCCTTTTAGTTTTTTGAAAATCCATTTTCTGGGTTGTGGAACTAATATCTTCATGTCAAGAAAGACTGGGAATGTATTTTGCATTTTCCCTGAGGACTGTGCTTTGAATTAAGACTTGACTGTCAGAAACATGTTCCCGGGTAAGCTTCTTGTCGCTCTGCAGCAGGATGAACATGTAGTGGCAAATCCGGCACAGGGAGAAAGTGATGACAATGATGGGCAGGACCACCCAAAAGCGGATGTTGAAAGTCCAGCAACAGCTTGGCCCCCCATCTTCAGAGAGTGCCCCCTCCTGGTCAGGTGTAGCCAGGTTTCTGTTCCTCTGGGTTCATGGGCTCTGCTTCGAGTTTGCCTCCAGGCTTCTTATGCCCGAATAAGTTAGTTTTAACAAACATTAACAATTTTTGACTCCCTCATCTGCATTAATGAATATATATTAGTATACATACAGTAAAACTGAACTATCTTTTTAAAAGGTTTCAAAGAAAATACTGCTTTATTTTGGCTCTATTATTTGGTTTTTAATTTGAATTATCACCTTCATCACAGGTTGCTCCACCGTGTCCTGGGGGGCATTCACAAATGTTAGGCTTAATACATTTTCCATGTTTTTTGCATTCAGGATGACATACAGCTGTATAAAATAAAGCTCATGGTTAGAAATATCAATTATCAATTAAATTAATTTTGCAAATTAATAGGTACTATACCTACCAGTCTGGCAGTTAGAACCAGTGTAACCAGGTTTACATTTGCATATGTTTGGGGCAACACACTCCCTGTCTTTTCCACATGGGTGTCTACAAATGGCTGCAAAATCAAGGGAAAAAAAGGCTGAATTGTTGATACAGTATGTATATGTTGCCCATATACTTAGTTATAATTAAAAACAAACTTCTCTGAAATTTGAAAAATTTGATACTGCTATTAACAATTATTTTCCCCCTTATATTTCTTTTTTTTTTTTTTTTTTTAGGGCAGTGTCACTGGCCCTCATATGTGGGACCCAAACCGGGGCCGCTGGCTTCCCAGGCCAGCGCTTAACCACTGCGCCACTCGGCCGGCCCTTCCCCCTTATATTTGTTTCACTACTAGAATAACTGAGGGAAATAATTAATAAGGTTAAAAGGAAAAACCATGTGTCCATAGCAAATCCTGATGTTGGAAATGGTTGCTAACCATAAATGAGATTACAGTCTTTTTCAGAGGGCAATGAAGTTTCAGACACTAATCAGGTAAATGTTGATAAATGGCAGGGATAATCAGAATTTCAAAGAGCAAGATGCCAGGAACATATTATAAGCTTATAGGTTTGTATTCCTTAAACTTCTCCAACTACCTAATACATTCTATTAAGCATTTAACACTCCTGAGATAACTGAAATGCATGAGGTTATTTTGTTTTATTTGTTAATGAGTTTTATATTATGTGTAGGTATTGAAGGTTATTATTGTCATTATTATTACAAAAAAAAAGAGGAAAAAAGAAGAATTCCTCTAGGTAATACTGAGAACAAAAGAGTATGCCAACAGCTCTATTGCTTAAGTTGGTCTCAGGCAAATCAAATCACAGACAAAACAACAATAAAAAAAATAGCTTTTATTTTTATCATAGCCAAAAATTTGATTTGCATCAGAGAAAACAATACTGATAATTATGAAAAGAAGTAAACACTTTTTTTTTTCAAAATTAAAGTGGTGCCCAATTTGTTTTACACTCAGGAACAACTGGAGGTTTTACAGAGAAAACCTAGTTTGTGCAAATAACCAAATATGCCAGAACTAGTAATTTAAAGTAGTAAATGTCCACTGTGAGCTGAAAAGCACCCAGACCACAGTGGTATTCAAATCCTTACTTCATCTCTTTAGCTGCTTAATGCCAAGAAAGTCAGTTAGCCCTCTAAGGCTCTGCTTTCTCATCTGTATAATGGGAAAAATAACAATCAATATGTGGGTTTCCTGTGAATTATATGACATAATTGATACAGAATGTTCCCAAAGGCCCTGGAACACAGAAGATAATAAATATATTTATAATATAGTATATAATTATACTATTTAATATCAACACTATTTAAAAACATAACTTAGAAAACACCCATGTTAATTTTTTGAAATGTGAAGCGACTAGACAAGTAATAAATAAACAAAATGAATAGAAATTAGTGAACTAAATGGAGTAAATAGAAATTAATAAATAGAAAAGCATATCTTTTTAATCAACGTGAACTAGATAATTTTCTTTGTATCTTCTGAAGAGTTTTCATACTACCTCTGCAATTGATTCCATCTCCATAATATCCATAGGGGCAGCGTCCACATCGGAAGTGACCATCTGTGGTTGGCACACAGGGAACACCAACAAAGCAAGGCAAGTCAGCACAAGTTGATATTTTGGTCAATCCAGGCTTTTTTGGCAAAATAGTGATGGTCCTAGTAACTGATGATGCATACCCATCCTTATGCTGTGTGTAACCTTGGGAGGACATGTTAATTTGAGAATTATACACTCCTGCCTCTGTTTGGATGGTGCCCTGGGTAACATCCTTAACTCCGCCATGGGAATGATTTGGGGTAATGCTTAAAGAACTATGGTTGTTGATAGATACTTC
Organism: Aselliscus stoliczkanus; assembly: GCA_033961575.1. NCBI lineage: Eukaryota > Metazoa > Chordata > Mammalia > Chiroptera > Hipposideridae > Aselliscus > Aselliscus stoliczkanus. The sequence continues at coordinate 26,284,712 of CM066740.1, read as the reverse complement.
CAACTTCCCAAGGCGGAGATTTGTACTGAGAGTATGATCCGCATGTTCAAAACCTGATATCTGATGGGCAATAGGCTTCTTTGAATTAATCATTTGAGTTGATTTTAGTGAGAAGTGCAAGATGTCATAGGTTGTGTCCAAGAACTTTTTGATAGTAGCAGGACTGTGGGTAAAGCTTGTACCAACTGGTGAATGATCCGTTGATGGTGACTGAAAATTTATATCTAAACAACCAAAAAAAAAAAAGAAAGAAAGAAAGAAAAGAAAAAAAAGAAATGTTAGTCAATAACATTTATTAATGTTCTGCTCTACCCACAGTATTTACTGTTAAATAATTCATTTCTTTGTTGATTATCTATTACATGAATAACACTATATTAGGAGCTGTGCAGTAATGAAGAGTCATCACACATTTCCTGCCTTCGAAAAACTTATAATCTGTTTGGTTACACAAGGTAACACAGAATGTTGAACACTATAAAAACTAAAGAACGCTAACTAATAATTTTAGTAAGAGTTAGAATTAGCCAACAAATGTGTATTACCACCTAATACACTTTAGGGTCAAAGCAAAAGAAAGCACAGACCCATCTTTGAGAATCTCAGTATTGTCAAGGATACAGACATGTGGTCAACTCATTTTAAAAATCTATGAGTGACAGCTATGAAACCTATAGGAGCGTAGGAGAGCGAACAACTAATTTTGCCTGGAAATGGGAGGACAGAAACTGAATGTTTAAATGAAAATTAATCGATAAACTCTATAAATGCTATTTTGTATGAGAGGCAAAGAACTGTGGCTTTAATCATTTTACCAATGAGACAAAATGAGATTTTATTCCCCATCTTTCTTGATTGCTTAAGTAGGAATTAAGTACCTCTGTGTGTTTTCTTTCTGAGGGGAGGTCATAATTTTTTCTCTTTTCCAGAGTATTTTATTTTCTTCATACAGAAACTCAAAAAAAAAAAATTCTTCAGTATGAAAAATCTAATAATTTTAGAGTAGGAACACATTTTAAGTAGTGCTTAAATATGTTTCCATTTTATACTTTCTACTGTCAATTTAGGGTTTGATTTTTGTATCGTCTTCATGCACACAGCTCCTCAAACCCCTTGCAATATGAAAAAAGAGAAGACTAGACCAAAACAGAGCCAGAAAAAAAAAAAGAAAACAGACCAAAAACAATAAAAAATAACACAACATAATTGACAAACAGAAACAAGGCAATGAAAGATTTTATTGACAAACAGAAACAAGGGCAATGAAAGATTTGTGGTAATTTTGAAGACTTCATATAACATAGAAAGCATACATATTCAGACTAATAGAAAAACAAAAGTGCATCAAATATAGCTCAAAGAAAAATAAGAACAAAGCAGTGATCACAGTAAAAAGAGCAAGAGGGCCTTGGATCAGTCCTTGGGTGAAATGATTAAAAGCCCTGCTTTAGAAGGCCTGGGGCAAGCCCATGTCCTCGTCTCCAGCCTCTGTACACTGAAGGACTACTCCTTTCCATGCCAACATTGCGTCAGGTTAACTATCTGAGTTAATATATAAAAAAAGTTTGCCTAGTGCTCACACCTCGTAGATATATACTAAATCTTAGTTAATATTATAAGCAAGTAAGAGACAAACTCACTATTTGAAAAAATATTCTCTAGATATAAAATCAAGACAGAGAAACAACTATAAAAACAATGTAAATAATGCTGAGTCAGGCAATTGGATGAATGAATAACAGTAAAATCAAGAGTTTTTCTATATTGCAGTGACTGACAATGATGTCTTACAAATGAACAACTGCTATGATATGTTGCACGATAAATAGCTAATATCACAGAAGGGAAAGGCATAGAGAAAACTATTGTAAAATAAGCAGGATCTTTATGAAGACAATCATAAACATTATTGAATAAAACGAGAGTATAAAGAAAGCACTGTAAGAAGGAAAAAGCCTTGTGAAATAATGAGATTCTTATCTCTGTTAGGGTTTGAGGAGACTTTGGATGACTAAGGATTTGTAGAATATAAGTTTGAAACGTTAACTTCCAACTGTAAGCTTCTTTGAAACACCTTAAATGATGATATCATTTGTCTATTATACAACATGAATCATTTTTTCTAGAACATAAGCCAGAGGATTGGTATCTTTATAAGAAGAGGAAGAGACACAGGAAAGTGCGCACACAGGGGAAAGGCCATGTAAGGACACAGTGAGAATGCAGTCTTCTGCAAGCCAGGTGAGAGGCCACAGGCTAATCCTGCAGACACCTTGATCTTGAGTTTCCAGCCTCCAGAACTGTGAGAAAACAAAGCTTGTTGTTTAAGTCGCCCAGTCTGTGGTTTTCTGTTATGGCAGCCAGAGATGTCTAATACATCTTCCTATAGTCCCACTGGCCCACCTAATCAATTTCATTCCTTTGTTCTCCCACAGAACATTGTCTTTCATGATAACTCTTAGGTGTCTCTTTCTTGCACTAGTTAGCAACCTTAAGAATATGCTGTATTTACTTTTATACTTATTACCTCTGGTGCCTATTACAAAGCTAAGTAAACACAACCAACAATAAGAAAATATTTTGCACTAAGAAGCATCTTTCTAAAATACACAAATGTGTCCGACAGAGCTAAGAAACTTAGTCACATGTATGTAATGTGATTTGGTTCAACTTGCTTTCCTCTTCAATTCCAGTTGATAAAGGTTTTGTTGAGAGAATGGATCTCTGTTTGGAAAAGACAGATGTTAGATCATTTTAGTGCATAGAGTAGATGGTGCGATACTATTGAGTACTTGGACCTGGATATTAAGGGGGAAATGTGAATAGGTAAACTAGTAGGGAATTCCCCTTACTATCCTGCACTGGGCTCCTCAGATCTACTACCTGCAGTGCTAGATATCTGAAGCACAAGATGATATTACATTATTATATATAGGTTTTTAAAATCAAAATCAAAATTGGGTCTTATTTGCTTAATGATAACTGAGATGGTTTTTTGACAGTGTCTTGTATAAATTACTTTCCTCTTTTAACTTTTTAAAATGTTGATGTCCACCATTTTGTTTTTTTGGTCCCCTTTTCTCTAAGTGTTATCCCGGGCAATTCCATCTATTACTGATGATCCTTAAAATTGTATCTTTAATTTAATCCTCCCTCCTGAGCTCCACTTGGATAATCCATGGTCACCTCAGTCTCTATGTATCCAAGTGGAATTAATTATTTTTCCCCTCCAAAACTTCTTCTTCCTTATATTTCATGTGTATATTAGTCAGCTTGGGCTGCCATAACAAAATACTACAGACTGGGTCCTCCTCCCGCGCCCACCAGAGCCTGTTCGGGTCCACTGACCAGAGTCCGCGAATTCTCCGCTCCAAGCTGGTCGGGACTGCCCCGACCCCAGCTTTCTATCCTTTGAAAACACTAAGAATAATGTCCCTGCATCAATTTTTACTAGAGCCAACCACCTGTCATGCCTGGAACAGGGATGTACCCAGATTGCCCTGAGCCCTAATAATCACGAAGTCCACATCTGTAAGAACGGGACCCAGTGGATGAAAGCTCATGAACTCAAGGAGCACAATGGGCATCTCACAGGCATCGACTGGGCTCCCAAGAGCGACCGCACTGTCACTTGTGGGGCAGGCCTCAAGGCTACGTCTGGAGTCGGAAAGATGGTGTCTGGAAGCCAACCCTGGTCATCCTGAGAATTCATCGCGCAGCCACTTTTGTCAAGTGGTCCCCACTAGAGAATCAATTTGCTGTGGGAAGTGAAGCACGACTCATTTCCGTTTGTTACTTCGAGTCTGAAAATGACTGGTGGGTAAGCAAACACATTAAAAAGCCAATTCGTTCCACGGTCCTCAGCTTGGATTGGCATCCCAACAATGTTTTGCTGGCAGCAGGATCATGTGATTTCAAAGGCAGAGTGTTTTCTGCCTACATTAAAGAAGTGGATGAAAAGCCAGCCAGTACGCCCTGGGACAGCAAGATGCCTTTTGGTCAGCTGATGTCAGTTTGGTGGCAGTGGCGCTGGTGGCTGGGTGCATGGGGTCAGCTTCTCTGCCAGTGGGAGCCGCCTGTCCTGGGTCAGCCATGACAGCACCGTGTCCGTTGCCGATGCCTCAAAAAGCATGCAGGTCTCAACTCTGAAAACAGAGTTCCTGCCCCTCCTGAGTGTGTCGTTTGTCTCGGAAAACAGCGTTGTTGCTGCAGGCCATGATTGCTGCCCAATGCTGTTTAACTACGATGACCGTGGCTACTTGACTTTCGTCTCCAAGCTAGACATTCCAAAACAGAGCATCCAGCGCAACATGTCTGCAATGGAACGTTTCCACAACATGGACAAGAGGACCGCAACACAACCTTGGAGACCCTGCACCAAAGTAGCATCACTCAAGTATCTATTTATGAGGTGGACAAGCAAGATTGTCGCAAATTTTGCACTACTGGCATTGATGGAGCCATGACAATTTGGGATTTCAAGACCCTAGAGTCTTTCATCCAGGGCCCTCGGATAATGTGAAGCTGAGTGAGCCCCCCAGATCCAGCATGACTGACTGACAAACCCCATTGGCAGCTCTGCCATTTGCATGATGGTGCAGAGAGCCAGCCACAAGGAAACACTGAAGACACATATCTCGCAAATGTTTGTATGTTTTTGTTTGAATATAATTGGTGAAAGTGTTGGTTTTTAAAAGCAGCAGTGATTGGATTGTTTGTTGTTTTGGTTTTTGGTTGGGTTTTTTTGGTTTGTTTTGTTTTTTGGGTGTTTTTTTTGGTTTTGGTTTTTGCTATTTTATTCCATTCTTGACCAAAGCTTCTCTTTTAGTAGTTTATTATGGAAAATTATCACACTAACTTAAAAGAAAGTGTGGGGAGATATGTAAATTGCTAAAAACCATTAGATAAAAATACTGAAATGTGAAAAAAAAAAACAACCTACAGACTGGGTGGCTTAAACAACAGGAATTCATTTTCTTACCATTCTGGAGGGTGTAAAGTCCAAGATTAAGATGCAGGCCTGCTAGGTTCCTGGTGAGAGCTGTGTTCCTGGCTCACAGTTACCTTCTCCCTGTGTCCTTATGTGACAGAGAACCAGCAAGCTCTGTGGTGCCTCCTCTCATAAGGCCATTAACCCTATTAAATCAGGACTCTTCCCTTCTGACCTCATTTAACCTTAATTACTTCCTTAATCCAAACAGCCGTACTGGGGCTGAGGGCATCCAAAAACAATGTGAATGCCAATTCTGCCCACTTTTACCTAACCCTAACACTTGAAATTTAGTAACTTTCTTTTCCTCACCGTGCTAATCCCAATTACTGACCAAGTATTATCAACTTGCTTCTTTAATGTCTCTTTCGTTTGTTGCCTCCTCACCTTCGGTCAGAATATCTTCATGTCTTTCCTATCTATTTGTGATATTGTCTTAACTCTTCTCATCTTCAGACTTAAGAGAGTTCTTTATCCACCATTGGTGCACCCTCCATACTGCTCTTAAACAGACTTTCTCAAATGTAAACCTTATCCTGTTTCTGATTGTCTCTCATTGGTCTGGACACTGGCTCTAGCTTTAATTCCTGTAGCAGCTCCCTTCCCCTAATGCCTCAGGCATCCTGAATTACTCACAGTGCCCAAGGTGTGCTGTGGTATTTGTGTGTGGGACACCTCTGTATCTTTGCGACTACTGTTTCCTTTGCTTAGAAAGTCTTGCTCTCTCTTGATTAGATACATCAGATTTAGCTGTAGTGACACTTCCTTTAGAAAACTTTCTATTATCCCTCCGGCCAGGTAGACACGATTCCCTGTGTAGTATTCCTACTATTTCCTCTAGGCACTTCTATAATAACACAGACTACCATATTGAACTATGTGATTAAATGCCATTATTTCCTTCTTTTACCAAACATATTAAATCAGAGGACATCTCATAAATTTCTAAGTTCTCTGCGTCTAGCTTAATGCATGACACTTAACACATACATACTGAATGAATGCATGACTAAAAGAGAATGGAAACGAGTGATTTGAATTAATTAAATTCAGCAAAAACATTTTATGGCAGAAAATACAGAATTTTACCATGACATATTTTTCCATCACCATAAAATCCTTTTGGACATGAGCCACAACGATAAGAAGCAAAAGTATTGAGGCACGCTACTCCTGGAAAGCAAGGCCTGGATTCACACTCATCAACATCTTCCTGGCAATTTTTGCCTAAATGAAATGGAGGTTGAGAATTCAAATTATAGAATTTGAAAAACAACATATGTCGAATCAAGTGCTCATTATTTGATTTCCTTTACTCTTTATGTATGTCCTCCTAACCCAAAAAAGCTGTCATACGTTGAGAAGAAAAGTGTACTGTTTTTAAATTTTATTATATAATTATACATAAAGTAATTAATTAGATTCTATTCAACACTAAACCAGACCCATAAATGACATAAGATTTTCTCTATAAATAAGAAGGCTTCAGAAGTCCATTAATATTTTAAGGCAAAAAATTACCATAGTACAATAGTAAATTGTTTAAAAATTCAGTGATTTTGTTTAAAAATTCAGTGATTTTTTTTTTTTTTTAACCTGAGCCATCTTGCCACCTGTTGGCAGCTCAATGGCAGCTCAGCTCAGGCTGGGCATCAAACAGCTGTTGCTCAGAGCTCAGCTCACACCCTTGAGCGAGGTCTTAACCAACTGAGCCATTCAGCCGGCCCTACAGTGATTTTTTTTTTTTTTTTTTTTTTGAGGGCAGTGTCACTGGCCCTCATATGTGGGATCCGAACCGGGGCTGCTGGCGTCCCAAGCCAGCACTTAACCACAGCGCCACTCGGCCGGCCTCCTACAGTGATTTTTTAAATAAAGTTATTGGACGGTTGCCTGCTTAGCTTAAGGACAACTTATTCAGTTCAGTTATTACAGTGTCTGTGAAAACCCGTGAAAATTTTAGTGTGCTGGGACAGTCAGTCTTTCCTCAATAAAATTTTTTGAGGTGAAGTGTTGTTATTTGACATGTTTAACAACTTCTTTGAATGAATAAATTCATTGTCCTTAATGGATGGTAACTCATGATAGTGAAATCCATGAAGCAATCAACATTTGAATTCTTCCATTATAGGTTGTAGCATAATAGTCCCAAATTTTAAAATTGTTATTTTAAAATGCTGAAGAAAAGTAGAAAACACTATTTTAAAATGCTGAAGAAAAGTAGAAAAGTAAATATCCTTCTTAGTTCTATTATAATGTTAAAATAGATGCCTTCAAGGAAAATATCAGCTCAATTACTGCATGTTTTCTTATTTAATATTTTCATCTATTTAAATTAAATAAAATATTGGTATGGGTTTTTTAAAAGCCTTGGGAAATTAAAGGTTGTCAGTTATATACATACCTGGAATCAGACATTTCAGGACAATTAATGGTTAGCAAATATGTGAACATTTCATTTGATTTGAACTCTAACTTTATACCATGATATTTCTAATCAAATGAATTAATAAAACCTCTCTTAAATGATAATTTTTATATTTCCCATGGCAGATTTCATTACTGTTCCATATTATATTTCAATAGTAATATATGTTAATATATTTCTACCTACCAAATATAGGTAGAAATGTTTAGAAACCTGCAAAATGCAATATACACAGTGTTTCTATTAAAATTATGAAAATGGGCAAAATTGTAAGATACATATATATAAACAATTTACAGTTTAAAAAGGGATATGGATAGCAAATGTATTTGTGATGACTTTTACTAGAATTTTTAAATGTGTATTAAACTCTTTGGGGTCACTCATTTACTTGAGTAATCTATAGATGAAGGTTCCAAGGAGCTTTCCTTTCTAATTTGTTTATGTACTAATTTTGTTCATGAGGAACCAAAACCTACCTTTGAGCTCAGGTGGACAATCACAGGCATAACTGTGAAGTTTACTGATGCACTTGCCACGGCCACAAGGGTTTGAATGGCACTCAGTGACATTCACTTCACAGAGGCTGCCCTGGAATCCAGGCAAGCAAACACACAGGTATGCTCCACTTCCTGGAGGAAATTTAATATCAGACACACATGATCCACCATTCAAGCAATCACAAGACTTTACAGTCAACTGAAAAAGAAACAAAAAATAAATGCTTTATTTGGCAATAAAATCATCTTCAGTTTATGCTTCAGTAGTCATGATAGGCATATGTTTATGTACAAGTTGGACCAGATCACACATTTTTGCAAAACTATATTTAATATAAAATAGCATGTAAAATAGCTTAATAAGGCAATTGTGTCCACTCTCAAGAGCATAGCCAAAATATAAATGCTAGAAATAACATTTTTAAATGTTACATGATAATCAATTTCTGTAATGCAAGCAGAACTAGAAAAATACCTTTGAAGTGGAAAGCAGTTAGTCACCAATCTAGAGAGTAAAATGTCACTTGAATGACCATGGTTAACACGACATAATACACAATTGCCCTTCATAACATTACTTTTGTGTAAAAGTGTGTCCCAAATTTCAAGTGAGTATAGGGCACACATACACAAAAAAAAACAATAGTGAGAGCACATGACTGACATAATCAAAATAATAGTCAATTTAAAAAAGAAATATAGTTCACAATCAGCTATTTCAAATCTTACATTTATATGCTTGATTTTATAATTCAACATCTAAAATTGCTTCACTTGAAGGGAAAAAAAAGTATGTTTACCCTGAGAAGGAATAACTTGCCAAGAAGGGCTCCTTGTGGTTAATTCAGCTAAAAATTATAATCAGAATCTGAAAGCCACTGCTGGCAGAGGCCTCTTGTGCATTCTGCATTTCAGAGAAAAAGTTGTAGACTGAGTTGCCAGCCTCCTGCACTGGGTTCCTGCTCCCTGAGCTGACCCTTATAAGGGAGTTTCTGGAATCCTCTTTCAACCAATGGATTGACACCTGCCCTGTCCAATTGGAACTGCACAGCTATATCCTCATTTACATCTTTACTGACCAATCAGAGCAGGTCCAGAATGACCAATTAGAATGCATGACTCTGACCAATCAGGGCTGCAAATATGGATTCCTCAGTTGCATAGGAACAGACCAATCAGGGACCAGGGCGGGAACTTTACTTACAAAAGTAGCCTTCCATTTGTCTCTACAGAGAATACTTCTACTTTCTTCTGGAGGGTGCATCTTCCAGGTTTACAAACTGTTTACCTGAATAAAGTTTATCCTTTTGTGGCACAGAAGATTAGGGACTCTTATTGGCATTAGATTGATGGCAGTAACCTTTTGCTGACAGGTGTCAATCTTAGATTAATCACAGATCTTTCACAGAGATGGACATGAATGAGTTCTCTATCCTTTTCTTAGTTAAGTGAAGACTCTCTATAAGGTTTGGTTTTTTTTTAGCTGAGGCATCCTGCCACTTGTTGGTAGCTCAGCAGTGGCTCAGCTAGGGCCAGGAATCCAACTGGCAACACTGTTGCTCAGAGCTCGCACTCTTGAGTGAGCTCTTAACCAACTGGGCCACTCAGCCGGCCCTCTATAAGGTTTTAAATTTTTATGAAAGTGGTCAAAATTTTGGCAGTTTAATTTTCCATGGGATGTTTAATGTTTAGTTCCTCTTCATGAATTCACAATACAAGTTTTATTTTAAATTTAAAATAAAGTTACTAATATTGTTAATTGAGTGGCATTTATGTAATTATAAATAATACCTCAATCGTGAATTTAGTTTCAGCACTGCAGTCATCGCTAATGTGTAGAGTGAATTGCTGGGGAGTTTGTGACTCTGTTTTCCATGTAAGAAGTCCTGAAGAGGAAACATTTGCTCCTTCAGGACCAGAGTATAAGATAAAATGGATGTCAGAGCCTTCTGGATCAAAGGCCATGAACTGGTACACAAAGTTTTCTCCATAAAATGTCTGTAATTTGTCTTGCTGCATTTGAATCATTGGGGATTGGTTGTCTGCAACAGAAAAAGATTTACTTTTGTACCTGTATAGAAAAGGAAGAGGGAAACTATGATACAGAGAGTTCACACTGTGACACACATTTTGATAAGTTTGAACTCTACTAAAATTTCTATTACCTGCTTTTGCTTTTCTTTTTTAAACATTCTGAATAAATTAAATTCCATTCTTAGAAAATGCCATATAGCCCAGCAATCCTCCTTCTGGGTATCTACCCAAAAAATCTGAAAACATTTTTCTGTAAACATATGTGGTCCCCTATGTTCACTGCACCATTATTCATGGTGCTCAAGACATGGAAACAACCAAAGAATCCTTTGATAGATGATTGGATAAAGAAGACTTGATATATATATATATATATATATATATATATATATATATACACACACACACACACACAATGGAATATTACTTGGCCATAACAGAAGTTGAAATACTGCCATTTGCAACAATGTGGATGGATCTTGAGATTATTATGCTAAACAAAATAAGTCAAACAAAAAAGGTGAGAATCATATTGCTTCATTCATATGTGGGATATAAAACTGAAAGCAACAACAAAGAACAAGACAAACAAACAAACAAAAATTTATAGACACAGACAACAGTTTAGTGCTTACCATAGGGTACCAGGGGAGTGGGGTAAATGAGAGTAAAGGGGATGGAAGAAGAACTGACTCTAGGTGGTCAACACACAATGCAATATATAGATGATGTATCATAGAATTGTACAATTGAAACCTATATAATTTTATTAACAATGTCACCCCAATAAATTCAATAAAAATTTAAAAAAAGAAAATGTGAAAGACACAAATTTTAAGCTTTGCTATGAGTGTGAAAACACTTGGAATATAGCATAAAATATATTTGTGTTGCCCAGATGAGATGTACCTTCTCTTCTGGTTGAAATTACTTAGTGTTGGCAGTCTCACTGCTTGATATTCACTTTCTCTTGTTTGCCCTCTGTCCTTTTCAGATTTACTTTCCCTTTCTATACCTCCCTTGCTTTATTTCTCACTTCCTTTCCATGAGTGGATTATTCATTTGGCTCCCTGGACTCTCTTGCTGTATCTGCCTCCCCAATTACAGTAATTGGGAGTCATTTAGTCATTACCAATCTTCTCAGAAGTCCTGGTAGTGGCTGAATTCACCCACTGGAATGGTGACTGTTTCTGGCGATGAGGGGTGTTCTCTTTATGCTCATGAAAGGATTTAAAACATTTTATATCGTCTTATATTTTAAAATGTTCCCCTTTCTTGCCCACATACTTAGTAGATAGAAAGAATAGCCTCGTTTCATTATACACTCTGCTTCCATCAACAAAGCCAAGAAACTGTAGCTCTGAATATCTATCTATATCTATATCTATATCTATATCTATATCTATATCTATATCTATTCTTACATAATTTACTGATTTTAACTCCCTCACCCCCAATATGAAGAATTAGGAACACATGATATTTCAAGACCCATTATATCTTGGAACACTGTGAGTCTATGATAAACCAGTCATACCTAAGCTATTAAAAACATAAACACCAATTCAGAAGTTACGGTGTATTTTCTCTTATCTCTTGCACTAAATTCTTCCCCAAATTTCCATTGTCTTCCCATAGTATCACATGAATCTTGCATCTGAGCAATGAATTGTCTGACAGATGGTCTAGCACAGTAATTAAATTTGTACATACAATAACATATATAGTGATATTACAAAACATTGTATAAATATAAGGTCTTATGACTCCCTTAGATAAAATTACATGGGACCAGGGAGTAATTATATCTTGTATTTTATGATGCCTGGTCTTTTGACTGAGGGAAGGGAATGTGAGGAACACCCATGTGGAGTCATACATAGGTGTATTTTAGGGAAGTGTAGAAATTATATGGTAAATGATTATAATGTGGGGTATTTTTGGGTGGGACAAAGTCTCCACAAATTATTCATACCCAATATTATACTCATAGAGTCATAGAATGGTGTGGCTGGAAAGCACTTTATAGATGATTAAGTCCAGATATTTAATAGGTGATGAATGCATAGCCTTTGGAACTTAAATGCTTAAATTCCTTGTCACAAAACTGAAAAGAGATGAGGCTAAGAATAAAATTTAGACCTTTGGTGTCAAAGTAATGTTCTCTTTCCACTAAACTTACTGACCTTTACTGATGGATGTTTTGTGTACTTAAGTGGAGCTTGAGAGGCCATTTTGCTAGTAGTTATTTGACTTGCACAAATTGTATGTAGTTGAATTAATCATTCCCTTTCTTCCAAATAATTCACATTTGCTTTCCTTATCAAATATTAAAATAAAAATCCCATACCCTTTTGTAGTATAAAATAAAAACATTATATAAAATAAATTATATTAAATAAAAACATTTATATAAAATAAAAACATTTCATCTTATATTTCCTTTCAGCAAAGTAAATTTGCAGTTAGGGAGATACTAAATTAAATATAATGTTCATCTTAAACACATTTATATAACTTGTGGTTTAAAATCACTCAAAAATATCTCATATAGGAAATATTTGGATTAATAAAGAATAACTTACTTTCTAATAATGACCAAGTAAATTTTGAAATTTTAGGTCTACAAATCAAACAAGGGCTGGTAGGATTTTTATCCCCTTCAATGTAGCAGATTCCATCAATAATGCAAACATTTTCCTAATGAAAAATTTTTATAAAAGGAAAACACCAATCAAGATACAGTTATAATAACTATTTAGGGAGAAAAAAACTATACAAAGAAGATTAGCAACATATAGGTATATTGATAATTCCAATGAAAGTATATTATAAATTTCTTTTGATCAGGAAATATTTTTTCATATTTTTTGCATGTTAGAATACAAATCATTCCTTTATGTGTAAATGCTTATGTAACAGATCAATATGGAGGGAATAAGAAAATATGTATAGTTGTTATCTCTGTACAGAATATAATTTATAGCTTATAAATAACATAGAAGAAAACCACTTTTTTCTTTTTGTTTTTTGTTTTTTACTGCTAAACTCATACTGGAAGTGCATTATTCATAAAAACTGAAACAAACCTTTTTCCCCAGCACATATTGTAGAATCACATTAGCTTATAATTATCCTCCCTTCTTCTAGGAGTTCACTATATCCTGTGAACACTGCAAAACTAGACTAGAGCTGTGGCATAAATTATTCACACATGACAATAGATATAATTACACAAAATAGTGGAAAGAGATGCTGACATGCACAGAAATAATATTAAATGTCACAATTGTTTTTAACCTGGGAAGAAGACCAAATTTTGTTCAGGGTATATCAACTTAGTTCACTTTATAAAATCTCCTTTGATATCACTTGGAACATCGCTCAAAAATAAGAACAAAATAGCCAAGAGAACATAGCAATCAGGAATAACAACATTTTGGGCCGGCCGAGTGGCACGGTGGTTAAGCACTGGCTTGGGAAGCCAGTGGCCCTGGTTCGGGTCCCCCATATGAGGGCCAGTCAGATTGCCCTCAAAAAGAAAAAAGAAAAAAAAGAGCAAGGAATAACAACATTTTAAGAGTACTTATTATAGGACAAGTGGAAGTGGAATATTTGGGGGAACAGAAAAGTCAAACAAACTTTTCAAAAACAGAAACTTTTTTTTTTTTTTTTGAGGGCAGTGTCACTGGCCCTCATATGTGGGACTGAACTGGGGCCGCTGGTGTCCCAAGCCAACTCTTAACCACCGTGCCACTCGGCCGGCCCGAAACGTTTTTTATTAGGATCTGATAGCTAATCTCAAGAAAAAAAAAGATTTAAAATTTTCAAATAATACTTTTAATTTCTATATACATAAATATTATTTGATAGGCTCCTCAGTTTTGAACAGCCAAGTGATATTAGATCCCTGGCATCTATTAAAGTAGTAGCAGCTGACATGTGAGGGAGAACTGTTGATAACCGCCGTAGGCTGGATATAGATAGATAAGAGGATATGATTGTGAGGATTCAGCTCAAGCTGTGCCTTTCTGTAACCCCTCAAGTGGTAGGTATTAGCATGGCTCAATGAACTTAGTTGCCACAAAAAAACTCCCTGCAAAAGTGCCAGTCTTACACTTTATACAAGCCCTACCCAAATGCATGTCACTTGCCACAGAGAGATATTTTTTTTGGAAAATCATTACTACTACTTAAGAAAACAATGTATGGAGAAGTGAAAATTCAATCTGAACTTTCTCTTTTGATTTTTTAGGAACAAACAGCCTGCCACTTCAAAATGTTAAAGGTAGAAACTGCTTCCTTGCCATTTGAAACAAGAGTTACGGACAGAGTGAGTAAAAATTTCAATGAACCTTGTATAAATTTGAGGAAGGCTTTTTTGTGTTAGTATTTCTGATATGAAGGTTTAAAAAGTACATAAATATGCGAGCAGCATGGGAAGCGGAAATTCCTACAATGGAAGTGTGCAAATAAGTGAAAAGATACAGACCTTTGTAGTACATGAGTCCTTTTCATAGATACCACAAACTTGACAAGCCCCATCATATATCATCATTATTTTGGGATTACTGAACCTATGACCATCATTAGATATCTGCAAGATATAGTTCTGTAATGATAACTTGTTCTACATGTAGCTTTATAAATTATGAAATTTTAATATACAAGTATTTATTTATAAATATGAGGGTATTTTTTATTTTTACCTTCAATTGCCACTTCACAATTGGTTTCTCACCCATGATATTCATGGTACCAGACTGATGTGCATCAGCAGGCAGCTGACAATCAACAGTTCTGCTATTTTGAAAAACAGTACTCACATAGATGGCTTCTCCAAGGACCCATTTACTGCTATTATACTGATGGCATAAAGAAAAAGCAATTAACCTCTGCTGAAGTATGGAAATATTTTGCTAGTGAATTACATATGTTCAACATACAAATTTAAAAATGCATGCCTGGTATAATGAAATATGTAATGAATAAATAAAAGTAACATTGATACTGAGTTTCATTGAGAATAGTGAAAAATGTATACACCTTCATTTCTGTAAACGGCCCTTAACTTGCACATTTCTTGCAGTTCAAATTTTAAAAGTTACCAATATTGGCCATATATACAATGGATCACTATGCAATGACTTTTGCAGCAAGAGGAAACATGCTTAACTATGTACTTCACATAGTGGGTTGATTTTCTGCCCACAAACTTCCTTATTTCTCCTGAGAAAGTTCCCACCTTTTACTCCTACTTGAAACTCATTCCTGTCCTTCGTCCACCTGTTCCTGCAGGACCTCTCATGCCCTTACATGACCCACCTCCCTGACTACACTTGACTGGTCCAGGGGTGGACTTAAGCTTGAGCCAGTGCTTACATTACTGGGGATATTTTAACTTTGTACTGGAGGGAGTATTGGGCCAGTTGGCCTCTGGTGGCTTGAGTAGCAAGATACAAAGCTGTGGAGCTGTTGGAGGCCATGTTTTTCACTGTGTGGAAAAAACTAGTATCTAATGAAAGGGAAAACTGAAGCCCACAAACAGAGAAAAGCAGAACTGAGACAGACAGATACATCACACACATATATAAATGCATGCATACTGAGTCTTCATAGTATTTAGGTCTCAAGTTCAAGTTTTTCCCTGAGAATGCAGCTACATTCTTTTTCTTGATTTTTTGTGTGAAACATACTCTCCTCATGATAAACATCATTTTTGCTCAAGCTAGTTCAGCTGAATTTATGTAACTTGAAAGTAAATAAGTCCTGATCAGTTCACCTTATTTAATAATTCAACAGTATGTCATGCTTAACCTACACATTAACTATTATTTTTTAGTATTGAAAATGCATTGGTTTCTAAAGAGAAAAAAAAAACACAATAATTTTTCTGGGTACTGGTAACTACGTAGAAAACTAAAAAGGATGTATTTTATTGTCAAAATTTAGATTTAGATTTTTTTTTAAATTTGTGATTGTGGAATGCTTTCAATCACTCAGAAATGGTCATGGAGACTGCAGATAGTTCAATATTGTAGATTGGTAGGAAAAGGAAAGGAAGGCAAGAACATGTGAATCTATGCCTAACAAAAACTATCTTCCTGAAGATTTGATCATTGAGAGTGGGCCTCAGTACAAATCTCCATATTTAAGGGAGATATACAGTCCTGTCTAGCAGATATATCAGTGGTTCCCCTCTAGCAGAGGAGGACTGACAACAATGTCTTGACGTAGTTATGATGTTGGTACTTAGCTGGATACAGCATCTCTTGGTTTTGTGTGTTGAAACAAGACTACAGTCAATGACTGGGACTACGCAGATTATTTCCACCCCACTGTTTGCAGGACCCTACCCAAAATGAGGAATAAACAAGGTTCTACTTCTTGGCCAAGCATCAATATTTTGAGAGGATCTATATGTGCTGAGGGTATTCTGATGAAAAGAGATACCAGAGGAAAAGACAGACAAATAAGACATATTTTTATTGTTTCTAGAATTAAATAAGGTCTAATGAGAGAGAAAGAAGACACTAGGTCTAACTAGCACAGTCAAGAAAGACTTTGCAAAAAGATGGCACTTCTCTTCCTGAAAGTAAAAAAGGAGACCACCATTTGGACCCGGGGAGCAGAAAAAGAGAAAACGCTTTCAGCTTGGCTGGAAGGAATAGCATGAGAAAAAACAGGGGTGCAGGAAACAGCATGGGAGTTTAGTACAACATGTGCAAACACAGACCAGAGACAGGTCATGAAGGGCCATTCATTTCCAGGATAACAACTTGAATTTAATCCGATAAGTAAGTAATTTAAAAATCAGATTCTGTAGAGTCCTGGGTGCTTTTCCAGGAGGGAGTGAAGGAAATGATTGGGTGGTTTTCTCTCTAGCTACAAACTTATTTAAAATTACTACTGCAAAGATAGAAAAGAACATCTATAATATGCTACACTTCATGTAAACTTGAAGGGATATGTCTCCTCCTCTGTATGAAAGAAATACAGTAAGACTTTACCAGAAAATAATAACAGTGAATACCTTCAGGGGATGGATAGGAATGGGATGGAAAGAAGGAATAATGGAGGTAGGGGTCAGAAGACAGTGGCATGTCCCTATGTATACCATTGTATGGCGCCAACTCTTAGAACCATGATAATATTTTGCATACATTCCACTTAAGTAAATAACTAAAATCAACCAGAGTTTGGAGGAAATTCAAAATGGAATACAAATACTTAAAAATAAAGCTAATTGGATTACAAATGAAATACATAAACACTCTGAACAGGGTGGAAAAGAAAATAACTAATCTGAGTTTGGTTTTGGCTAGTGAACACATTAGAGAATTCCAGAGTGTACTCTGTTTATCAGAATTTTGGGCGAGGGAAGTTGTATGAGAATAAATATCACAGCAAATAACATGTCTAAAAGTAAGTACAAAATGTATTCTCCAAGAGGATATAAACCTATAAAATTCTTTCTTGGCAAATCACTTAATATTAGATAATGACATATGATTTATTCTGCCGAGAAAAATAAAATGTCTACTCTTCTGAGTGATATTGAAGTGAATAAATTTATACATATATAACATTTTCTATTGTGTGTCTTATGATTTCATTGGCATTAAGAGATCCCGTGGCTCATTTAGAAAGATTGTATTCATAGAATCTTGAAATGAGAATACTTCTTAAGTATAACTACTTGACAAAAACACATACAAAAGTTATTTCCTCCTGTAAGTTCTCAGCTTTAGAATCACATTTGGCTTCATCAATTTAGAGAAAAAGTAAAAAGAATGTTAAAATATGATTTCTGTTTTAACTTTTCCACTTACCCATGTAAATACTTTCTAAACTCAAAGAGCTTTTCTTAAAGTAAAATTCTACTTGAGTAAAGAAAAATTAGACTATATAAATAACCATCAAAAAGAAGGTATAGGGCCGGTCGAGTGGCGCGGTGGCTATGTGCTGGCTTGGGAAGCCTAGTGGTCCCGGTTCGGTCCCACATATGAGGGCCAGTGACAGTGCCCTCAAAAAAAAAAAGAAAGAAAGAAAAACATAACTTTTTGGGGGGTGGGGAATAATTTTCCAGTAGGAAACTCATAGTAAGGGTAATATAAAGGGTGAGTGCAGTTCATCCTTACTTTTTGGTTTGTAAAGGGAATTGTTCATGTCTCTATATCCTATAATTCATGTAGGGTGTCTTGGATAAAAATGATCTGTATTTTTCATGCTTTTATATTTTGAGAAATATAGACGCTTACAAACAACACTGACATTTTCTTAATTTGTTATTATGACTGAAATAGTGACCCAATACCTCAATAAAAATTATATAAAATAGTTTAATAGTATTAACAAATATGGAAGCTTAAAGGTTAAACAACTTAATCATATTCCTGTTCACCTCTGTGTGGATATGACGCCCTTTGGGATAATGTTGCTTATTGATACATCAATTTAATTCAAAATAAAATTAATCTAAATAGCTCATAAACTTAATCGTTTTTCAACTTTGTAATTAACATACCTGCAACTTAGTAACTTCACATTTAAATGAAGGTGATTCTTTGAAGCCTTGACCAAAAACTCTCACCATTGTACAATTATATTTTCTAACATTACAGAATCCAGCATTCTCAAGCTCTATAATTTCAGGAGTCTTGTCTTTGGAAAAAAATGATAACAAAATGAGACATATTTTCTTTAACTCCAGGAAAAAAAAAACTATTATTTTTAAGGCCCAAATTAAAAAACACATAAAATAATATTTCAAAGTCTATCCCAAATATTATTTAATACATTAATTAAACCATTAAATGTTAAGAGTGATATGGTATTAAAAGAAGTCTTATCTACCATCAAACCAATAGAAATAGTATTACAGATACTACAAGAGTCTAAATATAGAGGTTTAATTCATATTTCAATTAATGCTGATATCAATTAAGAACAAGTCTTAAGAAATTACTGCTAGAACGACCTACGTTTTAGTTTTGGCATTTTGGTTTGTGCCCTATAGATGGGTTATAGAAAAAATACTTTTGTAATAAAATAGTGTAGTTAGCAATGTAATGTATTAAACATTTTTAAAAAATACTTAATTTAAGTTTTAGAAAATAGTTATCAAAATTTATGTAGGCTCCCATTCTAATATTATTGATATTTTTATGTGCTATTGCTATTCTACATGCTACCATAATTTCAGTTGTACTCAGTCATACAAGAAAAAATTTCTTCTAGAAGTCAGAATTAACTGACCTTCATATGGCTATATGCTTGGTGTTGGAAAGATCAGGAATTATCTATATAGATATAGATATCTATAATTAACTGAGTCTTTTGTCTAAGTACTGACAAATCTAAGCAAATATAACTTTGCTAGCAATTGGATACAAAATCATAGGTTATATGTACTCAGAACTCAAAAAATATTTATGAAAATTAAAAAATATATTTTTAGTTTATTCTTTCATATATTGAATAAGTGATTACAGAGCAACTTCTATTTTTCTGGTATTATTCTAGGTACAGGGGATACAGTAATGAACGAAACAAATTTCCTGCCTGCATGTTACTTATATTCTAATATGAAGACAAAAAGTAAACAAGTGATAAAATAAATATAAAATGTATTACATAAGTGTACTCAAGTCTATGGAGAAAAAGTATATTAACTATTTTAAGGGAGATAAAGATTATGGGTTGTGTGAGAAAAATTACTTCATGTTTAATGACCATGAAAGGGTCCTCTTCTAATATGATATTTGAACAGAGAAGAGAAGAAAGTCAGTCATGAAGCTATGTGGTGGAAGGCTACTCCAGGAAGAGGAAGCTGTAAGTGCAAAGGTCCTGAGGTAGGAGCAGGCTTGGCCTCTTTCAGGAACAACAAACAGCCACTTGAGGGCACTGGAGAGCAGTGAGCTACTGAGAGAAAGGTAGATAAATTCAGTGAGAAAGGAGCCTCAGCGCATATAGGGTGTCTAGGCCAGAGGACGGCCTGTGGGTTTTACCTGGAAGGAGATGGAGAGACATTACAGGTATGTAAACAGAGGAGTAATATGATGTGATTTACATTTCGAAGGAATCACTTTAGCTGCACATGGAGAACAAACTTCTAGAGAGCTTATATTAACCTAGGTGAAAGATAATGGTGGCTTGGACTAAGTTTGTAGCAGGGAAAGAAAGAAAAATTTTTAAAGCTAGAGCTGCATTTGCTAATGGATTTCCTAATGGATTAAGTAATGGATTTGCTCATGAATTAAATTGAGGCATGAGAAAAAGAAAAGTCAAAATGCTTACACATTTTTAATGGGAGCAATTAGAGGAATGAAGTTTGCATTTACCAAGATGGAAAAGTCTGCAGCTGGAAGAGGGCAGGTGGTGGGAGGAGGAAAATCAAGAGTTATTGGTTTAGTGGTTCATGGAATCAAATTGACTTAAACATTTCTTTCTGTAATATAGTGAGACAAAATAGTTTGTCCCATATAGATGGGTTATAGAAAAAAAAATTAAGCAAATTAGTATAATTAGCAAAATATTATAAACAGTGCTTAAAAACTACTAAATTTGAGTTCTAGAAAAACTTATTCTCTGCCGGTAGAGGCACCCACTGTGTGCCAAGTCCCCAAGTTCATGAGAATCCGATATTTTTAAGGAACAGCAAGGAGATCAAAGTGGATGGAGTGGAATAAGTGAGGACGATAAAAATTGGCAATGACTTTCGACAGATATCATATTTGAGATCACATTGTGCTCTCAAAAAAAAGCTAAGTACTTCAGCTTTTACTTTAAGATGAGACGCTTTTGGAAAATTATTAATGCATTAGTTAATATAATTTGTTCTTTCCTCTCTATTATCTGAACAAACCCTGTTTAAATCCTAACGGTGAAAAAAAGAACAAAGATGTTTTCATAACCAAATAACAGTCACAACATCAAAGTTGACGTTCTTATTTACCACGTGAATCGCTGCAGTCGTAGGAACTAAAGCCTGGGGAACACAAGCATCCCCACTGCGTACACTGCCCATTGCCGCTGCATAAATTGGGGCATTTCAATACCAAGAGAATGTCTTCTATTGATTTGCCATATGCTTCTGTGTTATATTTCCCGTCTTCCAAAATCCTCCTTTCACATTCATTTTCTAAAAGGGCCACGCCTGCTTCTGCCCATGTAAGATCGTCTTTTAGGAGGACGTCCTTAACGCACATATCTATAACACTGTCTAGTCTCTTGCCAAGAAAGTCAAGACAGTGCCTCCCTATGCTGGAGTTGGCTAGAGTCTGCCCACACAGTGACAATGTGCTGTCTTCTGTGAGGCCAGAGGGTGTGGGCCACGTGGGGACAAACTCTGGGTGGACATCCTCAGTATGGTCCTCAGGGAAAAAATAAGACAACTCCTCTACGTCACTCTGGCTGAGACTTTGGAAAGCAAACAAAGGAAGAAACTCATAAAAGTTTTGCCGTTTCCATCTGGTTTGTTGATGCCACCCTGTTTCTTGGCTGTGGCTAACTGGGTCCTGCGTATGTGTCCCATTATCCAAAGTTTTAGGTGCATCTCGTTTCTCATTCTCAGGATGGTTTTGTAAATTGAAGTCCAGTTTGGTTAGATTCACGTGCTTATTTTCTTGAGGAAATAAATTCAGATTATTTTCTTCTTGAGATGTATGTTTGTTTCTCCCTCTGTGAAGAGCTTCTGAATTTATATATTCAGAGGTGACATCTAGTTCTGGTATCAAGGAAAAGAATTGGACAGGTTTGAGGTCTTTGCAACCTGAAACAATGTCTGGTTGAGAAACACTGTCTAGATGATAAGATGGATACAAAGAAGTGCTGTCCAATGAGCAACTACAATAGGATCGTTTTCCAGGCGATGGCCGAGAAATTGGCATTGTGTCAAACATGCTTTTTCCTGGTAAAATCCTTCCACATGGAAAACAGAAAAGAACAGTAGTATGGACAAGACCATTTTTCCCAGTAAAGTGATAAAAACAAACAAACAAACAAAAACAAACAAACAGTATTGACTGACCAATCATTTTAAGACAAATATTAATACAATAACAAATAAAAATAATTTACTTTCTTACCTCCATTCATTAATAAAAGCAACACAATTATTAAAAGTTTGATCGATTTTGATCCCATTTTTGTCATGGAAATCATTTTCTGGGTTTTCATCAAAGGTGCCACAAAGTCCCAGAGTGTTTCTGTAATCTAAGCTCGGGGCCCTGATTGTTAAACTCATGCCCCATTCACTAAGGTCAGCACGGATAAATGCTCCAGAAGAAAACCAGATCTGAAAGACAGGTATAAAGGCTGTTTAAACAATATTCAATATGGATTAAGGAAAATCAATAAAACTGTTATTTAAGAAATAAATTCATTTATTCCCTCAATATAAAAAGAAAATAGAATACTGATTTCCTTAGACTACACATTGCCTTTTAAGGCTATATGTCAAAATAATGGGGTTTTGTATTTTGCTGACTTGAAATCTGATCTTCATATTGATCCTTTTATTGAGATATTTTGTTCAAACGCCCTTCTTAAATAATTTAAAGTAAGACATTTATTACAATTAAAACAGCTATAAATGTTGAGAGTCATGTTTACCAAATAGTGTCTCTGATAATAGGTATTTGATATGAGCTAGACTACCAAATAATTAATTTATACATATAAATGTAATTCCAGAAGGGTACATATTCCTGTGGCTAATCAGTATTCTCTTGCAGTCAGTAGGCAAATAGAATCAGAAGCCAAATTATAAGCAAATCATTGCATGGGGATTCAGGTACAAGAGCAGGGGCGTTATTAAATCATCTTTTCTTTCTTTTTTTTTTTAAGAGAGCAGTGTCACTGGCCCTCATATGTGGGATCCGAACCCGGGGCCGCTGGTGTCCCAAGCCAGTTCTTATCCACCGCGCCACTCAGCCGGCCCTGTTGAGTCATCTTAATAGCTTGTTTCATCTAACTCTGAACCTCTTCACAGGTGTGTCAACTATCCTAGATCAGGGACTTGGATACACGTGTTGAGAAATTCTCTCTTTTGAAAATCACTGAAGATACACCATCTGTGTTTGTTCTGCTGACTCTCCTTCCACTTTTAATTTCTTAAATTTAAAAATAGCACTTTTTTCTTTTTATAAAAATGGTAAGTGTTCACAGAAAATTATTATTTAGTAGATTTTATTAAAATATAGCTAACATACAGATAATAGATATATAGATAAATATTATATCAGTTTCAGGTGTACACCATAGGTATTCAACATTTATATACCTAAAGAAGTGATCACCATGATAAGTTCAGCCACCATCTGACACCGTACCACGCTATCACAATATTATTGACTATAGTCTCTATGCTGTACATTATATCCTTATGACTTGTTTTATACCTGAAAATTTGGACCTCTTATTCCCCTTCAACTTTCCCCTCTTTTTTAAATTTTCAATTATAGTTGACATTCAATATTATTTTATATTAATTTCAGGTGTACAGCATAGTGGTTAGACACTTATATAACTTAAGATGTGATCCCCCTGACTAGTCTAGTACCCACTTTGTACTATAAATAGTTATTGTCATATCTCTTGCTCTCTCTTCTTCTGGTACCCCTATGATGCAAATGTTGTTATGCTTGATGTTGTCCCAGGTCTCTTAAAATATCCTCATTTTCTTGGATTCTTTTTGATTTTTGCTGTTCCAACTGGGTGTTTTATGCTACCTTGTTTTCCAAATAACTGATTAAATCCTCGGCTTCATCTAGTCTGCTGGTGATTCCTTCTAGTGCATTCTTCATTTCATTTATTGCATTCATCACTTCTGAATGGTACTTTTTTATTATTTCTATGTCCTTTCTTATGTTTGCTATCTCTTTGTTAAAATTCTCACTACATTCCTTGAGCATTCTTATAATCACTGTTTCAAACTCTGTCTCTGGTAAGTTGCTTTTCTCCATTTTGTTAATTTTTTTTTCTGGAGTTTTCTCTTGTTCTTTCATTTGGGATGCATGTCTTTGTTTCCTCATTTTGGCTGTCTTTCTGTATTTGTTTATATGCATTAGGTAGATCTGCTATGTCTCCCAGTCTTGGCCAGGTGGCCTTATGTAGTAGCTTCCCTGTGGAGCCCAGTGGCACAGTCTCCCCGGTCACCAGAGCCAGGTATTCCAGGAGTGTCCCTGTGTGGGTTGTATGTGCCCTCCTGTTATAATTAAGCCTTGATTGCTCTTGGCACATCAGTGGTTACAATTCACCCTCAGGCTGACTGGCTGTAGGATTTGGCCACATCCACAGCTTATGGGTTGCTGTGCTGGAGGCTTACCCCACCGAGTGGGACTTGCTCTAGCAGACTCTGGTGCTTATTGAAACCACCCTCTGTGTGTGCCACCCGTGGGCTAATTGGATGGTGCTCTGCATGGTCAGAAGCCAACTTCCAAGTATATTATTTCTGGGGCCTCTTGGGAGGGGCTCTTGTGCAGGCCCAGGTCACCCACTGCCTGTGACCAGCCAGAGAGTATCTAGTAGAAGTTACAGAGTGATCCACAGTTATTTGTTCACTGTCTGTGTAGACCTGGAGGCGTATGGGAGAGGCCACACTGCAGCCCGAGGAGAGCTGCCACCAGTACCGGGGCTGGGGTAGCTCTGCAAAAAACAGGACATCTAGAGGCCTACTGCCACCTGCCAGCTCCCTTAAGATTCAGCCACTGATGAAGCCTCATGCAGTATGCAAGTTGGATGAGTCAGGGCCTCAGGGAGTCACTAGAGTGGGAAGAATTGTGGTCACCAGGTTAATTCTGGTTTGGTGCCAGTGCTGAGCCTGGAGCAACTCAGAAAAATCTTAGGGCATACTGAGGCCTGTCACCACCTTTATGGGGCCTGCCATATCTGATAGTTTTCCAAGAAGGAGTGCAATGTGGGCGGAGCTGACTGCTCCCAGAGAAAGTGCCTCCAGCGGTGTTAGAGTTGATTGGAATGGGGTCCCAGCTGAGTCAGCAGGATGGAGCAGCAGAGCTCACCAGGCCAATGAGATTCAGATTTGGCTTGTGAGGACAGGCTCAATATAGGAAAGATGGTGCCCACCTGCCAGCTGCATGAAAGGTGGGCTACTCACCAGGAAAATTATGACTGTCCAGTCCTCCTCCTGTAGCCACACAACTCAGTCCACACCCCTGTATGTTTCTGAGGCCCTCTCAGAGTCACCGTCCCTCCACTGGAGCCCAAGGTGAGTGCCTGTGAGTGAGTGAGTCTGTGTGCAGGTAGTTTAAGAGAATGTCTGGGTTTACAGGCCCACCCAAATGGTTGGAAACCCCACTGATTTTCATAGCCAGATGTTGTGGAGACTCCTCTTCTTGGCACCAGTACTCTGCACTGGAGCTCCCGGAGCTGGGGTCCCTAACTCTTCCAGGGCGAATCAAGGTGGCCGAGATATCCCTCCTGATTGTCAACCACCACACACAGGTGTGAGTTCCATCCGAGTCTCTGCCCCTCTTATCAGTCTCTACATGGCTTCCTCTTTATATTTTTAATTATAGTATTTGTGTTTAGCTAGACTTTAGATAGTTCTCCAGGGTGATTGTTCTGTAATTTAGTTGTAATTTTAATCTGTTCATGGAAGAACACAGGCACAGTGTTTATCCACTCGTCCATACTGGCTCTCCAGAAAATTATTAGTAGTAGTAGTATTTTTTAAAGATTTTACTAGGGAGGGGAACAGTGTAGGGGAATCGGAGAAGGGGAACAGACAAGTAGCAGTCCTTTTTTGTTCTTCAGTCTAGTTGTGGAGGACATTGCTTCACCGGCCCATATTGGTATCGTCATTGCGCTCTTGCTGTGTGAGGCAGTCACTTGCTGGCCTCTGGACGGCTGCTCATGGTGGCTCTTGGCAGCTCACACTGGCTGCCAGCTTCTCACGCTGGCTGCTAGCCATTCACTGTAGCTTATGGCAGCCCACTGCAGCCCACACCATCACTGGCCATCTTAGCCATAGAGGAAACATTCACCATCTTAGCTATAGAGGAAACCAGGTGGAGCCGTTGTTCACCACCTTAGCTGTAGAGGGCAGTGTCACTGGCCCTCATACATGGGATCCAAACTGGGGCTCCACTGCTCTGAACTGGCGTCCCAAGCCAGCTCCTAACCAACACGCCACTCAGCCAGCCCCAGAAAATTATTTTTAAAGCAAACAAATCTTATATTACTTACTAGTCAATGTGAGTTTGAGGTAGCTAATGTTAAGAGCTGGTGCAAATTCTCTCCTATATTTCATTAATTGCTTTGTCAATAACTACACATCTACTCCAAAATTTTCATAGCTACAAAGTTTTCTATCATGTGACATTATTTAAGGTTTTTGTTACACTTTTACTTTTTTTTGCACTTTTATTCATCACTGATTAACTGACTTTTCCCTCTTAGAAGGGCAATGTAATGAACATCATTGGGGTTCTACAACTCCTTAATTATTTGACTATGTTAAATTTTCAGATGCAAAGTTTCTTGCAAAATGACATAGATTCAATTTATATTTATATAACATATATGTTACATATGTATATAATATATAATATATGTATATAATGTATAAGATATATTATATATAATATATAATGTATATATAATATATGTCTGTGGAAAGACTGTAACTACTATTCCTACTCTTGCCAATATTGTGTGACAGGTGTTTTATCTGCATTTCTTTGATTACTAATGAGGTTGAGGTTTATATATTTTTGTTGGTTATTTGTACTTTTGGACATATTTATCAGTTTTATTTCTTTTATGAATTGCCTGTTTATATTATTTGCTCACTTTAATTGGAGTGCTGATTACACATTACTGATGTATAAGAGTGTTTTCTATATTAATTGTATGTTTTATATTTAGCAAATGTTTTCCCAATTTTTGATTTACATTTTGGTTTTTGATGATGGAATTCAAACATATAAAGGTATGCTAAAATTTCTTGTTCACCTCAATGTTATAGAAACGTTCACCTACATTTATACTACTTTGAATTAAATTCAAATTTTATTCACTTGGAATTTACTTTTTCAGAAGATGAAAGGAGGATGATCTTGACATACAAATAGTTAGCACACAGATATGAAATATCATTTAATATATTAATTACTATATGCTCTTGGATCTTTTTCTAATCTCTTCCACGTGTCTAGCAGAGTATTTGTAAGGTGTAACCATCTGTATTCATATCACAAATTGTTTAGCTATTCCTGAATATTTATTCTTAACTATATATTTCATCTGTCTAATATACCACTTATTAGTCACTGTCAAAATGATTTTTATGAATAACCCACCGAGTTATCATATTAAAATCTTAAATAAGGAAGTTTAGATTTGACAAAGTTTAACTATACTGTGTCTTTTTGTGTGTGGTAAGTGAAAACAAATTTTACTTCTTCTAAGATAAAATCAGTGTTAATTTAAGTGCTATTTTTTTAAAAAACCCTAATGTTGAAAATGATAGCTTCTAATTTAATAGAGAGGAAAAGAAGTTCAGATATAAATCAAAATCTATAGAAAAAAGGAGAAATACTTTTAGTAGTAAAGAAGCATACATACTGTGACTTTTCTTCCTAAGTAAGATTCAGTTATCTTGATATTGCTGGTTACATCTTGGCTCTTTACAAATAAATGTGGCTGTGATTCATGTAGCTGACCACCGCACATATCGAAAGTAACTACATCACCTTCTTCTTTGGCAACAAACCCACAGTTGCATGACACAGGATAGTGAAGGCTTCCACAGTCCCATTGACGCACATGGACTTCAAAATCACGTGACATACTCTTATAAAGCACAAATGTCCCAGTCTTGAAATTATCATATATCCTATCATTAACAAAAGCAAATTGCATTAAGAATTGCTATAAAATATCACCACAATAGAAAAAAAATCGCAATAGAATGTTATAAACCAAAAATGTGCATTCAATTTTTATACACATTCAATATATACAGATTTAAGGCAAGAATGAAATATTGTATTTATAATAGCTTTACATATTATGAGAATTTATGTATAGCACGCTGAAGGAAACTAAGTAGTGATAAACACCTAAATATCTGTCACTACACTTTCCCCACTTCAGTCAACACCTACTTCCAGCTTTCTCTTTCTACCCCTGCTTTAGTTTTCCTCATAGCACCTCTATCTTCCTCAAATGAACTATGTATTTTATTTATTAATGTGCATATCTCTCTTTGCCTCTACAAAGGTAAGCTCCATGAGAGTATTTTGTGTGTTTTGTTCCTTGCCAAGACTCAGAACACTGTCTCTTTGTTGTTGCGCAATTAATCTTGTTGGAGTATAATGGGTTAAATTAATCACCACTATGCTTTCTTGAGGCTTTCCACAAAAATTTCTAAGGCTTTAATTATAACCATAAAGGATTCTTGCATGTGGGATCAGTTCCTACAACTTTTCTTATTTGTTCAAACTTTTGAAGTATCATTTGTCATTGGAGGGGATTTACATCTATTCACCAATGTTGAATAAGTTTACTGACAATAATCTCATTACAGTTTTAAAAATAGAATAGATTACCTTGAATCATGAATAAAACTCAACAATGAGGTGTTCTTATCATTTTCTTTAGGGACATCTTAAAATCATAAATTCCTTAGAACAGTAAAACTAAATTTAAATCCCTCTATGTGGATGTTAATAGTAAGATAGCTTAGGTTGCTTTCTGGTCATTTTGCCCATTTTACTTTAAGTTCCAGAGGAAGATACCCAGGTATTCATGATAGCTACAGTAGTTCTTCCCCTGAGTACCCTTGCCATGAATTAGAAGTGATTAGTTTTTAAGATAATTGTAATGTGTCAGTTTATTTTTCTTAAACTGTAAACCTTAAAGATTGTTTCCATATCATGTAAAATGCAATATCAGTAAATAGCTTTAGAGCAAATAATTTAATCATTATTAAAAATAAATAAATGGTCAAGCTAAAGTAATTGTCTGTATTTGTAAGTATCTTCATTTTTACAAGTTCAGCCTTACAACTGATCCATATGTTTACGAAGCACTAGGTTTTAAAGAAAAAACATTCACACAAATAAATTAGTATTTTGAAGTAAGCCAGTGATGTCCATACATGCCTTCCTTTCTAATCTTTCAGTAAATAAAACTAAGAAGTAATAAATTGTATGATGTTTAAACAACAACAAAATACAAAAGAAACACAAGTACTAAAAGTAAAAACTTTTAGGAAATTACCTGCCATCAAATGTAATTACATGTGGGTCTGTAAATGAATAGCAGTACGCAGTTGGGGCATCCTTAACTTTGATCTTAAAAGCAAACATATTGTCAGTAAATATTAGCATTAATTGTTACTTAGTGATTTACAATAAATTGCTTTCTCAATGAATTTTCAATTATTATTATCATAGCTATTAAAAATGAAATCATTTAATAATTGAAATGACATTAGAAATTTTGAAATTAAAAGTTTACAAGGTATAGTGATAAAATATACGTATCTTTTTTAATGCTTCAGTTATAGAGATATTTTTGTAATTTATCAACCTGGATGCTGTCTGGAATGTAGCTGTTCCACAGGAAATCTTCATTAACTATTGGTTCCACTGTAATGTCTGTAACTCTGTTTCCATCTTGAAAAATATCTGTGACAGCAGTGTAGTACACAAAAGCATGGCTACATGTTCCGTTAGCACAGGGTGATGTCTGGTGAAGGTCCACGTGACAGGAAGACAATGCCAAATTGAAGCCTAGGTGTTCTTTACCTTTTTATGAAAAAAACAAAAAATATATTGAAAATTTTCTAAGGGAATACTTCAAAGCTTGTACTAACTTGATTTACATGGAACACTGAATTGAGAGATTATTCTAAAATTATTTTCTATTACTTAAAACGTATGGTTGTAGTTTTTGTCTAAATAAAACCAAAGCTGTTGAACTCTACCTGATCGTTACAAATAATTAATCAACATATATATATATATATATATATATGCATATTATTATTTCCAATAAGATTATAAACCATATGCATCTGGATAAAATTCAAAAGCAATATGTAAAACTCATCTTTGTTTCTGTAAAATTATTATAATCCTAGCACTGAGTAACATAATTTGATTTTTTTTCCTAAGAATTGGGCCTTGGGTCCAGATATGTTTGTAACATTTCTTAGGACTCGCAGTTATGTCTATCCATTGTTGAGTGATAGCAATGATTATTGATACAGAGTTTCATCATACAGGTTTAATTATTGTTACAGGGTTCACCATCTTAAAAAATAGAAAAATCAAAACAAAGGTAATTCCACACCAGTAGGAAACTCTCCACCTCTTTTCACCTCCCAAAGTCCCAATATATTCAGAACGTCAAGATGCTCCCTTGCCTATTGAACAAAGAACACGAAAAAATAATTTAGAAAGAAAATGGTAACCAAAGAGAAGGGAGGAACTCCAGGAATTTGTATAACTAAACTAAAAGGATAGATTCCTCTGAAAATTGGCTACAATGAAAATTTGCTCACATAGCCAACTAATAATTACAAAGTCCTTCTGACAATCAAGGAAGGAAGAAAGAAGTTCAAAACTTTTTTCCGCATATCATTTTCAGGTATAAAATTATATTTGTCCAATAAAAGTACACTGCACTAGATTTAAAATTCTTGAAAAAATGTTTTCTTTATGCAATTTTTTAGGAATGTATACTTTTCTTATGTAAATAAAAGACAACAGAAACATTCAAGCTCTTAACCAGTTCCCTGAAAAGAATATGGAATAGAGCCGGCTCAGATACAGCCCCTGACATCATTTCCACCACTCTATGGCATGAGGGCCAAGATTGTTTCTCCTTAAGCCTGTGAAAAAGCAACCTAGTCTTTGCAGAAATACACTAGGATACACCAACTAATTCTCTATGAAAGTGGAGGTGTAATGGAAATATACTTAAAGAATATTAGATGAGGAATATTCCAGAATAAAATCTAGAAATTTTCCTCAAGAAACAAAAAGGAAATTATTTTTAATTGACAAAGAATAAGAACATGAAAACTTCTAAATTGTAGGAATACATTTAGGCATTTTTATGTCACTATAGCAATGCTAGTGTTATTGAAAGAATTGAGAACACACAGCTATAGCGTAAAGTATATATGTAACTGAAAGAAATCTGCCTAATACGATTTTGGAATATATCACTAATATCATCCTCTTCCTTTTCTCCCTCATAAACTGTAGTACAATTTTCATCATATGCTCTTTAGTGGTAGTTTGAAGTTAAATCGTGTCAAACAGTCTGAGAACAGAGGGTTTAATTTTGTATTTCTGGGCTGTGTTTCAAATGATAGTGTTACTCATGGTGCTCCTGAAATTTGAGTAAGTAGCTGGATATTATTAACTAAGCCTATTTACTGTCAAGCATCTTAGAATAGCCTCTTTTGATTCCTCTTTCTATCTCCATGTCATCTCTTTTCCTGGGTGTATTATTCCCATGAGTCTCAGCGCCTCTCTCTCTCTCTGTCTCTCTCTGTCTCTCTCTTTTCCCCTCTCCCCGCCTTCCCTCACTCCCTCCCTCTCCTCTCTCTCCAGCATTTTTATCCTTTTGTTTCTCTAATTAGGAATAACATAGACATGAAGACCTATATACATTGTATGTGGTGTGTTAACTAAATAAAATTTTACATCCTATGGTGAAAAGGCATGCATGCAAATTTTACATCCTATTGTGATGTCTCTTAAAGATTACATGTTAATTTATGTATCTCTTAACATGCATTGGTTTCTACCTCAGAGGCTTATGGAGACTTGTCCCCTCATATTTTTTCATTCTATAGGAGAATTTCAGTTCTCTACATGACTGAGACAGTGACATATATGTCACCATCTATCAACAATCTATAAAATTAATAATTTAAATAGAAGAGTTTTAAAACAAAAACTCTCAAATATTCTCTTATTGGGTTGTCGGAAAAGTCATGACGCATTTTTGCAATGGAAAACATAGAAAAAACATGTCATGACTTTTCTGACAACCCAATACATTAGAGAGAGAAGTAAAAAGAATGCATTATGCAATCCATGGTGCGTAAGCTTGAACTTTTAGCATAACTTATCACACCTCACTCATTAGGGATGCTTTGATAAATGTTAAAGAGCAGTTTTTTCCCCTCAATCTCTGAAAACAAAGCAAAGATAAGAATAAGCAGGAGGATGAGGAGAAGGAAAGGAGGAGAAAAATGAGGCAATGGAAGAGAAGAAAAAAGGAAGAGGAAGAAAAGGATATTATACTTTGAGTCCAGGAGAGATAAACATGGATTGCAATATGAATTGCTCTGGCAATCATAAATTTTGCTCAGTATTATTAATATGATTGAGCTATAACTTGATGTAAACATGCAACATAATTATATGAGTACACTTCAGTGGCTTTCTCTATGGAAAAAAGAATTAGTTATTATTTGAAACCTAATAATAAAGTTCAGTGGATTTAGTATATTACCTTGATCAACAGTTTTCAGTTTTAATGAGATTTTGCATTCTTGATCAAGTTCACTGAATTCAGGACAAACGATGGGAATGGAGCTCTCTATCCTCAACTGGTATTCTTTCCCATCTTCCGATATAGTGCTGAATTCGGGTTGTAACTAGTACAAGAAATCATGTAGAGCAGTCATGTAAAAATAGAATTTATTTCTAAGATACAGTGATTTTGAAAGGGATTTTTTTCTCCCCTTCAACAGCTCATATATTGCTAAATGAGCTGATAGTAATAACTTAAGCACTGGAATTTTTGAAATACACAAGACCAATTGAAACCCTTAAAAATATCAGCAATGCCCAGAGGAGTCACTATACTGCTCTGAGTTTGGGCACTATATTGTTCCCCAACATGACAGGCAGCCTGGTTGAAGCCTGCCTTAGTGGTTCTGGTTCTACAGCGGGGACTGGAGAATGGAAGAGGCAGAAAGATTTCATCTTTCTGTTTGTTTACTAATGTTTACTGAC
This sequence comes from Aselliscus stoliczkanus, assembly GCA_033961575.1. NCBI lineage: Eukaryota > Metazoa > Chordata > Mammalia > Chiroptera > Hipposideridae > Aselliscus > Aselliscus stoliczkanus. Next base: position 26,251,751 of record CM066740.1, on the reverse strand, counting down.
ACACCAATGGAAGAGTCTATTTGTCCTTAGAAATTAATATCATCTATAATATAAATTAGATACCTAACTATTTTTTAACATATACATCAAAACATTATTGTCACCTGAAATATCTCAACCTTAGCTTATTTCTCAGCCTCTGTTTTCATAGTTGGATTCACTCAGAACTGAAATCTAGGACTGGTCCTATCTCAGACCAATCCTTTCTGCAGCAGGAAGGTTTTAGGCATCTCTGTTCTTGGCTAGCTCTCAAAACAGGGGTTCTTTTTTTTTTCTTTTTTCTTTAGTTTCAGGTATACAAAACAATGTAGTAGTTAGACATTTACATACCTCACAAAGTGATAACCCCCCCCAATCTACTACCCCTCTGACAATGTATATACCTGTTACAATTCCATTGACTCTATTCCCTATTCTGTGCTCCACAGCCTGTGACTATGTGTGTATATCTATATATCTATCTATATCTATATATATGACATTATATTTTATTCAACTTGAGCTTCAGGTGTATAGCACAAGGGTCAGGCATCTACACAGTCTATGGAGTGATCTCCCTAATAAGTCCAGTGCCCATCTGACACCCTACATAATCTTTACAACATTATTGATTATATTCCCCAAACTGTATTTCATATCCCCATGGCCATATTGTGACTACTGATTTGTACTTCCTAATCCCTGTACCGTCTCCCCCCTCCCCCTCCCAACTAGCAACCCTGTTTTTCCTCTATATCTATGAGACTGTTTCTGTTTACTTTGCTCATTCATTCAGTTTTTCAGATTCCACATATAAGTGAGATCTTATGGTATTTGTCTTTCTCCAACTGACTTATTTCACTTAACATAATAGTCTCTAGGTCCATCCATATCATCGCAAATGGTACAATTTCATTCTTCTTTATAGCGGAGTAATACTCCATTGTATAAATGTACCACAGTTTCTTAATCCAGTCATCTACCGATGGGCATTTCAGTTATTTCCAAGTCTTGGCTATTGTAAATAGTGCTGCAATGAACATAGGGGTACATATATTTTTTTTCGAATTATTGTCTTGGGTTTTTCAGGATAAATGCCTAGGAGTGGAATTGCTGGGTCAAAAGGAAGTTCCATTTCCAGTTTTTTGAGATACCTCCATACTGACTTCCATAGTGGCTGCACCAATCTGCAATCCCACCAACAGTGCAGCAGGGTCCCCTTTTCCCCACAGCCCCGCCAGCACTTGTTGTTTGTTGATTTATTGATGATAGCCATTCTGACCAGAGTGAGGTGGTATCTCATTGTGGTTTTTATTTGCATTTCCCTATGTTCCAGTGAGGTTGAACATTTTTTCATATGCCTGTTGGCCATCTGTATGTCCTCTTTAGAGAAATGTCTCTTCATTTCCTCTGCCCATTTTTTAATTGGGTTGTTTGTTTTTTGGTGTTGAGTTGCATGAACATTTTATAAATTTTAGATATTAACCCCTTATCAGATATATCGTTCACAAGTATATTCTCCCATTCAGTAGGCTTCCTTTTTGTTTTATTGATGGTTTCCTTTGTTGTACCACAGTTTCTTTATCCAATCAACTATTGATGGGCATTTCAGTTGTTTCCATATCCTGGCTATTGTGAATAGTGCTGCGATAAACATAGGGATATATAAATACATAAATATATATATATATATATATAGTGTGTTTTGGGGTGGGACAGTGTCACTGGCCCTCATATGTGGGACCGAACCGGGGCTGCTGGCTTCCCAAGCCAGCGCTTAACCACCGCGCCACTCTGCCGGCCCGCATATATTTTTTTGAATTAATGTTTTGGATTTATTTGGATAGATACCCAGAAGTGGAATCGCTGATCATAAGGTAGTTCCATTTTCAATTTTTTGAGATACCTCCATACTGATTTCCATAATAGCCTCACCAATCTTTAATCCCACCAACAGTGCACCAGGGTTCCCTTTTCTCTACATCCTCACTAACACTTGTCATTTGTTGATTTATTGATGATAGCCATTCTGACCAGGGTGAGGTGGTATCTCATTGTGGTTTTTATTTGCATTTCTAATAATTAGTGAGGTTGAACATTTTTTCATATGTCTGTTAGCCACCTGTATGTCCTCTTTAGAAAAATGTGTTTTCATGTCCTCTGCCCACTTTTTTACTGGGTTTTTTGGTTTTTTTGGTGTTGACTTGTATGAGTCTTTTATAAATTTTGGATATTAACTCATTATCAGATGTACCATTGGCAAATATCTTCTCCCATAGGATGACTTTTTGTTTTATTGATGGATTCCTTTACTGAGAAAAGACTTTTTAGTTTGATGTAATCCCACGTATTTTTTTTCCTGCTTTCCTAGCCTGAGCAGATATATCAGTAAAAATATTACTAAGGATAATGTCTGCAAATTTACTTCTTATATTTTTTCTAGAAGTTTTATGTTTTCGTGTCTTACATTTAAGTCTTTTTTTTATTTTTTTATTTTATTTTTAATTAGTTTCAGGTGTACAACACAGTGCAATAGTTATACATTTTACCCCTCAAAGTGACAACCCCCCCACCCCCAATACACCACCCCACTCCCCCCCATATCATATATATCTATTACTCTTCCTCTGACTCTCTTCCACAGTATAATCCACATTTAAGTCTTTAATCCATTTTGAATTTATTCTTATAGATGGCATAAGAAGGTGATCCAGCTTCATTTTTTTTCATGTGTCTGTCCAGTTTCTCCAGCACCATCTATCAAATAGACTGTCTTTACCCCAATGTAAATTCTTGCTTCCATTGTCACAGATTAAATGACCATATAGGCATGGATTTATTTCTGGGCTCTCTATGTGTCTGTCTTTTATGCCAATACCAATGCTGTTTTCATTACTATAGCCGTGCAGTATGATTTAATGTCATGTAGTGAGATACCTCCCACTTTGTTCTTATTTCTCAAGATTGCCTATTTGGGTCTTTTAGGGTCTTTTATGGTTCAATATAAATTTTAGGATTATATGTTCTAGTTCTGTGAAAAATGTTATTGGTAATTTGATAGGAATTGTGTTGAATCTATATATTGCCTTAGGTAGTATGGATATTTTTTTTTTTTAAGATTTTTATTGGGGGATTGGGGGAAGGGAACAGACAAGTTGTTGTCCTTTTGTTCTTCACTCTAGTTGTGGAGGACGTTGCTTCACTTGCCCATGTTGGTATCGTCATTGCGATTTTCTCGGGTGAGGCAGATCGGTCTCCTGCCTCTGGACGGCCATTCATGGCTGCTATTGGCAGCTCACTCCGGCTGCCTGCCACGCACGCTGGCTGCTGGCCCTGCAGCTTATGACAGCCCACTACAGCAGGGGCTGCAGCCTACACAGTTGCCAGGACTCACACAGCCCAGCTCCAGGTGGAGCTGTTGTTCACCATCTTAGCTGCAGAGGGCAGTGTCACTGGCCCTCATATGTGGGATCCGAATCGGGGCTGCTGGTGTCCCAAGCCAGCTTTTAACCAAAGCGCCACTCGCTGGCCCCCCTGGACATTTTAACTATATTAATTCTTCATATCCATGAGATGGTATATGTTTCCATTTATATGTATTTTCTTTAATTTCTCTCTTCAGTGTCTTATAATTTCCTGAGTACAGGTCTTTTAATTCCTTGGTTAAATTTATTCCTAAATATTTTTTTTGTTGTTTTTTAAGCAATTGTAAATGGGATTGCTTTCTGAATTTCTCCTTCTGATAGTTTGTTATTGGTGTATATAAATGCAACTAATTTCTGCATATTAATTTTGTATCTTACTGCTTTACTAAATTCATTTATCAGTTCTAGTATTTTTTTTTTTTTTGGTGTAGTCATTGGGATTCTCTCTATATATTATCATGTCATCTGCATATAATGACAGTTTTACATTCTCCTTTCCAGTTTGGATAACTTTTCTTTCTTTCTTTTTTTTCTTTATTTTCTGATTGCTGTGGCTAGAACTTCCAGAAATATGTTGAATAAAAGTGATGAAAATGGGCAACCTTGTCTTGTTCCTGATCTTAGGGGTAATGCTTTCATCTTTTCCCTATTGAGTATGAAGCTAGCTTGGGTTTATCATATATGGACTTTATTAAGTTGAGATATGATCCCTCTATTCCCACTTTGCTCAGAGTTTTTATCATAAATGGAATCTGGGAGGCCAGCCAAGTGGCTCAGTTGGTTAAGAGCTCGCTCAAGAGTGCGAGCTGAGCTCTGAGCAACAGCAGTTCAATGCCCAGCCCGAGCTGAGCAGCCGCTGAGCTGCCAACAGGTGGCAGGATGGCTCAGCTAAAAAAAAAACAAAAAACAAAAAAAAAAAGCCAAATATTTGGATGCTGGATTTTGTCAAATAAACGGATGCTGGATTTTGTCAAATGCTTTTTCTACACCTATTTATATGACCATATGATTTTTATTTTTCATTTTGTTAATGTGGTGTATCACATTAATTGATTTGTGGATATCGAACCAACTTTGCATACCAGAAATGAATCCCACTTGGTTGTGATGTATGATCTTTTTGATGTATTGCTGAATTCAGTTTGCTAATATTTTGTTGAGGATTTTTGCATCTATGTTCATTAGGGATATCAGCCTATAGTTTTCTTTTTTTGTAATGTCTTTTTCTGGTCTTGGAGTCAGGGTGATAGTGGCCTCGTAAAATGAACTTGGGAGCCTTCCCTACTTCTGGATGTTTTGGAATAGTTTGAGGAGAACAGATGATAATTCTTTTTTGAATATTCGATAAAATTCACCCGTGAAGCCACCTGGCCCAGGGCTTTTGTTTGTTGGGAGCTTGCTAATTACTGATTCAATTTTATTCGTAGTAATCAGTCTGGTCAGGTTTTCTGTTTCTTCTTGATTCAGCCTTGGTAGATTGTATGCTTCTAGAAATTTATCCATTTCTTCCAGATTGTCTAATTTGTTGTTGTATAGTTGCTCGTAGTACTCTTAAATTTTCTTGTATTTCTGTGGTGTCTGTTGTCACTTCTCCTCTTTCATTTCTGATTTTATTAATTTGGGTTCTCTCTTCCCTTTCCTTGATGAATCTGGCTAAAGGTTTGTCAATTTTATTTATATTTTCAAAAATCCAGCTCTTGAAAACAGGTGTTTCATAATACAGAATACTATCCCTGTCAGCCTAATCAGAAACAGTACCTGGGGGCTTCCCACTGGCCCTACTATTTTCTACTGAGTTCTCCTAAATGTAGATCTAAAGATTCTTTGTTCTCAAGGTCTGAGCTCTGCTTGCTCTCTCACTGTGGCTATGCTATTCTGACAGCATAGATTACTCTTCTCCCTTACCCTGGTCTCTGTTGTATATAAATGGTCTTTATTTGGAATCAGGCTTTGTCCTGGTTCTGTGTCCTATTCTCACAATTTACCAATTATTGCTTCTTGTCCCTGAACTAGAGATGAGTCCTGGGGTCAAACTCCAGACCCCTAGCTGAGACCTCAGAGGGTGTACTGCACTTGCCTGCCTAGACCTCATGGTACTGACTCACTTGTTCCACCACTCAGGATTCCATCTCATCTCTGCTCATCTGCTGGGATAGATCATCAGTTCCTGGCCCCAGTGCTACCAGCAGCAACCACAGATATTTCATTGTTTACTTAGCTTGATCTTTGCATCGTGTCCAGATTTCTGGGCCAATTCTACCTTAGCCAGAGGCTCTAGTACTTGACCTTGTACCTATCTTACAAAATGCATTATAACTAAACATTGATATTCCAACTTTTATTTACATGATGGAATAAATTATGGGAATAGAACTTGTGCTTTATTCTAATTTGAGCTATTTCTGAAAAAAAGTGCTAATATATTCCAACTTTAGTTTAACAGGGGCCCTTATTAGAATTGTTGAGGGTTTGTGCATTAGAATTATTGGTGTTTTTGTTTTTCTTAAATATAAACTCTCGGGTCCCAACATTTAGTCTGTGATAAGATACTGGAACCAGCATCAACAAATCAAAGTATGGAAAACACAGTTCCAGAGGAATAATCTTTCTGATCCATCCCCACTCCTACATACCTTAATGCCTGCAAAAAATTCTTGGCTTTCGATGGCTAAACTTTGTACATGTGGTTCCTCCAAGAAAAAGATGGAAGCAGTACAGAATATCTATAAATATGGTTAAGAAATAATCATTTAGCAATAAAATTATGGAAGAAATATGTATATGTTATTGTTTAAGTACTTAATTTTCACTTTTAGTAGACAGCACATGAGATATAACTGAATAATTTTTAAAACTTGCTTAGAAATTAAGAAAAATTCCATCTTCATATAAATATTAATTAAACATCAACAAAATTAGTGTTGTAGACTTTGTTTTTTCTTTGTTTTTTTTTTAGCTGAGCCATCCTGCCTCCTGTTGGCAGCTCAACGGCAGCTCAGCTCGGCCTGGGCATCGAACTGCTGTTGCTCAGAGCTCAGCTCACACTCTTGAGTGAGCGCTTAATCAACTGAGCCACTCGGCCGACTCAGTGTTATAGACTTTGTGTTTAATATGTATTTAAAAGTGAATAATAAGTGATATCATCATTGGAAAAATGAAAATATTGTTTTGTGGAATAAAAGTATATCATTTTAAAACCAGAAAGAGACATAAAATTACAAGGGTTCCTTGTTAATTGCTAACAACAGATACTCAAAGTCACTAAGGTTACTCACTCATCTAGTTATACTGGAGTTGGCACAATTGCCAAGAAAAATAAAAAGAAAAATATTAGTGCTTTATATAATGGGAACAAAAGCTATTTTTAGGGAACTGATTCAAAAATCCAATTTTGTAAATTAATACATTTGTGAAACAAAAAAGAAAAAAAAAAAAAAAGAGAAAACCCAATTGTTTTTAACATACCCTGTCTCCAAGTCTAAGGTTGATGCCATCCAGTTCTAAAAGAGAGAATGCCTGAACTGTGGTCTCTTGCTTCAGCTCCTCTTTGATTTCTTGAAAAGAAAGCCTAGACCAGACTATGAGAAATCCCACTGCGTTGCTTGTAGGGGAAACATCAAAAGTACACCTACAGAAAATTCTAGACTCAATCACTTCCGCCACAACCTCAGGCCTTCCTGGAGGTGGTGGTGGCAATGAGGCAGACACCTGACCTGCTGGGAGAAAACGCATAATTTGTAAATGGACATCTTAAAAAAATGAAGACTGCTTATGGGAAAAACTCACAAACACTAACTCAGGGATTTATATTACGAAAAAGTAAAATACATTTAGAGAAACAATTATTCTCTAGCAATCAGCAAAGAAGCACATTTTTATATTGACCTATAATTACATAAATATTGATAGCAGAGAAATTTATCAGCTAAACCCGCTTCTATAAATGCATGTTGAATATGTCTACATTGAAAAATCTAGTTCTTGAACACAAAAGTAGTTTATCCTCTTTTAAGTTGCTGCCTTTTCTAAAAGATGAAACAAAACAAATACAATCAAGGTTTTCTACATTATAATTTCTTGTTATAAAGAAAAGCAATCACTATAACATAAAATCAAATGACTTATTTTACTCTTATAAATTATTATTATTATAACTCAACCCATCATTATCTAGATTGAAAGAGCTGCTCCTTACAAAAACGACTATACTGTGTTACTGAACTATACAAGTGTTAAACTATTGTCTTAATCTTTTGATTTTTCTGGGGTTAAAAATGTTTGTTGTTTCCTCTAGGAACTCAGAGAGATTTTACAATTTTTATCTTTGGACATCTGCAACATATAATTTGGGCATGTAAAATGTTTTTAAATGTGTTTTTTATTTGTTTTACTCTGTTTTCTGAAAAGAGGAAAATATCTAAGTGATAAACTTTAAAAGCAAGATTTTTTTTTTAAATTTTATTTTATTTTTAATTAGATTCAGGTGTACAACACAGTGCAATAGTTATACATTTTACCCCTCAAAGTGACAACCCCCTCACCCCCAATAGTTTCAGGTGTACAACACAGTGCAATAGTTATACATTTTACCCCCCAAAGTGACAAACCCCCCACCCCCAATACACCCCCCCACACACCCCCATATCATACATATCTATTACTCTTCCTCTGACTCTCTTCCACAGTATAATCCACATCCCGTGACTATCTATATATATATTAAATTACAGTAGGTATACCACCTCCACTTTAGTAATACAGTGCAGTGATCAAACCTCTACTCCATCCATGAAATGGTCTCCCTAACAAGACCTATGATCATCTGACATTCCACAGAATATTTACAACATTATTAATTATATTCCCCAAACTGTTTTTCCTATCCCAGTAGCAATATTGTAGTTGCCTATTTTTGCTGTCTAATCCCTTCCCCTTCTCCCTCATTCCCATTCCTCTCCAAATTAGCAACCCTGATTTTTCCTCTATATCTATGAGACAGTTTCTGTTTACTTTGCTCATTCATACAGTTTTTCATATTCCACATATAAGTGAGATCATATGGTGTTTGTCCTTCTCTGACTGACTTACTTCACTCAACATTATAGTCTCTAGGTCCATCCATATCATTGCAAATGGCACGATTTCATTCTTCTTTATAGCGGAGTAATACTCCATTGTATAAATATACCACAGTTTCTTAATCCAGTCATCTACTGACGGGCATTTTGGTTGTTTCCAAGTCTTAGCTATTGTAAATTGTGCTGCTATGAACATCGGGGTGCATAACTTTTTTTGAATAAGTGTCTTGGTTTTTTCAGGATAAATACCTAGGAGTGGAATTGCTGGGTCAAAAGGTAGCTCTATTTCCAGTTCTTTGAGATACCTCCATACTGACTTCCATAGTGGCTGCACCAATCTGCAGTCCCACCAACAGTGCAGCAGGGTCCCCTTTTCCCCACAGCCCCGCCAGCACTTGTTGTTTGTTGATTTGTTGATGATAGCCATTCTGACTGGAGTGAGGTGGTATCTCATGGTGGTTTTTATTTGCATTTCCCTAATGACCAGTGAGGTTGAACTTTTTTCATATGCCTGTTGGCCATCTGTATGTCCTCTTTAGAGAAATGTCTCTTCATATCTTCTGCCCATTTTTTAATTGGGTTGTTTGTTTTTTTGGTGTTGAGTTTCATGAGTGTTTTATAAATTTTGGATATTAACCCCTTATCAGATATATCGTTGGCAAATATATTCTCCCATTCAGTAGGCTTCCTTTTTGTTTTATTAATGGTTTCCTTTGTTGTGAAAAAACTTTTAAGTCTGATATAATCCCATATGTTCATTTTTTCTTTTACTTCCCTTGCCCGTAGGGATGTATCAGTAAAAATATTGCTCCGGTAATGTCTGCTAATGTACGCCCTATATTTTCTTTTAGGATTTTTATGGTTTCAGGTCTTACATTTAAGTCTTTAATCCATTTTGAATTTGTTCTTGTATAAGGCGTAAGGAGATGATCCAGTTTCATTTTTTTGCATGTGTCAGTCCAATTTTCCCAGCACCATTTATTGAATAGACTATCTTTACTCCAGTGTAAATTCTTGCTTCCCTTGTCATAGATTAACTGTCCGTAAATGCTTGGATTTATTTCTGGGCTCTCTGTTCTGTTCCACTGATCGATGTGCCTGTTTTTATGCCAATACCAAACTGTCTTGATTACTGTGGCCTTGTAGTAGGTTTTGATGTCTGGTAGCGTGATCCCCCAACTTTGTTTTTATTCCTCAGAATTGCCGAGGCTATTCTGGGTCTTTTATGATTCCATATAAACTTTAGGATTATATTTTCTATTTCTGTGAAAAATGCCCTTGGTAGTTTGATAGGAATTGCATTGAATCTATATATTGCTTTAGGCAGTATGGACATTTTAACTATATTAATTCTTCCTATCCATGAGCATGGTAGGTGTTTCCATTTATTTGTATCTTCTATGATTTCTTTCTTCAATGTCTTATAATTTTCTGAGTACAGATCTTTCACTTCTTTGGTTAAATTTATTCCTAGGTATTTTATAGTTCTTGACGCAATTGTAAATGGGACAGTTTTCTTAATTTCGCTTTCCATTAGTTTATTATTGGTATATGCAAATGCCACTGATTTCTGAACATTGATTTTATATCCTGCTACTTTACTGAATTCGTCTATCAGTTCCAATAGTTTTTTGATGGAGTCTTTGGGGTTCTCTATATACAGTATCATGTCATCTGCATATAGTGAAAATTTTACTTCTTCCTTGCCAATTTGGATGCCTTTTATTTCTTTTTGTTGTCTGATTGCTGTGGCTAGAACTTCCAGCACTATGTTGAATAAAAGAGGAGAAAGTGGACAGCCTTGTCTTGTTCCTGATCTTAAGGGGAATGGTTTTAGCTTTTCCCCATTGAGTATGATGTTAGCTGTAGGTTTATCATATATGGCTTTTATTATGTTGAGATATGATCCCTGTATTCCCACTTTGCTAAGGGTTTTTAACATAAATGGCTGTTGGATTTTGTCAAATGCTTTTTCTGCATCTATTGAAATGACCATGTGATCTTTATCCTTCATTTTGTTGATGTGGTGTATCACATTAATTGATTTACGGATGTTGAACCAGCCTTGCGCACTAGGGATGAATCCCACTTGATCATGATGTATGATCTTCTTAATATATTGCTGAATTCTGTTTGCTAATATTTTATTGAGAATTTTTGCATCTATATTCATCAGGGAGATTGGCCTGTAGTTTTCCTATTTTGATGTCTTTATCTGGTTTTGGAATCAGGGTGATAGAGGCTTCATAAAAAGAGTTTGGGAGCCTTCCCTCCTTCTGGATTTTTTGGAATAGTTTGAGAAGAATAGGTGATAGTTCTTTTTTGAATGTTTGATAAAATTCACTTGTGAAGCCGTCTGGTCCAGGGCTTTTGTTTTTTGGGAGCTTGTCAATTACTAATTCAATTTCCTTGGTAGTAATCAGGGTATTTAGATTTTCTGTTTCTTCTTGCGTTAGCTTTGGAAGGTTGTATGCTTCTAGAAAATTATCCATTTCATCCAGATTGTCAAATTTGTTGGCATATAGTTGCTCATAGTAATTTCTTAGAATTTTTTGTATTTCTGTGATGTCTGTAGTCATTTCCCCTCTTTCATTCCTGATTTTGCTCATTTGAGTCCTCTCTCTTTTTTTTTTTTGATGAGCCTGTCTAGAGGTTTGTCAATTTTGTTTATCTTCTCAAGAAACCAGCTCTTGGTTTCATTGATCTTTTGAATAGTTTTTCTGTTCTCTATATTGTTTATTTCTGCTCTGGTCTTTATTATCTCCTTTCTTGTACTCCCCTTGGGCCTCTTTTGCTGTTCTTTTTCCAGTTCCCTTAGGTGTAAGGATAACCTGTTGATTTGAGATTTTTCTTCCTTCTTTAGGTAGGCCTGCACTGCTATAAACTTCCCTCTTAGGACTGCTTTCGCAGCATCCCAGAGATTTTGGGTCGTGGTGTTTTCATTTTCGTTTGTCTCGAGGTATCTTTTGATTTCCTCCTTGATCTCATTTGTGACCCACTCACTATTTAATAGCATATTGTTTAGCCTCCATTTATTTGTCAGCTTCCCGGATTTCTTCTTATAATTGATTTCTAGTTTCATAGCATTGTGGTCAGAGAATACAGTTGAAATGATTTCAATCTTCTTAAATTTATTGAGACTTGTTTTGTGGCCTAACATGTGGTCTATCTTAGAAAATGTTCCATGTGCACTTGAAAAGAACGTATATTCTGTAGCTTTGGGATGAAATGCTCTGAAAATGTCTGTTAAATCCAGCTGGTCTAATGTGTCATTTAAGGTCGCTGTTTCCACATTGATTTTCTGTCTGGAGGATCTGTCCATTAGTGACAGTGGGGTGTTGAAGTCCCCTACTATGATAGTGTTACTGTTGATCTCTGTCTTTATGTCTGACAATATCTGTTTTATATATTTAGGGGCTCCTATGTTAGGTGCATAGATGTTTACTAGAGTTATGTCCTCTTGTTGGATCGATCCCTTCATTACTATGAAGTGTCCTTCTTTGTCCTTTGTTATATTCTTCAATTTAAAGTCCATTTTATCTGATATAAGTATCACTACTCCAGCTTTTTTCTCAGTACCATTTGCATGAAATATTTTACTCCATCCCTTTACTTTCAGCCTGTATGAGTCTTTGGATCTGAGGTGAGTCTCTTGTATACAGCATATACTGGGGTCTTGCTTTCTTATCCATTCAGCCACCCTATGTCTTTTTATTGGAGCATTTAATCCATTTACATTTAATGTGATTATTGATAGGTGTGTATTTATTGCCATTTTCTTATTTGTGTTCGTAGTCTTTCATAGGTTGTTTTTTCTCTTCTACTTAAAGAAGCCCTTTTAGCATTTCCTGCAAAGCTGGCTTGGTGGTAATGAATTCCCTTAACTTATTTTTTTCTGCAAAGCTCCTTATCTCGCCTTCGATTTTAAATGATAACCTTGCTGGATACAGCAATCTTGGTTGTAGGCCTTTATTTTTCATCACTTTGAAAACCTCCTGCCACTCTCTTCTGGCCTGCAAAGTTTCTGTAGAAAAGTCAGCTGATAATCTTATGGGGGTACCCTTGTAAGTAACTTGCTGCCTTTCCCTTGCTGCTTTAAGGATTCTGTCTTTGTCCTTAACCCTTGCCATTTTCACTATAATGTGTCTTGGAGTGGGCCTGTTTGGAATCATCCTGTTTGGAACTCTCTGCACTTCCTGGGCTTGTATTTCAATGTCCTTTGCCAGGTTAGGGAAGTTTTCAGACATTATTACTTCAAATATATTCTCAATCCCTTGCTCCCTCTCTTCTCCTTCTGGTACTCCAATGACCCTTAGGTTATTGCATCTGATGTTGTCCCCCAGCTCTCTTAAACTATTTTCCATGTTTTTCATTCTTTTTTCTTTTTGTTGTACCACATGGGTGATCTCTGCTATTTTGTCTTCTAAGTCACTGATTCGATTTTCTGCTTCATCCAGTCTGCTAGTGATTCCATCAAGTTTGTTATTTAATTCAGTAATTGTGTTCTTAAGTTCTAGCTGGTTGTAAAAGCAAGATTTTTTTAAATGTGCACTATTTTTTCTATGAAGTACATGGGAATTTTATGATAATCAAAATATTAACTTTTCAGCCCTGTAATATAGATTTTGGAAAATTCTGAGAAACTGTAACCTAAATATGTGGGGGAAACTTTACATATTTTCAAATATTTTAAAGTGTTTTTCCATTATTATTTTCAAATTAATCTAAATAGCAAATATTTTGTCAAACATTTTAAACATTATGCCAAATCATCATATTCAGATTTTAAGAAAACAATAGACTACTTTTAAGTATGTATTTTTAAACAATTATATATCCTAGTGAAAATTTCTTCTTAATTAAATTAGGAAAAAGCAGTTGAATTTATTTTTAAACAGAGAAAAATTATCTATGAAAATGATTATTAGGAAAAAGAGATTACAAATGACTGAAAAGTAAGTAATTTATGAAAATTAAAATTTTCAAATCAATTATTTTAAATAGCATCAACTCTCTAGGCAATCTGATCATTGTTTGCAACAAAATAGATCAGAGGAAATTTTTTAAAAGACACTTAAAGCTTTCAAAAATTACAAATTATTTCTACTTGAAAAGTACAATTATTATCTATTTGTCAATCTAACATTAGCATATGCTAAATATTTAATATATTCTTATTTTATCATGAAGCTTTATCTGTTAACTATTTCCACTCAAGTGTTACTTGCCCAAATTGTGTATAATTTTACATAGTAATTTTTCCAGTTAATTACGTTAACATCCTGAATAGCATAAAAAGTAGCTTAAATTTATTGCTTATTCAAGGGAGAAGAGTGATTTTACTATATGTGTATGATAAAGATAATGCAAAACTATTATACAGAATGGACAAACAATTGAACTTTCTGGTTAATGTTACAATTATTAGGAATATTGCTTTATTCTCTTAAAAACTTAAATCACAGGGTCTAATTAAACTGAGACTTTCAGATAAAATAATAGCTTGTTTAAAAAAAACACTAGAAAAGGGGACTGGAAAATCCGTTTACAACTGAAATAGGCATAGAAAAGCAACTCAGAGTATTTATTTTAGGACTATTGTAATAATGCTTTTTAAAGACAAAGCATATAGATTTTTAGGCATGGTATCTGTATATTACATGATCTGTCCTGATTTGTTTTATGTCATCATGGCTTATTTCACCATAAAACAAAATAAAACAGAATCAGTCTTTGTTAATTATATTAATTATATGTCAACAATCCTTCATTCATTTACAATATCTAATTTGGACAACAGGTCCCAGGAAAACGCTAATGTTTCAATAAATAATTTTGATTTCTGACCATCGTTTAAGTAGACATCATAAATTTTATTAGAAAAATCTATTTAGAGTGATTTACCTTAAGGAATTTTATAGTAGGGGAATTTTTTAATATTTGAAATAACTTTTAAAAATTTAACTAAGTTAGATAATGAAAGATACACAGTGAAAAGAATATGTGTGATGAAAATTTACACTTTTAGTGTTTATCTTTCAAGATTTATTTGTTACAAATAAAATCATTCCTGGAAGACAAAAATGTTATTGTGGTGTGTAACCTGATTTTTTAGCTACAACAAATGATAAATATCTACTAATGTCAAAGAATCTATTCCTGCATTTTAATGTTGTTTACCAAATAGTTTATTATTATGGATATATCAAACATATTGAATCAACCAACAGTTGTTGGTTATTTGCAATTTTCTCATGTTACTAGAAAATGCTGTGCAAATATTGATTTTGCACTCTTCTTTAAATATTTTTGAATATTTAAATTTTTTGAATATTTTGATTTTTGAAGGTGGAATTGCTAGAAACAAATACATGTGGATTTTTATGATTGTTGAGATAAATTGCCAAATATTCTCATAAAATGATTCAACCAATATACTCATATGTCTGTAAGTTATGAACATGCCCCACAATCTGTTTATTAAAAGCATGATAAAGTGATTTTTATTTTTGATATCCCATAGACTGGGGCAGTATCAAATATTAGCATAATTCAACATCTAGAATAAGTCACAGAGTTTTGTTTTGCTTTTTCCTGTCAAGATGGTGGAGTCGGTAAACACTGTGCTTATCTCCTCTCATGACCATATCAAAATTACAAGTACGAGGTGTGATCAAAAAAATACAGTGAATGTTTAAATTAAAACATTTATTACAGTAAAAGACACATTGCAGTTAATCCCCCTCAAAATACTCCAGCTCACTTGAAACACACTTATCCCATCATTCTTGCCACTTTCTGAAGCAGTTCTGGAAGTCCTGTTTCATGAGTATCTTTAGTTGTACTGTCATGGCTGACCTGTCATGAATTGATTCAAAACATTTTCCTTTCATGATCATTTTGAGTTTGGGGAAGATAGGAAGTCTCAGGGTTCCAGATCCAGTGGAAATAAAGAATGAGGACACCCTGTAATATTTTTATTTGACAGAAATTGCCATATACCAGAAGTGATGTGTCACATGGAGCATTGTCATGATGGAGGATGAAGTAAAGACACCCATGAAAGAGGCTTCCAGAACAGCTTCAGAAAGTGGTATAAGTGTGTTCAAAGTGAGGGGGAGTATTTTGACGGGTATTGATGGCAACGTGTAGTTTACTGTAATAAATCTTTTTTATTTAAACATTCACCATATTTTGTGATCACACCTTGTAAACTACAGAACAACCAAAAGATCCAGTAATCCCACTTCTGGGTATTTATTTTTCTGAAGAAACCCAAAATGCTATTTTGATGGGACATGTTCATTCATAGGTTCATTGCAGAATTATTTACAATAGCCAAGATATGAAGGCAACCTGAGTGTCCCTAAATGGATGGATGGATAAAGAAGAGGTGGTACATGTATACAACGGAATATTACTCAGCCATTAGAAAGAATGAAATCTTGCCACCTGTGACAAAATGGATGGACCTAGAGGATGTGCTGAGTGTAGTAAGTCAGACAATGAAAGATAAATATCACATGATTTTACTTGTAATTGCAATCTAAAGAGCAAAATAAACAAACATATGAAACAGAAACAAAATGTTCTCTGTATCTATGAGGGGGTTTAGGGGTAGGCAAAAAGGGGAACAGATTAAGAAGTACAAATTGGTTGTTACATCGTAGTCATGGGGATGTAGGGTACAGCATAAGGAATATGGTCAATAATATAGTAATAACTATGTATGGTGTCCGATGGGTACTAGATTTATAGAGTGATAGAAGGAAGGGGTGTTGGAGGCAGGGTAAAAATGTGAAGCAATTAACACAAATTGGAACTTACGAAATAGTCAATGGGGTGTAAAGTAAAGCATAAGGAATGTAATCAATAATACGGTAATAGAGGGCTGGCCAAGTGTCATGGTGGTTAAGCGCTGGCTTGGGAAGCCAGCGGCCCCGGTTCGGGTCCCACATATGAGGGCCACTGATACTGCCCTCAAAAAAAAAAATAAAATAAAATAAAATAAAATAAAAAATATACGGTAAAAGCTATGTATAGTGCCAGGTGGGTACTAGACAAGTCAGGGGGATGACTTCTTAAATAATGTAAATGTCTAACCACTCACTATGCTGTACACCTGATATAATGTACAGCATGGGAAATATAGTAAATAATATTGTGATAGCATGGTACAGTGTCAGATGGTTGTTGGGCTTATCATGGTGATCACTTCCTTAAGTATATAAATGTTGAATACCTATGTTGTATTGCCTGAAACTAATATTATAGTATATGTTAGCTATATTATAATAAAAGTCTTAAAAATAAAAAGAATAAAGTCACAAAACATAAAATCCTGTTGAAATTATTAGTTTATAAAAACATTATTAAAAAATAAAATGTGGTACTTACGAACACAGTCATCTCCAATTTCAATTTCGTCAGGGCCACATGGGTGTAATTTTGCATCAGAAACAGCTGTAAAAGGTTAAGGTTTTTATATTTATCCAAATGAACATAAATATTTATAGATAGATGAGAGAGAGAGAGAGAGAGAGAGAGAGAGAGAGAGAGAGATGATAGATAGATAGATAGATAGATAGATAGATAGATAGATAGATAGATAGATAGATGATAGATAGATGAAAATTCTTGGGAGAAATGTTTTAATACAGGTGAGATCAAATGAGATAATATGGTATCATGTTTTGAAACTATTATGTTTTATATTTCTTTTTCAAAATTTTAGTCTGTATTAAGTAATGAAACATTACAATCTCCAGAAATTTACACAACAGTTGGTTTCATACCAGTTCCTCAGGAAATGCCTTCCCCATAGTCATGCACAGGATTACAGAAATGAGTCGATAGCTGTCACGGTGATTCTTATAATCCAATGCCAATGTTGATTTATTTCTGGGCTCTATTCTTTTGTTCTATTTGTCTTTCTTGATGCTAATATAACAGTGTAGATTATTATAACTTTAAAATAAGTCTGGCCGGCCAAGTGGCGCAGTGGTTAAGTGCTGGCTTGGGAAGCTGGCGGCCCTGGTTCGGGTCCCACATATGAGGGCCAGTGACACTGCCCTCAAAAAACAAAAAAACAAAAACAACAACAACAACAAAAAACTTGTTATTAAAATAAGTCTGAATGTCAGATCAAGTCATTTGCATTTTTATTCTTAAGGGATATTGTTCCATAATTTTCTTGTAATGTCTATTTCTGGTTTTAGTTTCAGAATAATGCTAGCCTTAGAAAATGTAGTAGTGACTCTTTTTTATTTTTCTAGAAGAACTGTATAAAATTGATGTTATTTCCTCCTTAAGTGTTAGGAAGAATTTCCAAGCCATTTAGGCTTGATGATCTTTGTTGCTGTTGTGTTTTCTTTCTTTTCTTTTTCTGTTTTTGATTTTGATGGGATAGATTTTTAAATACAATTCCTTTGATAGATATAGGTTGTCTAATTATTTTTGAATTAACTTTGGTTTTCTGTGGTTTTCAAAATATTTGTTTACTTTATTCCAGTTGTCAAATGTGTTGGCAGAGTTCCTCACAATAATCCTTTTTATTTTATTTTTTTAAATTCTTGTAATATCTGTAGAATCTGTAGTTGTATTTCTCTTTTATTTCTAATATTGGGTATTTTTGTCTTATCTTTTTTTACTGATCAGATTGGCTAGAGTATTATTATTATTTATTGAATTTCTCAAAGAACCAGCTTTTGGTTTTCTTTAATTTTCTCTGTTTTGTATATTCTATATCATGGTTTTCATTCTGATCATTATTTCTTTTGTCTGCTTATTAAGGGTCTCATTGGTGCTTCTTCTAGTCTCTTGTAAGTTGATGTCTTTAATTTGTGACCTTTTTTATTTTTCAATATAGATGCTTAGTGGGTTTTTCTTTTAACTAACTTTAAATTTTTTCTAATATTCTAATTTTCTTAACTGTTTATATCTTGATAAATGTTTCATGTGCACTTATAAAGACTATTGATTAAGCTATAGTGTTACAGAATCTTCTCTAAATGTCATTTAGATCAAGTTGGTTAATAGTTTTTCTAGTTGCCTCCATTTTTTGCTGTTTTTGTTTCTACATATTCAATTAATTATTGTCAGATGGGTGTTGCTCTCCAACATTAACTGTAGATTTGTCTATTTCTTCTTGAATATATATGAGTTTTGATTCATGTATTTATTTCAAACCCTTTTATTAGGTACATAAGTATTTAGACTTATTATGTTCTATTGTTGAATTTACCCATTGTTATTAGAAACTTACCCTTATTTTTTCAGGTAATATTTTTTGCTCTATAATCTACTTTAGCTAACATTAATATAGCCACTTTACATTTCATATGATTTACATTGCATAGTTATATGTTTTTCTATCTTTATACTTAAAGGTATATGAGGTTAAAAACCTCATTTTTCTCTATAAAATTGCTTTGCCTGCGCAGCTTATACTTGGATCTTGTTTTTTTATCCAATCAGATAATTTCTGACTTTCACTTGGGTGTTTAGACCACATATATTTAATATGCTCACTGATATTTTAGGATTTAAATTTATCATGTTGCTATCCTTTTTTCTGTTTGTCCTGTTGGCATTTTTCACCTTTTTCTTAATCTTCAAAAACTTTTCAATATATGTTATGATTCCGTTTCTTCTCCTCGTTATATGACTAACTATAATATTTTGTTTTATTTTAGTGGGTGCTATAAGGTTTATAGTATACAAACTTCTCCTAGCCTACTTTCATTGATATGATGTTTCTTCCTCTATACCATACGATCCTAAATAGCTCGCTAACTAGAAATATGGAAAATGTGAAAACAATTTTCCCCATAGATTCTTCTAAATAAATAACAGATACAAATATTTTATTTAAATGGCTTTGCTTACAAGTATCTTGAATTAATGTTTCTTTTCTTATTTAGCTTCTAGAAATCTCTAAGGGTAAATTGTATGAAAATGATATATGAATTGTAAAAACCAAAACATAGTCATGAGAATATATTATTAAAGTGAAAGCTTTTTCCTTCAATTTTTGCTGTTTTGGTGATTTTTAAATAAATGTGACTGTTGACTTTTGCCTACCCAATAGCCATCGCGGTCTCTTGGCTGAAGGCAGCAAGATGTCCAAGTGAAAACACTACAATTCACAGGCTGCCTCTGAAGATAAAGATGAGCCAGAACATTCTTCTAAAGTAGTTGTGATAAGGTTTTGCCAAATAAGCTACTTAAAAGAGGGTGAATTTCTGTCAGCTCAAGCCCTCTTTAACCCTTTGGGCTTTCTCTTTCATCTTATGTGAAATACAGATAAAAAGGCTAAAATTGGACTTTCATCCTGTCACCCTGAGGGGAAAACCTAAAGACTCCTGGAGACTTCAGCCTGGCACTTCAAAATGGGCACGTCAGCAGTGAACATCTGCTCTGGATTCATGGTAAGTAAGGAAAAAAAAAAAAAACCTCTTAAATGGATTAAGTGACTGTCACTTTAGGCTGCTATCCATGCAGTCTAATTCAAGTTCTAAATGGTATTTTAAGCTAAGGTTTCATTGGCAAAATTGGAGAGGATAATTCGTGTATATATCTGATTCATAACTTATACATTGAGTGAAAATGAAAATCATTTCTCAGAGCTTCCCTCACCCTAAAACCAGTAGGAAGACTTGAATATGGTAAAAGAGCAGTTATTTTGAATATTCAAAGTTGAGAAATTAAGTAGGTGGCAGTGACCTCAACAAAACAAGAAATATTTTTTGAGTTTTAAAGACATGTCATAAAAAATGCTAATTTTCAATACTGAGTTTTTAAGGTCAATGTAAACAACACTTCTGTTGAAGTGATTGTTTGTATTTTTATGTTATCCTCTGGTGTGAACGTTTTGTTTTCATTTTTAATAGTTGTCTGTGTCTCTTAAATGAATGTAGGTAAATTGGGTTTTTTTCCATTGAAATTCCTACAGAACTTTTCATAAGTATTTAGTAATATAATTTAAAATATGATTTAAAATTTTATAAAAATTAACTAATTTTTGATAGCAAGAGTACTGAAAAATACCAAGAGATATTTTTTAAATCTCTCATCTTGGCCACCCAATGAAGCCGATCCATCCCTCTGGATTTTCCCCTTCCCAATGACATTCTATTAACTGAACAGATGCTGAACTTTTTTATTGAACATACTGCTTTCAGCTAGGTTTAGCTGCCCAACAGTTGTAAAAGAAATGTGAAGATTTAGTGGCTCACTCTCCCAAGATCATTCTCCAAAGCTGTCTCAGTGCACAGAAAATAAAATGCAGAGTTCCCTCAATGTCAGGTCCTGCTGCCCTTCCAAGTCGCCATCTTGTTATGCTCTCCCTCACTGTTTGAGACCCACCATCTCTGTCCTTTCACTCTTGTGAGAACACCACACTCTTAGCACCTTGAGCCCTTTCATATGCTGCTCTTGCTGTCTGGAATGTTCTTCCCCTCACTCTTTATCTGACCAAACACTATTTACTCTCAGACTGTCAGTGTCAATGTCCTGTTTGCAGAAGAGGCTTTCTCTGGTGACCACCCATTACAAATTTTATGCTCCATTCACCTCCAGGTTTCTCATCTATGGCAATTTTTAATCTTTTCACTTATACTATTGGGTTGTTGGAAAAGTCATGATGCATTTTTGCAACAAAAAACAGAAAAAATACATTATGACTTTTCCGACAACCCAACATTAATTACAATTTGTAATTTTTTGCCACTCTTTTGCTCTACCTGTGTTATTTGGGGTTTTCTAGTTTGGAGAGTCTAACAATCTCAGGATGAAAATGTTCATAGATGTTGTGATAGAATTATTATTATTTTCAAGTGTTTGCCTGGTTTACTATCACTGGCTATAATAATATCTCAAAGCATTTTCAGTCTTCTGTATATGGATGAGCCCGTGTAACATACTAGAGGAGGGTTTCTTCCAACAATGTTGTCACAAATTAGCACACTCCCCACTCTCCCACCCAAAATAAATACATTTATCTGCTTCATTCTTGTCTAAGGAATCCATGTAAAAATCACCATTGTGCAGCTCTTTTTTGAGCTCCTTGCATCTTAAGTTACGTTACTATTTCTATTGAACACAGCCAATAAATAGGCACTTGTTGAGTCCCTATTTCGTTCAGGACATGAGGTCATGAGACCCTAATATATTAAAAGGTACATTGCATGTTTCCAGAGTTCACAGTCATAACTGAGTACAGAGAAAAAGAAACAAAACAGTTTCATTAAGTTCAGTTATCTATTGTGACCTCCATGATGGTGTGTTATGAGAACTCCCAGCAAGGGCCCCTATTACCGAACATCCTTAGTCAACAACCATGGTGGCTGCCAGACTCATGAGTCAGCGTGTATTCTATATCTGTATCTCATGTCCCCTCTTAGATAACAAGGCAAAACAGAACTCTCAATTCCTCTCTTTCCTCAACCGATGCGTTTGTACCCGTCTTTCCCACCTCAGTTGCTCAAGCAATAAAACATAGGCGTAATCCTTGGTTTCTCTCTACCTTCTCCCATATCCAGTGCATGACCTCTGCCTCCAAAAGACATCTCAACTCAATACCCTTGTCCTTTGCCACTAGTCTAAGCTATTTCCACTTCCCCTAACTATAAACTACCATCTATCTATTGAATTAATGCAATAGCCTCCCAAATAGAGTCATACTGTAGAAATAGTAACCTTTTAAATACACCCCTAGAGCATATTATTCACCTATTTAAAATCTCTTAAGACTTTACACAGCACTATGAATAAATCTAAGTTCTTGCCATGCACTGCAGATTCTACAGACTCTGTCCCCTTCCTACTACACTGACCTCATCTCCTAAGGCATCCACTCAGTCTGTTTCTTATGAAGTTTTTCTCCTTCAGTTCCTTGAATAGTCATCTTCACACCTATGGGAGGACATTGGCATTTGCTGTTCTTTCTACCAGGAATCTTCTTTCTACCAGGAATGTTCTTTCTACTAGGAATGTTCTTTCCACCAGGAATTCTACCATATCTTTTCAAGACTGCCTCAGTCTCCTCATTCAGAGCTTAGATCAGCATTATCACCTATTCAGGGAGACCTTTCTCAGGTATCCTTTGTAAGATAGCAGTCAATTCCTATTCATTGACCAGTTTTCTTTAGCACTGGACAAATATTTTCTTTAATACACTGACCATTTAACTTATTTCTTCAACACACTGACCAATTTTTTTAATAATAGTTATTGCTTTCTAAAATAATTTTATTTTTTGTTTTACTTTTGTTTTGTGATAAACATTTTATTTTAAAATAATTTTAGACTCGCATAAAATGGTGCAAAAAAATAATACAGAGCTCTCCCTTATACTCTATCTTCCACTAATACTCACATACTACAAAACCATGATACATTTGCCAAAACTAAGAAATTGACATTTAGACTCTACTCTTAAATAAACTGAAGACTCTTTAAATTTTACCAGTTTTCCCTAATTTTCTTTTTTGTTCCAGTATCCAAGCCAGGGTATTACCACATTCATTACTGACCATGTTTTTTCAGTCCTTTCCAGTATGTGACAGTTTCTCACTCTTTCATGGTTTTCCATGATTTAGACACTTTTGAAGAGTACTATTAAGATTATTTTGCAGACTGTTTCTTAATTTGGGTTTATATGAATTTTCTATGATTAGCCTGGGGTTATTGCTTTAGAGAAAGAAAGTCACAAAGAAGAAGTGTCCTTGTTATTCATGTTATTAGTAGGTAGATGACATCAACATCCATTATCACTGGTAATGTTAACCTTTGATACTTATACATCAACAAATATTTTTGAGGAATTTAAGGTCTCGGCAAAGAATCCCAAACAAATATGACCAATGGGAACCAGAAATTAAGCTTCACTCTTGCAATAATATTAGACCAAATCTCTTACTGAGATTTGCATTAGTTCCGTGCAGCCCATCCAGAGATGGCACAAACACACCCACACACCCAGTTCCATGATTAGCAGTTCATGTATATTACTCATGTTTTCTTACCTTCTGCACAGTATCCCATGCATCCCTGAGTGGGTTGTAGAAAGTACACAAAAAATTGTCCACAGTTTCTTACAGACACTGGGATTTGAAAAAGACAGCAGTCTTTTGTAGTGCTCAGCAAGAACTGCCATGTGGCACAAGCTGTGAGTTGCTTGGTCTCCCCTGGTAAGGGCAGTGTTTCTGAGCCTCTCAGAGACAGCCAGATGGGGACCTGTGTTCCACAGTGGTTCATCTTTTGTGTCAGAGAAAACACAAGTTAATAATCCAATGTATTGTCATACATGATATATAATCAGTTTTGTATTTTCTTCAGAACAACCTTTAAATACTAAACTATCAATCCTTCTTTTAAATCTAATAACTTGTACCTGTATTATAAAAGAAAAAGTAACGATGGAAAAGTAAATTTAAGGGTAGATTCCTCTTAATTAAAATAATCTTATTCAATTTAAATACCTTTATTCTACTTGTTACATTTGTATTGTGCATAAGAGAAATTCAGTATCAGAGAACAAACTAAAATAGCCGATACAGTCTAAGTCAGTCTAAAGCCATTTTAACTTATAGCACAAAAATAAACTGATCTTAGAGGTTTCTTGAAAAATTGCTGGAAATAGTATATGTAAGATGTCAATATATAGTTCAGAAGGCATGAAAAATTCAGGGGAGGGGCCGGCCGAGTGGCACATTGGTTAAGAGCTGGCTTGGGACACCAGCGGCCTTGGTTCGGGTCCCACATATGAGGGCCAGTGACACTGCCCTCTACAGCTAACAACAGCTCCACCTGGAGCTGGGCTGAGAGCCCCAGCGACAGTGTAGGCTGCAGCCCCTGCTGGATGCCATAGGCAACAGTGGCCGGCAGCCAGCGTGAGCTGCCAATAGCCGCGATGAGCGACCATCCAGAGGCTGGCAACTGATCTGCCTCATTTGGGAAAAGCGCCATGGCGATACCAACATGGGCCAGTGAAACAATGTCCTCCACAACTAGACTGAAGAACAAAAAGACAGCAACTTGTCTGTCCCCCTTTCCCGATTCCCCAACGCTGTTCCCTTCCCCCAATTCCCCAATAAAATCTAAAAAAAAAAAAAAAAAAAAAAAAAATTCAGGGGAGAAGGAAAAGATGGTCCACAATCTGGTGAAAACAATTGGTTGGCAATTTGGAAAAAAATGAGGTTAAATCCTCACTGGAAGTCAATTATCAAAATCATTTCCAGGTGGAAAATAGAATCAAATAGAGAAGTAACCCAGCAAAAAAAAAAAAAAAAGCCCATTTTTATATATGATTTAAGAAGGGCTGAGGCACTTACTAAACACATGACCTTGAGCAAGGTACATCTTTTGCTATCGTATTAAGTGGATTGCAGTACCCACCTGACAGTACTGTGGTGAAATATAAGTGAAAAAATGTATACAATACAACTTCGATATAGCAATGACTCAATAACTGCTAGTCAGATTATAATTCTGGATATTATATATTATTATTAATCATTATCAATTCTAGTAAGTAATATACTAATTATTAATGTATTGTTAATATTGTATAATTAATATTATTAAAATTAATATTCCCTTGCTTATAAGCATAGAAAAATCATAAAGAAAAAGATAGTTATGATTAAATCATAATTTAAAAAATAAGACAAATAAAAGTTAAATAAGGAGAAAATTATTTAACGTTAGATTATTTAACAAATAGAACATTATATTTGGTATATTATTTACTTATTGATACTTTTTTTATATTTCTTATTTTATTTTAACCATGTAACATTATCCACTTAAAAAATTCTAGATCATAAATGGGTAAAATAGACAAACATATAATTCAAAGAATAAATACAGGTGCCTAATGAATACATGAGAATATTCAATATTAGAACAGGCATTTTTATCTACCGCTACCGGAATTTAAAGGATAGCATTAGGTTTTTAAGA
The DNA here is from genome assembly GCA_033961575.1 of Aselliscus stoliczkanus. Classification (NCBI taxonomy): domain Eukaryota; kingdom Metazoa; phylum Chordata; class Mammalia; order Chiroptera; family Hipposideridae; genus Aselliscus; species Aselliscus stoliczkanus. Next base: position 26,226,304 of record CM066740.1, on the reverse strand, counting down.
AACAACTTAATTATATGTATTAAAAACCTTAAAAAGACATTAACCTTCACTAATTTAACTTATATAAATCAATCTTACCAAATATACTAAAATATAACAATGATTTATATATACATGTGCTAACTACAGAATTATTTGTTATAGGAAAAGCATGAGTGTGCACACATGATAATAGTTTAAATAAATATGATATATATATATATATATATATATGACAGAACATTATTTTCAAACAGCTATCAAAGAATTTTTTGAAACACAGGAAAATGTTAATGTTATAACTATAACTGAAAAAAACAGTTATCCAATTGAACATATAGCATGAACCGTACAAAATAATATAAATAGGAGAAAACAATTGCAAAATGTTAACGGTAGTATGAGTGTGTGAGTGGATTATGAATGAATGTTATTCTATTACCTGTCCTTTCTTTAGTTTCTAAGTTTTTTATAATACACATGAATTATTTTAAATGTTATAAATAGAAATTTATCTACACAGACTTGTATTATCCTGTGTAGACTAAAAGAAAATTCTAGGGCCGGCCGAGTGGCTCAGTTGGTTAAGAGCTCGCTCAAGAGTGCGAGCTGAGCTCTGAGCAACAGCTGTTCGAGGCCAGCCCAAGCTGAGTTGCCGTTGAGCTGCCAACAGTTGGCAGGATGGCTCAGCTAAAAAAAAAAAAAGAAAATTCTATCAATTCTTTAGTTATCTAAAGCCTTGGCTCAGGAGGGCATGAAAGAATGGGAACAGGGAACACTTCTCCGTGAGGCACAGAATGACCATTTATTAGCTGACCTCCAGGAAGAGTCAGTGAAAAAGAAGCCAGTTCACCTTTTCATCTTTACATTTGTGTGAGGTCCTAGAATCAATTATAGTTAATTTAGCCAAAGGAAAAGAATACAAATATTTAAGGACCCAATGAATTTCCTCTAATTTTCTCAATTTTTACTTTTAAATTTTTTTATTTTTATTTTTTAGTTTATTGCAAAGGACATGTCACAAAAGTGATAAGCAAATAAACCACAAAGAGAAAATAAGGCAGCTACCATGTCACAACTTAAACACTGTTAAAATTTGGATATATTTCCTGAGGTTTGTTTTTTTTTAACATGCTTAAAAGGGAAAATAATTCCTGCTTCTGCATAATTCACAAAATGTGGGTAATAATAAGAAAAATGAGACTCCTATTTAAGACTGAAGGATATTAAGGAACTGAAGCAGGTTTTCTGGCTACTTGTGGTTAAGTACATGAGCCCTAAAGAATGGCAGCCTGTGATCCAAACTTGGTTGGTTGACCTGCTAGCGGGCTGTGCTGTGTCTAAGAATATATGTTTCCTGTACTGTGTGATAGAAATAATGATGATAGACTGTATTCTAGAGTTGTAAAAATTAGGGAAGAGACTGTAAGTAAAAACACGCAGTAACGACTTGAGCAGAACATGAACTATTACTATCATTAGTATATAATATAATAGGAAATGTGGGAATATTCCTGTAGACTAATTCAATCTTGATACAAAATTAAAATAATATTTTAGCATGGGAAATAAATTGGTTGTAACAAGACTCAATCCTCATATTAAAAAATAGATAAGAGGGCCGGCCGAGTGGTGCGGTGGTTAAGTGCTGGCTTGGGAAGCCAGTGGCCCCGGTTTGGGTCCCACATACGAGGGCCAGTGACACTGCCCTCTAAAAAAAAAAAATAGATAAGAAAAAGCACATATAGTTCTTAACGAGTTGAAATACCTCGACACATTTGGTTGGCATCTCAGCAGGTCTGTCAAAGATGAGAAATCGATACCATCCAGGAGCGAGGGAATGATCACATATCAGGTCTTGAGTGGCTGACTGTTGGAGGTGCAGTGAGTCAAAATGGACACTTCTATAAGGGCTCTGAAGTAACTGGTATCCCCCAGGAGAGCACTCCTGAGCTAGGATGAAAAGATAGGTGTCTTTATGTATGTGCTTTCTTTGTTAAGATAGTTCAGTCCTCAATTAAAATCGATTCCCCAAACAAAAATAAAGCAAATCAACCTACAATGGTACATATAGACCATCTGAAATGTCAGGGTCTCTTAGTCAAAGATAACTTAACTTGTCCCTTTCACAAATACAATAAACCAATCAACAAACTCTTTAGAATATATTTTTGAGGTATTTAAACTTTAAGAACTTTATTTTCATTTCATTTGGATAAAGCAATATTGCTGATTGATGTTGAATTAGGATTTGTTTATTCCCACCATTAGAAGTCACAGGCCCTACAAAAATTCCTCTTGAGAATGGTCCTCTAGACTTAAATAGTCCATTATCAGCCCTCCATGACCTACCTGCTTTCCTCTTCAGTAGCAACATGCCCCCCCCAAATCCCATGTCTGCCAACTCCCAGAATACAACAAACTAAACCAATCTTTTTAATGCCAATCTAATTTTTGTAAAATGATCTCATACTGAGGTTTCCCGCATTCTTTAGTATAGGAAAGAATATAATGTGTTTAAAGTTCTTTTTTTATTTTTATAAAGTATTGAAATCCATTTTTATTATTGAGTGCAGGAAAAGGAATAGGCAGTTTTGAAGGAGAACCAAAATAAGACCAGAGTGAAAGAGATAGTTTTAGGGAAGCCATTTTCTAAGCAGCAGTTGGCCTAGAAGATACTTTTTCTGTCAAGCCCATAAAGGAATAACATAAAGCCATAGAGGAGACAATCAGAACAGAATTATCCGAGAAATACAGCTCTTGTTTGAGGCTCTGACTCCCAAATAATAAGAAATTCCCAAATAATAAGGAACTGTCTTTATTTAGATACCAGAGTATCTTGATGACATAGTGAATCTCCAAATACTAAATATTATATTTGTTGAAGGAAAACACCATAATAAAGATAATATCTATGAAATAAAGATGTGAAAGAAAAAATTCACAGTAAGTAGTCACAAAAGTACCTCACTGTGGAAATAAATTAACTAAACAAAACTTTCAAACATTCATTACATAATTTTAAGTTACAGAAGTGCTTCCAAACCAAAATCAGCTTCTGAAATTAAATGAATAAGGAGCACAAAAACTAGAGATATTAATTTGCAAGTCTATATCACAACTGTAGCTTATAAAAATTGTCATTATTATATATTTTTTGCTTTTTATTTTATTGCTTGTAGTCATAGAAACTAAACTATACAAAAGGTATTGTTTTGCAAGATAAAAGGTCTGCCTAAAATTTTTTTTTAGTAAGAGATTTTAGGAATGACCACAAAAAGTCCCTCTTCCTATTGTCTCTTGCTCCATCAGTTTTCAATTTACCAAGAAGAATTTAACCCAAAAGGCTCTAGTGACTTTGATGATCTCAACTTGTCAACACTAAATAAATATTTTATAAAATGTGTGTGGATAGAAGTCAGGGGATGTGCTAGCATTTTATCTAATTTTACAATAACTCTAAAATCCTGTCAATATCAGAACACTGCACCTGGTTAGAAAATAAGGAAACTATTTTAAAGGATATTACTAGTGAGGTTTGAGTAAATTATTGAAATATTTTCTCTCATCTCTTTCCTGCAATAGAATTTTGTCTGGGGGAAAAAAGTCAATAACTCCATTTTTATTCTGTACAGTATTTTTTCATTCCCAAATGCTTCTCTGGTTCTCACATATCCTCTGACTTTTTTTTTTTTTTTAAGATTTTATTGGGGAATTGGGGGAGGGGAACAGCGTTGGGGACTCAGGGAAGGGGAACAGACAAGTTGCTGTCTTTCTGTTCTTCAGTCTAATTGCGGAGGACGTTGCTTCACTGGCCCATGTTGGTATCACCATTGCACTCTTCCCGGATGAGGCAGATCGGTCGCCGGCCTCTGGATGGTCGGTCACGGCGGCTATTGGCAGCTCACGCTGGGTGCCGGCCACTCACTGTAGCCTATGGCAGCCCACTGCAGCAGGGGCTGCAGCCTACACCATCGCTGGGGCTCGCACAGCCCAGCTCCAGGTGGAGCTGTTGTTAGCTGTAGAGGGCAGTGTCACTGGCCCTCATATGTGGGATCCGAACCGGGGCCACTGGCATCCCCAAACCAGCTCTTAACCAATGCACTACTCTGCCGGCCCTGACATTTTTTTTTTTAAGAATTGTTTTCTAATCCAAAGATAAAGATGTAATAAATGCAATGAATGTAATAATCACAGTGTGACATCAACAATATTAAAGAAGTGCATAATATTTAAACAGGGATTTTTATTTGATATTTATTTTAGAGGAACTTTCTTAATTCATATGATTAATAATAGCTCATATTTTATATTGGTTATGTCATAATTTTTCTCCCAAATCTACTTTCTGTTAAAATATTCAGTCAGTGTAGAAAATTTTTAAATTTTACTAACAATAAACAAGCCAAACTCTTAGAAACTAATTACAACCTTAACTCTAGAATGTAAGATATAATTAACTAAATGAGAATTATAAGGATGATTTGGGCTCCCATTTGAGAATTCAGGGGTTTAACTTCTCAAATACTAAAAGAACAGGTTTAGAAGCCCATCTCACCTATCAGTCGATTTCATAATATGGATGATGTGCAGAGCATTCTAGCAAACTCCCATTACTTTCCCTCAAAACAAAAGTACATATAAAACATACATTAAAATTTACATTTTATTTTTCCTGTCTTTTTTCCCAAGGTAATTTAAAGCAGTCAACTAGTACATAATAGAGTCTGCAATACTTGGATCAAATATTTGGGGAGAATGTGTCAAGTTATAAATGATAGATACCTAATGATACAATGTACAAATGGTTTTTAAGTTTTGTTTGTAGATATAAGGTAGCTTGTATTATATTGCTTTCTGGTTTATTACAATGGCTAAAATTAGCATTCTTTAAGCTTCATAAATGGTTAACAAAAGTGTAAAGAACCTAAATAAATCACTGTATTTTTTTTTAAAGATTTTATTGGGGAATTGGGGGAGGGAAACAGCATTGGGGAATTGGGGAAGCGGAAGAGACAAGTTGCTGTCTTTTGTTTTTCAGTCTAGTGGAGGACATTGATTCACTGGCCCATGTTGATATTATTATCATTGTGCCCTTCCAGGGTGAGGCAGTCAGTCACTGGCCAGTGGATGGCTGCTCATGGCGGCTCACAGCAGCTCATGGCAGCTCACTGCGGCTGCCAGCTGCTCATATTGGCTGGTGCCAATCTCTCATGGTAGCTTATAGCAGCCCCATTTCAGCAGGGGCTGCAGCCTACGCCGTCACCGGCAACTCACGGCAGCCCAGCTCCAGGTTGAGCTGTTGTTCACAATCTTAGCTGTAGAGGACGCATCATCACAGGCCCCTGTGGGAACTGAACAGGGGCCTTGCTGCTCAGAGCTGGCATCCCAAGCCAATTCTTATCCAAGTGAGCCACTCGGGCAGCCCCCAAATCATTGTATTTTAAAGAGCTGAATATGCTTAATGTGTAAAGACAGGAACTTCATAATATCTGAGTTTGTAATTATAAAACCTTTGGTATATTGCCCTATGGGAATTTCAAATATTTGTGAATTTTGAAAAATCTTATAACTTTCCCAAAGCTGTGGGAAAGAAATAAACCACCCCTGAGCTCCAAATTCAAGGTGAAATAAAGAGGTAATTATTAAGCTTCTGACATTCAAAATAGAATTATGGGTTCTGCAGCAACACAAAAGGCTGAAAAGCAAGGTCAAATAGAGAGTCATGGTTTAATAACTCTCTTTACTTTACCCTCCTTTATGTTTAAATAAAAAATTTTTTATTACAGTAAACACATTGTAATCCTCCAGAAAACACTCCTTCTTTCTTCGAAGACACTTGTCCCATCATTCTTCCCACTTTCTGAAGCAGTTCTGGAAGTCCTCTTTCATGAGTGTCTTTAATGCTCTGTCATGGCTGCTTCGATGTCCAGAATCATTTTGACTTTGGGGAAGAGCCAGAAGTTGCACAGTGCCAGATCCAGTGAATAAGGTGGATGAGGACACATCATTATGTTATTATTTGACAGACATTGCCAGAAGTGATGTGTGACACAGAGTGTTGTCATTATGGAGGTTGATTTGTGGCACACATTAAAACACACTCAACCATAGCTCACACCTCATTGACTACACAGAACAAGCTGAACCTGTCGCACACTATTACTAAGGTTCTATGTGCCATTTCCCGTATTGAAGATCCCTGCCTTTCCATTGGATGGCACTCGGCAGCACAATTCACCCTATTTTATGATCACAACAGAAAGGCTCTGTGTCACACATCGCTTCTGGTAGGGCAATTTCTGTCAAATAAAAACATTACAGTGTGTCCTCATCCACCTTATTCACCAGATCTGGCACCATGCCACTTCTGGCTCTTCCCCAAAGTCAAAATGACCATGAAAGGTAAATGTTTTGAATCAATTCAGGGCATCAAGGCAGCCAGGACAGAACAGCTAAAGACACTCACAAAAGAGGACTTCTGGAACTGCTTCAGAAAGTGGCAAGAACAATCAAATAAGTGTGTTAGAAGCCAGGTGGAATGGGGGAAGTACGGGCGCGGGGGAGGGTGTTTGAGGGGGTTAATGGCAATGTGTCTCTTGCTGTAATAATATTTTTTTAATTTAAATTTTATTTAAATTTATTTTTTTAATTCACTGTATTTGTTGATCATACCTCATATCAGGCTCAGTTTTCTCACTTGTAAAACAGGAATAGTAATTGTACTTATCTTGTGGAGTTTTGTGAGAGTTAAATGATTTAATGTGTATAATGTATTTTAAAGTGCTTAAGATAATGTCCCACATATAGTAAGTGCTTTCTATATTTGCTATCTTAAAATAATCTTGCAAGTTTATTACCTTTTCCATTTCACAAATGAAGAAATTGGGAGCTACCTAAGGTTTCAGATCTTAGGGTGGTTAATTATGTGCAATGAATTGGCTGAAAATGAAATTAAGAAAACAATTCCATTTACAACAGCTTCAAAAGAACAAAATACTTAGGAATAAATTTACAAAAGAAGCACAAAACTTATACTCTGAATATAACCTTGTTGAAAGAAATTCAAGATCTAAGTAAATGAAAATACATCCATGTTCACAGATTGGGAGACTTATGTTGTTATGATGGCAATACTCCCCAAATTGGCATGCAGATTCACAAAATCCCTATCAGAATATCAGATGACTCCTTTGTAGAAAATGACAAACTAATTCTAAAATTTCAAGGGACCCAGAATAGGTAAACCAATGTTGAAAAAGAAGAACAAAACAGGAGGACTCATATTTTTCACATTTCAAAATATATTACAAAGAAATTGTAATCAAAGCAGTGTGTTCTGACATAAGGGTAGGCATAGATTGATGAATAAAATCGAGAGTCCAGAAATAAATCTATGTATCTATGATTTCCAACTGATTTTTGACATAGGTGCTAAAGCAATTCGTGGAGAAAGGACAGCCTTTTCAACAAACCATGCTGTGAATACTGAATATCAACATGCAAAAGAATAAAGTTGGATCTTTACATTACACCAGTATTCCATTATATAAAAATTAATTCAAAATGGATCAAAGACCGAAACACAAAAGCGAAAACTGCAAAACTCTTAGAAAAACATTGAGGTAAATCTTCATGATTTTAGATATAGCAAATGATTTCAAGATATGACAACAACCACATGCAACAACAGAAAAGAAATACATTGGACTTCTTCAAAATTAGAACTTCTGTGCTTCAAAGGACATTATCAAGAAAGTGAAAAGAAACCCCACATAATGGGAGAAAGCAGCTGCAAATCACATCTCTGACAGAAGAGTTGTATCTAGAATATACAAATAACTCATACAACTCAATAATAAAATGGCCAAGTACCCAATTTAAAAATTGTTGAAGGATCTTGATAGGTATTTCTCCAAAGAACATACACAAATGTCCAATAAACACATGAAAAAAAAAAATGTTTGACATCATTAGCCATCAGGGAAATGCAATCAAACCACAAAGAGATGTCACTTCACACCCACTAGAATGGCTAGAATCAAAATCTCAAATAATAACAAGTGTTGGCAAGGCTATGGATAAATTAGAACCATCATATACCACTGCAGGAGTACAAAACAGTACAGTCACTTTGGAAAATATTCTAGCTGTTCCTCAAATGGTGAAATTCAGAGTTATCCTATGATCTGTAACTTTACTCCTGGGCATATACCTAAGAGAAATGAAAACAAGTCCACACAAAGACTGTACCCAGATGTTTATAGTAGCATTATTTATAATAGCCAAAAGGTGGAAATAACCCAAATGTTCATCAACAAAACGTGGTATATACTTAATAATGGGAAATTATTCCATCACAAAATCAGATGAAGTACAGATACATGCTACAACATAGATGAACCTTGAGAACATTAAGCTACATGAAAGAAGTTAGTCACAAAAGACAATTCTATGATTTCATTTATATAAAATATACAAAATAGGGCCGTCCGAGTGGCTCAGTTCGTTAAGAGCTCACTCAAGAGTGTGAGCTCTGAGCAACAGGGTCCCCGGTTTGATTCCCGGCCTGAGCTGAGCTGCCACTGAGCTGCCAACAAGTGGCAGGATGGCTCAGCTAAACAAACAAACAAACAAATAAATAATATAAATAAATAAATACATATTTAAAAAAATATCCAAAATAGGCAAATCTAACAGGCAGAGAGATCAGTGATTAGAAGTTACCAACTTTCTCATGATATGAGTTTAGAATCTGATAAGGGTTAATATTCACTTTCAGTGGAGAGATTGTAAAAATATTATACGAGGCAAAAAGGGTTTATGTGATCTATACTAAACACTGAAGCAAACTCCTTTAAAAATATTGATCATTTTTCTTGAAATAGTTTATCTAACTGTAATAAATGCATATTTAATATTATTGCCTTTACTTTTAACAGTTCTTCATGAGATCAAGCAAAATCCTTAAGCAAACCAAAGAAGGCACAGACTAATGATACCTTGTTAAGATGCATCATTTCAGGAAATAATAAATTAGGTTTTAATATCCTTTTAAAATTTTTACGTAGTAAATTTTGTTACAGAGGAAATTTACCTTAGTAAAACAGATTGAGATTAGCAAGATAAAATTATACCCTAAGTCGTTACAAATGTTGCATATAACTTTTTTCAAGCAGCAGGTAGCTGTAAACAGATCAGATCTATTTCTGAAAAATATAAGGAAATTTACAATATAAGAGCAAATCATCTTTCATTTAATGTTCTTATCTCTATGAACACAAAAACAATCAGAAAGAGCTAATGAATGTTATTTTTTTTAACCTATTGTATTTTAAGCTTTCCTTTGTCATGGATTAAAGAATGGGAGGGGTGCTATTCTCTCCATAGAGATTTCTTTTGCAGCAGCAAAACGGATTCTAACACATAGGAAAAATATCATCACAAAACTTAACTCACTGATTTATTGTAGGAATAAAATGTTCATCAATTAATCATTCCTGTCAGCAGGGAGGGAGGGAGGTAGAAGCCGTGCAGTTTGGAACTGAACTTTTTGGATAATTGAGATCCACTTGCTGCTAGGATACCTGACACACCCTGCAAAAGTTTCTTAAAGTAAATTAAAGGGAACTGAAGGAGCAGGATATCAACGGGAAACAAAGAAAGGAACAAAACCAAGACGGAGGGAAATAATGCAGGGGCAAAGGAGGCAACAACCTCCTGTGCGCTAAGGAAAACCCCAGAGCCCAAAGGCTGTTAAGTGACCATTCAAAGACAGCAGTAGGACAGGATGGAAGTCGGTGAGGGACAAATATCAGATTTGGCCATAAAGATGCACAGGAACAATCCACGAGTCATCTGGGAAGTCAGCGCCCTTCTCCCAAAGCCCCAGGTGGCGCCCCTGCGCTCGCATCCGCAGGCGCCCTACCTTGCCAACCTTTGCCCGGGGCCAGGAGCATCAGAGCCAGCACCAGCGCCCAGTCTCTGCCCAGCATCGCTCCTGCTGCGGGTGGCGCCAAAGGCGTCGCAGAGCTCGGGGCGAGGATGCAGGGAGGATAGGGTCACCACAACCCCTCAGTCCTCCTATCCCAGGACTTTTTCCGTCCGCTCCCACGGGGCCTTCAGGGTCCCTCGCTCTGGGCGCAGGGGTCCTTTCCAGGGACAGCTGCACTGGCGTGGTGACTCCTCCCTCCCAACCCTCCGCCCGGCCTGCGAGGAAGCCACGCCCAACTTGTCCCAGGAGACTACGGTGATCCCTGCAAATCCTGGCTGTGGCGCCTTGGATGTCAGCAGCAGTCATACAGCCTGGGGGGCAAGCTCCCAGGATGTAGCTTGGCATCCAGCCTCTAGCTGTTTTAACATGTACGGTCGGAAAATGTGACAATCCCAGAAATGAAGAGGCCTCACAAGCTTCTGTTGAAAGGGGCAGTGCCCCTGATCATACCTGCAGATGGATTTTTACCCGGTAATCAGGGTTGCTTGCTTGCTCCCCAAAGGTGCATAAGCTTCGCAGAAGTTGCTCCTACACCTCAAGCCTCAGAGATGAAGGATGAGAGAAGGAAAAATAAATTAATGTCGCAACAGCAGCCATTCTCTTCCTGTACCTCTGTGACAGGTTTTCAAAAGTGGAAGCGGGACATTTAGACATTTTCTAAACACATGGGGTCAGTCATAGTGTATTTGCTGATGTTCCCGGAGCTTTGCTGTCCAGTGGTCTGACCCAGTGACTCAGGATCCTTCAGCACCTGGTCGCATGTCTCCTCAGGTTGCCCTGAGGATGGTCTCCAATGTGAAGTTGTCTTCAGGTGTGTAGTTGACTTTTCAGAGAGCACCCCCATACACACACACACACACACACACACACACACACACACACACACTTTTTAAAAAATTGATTCTGCGTCTTCTAGTTTTTCTTTGTCAGTCTCAGTTCTTGAGCCCCTCATCCATCACCTGGGTCTTTGCCCTCAGAGCCTATACCTGAGGGGAAAGAAGAAACAGGTCAGCAGGAGGTAGTCCAGCTGGGCGCCAGGGTTCAGGACATAATTCTACCTCTAGATTTGAGGCTTGACTAGGCATGGTGATAAAGACAGGAGATGCTCAAATGCATAAAGAAGTTCTTTTAGACATCATTTATAATTTTTGTTACTTGAAAGAGAAATTGCCATTTAAAACTTGTTTCCAAAAATATAAACAGTAATACATCTTGCAAAAAAATGATTTGTGGTACACAAAACTTGTGTGGAGCCTCCTTTAATGTGAAGGGAAGGAACCTAATCTTCTAGAACAAGAATGAAATAAAACTTTGGTGGCGGAAGGCAGATGATTGTCATCTCAAAGTCTGATTGTGGAAGAACAATTTAATGAGAGCAAGATGAAATCACAGGGATTTTTGGTGCATGTCATTTGTTTCAGCCTATAAAGCGCTAATAAAACTGAGACAGAAAAATAAATATCAATTTTCTCTCTGTGAAATCACTAGGAATAAAGTAATAGCTATAATCAGGAATAAGTTATAAAAGGTTTTTGTAAATTTATTGCACAGTAATATCCATAAAAATGCCACCAACTTTTTTTTCCCCATCAACTTTTATATTTTCATGGAGGTATACATCACTTACCCAACTTAAACAAAATTCAAGGGGCAGAAAGACTCAGTGATTAAGTGCACACACCCTGGGTTCAAGACACCTGGGTTCTAACCCTAGGTCTCTACCTCTTTCCCGGCTGTGTAACCTTGAACAGCACACCAAACCCCTCTTACCCTCATTTTTCTGTACAGTGGGAATGATGGTAATAATAAGTGTCCCACAGAGTTTAAGAACAGTGTGTGTATGTGTGAGGTGAGTACGAAGGAGGGTCTGAAGAAAGGGCACTTAGATAAGTGTCTGACACAGAGTCGCTGACATGAATGTATATAATAATTTACTGTTAATAAAACAGAGGTACATTACCACATAATTACAATTTTTCTTATATCTTGTTATTATATAAAAGTGTATCATTTTTCAGCATTATTCTATTACAGTGTACAGTATAATTTGGAGTACCTTCACTGAAAAACACATGTTTATGTAACATATGAGTTCCTTGGCCTGTGTATGTTTTACTCAATGAGAGAGCCTAGCTCTCTCCCGGATACATCTTTTGGGGGGAAATTGGTAGAAATCCCAGGGAAAAGGATGGTGTCACCAAATCAGTACTTGGGCTTCACAAATTCATGTTTGGCTCTGGCTCTGCGTTTATATTCAGGAAGCTGGTGCTCCCAGGCAGAGACACTAAATGGAAGAGACATTTCACTCCCAACAGCAAATTCCTCTTTGTTAATGAGGAGTCAACTAGAGACTTGATATATTAAAGAAAATTCATTTAGAACATCCATTCACTGTGAATTTTATGATTATTGTGACATGCCTCTAGAAGATAATGTGGGTAAGCTGGGAGAAGGGAGCTGCATGCCTGGTATGAAGTGTTATAGGAATGAATCTACACCCAGGTTCATAGTAACATTATTCCCAATAGCTAAAATGGGGAAGAAACCCAAGTGTCCACTGATGAATGAATGGGAAACAAAATGTGTGTACGTACAATGGGATATTGTTCAGCTTTAAAAAGGAAAGAAAAATCTGATACAAGCTACAACATGGAAGAACTTCAAAATATTATGTTAAGTGAAACAAGCCAGTCACAAAAGGACAAATATATGATCCCACTTGCATGAAGTACCTAGAGCAGTCAAGTGCAGAGAGATAGAAAGTAGAATGGTGGTTGCCAGGGCCTGGGGCGAGGGGCAACAGTGAGTTACTGTTTAATAGGTAAAGACTGTCTGTTCCAGAAGATAAAGTTCTGGAGATGATGTTTGCACACCAGTGTGAGTGTACTTATTGCTACTGAACTGTACATTTTAAAATGCTTAACATGATAAATGTATGTTATGTATATTTTGCCACAATAAGAAAAAAAATGTTTTAATGAATCTTTTACCTATCAGCCAAAAAGCAAGCCTTTTATATAAACAGGTCTCAATATCATTGACTCCAAAGAGATTTCTTAGAAATGTTCAGTATATAAAAGGTTTAACCCCAAACTGAGTTAACTTTTGGACATAAATTCATAATAATAGATATGGACAAACTAATTGCATATCAGTTAGCCATGCAAAACCATGGTGATGTAAGCTTTATCAGCTAAGCAGTTTGCCTATCTGATAGATCGGGATATTTTATAGAAGACTGAGAATTACTTCTCAAAGATTTTATGTCTGTCTTTTTAATTTTTTTTTTTTTTTTTTTTTTTTTTTTTTAGGGCAGTGTCACTGGCCCTCACATGTGGGACCCGAACCGGGGCCGCTGGCTTCCCAAGCCAGCGCTTAACCACCGCGCCACTCAGCCGGCCCTATTTTTCTCTTTTTTAAACAATAAAAACAACATGTAAAAATAGTCATTTTAATAAAGAAATTAGCTTGTTTCAACTTAATATTTTCCACAATGTGATTTAAAATGAGATTGGAATACTAAAGTTCCTTTGAATGGAGTTGGGGAAAGTATATATTTTTCCCTTTCAACACTTCCCATAGACATAAACAATATTGTTTGCATCTGAAGTATATATTATAAAATACCTTCATAATTGAAACGTCTGACTAGTAAGAGTATGATTATACCTAATGTTATTTAGATTCTTGCAGAAACCTTCAATAAAACGTTGTAGCAGCTGGTAAAGCTGTGTGACATTTCTGTTTTTGTTTATATGATTTATGTTACTACTAGAAATCATGAAGCATTTTGAGTTTTGTGATTATAACTTGTAATATATAATTAGGTAAATTCTATAACTACAGAAGGAATGTTTGATGATATTGGAGCAGTAATTTTATTTAGGACAAGAATAGTTAGATTTACAAAACAATCTAATAGATGTAAATTAATTTAGACTTTTGTCCAACTGTCCCAAACACCCACACTAATCCAATATGAAGTAAGTCAGAATTTTGCAAGATGTAAACTTGTTTTTTTTTGTTTTTTTTAGAGGGCAGTGTCACTGGCCCTCATATGTGGGATCTGAACCCTGGGCCGCTGGCATCCCAAACCAGCTCTTAACCACCGCACCATTCAGCCAGCCTGCAAACTTGTTTTTTAAAACAGCTTTACTGAGATGTAATTTACATAATATAAAACCTACCTGTTTTTAGTATACAATTCAATGAATGTTGGCATATTTACAGAGCTGTACAAATATTACCACAATCTAATTTTAGAAGGTTTTCATCGCTGTAAAGATAAACCTCATGCCAATTTACAGTCGCTTTCCATTCCAATCTCCAATCTTAAGTAGTTAATCTTTTTTATGCCTTTATATATTTGCCTTTTTTGGACATTTCATATAAATGGAATAATATGTATGCTTTTGCAACCGGCTTCTGTTACATTTTGGAATTATCCATGTTGTAGCTTTATCAGTACTTTATTCATTTTTATTGGCAAATAATATTCTATTGTATGGATATGCTATACTTTGTATATCCATTCACTAGTAAAGAGACATTTTGGGTTGTTTCCACTTTTTGGTCACTGTGAGTAATGTGAGCCATGAACATGGAGTGTAAGTATTTGTGTGTACATGCATGCTCATTATTTTGGTACAGTTCTAGGAATGGAGTTGCCAGGTCATGTAATAAGTCTGTGTTTCATTTTAAAAGAAATGTCATTATTATTTTCCAAACAAACTTGCTTTAAGAGGGAAAGTAAATTTGTGTATCATATGTGTGTTCTTGATTTCTATTTATTTTTCTCCAAAATAAAAAATCCCTCAGAAATTGTTTGATCAAAAAATTAGGTGTCTTGTTTTTTCCAGATTTAACTTTAAAACTTTATTGGCAAAATTTTACAATAACTTAAGCCATCACTTTTTTAAAAACTACCTCAAAAATGTCAATGCCTTCCATCTGATATTAGATGAAGATTAAAGATCTGTTTGTATAAAACTGAGATGACTACTTTTTCTTTTTTTTAGCTGAGCCATCCTGCCACCTGTTGGCAGCTTAACGGCAGCTCAGCTCAAGCTGGGCATCGAACTGCTGTTTCTCAGAACTCAGCTCACACTCTTGAGTGAGCTCTTTACTAACTGAGCCAGTCGACTGGCCCAGAATGACTAGTTTTGAAGTCAATCTCATACAGGTTCTGAAACTCTTATGAATATTGCACCTGAAAATACTGCCAACAGTTTGGAAATTTTCAGCAGCTTTTCTTCATAAATGATTTGTCTATTAGCAACGCTTTCAGACTTCAAATGCTGCTGAGAACGTTACAAAAAAAACAAAAGCTTCAGTGTACTTCCTAGAGTACAAACAGTCATAGACAATATGTTAATGATTGAGTATGGCTGGGTTACAAACAAAACTATGCCCCAAAACAGACTATAGTCAGATTTGACCCATGGGCCATAGCTCGCAGATCCCTCATAGATAATTTCAAGATAATGTGCATTATTAACTACTTGCTTTGTACGTAGTGAATTGCTTTCTTCCTTAAATTTTTTTGGTATTTTTTAAAAGATTTCTATTAAAATATAGCTAACATACAATATTGTGTTCATTTTAGGGGTACATAATAGTGATTCAACAGTATCCACCTAGCACTATACAGAGTTATTACCACATTATTGAATTTATCCCCTATGCTAAAGAAGTGGTCACCGTGATAAGTCCAGCAAGCATCTGACACTGTATCACTCTATCACAATATTATTGATCTTTTCCTCCTTTAAAACTTTTCAACTAGAGTTGACACTCAATATTATTTTATATTAGTTTCAAATGTATAGCTTAGTGGTTAGACATTTATATAATTTAGGAAGTGATCCCCCTGACTGGCACTATATATAGTTATTACCATATTATTGACTATGTTCCCTATGCTTTACAACCCATGACTATGTTGTAACTACCAATTTGTATTTTTTAATTCCTTCACCTTTTTTCACTCTGTCCCTAACCCCTCTCCCATCTATCACCCTGTTAGATCTAGTATCCATCTGACACCATACACACTTATTGCAGTATTATTGTCTGTATTCCTTATGCTACACCCTACAGCCCCATGACTACTGTGTGCTTCTTAATGCCTTCTCCTTTTCACCCACCTCCAACCTCACTTCCATCTGGCAACCATCAAAATGTTCTCTGTATCTATGAGTTTGTTTCTATTTCATTTATTTATTTGGTTCTTTAGATTCCATTTATAAGTGAAATCATATGACATTTGTCTTTCTCTGTCTGACTTATTACACTCAGCACAGTACCCTCTAGGTCTATCCAGGTTGTTGCAGATGGCAAGATTTCCTGCATTTTTATGGCTGAATAATATTCCATTGTATATATGTGCCACCTCTTCTCTATCAATTCATCCATTCAGGGACACCCAGGTTGCCTTCAGATCTTGGCTTATGTAAATAATATAATACTGTAGTGAACATATGGATAAGCACTTCCTCTCAAAGTAGCTTTTTGGGTTTCTTCAGATAAATACCCAGAATTGGGATTATGAGGTCCTTCTTTGTCTCTTGTTATTGTCTTTGTTTTAGTTTATTTTGTCTGGTGTCAGTATTGCTATCCCAGCTTTTTGTTTGTTTTTTGTTTTCATTTTCATGAAATATCTTTTTCTCATCCCTTTACTTTCAGTCTGTGGGTGTCTTTCAATCTGAAGTGAGTCTCTTGTAGGCAGCATATGTAAGGGTCTTGTTTTCTTACCCATTCAGCCATGCTATCTTTTGATTGGAGCGTTTAATCCATTCCTTTGAAAGTAATTGTTGATAGGTATGTAGTTTTTGCTGTTTTATTATTCATAGTTTTTATATATTTTTTTCATCTTAAAGAAGTCCCTCTAAGATTCCTTGTAATGCTGGTTTGGTGGTGATGAAGTCCGTTAGCTTTTTCTTGTCTGGGACATTCTTTATCTGTCCTTCAATTCTAAATGATAGCTTTGTTGGGTAGAGTAATCTTGTTGTATCTTCCTTAATTTTTAAATACATGATTTTACTTTTTGTTTTATTAAAACATTTTAAACCTACCTTGGAATTTCTGTATTTTCTTACCTTCATAATAATAAAAATAGTGAAAAAGATAGTATAGTTATATTTGAATAAAAGAACTAGAAAAGTCATCTAGATCAAGGGTTTTTAGGCTTTTTAAAAAATAAACAATTTATTTTGTAAAGATAGTATCAAAGGCATTGACCAAAGATGGAGGGGATGTCTTGGAGCCCATCCAGGAGCTCTGTGTAGGATAGTTGGGGAAACACGGCTTGAGGGCAGGGAACACACTCAGATGTCCACAGATGTAGGGCAGGATATGTAAATATGTAACAATGGTTTGGTGCAAGAAAACTGGTAGGGACTCCGGTGTGCAGAAGGTACTGGCCCTATACAGGGAGCAGCTGCCACCACCAGCTAATTGTTGTACTAACAGAATTTGGGCCTATTTTGTCAGATGATTTCCCTTTTCCAAAAAAGCCAAACATTTTTCCTTATTTCATTTCTTAAAAAATTTTTTATATTAATAAAGGACTGCAATTTTAAAAGTTGGCAATGGTTTAAAACAAACAAACAAGAAATATTATGTGTCAGACAAAAGAAACAACTCTAGGGGACAGCTGCCCATCAGCACCCTCTGCTGAGGACCCAGGTCCTCATTTCATGGGTCAGAGAGTGGAGGACCAGAAAACATGACTTGGGTCATGCTGGCATATGCTCTTGGACTTCATTGTCCAAATGTACTCTTTACCAACACAATAGCTTTGATTTGGGAAGAGACCTAAGTTGATCATGTAGCAGGTGAGAGTGCAGGCTTTGTGTTTGGGCAGATTTGTTCTAGAAATCCCAGCTCTATTATGTCTCAGCTTCCTCATTTGTAACATAAGGGGATAAATCCATACCTTGGAGGGGAGTGGTGAGGACTACATAGGATTGTGAATGGAAAGCACTTAGCCCATTCTTGGCATATAATAGTCACTTGATAAAATGAGCTATTGTTAAATTTTAGATTGTAATGAAAATTTTGACATATGGTATTAAGAAAATACAACTCTAATAAGCATCATTGGGTAAGTATGACTATGCACTTATATGCACTTTTGTCTTTCTAGGCCGATAGAATAAATACCTCTAAAATTATTATACAAATCAGAATTTTTAAGTTGCATTAATTTTCAGTCAAGAAAAAATAACAATGTGAGTGCCTATGGAAATTTGCAAAGAGGGATGGGATGAGACTGTATCCTTCCACATGTGTAACTCTGATACATGTGCAACCAAGTCATATAGGGGAGCCTATCTGGTGACAGTGACACATTATGCAGTGCATTTTTACCCTTACTCTTGTGACACTTAACCTGGATGAGAAAGGAACTACACTTCAAATGAACAAATGAATATAATTCACTACAAAGGGGACTGAAAAATTTGTCATGTTCATGAAACATGTGGCTTCCTGTAAATTACATCATGTTGGACAATTGTTTTAATGAGAGACTTCCAATAAAATGGAGCCTTTGAAAGGACCTCTTTCTTCCCCTTTAACTACCAAACACAATCCCCAGTCTTGCTTTAGGGAACTGAACTTGCTGTCTGTTATTTCATAGAGCCACAGGTTGTTTCTGTGAGTGGCAGTTTCAGCTTCAGGTGGAAATGAAATAGGTATGTACCACTAAAGCTCTGTAATAAAGGGATTTTGTAGATGATAGAGGGCAATATCTGAATTAAATGAAGAAAGGTTTCAAAAAACAAATCATTATATTCAGGTTTCATTTCTTAAAATCATAGCTCACCATTAGAAGCAGGATATAAAACAACAAGATTCATGGAAGTTGTTGGCAGAAACAGTCTCTTTCTGGTTCTCTTTAAACCTGATTATTTAAACAGTAATCAGCTTGCTTTCATGAATCAGCATGACCTATTCTTAATGATAGTCTCTGAAAACAATAGCGTAAAGATCAAACTGGCAGCACAGTTGTGTTTTAAAATCTCCTAACTGCATTGAACATTCCTAAAAGAATTGAAAGAGTAATATTTATTTTATTTTTCATTTAAATAAATATTTGTGTGAGCTATGGTTTGTTGGGTACTGAAACTGAAACAGATATAAATAATGGGTCACTTTAAAATAGTAAGAAAGCTGTGTCAATCAAGTTGCAGTGCAGAAAACATATGACATTATGATATGTAAATAAGAAAGGGGTTTAATGGGAAAATTGGATGCTCATGAAATCATTGCATGGCTAAGAAAAGACTAGGTTGATGAGTACACTAACTCACCTCCTGGTCTTGCCTCCATGTCTCTAAACTCTTCAATGGCTCCCCACCACCTTTCTCCAGAAGATAACATACATGACTCTTCAGGGTTGGCTGGTTTCCAGTCTTATTTCTCTTCAGTATCCTACCATAATACAGCTCTCCAGGCACAATAAGCAATTTGGAATTATGTGGACTGATCACGTATCTCCTGTTCCTGAGATACCTTGCAGATATTTTTGTCCCAAGTCACTTGCAATTGAAGGAATGTTCATGCCTTTTTGAGAGACTATATCTGTCCTCAAACATGAGCCATCATCACCCCATTAAATAAAATTTCAGAGGACACCCTTCTGTTCTCTTTCAAGAAGATTCACTGTATCTCACTGACATGACCATATCTTTCAATGTGGGTAGAAAACGTTTTGGCTAGATCTTTTCCCTCAAGGTACATTAGCTTTTTACTATAAAAACCATCAAATTTGTTCTATTCTGGTTCTGTTTCTCTGGAGAGCCCAAACTCAGATATTTGAGAAGAGTACTATAGCCTCTGGAGCAGTTTATCAAATACGTTGTGATTTAATCTCCAGAACCAGTAAATGAGGGTAGGTGCAGAGGTGTCCTCAGATCTATGTTACCCATCTTACAGATACAGATTCCAAAACCCTGGGAGGCTAAGCAGCATACCCAAGGAACAATATTTAGCTCCTAACTTGGAGCATTTTCCATAACACCACACTGTGCTGCTATTTAAAAACAACACAATACAACACAAAAACAACTTCCTTGTTGGCCAAGGCTGGTAATTCCTACTCTTATAAATATTTCTTTTAGTATACCTAACGTATACAAATCTTGAATGTACAACTTTATTTTCTTCAAAATAAACATACCTACATAACAACCACCCAGTTCAAAATCCCCTATTACATTATCCCCTTCCAGGAGCTCCACTCCTGCCTCCTCTCAGTCATGACCCTGCCAAACTTAAATGACTTTTCTGATTCCTTTTATTATGTGTTATTTATTTCATGATTTTGAACTTTACTCAAATGGAATCACTCATTATGTATGGACTTCAGTCTTGCTTTTCTCAACATTATTTTGGTAAATTTTATTCATGGTAATGTTTTAGGAGGACAGAATTCCAGTGTGAATTAAATGTAATTTAAATATCCATTTCTTTATTGATGAGTATTTAGGTTGTTGTCTGATGATCTATTTCTTATACTGTACTTATACTACTTACATATAATGAAACCATGGATACTTTTTTGTTTAAATCTACCAAATTATAATTTGCTATTTTTTCATCTTTTATTTTTTCCTGATTTTTGTACTTTTTTCTCTTTTTTTTGTTAATGCAGTTTTTTGTTTGCTTGTTTGTTTTAGTTTTTTGGGCTTTTTGTTTTGTTTTGATTGTTCTGTTTCAATTTCCCCCCTCTATTACTTTGGGGTTATATGTATTTTTTTGTATTCCTTTAATAATTATCTTAGAGATTACAGAATAAATCCTTAAATTAATAGGCTTTACATTAAACTAGTATTTCATCACTATTTGGACATTAAAATGTTTTTAATCTTTATTTTCATGCCTACCTTTTTTGCTGTTATTGTTGGGGATTTTCATTTTACATGTATTGATATTTGGCCTCATATATCTTATTTTTTGTATTCTTTATTTGTTCTTGCATTGCCATACTTCTCTGTAAAGTCATTTCCTTGTTGTCTTTCTTTCTTTTCTTATACTAGGTATTAGATGGTGAGAAATACCCCAAGTTTTGTTCAGCTGAAAGTACTTTATTTTGCCTTCATTTATGAAGGATATTTTCACTCAATATAGAATTCTAAGTTTGCAATTAATTTTTTCAACATTTTTAAGATGTCATTTATTGTCATCTGCTTTCATCGATTCTGTTGGAAAGCCAACTACCAGTTGTATTGCCTTGAATGGAGGAGCTGCTGTGAATTCAGGGTCCTTTCAATATACTTTCATTCTCCTTGGGTCTTGGTGCTTCATGTTCTGGCTGCCTTAATGTACTATGATGCCTTTAAGCAGCTAATTTCTAAGCCTTTATATTTGTTCTTTTTGGAAACATTTGTTTGATAAAAGCTACTCCATATAGAAAAAAATAAAAAAATAAATTAAGGAACAGATGCCAAGAGCAGTCATAACACCAAGCTCCAAAAAAGGAAAAAAAGATATAGATGTGCATATACATGTACACATATTTTGGGTGCAGTGCGGAAAGAAGTAGCTCTGATATCAGCAGTTCACTCCTTTACTGCTACTCTTTTCAGTGAAAGAAGAGTATTCTTGTGGGCCAAACTCTGTTTTGAACTTGATTTTTTTTTTTTTTGTGAACACAGTGTAAATGATCCTTTCTGGACCATGTCTTTGACTATTCTAAGGCATTCCTCTTGAGTTATGAGTTCAAAGGGAAATACAATGTTTTCTGTTGGGTCTCTATGCATAATGCAAACAAATGTGATATTTAGTATAATTGTCCACACTCACTCCCTGTGGATCAGTTTTCTCTTGATGCCCAATGTCTGTTTCCACCATCAGAACCAGGAAGTTCCCCTTTATCAAGGCATTGTCTCCAGAGTTGTTCTACCAAAGTAACTTCCCACCTTTCACTGATTCATTAACACCTCAGTTATGCATAGCAGAAGCTTAATTGTTTTTGGCAAATCTACTTTATCTTCATAGTAATTCTAGGAAATAGAATTTTGTATTAACCAAGTCACAAGTAGCCATATTCTTTTTTTTTTTTTAAAGATTTTATTGGGGAATCGGGGAAGGGGAACAGATAAGTTGGTGTCCTTTTGTTCTTCATTCTAGTTGTGGAGAATGTTGCTTCACTGACCCATGTTGGTATTATCATTGTGCTCTTCCCAGGTGAAGCAAATCGGTTGCTGGCCTCTGGACAGCCACTCTCAGCAGCTCTTGGCAGCTCACGCTGGCTGCCTGCCACTCACAGTAGCCTATGGCAGCCACTCACTGTAGCTTATGGCAGCCCACTGCAGCAGAGGCTGCAGCCCACCGTTGCCGGCGACCCACAGCAGCCCAGCTCCAGGTGGAGCTGTTGTTCACTGTCTTATCTGTAGAGGGCAGCATCACTGGCCCTCATATGTGGGATCCAAACCAGGCCCCACTGCTCAGAGCTGGTGTCCCAAACCAGCTCCTAACCAACACACCATTCAGCCAGCCCACAAGTAGCATTATTCTTACTTTTGATTTATTTTCATTATAGATGCAGTTCATAAAAAAACTTGATGCCCACAAAGTGATAACTGGCAACATTGAAAGTAATTCCCATTATAAGAAATCCCCCCCAAAAAAAATACGAAATATAACAAAAATAGGTTTTTAAATTCATATTCTATTACAAATGACATCTAATGTAAGCATGAAAGATTAGGGATATAAAAGGAAAAAATTATTGTTGATAGTTAAAGTAACCTAAAATATTTTAAAAACAGGTGAGCAAAAAAGTATGCCGCTTGGGCCAGCCAAGTGGTGCAGTGGTTAAGCGCTGGCTTGGGAAGCCAGCGGCCCCGGTTCGGGTCCCACATATGAGGGCCAGTGACACTGCCCTCAAAATAAAAAAGTATGCCACTTAATACCTTTGTGTTGATTCCACTCACCTTCCAATGTAAAACATCAGATATGGAATATTTTAACTACACCTTAGTGATGGTGGATAGAGGAGTGGAGAAAAGCAGACGAGGATCATTTTCTAGTCTGTATTATTTCTGTTTATGTTTAAACAAGCTCTAAAGTAGTTTTGGTGTGTAAGCTAAGAGATCATGAAGTTAGCAAATACTTAATATTGTATGTTATTGTTGGGCTATGTATTAAAAAAAAGTAAATATATAATAAAAGACACTAAGAAATGTTCAAATCAGTGATTTAGAAAATAAGGTATCAGAAAACACGTAAACAAAACAGCAAAAAGAAAAAGGAAACCAAAAATTGAGGATAGTTTAAGGGGCCTGTGGGACAACCTCAGGCATGCATACATTCGCATCATAGAGGTATCAGAAGGTGAAGAGAGAGAGAGAGAGAGCAAGGAACTGAAAACCTATTTGAAGGTATAATGATAGGCAACTTCACTAACCTGGCGAAGGAAATAGATATATACAAGTACAAGCCCAGGAAGTGCAGAGTCCCAAACAAGATGAACACAAAGAGACCCATACCAAGACACATCATAATCAAAATGGCAATGGTTAAAGACAAAGAATAAATCTTAAAAGCAGCAAGAGAAAAGCAGTCAGCTACCTACTAAGGGAGCTCCCATTAAACTATTAGCATATTTTTTAACAGAAACTTTGCAGACCAGAAGGGGTCGGCAGGAAATATTCAAAGTGATGAATGGTAAAGACCTACATACAAGATTACTCTGCCCAGCAAAACTATCATTTGGAATGGAATGACTGATAAAGAGCTTCCCAGACAAGAAAAAACTAAAGATGTTCATTACCACCAAATCAGTATTACAAGAAATCTTAGAGAGACTTCTTTAAGATGAAAAAAGAAAACAAAAAAAGGATAAATATGAATAAAATGGCAATAGTTACATATCTATAGACAACTGCTTTAAATGTAAACAGATTAAATGCTCTAATCAAAGATAAAGTGGCTGAATGGATAAGAAAACATGACCCTTCCATATGCTTCCTGCAAGGAATTCACTTCAGATTGAAAGTTACATACAAACTGAAAGTAAATGGAAGGGAAAAATAAATTTCGTGAAAATGAAAATGAAAAATAAAACCTGGGATAGCAATACTTACACCAGACAAAATATACTTCAAAACAAAGTCTATAACAAGAGACAAAAATGGACCCAGTAATCTCACTTCCAGCTATTTGTCTGAAGAAACCCAAAACACTACTTTGAGGGCATGTGTGCATCTATATGTTTATTGCAGTATTGTTTACAAAGATATGAAGTCTGACAATTAAGTTCGCAAACTCGTCCTAGAAAAAGTGCTACGTACCTCATTGCTGAATATCACTACGGTCACCTTCGAAGTACTCCCCTTGGAAAACTATGCACTGACACCAGTGCTTAATCCACCCTGCAAAGCAATTTTGGAACTCTTTTTCTGGAATGGCCATCAGAGCTGTCATCATCTTACCCTTGATGTCCTGAATGTAATCAAAATGTCTTCCTTTCAACATTTTCTTTATCTTCACATAAAGAAAGAAGACATTGGTGGCCATGTCAGGTGTGTAGGGAGGGTGTTCTAATACAGTTATTTGTTTACTGGCTAAAAACTCCCTCACAGACAGTGCCATGTGACCTGGCGCATTGTTGTGATGCAAGAGCCATGAAATGTTGGTGAAAAGTTCAGGTCATCTAACTTTTTCATGCAGCCTTTTCAGCACTTCCAAATAGTAAACTTGGTTAACTGTTTGTCCTGTTGGTACAAATTCAGAATGAATAATCTTCCTGATATTGAAAAAAGCCTAGCAACATTGTTGCAACAAGTTGGCAAAGTTAACTGTCTGCCCTCATATGGAGGTAGCCTGTGTGTCTGTCAATGGATGGATGGATAAAAAGGAGACAATGGATGCATAGAATGGATTATTGCTGGGCTATGGAAGGGATTGGGTTCTTGTCACCTGAGGTGGTATGGATGGTTCTGAAGAGTTTTGTGCTGACTGGAGCATGTCAGATGGTGAAAGACAGATGCAATGTGATTTTGCCTATATGTGAAATCTAAAAACAAAATGAACAAACAAGCAAAAGAGAAACAAACTCATAGATATAGAGAACATTTTGATGGTTGCCAGATTTGAGGAAGTTTAGAGGGCAGATGAAAAATGGGAAGAGATTAAGAAGTACAAATTGGTTGTTACAAAGTAGGAATGGAGATTTAAGGTATAACATAAGAAACATAGTCAATAATATTGTAATAATGATGTATAGTGCTACATGGGTATTAGAATAGTCAGGGGGAATCACTTCTTAAATCATATAATGTCAAACCACTATGCTGTACACCCAAAATTAATATAAAATAATATTGAATGGCAACTGTAATTGAAAAATTAAAAAGGAGAAATGTGAAGGGGGATAAGAGGTTGAAACTTGTAGGTATACATCAAATAAGTCATTGGGATGTAATGTACAGCATGGGGATATAGACAATAATATTGTGATAGTGTGGTACAGTGTCAGATGGTTACTCAACTTATCATGGTGATCACTTCTTTATATAAATGTATATAAGGTATATGAACATTGAATAACTATGAGGCTCTGTAATAACTTGGTACTGACATTATAAACAACAATGCAGCAAATACCAACAAAATAATTCTTACCTAGAACTTTGTCCTGTCTCAATGCTGTTTGGAAGAAAGAAATATTAACATTATTTTATTTGATTAAATCAGCACTAGATTCTTGTTTCTCATATGTGAGTTAACATTGCCAATAATTTCACTAAGAAATACCTAATGCAGTAATATCACCTTTCACTGGTTTGCATATACAATTTGAATAGTCATAGTTTTATTTTTTATTTAAGAACATGATTGCATTATTATTGCTTAAATCATAAAATAAAATAAAATTATTCCTAAAGAAAAAATACATTGAAGTCTAAGAACATTTCAATTAGATGAAACAGAGTGAGAAGATAATTGGTTTGTGTGCATTTGTATGTGTGTAGGTATCAATTCACACATGTAAGATTGTTTAAAAAGTGAAGCATGCAATATGGCTTATATTACCATATTTTTAATTCTGACATTCTATAAAACACCTTTGTTTATTGTATTACTTGTAGATCAGCAATATCTCATTCATTTACAAATATTCCATTTAGTCAGTAGGCCCCATAAAGAGGCTATGGTTTCACTAAATAATTATAATCTGTCCATTTTTTATATAGTAATGATAAATATAATTAGTTAATCTATCTCCAGTCTTTTAAATTTTGCTTTATTTTTAGTTAATATCTATATATTTTGTGAATGGCAAGGTAGTTTTCAGAAACAAAATAATATTAAAATTTAACTTTACCTAGAATAATGAGCTATGTTTTCCCTTCCTTTATTGGCTTAGCATTACTTTTACTGTGTTCTGTTGGAAGAATCAATCATCAGCCCAGATTTAAGAAACGGGCTCAGATCCCAAACTCTCAACGGGGAGACAGCCAAAAGATTTTGGTCTTTGTTGTAAAACCACCACTATACAGCAAGGCATACATACTATAATTCAAAGTCATAAATGGCATTATTTTAATAAAAGAACCTATAAATTTTTCTATAATGGAAAAGTATGAGCTATTTCTCATCCCATTCCACTAAAAGAGCTCATATGATACCTTTTTTACATTTAATTCATGGATCCTTTATACAGGATCTTTATAAATCATTATGGTCTTTATGTGACTTCTGGACTAGGCAAGAAACCTATTGTCTTCTGCCTGATCCTCTTGGAATACTTGCTCTGAGATAAGCAACCACCATGTAAGAAGACTGCCTATTTCTCCAATTAAATTGAATGTCAGAGTAGGAATGCTGAAAAGGAAACAGACTTAGAGACAGTTTAGGGGTAAAAATTTAAAATGTTATTCTTTTTACTACTCTTATGAATAACAGCTGAAATTACTGAGAACTTGCTTTGTACCAGGTAATTGCAAATATGTATATCTCTCTGTGTTATCTCATGTAAGTTGTATACAATATTAGAAAATGTTATGGGAAAGCCATTCTATGAAATACTCAACAATAGAATGAATTGGATCTAATATGTGGATTTGTAGGGATGCCCATTATATAGCATGTGAAAAAGGAAGTTTCATATATATATATATCTCACATATATATTTCACATATATATTTCAATTGTAAATGAAAATGTGTCTCTACTAGCTTAGAAAAATATCTGTAAGGGTACTTATCAAATTGTTATAGTTAGTATCTTAAGAAGTTGGGACTGGAGTAAGGAAGGGCATTTTCATTTTCTTCATAGACTTCAAACCGTTAGAACACATGTATATTGCTTCTGTAGCAATAAAACAAATTAATGTCATAATAATTTCTTTTGGTTCTTTATTTTTATTTTTGATCTCTTTATTTTTAAAAGATTGTGATTAAAATATAGCTAACATATAATATTACATTAGTTTTAGGTGTACACCATAAATATTTAACATTTCTATACCTAAAGAAGTCATCACCATGATAAGTCTAGCAACCATCTGACACCATACCATGTTATCATAGTATTATTGACTATATTTTCTATACTGTACATCACATCCCCATGGCTCATTTAATTTATACCTGGAAATCTGAACCTCTTATTTCCCTTCACCTTCCCTCCGTTTTTAAATTTTCAATTACAATTGACATTCATTATTACTTTATATTAATTTTACATGTACAGCATATTGGTTTGACATATAATTTAAGACATGATCCTGCTGACTAGTACCCACTTGGCACTATACAGAGTTATTACCACATTATTGATTAAATTCCCTATACTTTCTTTATTTTACATCCCTATGACTACTTTGTAACTACCAATTTGTACTTCTTAATCCCTTCACCTTTTTCATCCCTCCCCCAACCACTCTCCCATCTATGACACCGATAAAATTAGCACCCATTTGACATGATACATAGTTGTTACAATATTATTGACTATAATCCTTATGCTATACCCTACATCCCCGTGACTACTGTGTAACAACCAATTTGTACTTCTTAATCCCTTCCCCTTTTTCATGCACTCTCCCCAACCCCCTCACATCTGACAACCATCAAAATGCTCTCTGTATCTATGAGTTTGTTTCTGTTCTGTTTGTTTATTTTGTTCTTTAGGTTCCACATATAAGCAAAACCACATTGCATCTACCTTTCTCTGTCTGACATACTTCACTCAGCACAGTACCCTCCAGGTACATCCATGCTGCCACAGATGGCAAGAACCCATTCATTTCCATGTCTGAGCAATATTCCACTTTACCTCTTTATCCATTCGTCCATTAACAAACACCAATGCAGCCCCCAAATCTTGGCCATTGTAAGCAATGCAACCATAAACGTGGATAAACACATCCCCTCAAAGTAGTATTTTCAGTTTCTTCGGGAAATATACCCAGAAGTGGGATTACTGGGTCATTCTTTGTCTCTTGTTATAGCCTTTGTTTTAATGTCTAATTTGACTGGTATAAGTACTGCTACCTCAGCTTTTTTTTATTGTTTCCACTTTCATAAAATATCTTTTCTATCACTTTGCTTTCAGTCTATAGGAGTCTTTCATTCTGAAGTGGGTCTCTTGTAGGCAGCATATGTAAGGGTCTTGTTTTCTTATCTATTCAGCCAACCTACGTTTTGGTTTGGCGATGATGAGCTCCTTTAGCTTTTTCTTGTCTGGGAAACTCTTTATCTATCCTTCAATTTTAAATGATAGCTCTCTGCTGGGTAGAGTAGTATTGGTTGTAGGTCCTTACTTTTCATCATTGAATATTACCTGCCAGTCCCTTCTGGTCTGCAAAGTTTTTGTTGGGAAATCAGCTGATAGTCTTATGGGAGCTCCCTTGTAAATAACTAGTCCTTCTCTTGCTACTTTTGTGATCTTTTTCTTTGTCTTTAAACTTTGCCATTTTAATTATGATGTGTCCTGATACGGGCCTCTTTGGGTTCATCTTGTTTGGGACTCTCTGCAATTCCTGGGCTTGAATATCTATTTTATTCACCAGGTTAGGGAAGTTTTCTGTCATTATATCTTCAAATAGGTTTTCAATTCCTTGTTCTCTCTCTTCACCTTCTGATACCCCTATAATGCTTATGTATGTACATCTGATGTTGTCCCAGAAGCCCCTTAAACTATGCTCATTTTTTTTTGGAGTCTTTTTTTTCTTTTTGCTGTTCTGTTTGGGTGTTTTCTGCTACCTTATTTTCTAAATCACTGATTAGATCCTCTGCTTCATCTAATCTGCTGTTGATTCCCTATAATGTAGTCTTCATTTCAATTATTATATCTTCATTTATGACTGGCTCTTTTTTATGAATTCTGTCTCAATTTTTATCTTACTTATCTCCTTACTGAAGTTCTCCCTGAGATCAATGAGCATCCTTATAACCAGTGTTTGGAACTCTTCATCTGATAGATTGCTTGTCTCCATTTTGTTTAGTTCCTTTCCTGGAGCTTTGTTCTGTTCTTTTATTTGGGACATGTTTTTTGTCTCCCCATTTGGGCTGCCTCCCTGTGTTTGTTTCCATGTATTAGGTAGGGCTGCTATGTCTCTTGGTCTTAGTAGAGCAGCCTTACATAATAGGTGTCCTGCGGGACCCAGTGGTGCAGTCTTCCTGGTCACCTGATCAGGTGCTCCAGGTGTGTCTCTTGTGTGGGTTATGTGTGCCCACCTGTTGTAGTTGAGCCTTGATTGTTTTTTGCAGTCCATGAGAAAGATTGAACCTCAGGCTGATTGGTTGTGAGGATTGGCTGTGTCTATAGTGGAGGAACTGTGCTGCATGGGCAGATCCTATGAAGCAAGATTTGCTCTGGTGCCTGCCTAGTCTGCTCTTTGGGTGTGTCATTGTTGGACACAGTGGATGATGCTCCAGCGTGATCCAAAGGTGGCCATCAGGCTACTAGCATTCTGGGAGGAGCCCCACTTCATCCCAAATTCATTCCCAGCTGGAGCCCTACTGGGATCTCCCACCATGAGGCACAAAGAAATATGCAGGCAGCTGCCATCCACACTGACCTTGGAGTTGCCTTGAGCAGCCAAGCTGCAAACCAAGGCTGGCTGCTGCTAGTCTGTGTTTGGGACTGCTCAACAAGAGATACAGAGCATGCTGAAGCAACATATTGATTTTTGGAGTTTTGTGAACCCTTGAGCGATTTTAGGCAAGTCCACAGCATGAGCCAAGGCAGGCATTTGTATGGAAAAGCCACTGGAAGTGGCTTTGGTGTGTCCACAAGTTGAGTGGGGCAGGGTCTCAGGGAATCTCCAGGGTGAGAAGAACGATTGATGTTATCCACATTGATTGAGACTAAGATATGTTGGTTGCCTATGTCTGCATGCTGGGAAGGAGAAGGGCTCAACAAAGATACAATGGATTCTGCCAGCATTTCTGTCTGAGAGAAAACTGCCCCTATAGCATTCACCCTGAAGCCAGACAACTCAGTTCCTCCCCGTATGTCCCTGGCACCTTTCAAGCTGCTGTCCCAGTCCTAAAATACAGAGTCAGTGAGTCCATGAGCAAGTAAGTCCATGCACAGGCCCTTTAAGTAGTATGCCTTGGACTCCAGGCACTCTCATCTCACTGAACCACAACCTCCGCTGGTTTTCACAGCCAGAAGTTATGAGGAC
Source organism: Aselliscus stoliczkanus (assembly GCA_033961575.1). Classification (NCBI taxonomy): domain Eukaryota; kingdom Metazoa; phylum Chordata; class Mammalia; order Chiroptera; family Hipposideridae; genus Aselliscus; species Aselliscus stoliczkanus. Next base: position 26,195,683 of record CM066740.1, on the reverse strand, counting down.
TTCTCTTTCAAGCCTTGGGCTAGGAAGCCTGGTGTGGGGTTGAGACTTCTCACTCCTCTAGGTGAGAACTTTGCAGCAGAGACCTTGCTCCTGATTTTTAATGGTCATATGCAAGTGTAGGACCAGCCTGTTTCACATCTGTCCCCCTCTATCAGTCTTTTTTTTTAAACATTTTATTGGGGAATTGGGGGAGGGGAACAGCATTGGGGAATTGGGGAAGGGGAACAGACAAGTTGCTGTACTTTATTGTTCTTCAGTCTAGTTGTGGACATTGCTTCACTGGCCCATGTTGGTATTATCATTGTGCTCCTCCTGGGTGAGGCAGTCGCTCGCTGGACATTGGATGGCCACTCAAGGTGGCTCACTGCAGCTCACGAAAGCTCACACCAGCTGCCAGCCAGCTCCACTGCAGCCTGCACCACTGTCACCAGCGACTCACAGCAGCCCAGCTCCAGGTCGAGCTGTTGTTCACAATCTTAGCTGTAGAGGGCACCACATCACTGGCCCTCATGTGGGATCTGAACCCAGGCCCTGTTCCTCAGAGCTGGCATCCCAAGCCAACTCATAACCAACGTGCCATTCAGCCAGTCACCTTCCCCCTCCCCCCAGTCAGTCTTGAGGTGGCTTCTTCTGTATGTTCTTAGTAGTTGTAGGACTTCTGTTCAGGTAGACTTCACATGATTCTCAATGATGGTTGTTCTGTAGTTTAGTTTAAATTTTGATTTGGTCATGAGAGGAAGCAAGCACAGTGTTTACCTACTCCACCATCTTGACTGGACAATATTGTAATATTTTTGAAGGGAAGAATTGGAACAAAGAAAACTGAGAGTTGGAATTTAAAATAAAACCAGGAGTTTAATCAGGGATAGGTACAAGATTTTCAAACCAGAGTAATAAGTACTGTGGGAACATGAATGAGGGAATGTTATATCCTGCATGTGGGGTTGGGAAAATTTACTCTGTGCTATAAGAAGGAGTTCTCTGGACAGAAGCAAGCTGAAGGGGCCCACATGCAGAGGAGACTATTCACTCAAAGACATGGAGGAAGAAAAAGCCTGAGGAGTAAGAAAATTGGTCACGTTCAGTTTTGTAGGAGAGAAATGTCATTGGGCAAAAGAATAACAAATGTGGATAAGCCAAGTGACTCCAGTTATGAAAGCCTTTGAACTTTTGGGAGAATAGTATTTTGAAATATTATTCCATCTTCTTTCTATATCTTGCAATCATTTTGCCTTTTCTCTGCTCACATTTGTAGTACATAGTCTGCTCTGTGTTCATTGCTTCAAGGAGAATTCTGAGACAGTTGGAATATATTGAGAATCTTCCTCCTTTTGCTTTAATTATACAAGTTTGTAGGATGATTTGGTGACTTTTATACATGAAGAAGTATCTGTACTCTGTGGATAGAGTGGTACTCTTGCACTTATTCCATGAAAAAAATATGCCACATGACCAGGGAGTGAAAAAAGGAGGGCGATGATGAATGCACAGAGAACATGGGTTAGAGAGCAAAAGGGCCATCTCTCCATCATCATTCCAGTGGCAAGGCTGGAGCAGAGAAGCAACTATTTCATGAGTGATTATTATTTTTTCATTAACACTTATTTGTACCTTGCCAAATCACAAAGTTATTGCAATTACAGTGACATCCTATTTTGCCCAAGATGGCTCTCTTGTTTTGATGTAATTATCTTAGACTTTCCATTTTACTCTCAAAAATTCCATGATTTGGGCTGGCCAAGCAGCGCATTGGTTAAGAACCGGTTTGGAATGCCAGTGGCCTGGGTTCAGATCCCACATATGAGGCCAGTGACACTGCCCTCTACAGCTAAGATGGTGAACAACAGCTCCACCTGGAGCTGGGCTGCTGTGAGTCCCCAGGATGGCATAGCTGCAGCCCCTGCTGCAGGGGGCTGCCATACGCTACAGTGAGTGGCTGGCAGCCAGTGTGAGCTGCCAAGAGCCGCAGTGAGTGGCCGTCCAGAGGCCAGCGAGTGATCTGCCTCACCTGAGAAGAGCACAATGATGATACATGGGCCAGTGAAGCAATGTCCTTCACAACTAGACTGAAGAACAAAAGGACAGCAACTTGTCTGTTCCCCTCCCCCAATTCCCCAATAAAATCTTAAAAAAAAAAAAGTGCCATGGTTTGGGTGATAAATCATACATTGACTCTAATTATGATCAGTACATATAAAAGATATTCTCTTCTTTCTATTCTTCCATTCTTCTTCACTTCTCTCATTTTCAAAGAAAATTCAAAATGTCTTTCAGATTCACAGTTTACCTCTAGTGCTATTATGTGAAGTTTTAGGGCTGTAATTTTCTTCATTTATGAGCTATAAGGCTAGGACAAATTTCCATAGGCTAGCTTTTGAGTATATGTTTCAAGATCAGTTTTTTTCTTCATTTCTACACTTCTAGCATCCTATTTTTTTGGACATATTTGTAAAGTAAATGCCCCTCATTCAAGTGATAACATCCTTGTTACACAACACAGCTGAATTGCCATGATGGATGATAGAAAGCCATTCTTACAGAGAGGCAGCTAGCAATGATGTAAGAGACTGTGAACCACATAACTATATCATATCAAATGCAATCTCAGTGTACCCAACTCAACTTCCTTTTAGACAGATCTCAAAAATTCCTGCAGTCACTCCAATCCTGCTCACCATGAGGAAGGTATAAAGAAGGCAAAGGGAAGCAGGAACAGTCTTAGCTGATTTCATATAAAATATTTGTTTTGTAAATGTCCCAAAAGCATATGCTCACAAGCATTACTAGGGCCGCTTTACAAAGCCTTGAAAGTAAATGGTCAGGGGTAGTAAGAGGCCCTGAAGCCCCAGTTTCGATAGCTTCCTGGTAAATCCACTTCAGCCTGGAGAGTTGTACTTTGTTTTACCAAAAGCTAGTCCCCTGGAATTCCTCCCTCACCCAAAGTTGATGAATCTTCATAGACATAGACAGAGCTCTGTGGCACAAGGCATCCACATAGCTTCATTAATATTTGCTTATCTAAGTAGATCTCTTTCCATACCAAAAATTATTCCAGTATTTCAGTGAATTAGACTAATAAGTTTAATAATACTTTTAAATTATGATAATATGTTTATACTATGAGGGCAGATATTAATAATAATGAACAGTTAACTCACCTATAATAATGTTTCCCTATGTTTACATGGTATTTTTAATGTTTCCATGTACATTTCCATAAAGCTCTATGGATGTTAACTAGATTCACTGTCACCAGTAAAAATTCAAATAATACATGTAAATATGGAATAGTAAAAAGACCTATATCTCACTTATTTAAATAGAAGAAAACCTGTAATTTACCTACAGTATGATGATTTAATGTATAAACAGACACAGCAGGAACTATAACCCTCCCCCATGTAAATATGTGTCATTCTGTATATACAAAGTACCTCTAAAATAAAATGAAGATTAGGTAAATGGGATTAAAAACCATACTATATGATTTTATCATTATAAATATGTTATTGCAGCAATTTCAAGTATTATTTTGAGACCTAAAAAGTAGTACTCTCTTTTACTACATCACAGATTTAGTTATTTTAATGACCCAATTACTAATGATAAAATTTAAAATAATATTCTTGTATTACTTATGGAGGAAAAACAATACAATGGTTAATTATAAAAATACTTGTACTTTCATAATAGATTATGACCAAAAAGAGAACTAAGTGGTAAGAAAAATGTCTATGTCCTGAAAAAAAAAATGATTTGAGAAGATATTCCATAGTCTTCATTTCATAACTGATACCTTTTTTTAATACACCAAAGAAAATGCTATAATTACATCTCATTCAACTAACACTAAATTAATTAGTGTCACAAACTTATTTGAAATTAAAATTAAAATTGAAAATAAGTAAACTCACTTCTGACCAAAGGAGTTTTGGATTGACCCACCACAGATTTTGATGCAAATTTTCATTAAGCCTTATTTATTGTATTTAATAAAAAGATAAATCTCACAGATAAATGACCAAAGATCACCTTATCACTATGCCCAGTGTGTTAAAACCCAGTGTTTTTTGTTTTTGTTTTTGTTTTTTTAGTTTCAGGTATACAAAACTACATTTATATGCCTCACTAAGTGATAACCCTTTCCCCCAATTTACTACCCCTCTGACATTGTATATAGCTGTTACAATTCCATTGACTATGTTCCATATGCTGTACTACATATCCAGTAACTACATATATATGAAATCATAGGTGACATTCAGTATTATTCAGCTTCAGCTTCAGGTGTACAGTGCAGTGGTCAGGCATCTACACAGTCCATGAAGCGGTCTCCCTAATAAGATTAGTGCCCATCTGACACCCTACAAAACCTTTGCAACATTATTGATTATATTCCCCAAGCAGTCTTTCATATCCCTGTGTCAATATTGTGGCTACTAATTTGTACTTTGTAATCCATTTACCTTCTCCCCCAGTGGTAGATGACTGGATTAAGAAACTGTGGTACATTTATATAATGGAGTATTACTTGGCCATAAAGAAGAATGAATTCTTACCATTTGCAACAATATGGATAGACCTAGAGAATATTATGCTAAGTGAAATAAGTCAGAGGGAGAAAGAGAAATACCATATGATCTCACTTATATGTGGAACCTAAAAACAGAATAAATGAACAAACTGAACAGAAATAGTCTCAGGGATATAAAATCCAGTTGTTTTAAAAGTTAGCTATTATGACCTCCCAATACATATATCTTTGTTTCCTTAATGTGGGTTTATTATTCATGAATCAACCTCAGATTCTGTGAAACCCCTGAAATTATATAAATGTTCTTTTTTTTTGGGGGGGAGGGGTATTGTTAAAGGAAGGTGGTTCATCATGTTTACCAGATTTTTAAAATAGTCTGTGACCCACAGGGTCTTAATACCTAATTGACATCACTGCCATAAGAAAGTGAAACAAACACTAGAATCTAAAAAGTCTTTGGCACCCCAGGAAACCATATTTGAGTGTCTGTATCCAACTAAATTTTCATGTTGATAAGTTAATTTTATATGCAAGCTGTGCCAAAAAAATGGATATACATTGTAAGAAAAGAAAAGACTGTATTAAAATTGTAATACTCTGGGCTGGCCAAGTGCCTCAATTGGTTAAGAGCTCTTCAAGAGTGTGAACTGAGCTCTGAGCAACAGCAGTTTGATGCCCAGCCCGAGCTGAGCTGCCGCTGAGCTGCCAACAGGTGGCAGGATGCCTCAGCAAAAATAAAAAATAAAAAAATATAATAAAATTGTAATACTCAGTATACACCAATAACAAAAAATGAATACAAGCCACATTTAACTTCTGCAATTACAAGAGGTGCTCAAAGTGGTTACCAGTAGCGTAATTTTAATACAGTTTTTTTTCCTTTCTTAACATGTGTATACTTTTTTTGGCATCATCTGTCCAGCTATTATACATTTCATTCAAGATAGATTTTTCTCTTTCTTCACTGCAAACCAGTCACATATCACAGATAATACTTAAATCAAGAAGTATACAGAAATATTTTATTTAGTATTTCTGAAAATTACTAAAATCTAAGGCTACATATTTTTCTTTCAGTTCCAAATAATTGTATAAGAAGAACTTTAATATCTGTTCAAAGTAAATAAAAAGGAGTTCCAAAGTGGTTCACTCATTTTGTTACGTTTAATACAATGCAGTACTCAAAATAAGACAGAAACACAACTTTTTGTTTCTATGTGGTGTGTGTGTCACTTACTGGAAAGAGCCCAATAAATACATAGTTCATCTTCATTTTTTTGACTTAATATTCCATCACTCTGTCTGTTACTTCCTAAAAAGCCAGTATAATTTGCTTTTCATGTTCTTTTCAGCACATTAATTGTTGGTGTCTACTGATATTTAAGTTGTTAAAACCAACAATTGGGGGCCAGCCGAGTGGTGCATTGGTTAACAGCTGGTTTTGGGATGCCAGCGGCCCCGGTTCGGATCCCATATATGAGGGCCAGTGACATTGCCCTCTACAGCTAACAACAGCTCCACCTGGAGCTGGGCTGTGAGACCCGGCAACGGTGTAGGCTGCAGCCCCTGCTGCTGTGGGCTGCCATAGGCTATAGTGAGTGGCCGGCAGCCAGTGTGAGCTGCCAATAGCCCCAGTGAGCGACCATCCATGACTGATTTGCCTCATCCGGGAAGAGCGCAATGACGATACCAACATGGGCCAGTGAAGCAATGTCCTCTGCAACTAGACTGAAGAACAAAAAGACAGTAACTTGTCTGTTCCCCTTCCCCGATTCCCCAAAGCTGTTCTCTTCCCCCAATTCCCCAATAAAATCTTTAAAAAAAACACACACAAAAAAACCCCAACAATTGGGAAACCACCAGTATACACAGACATCATTGCATCTTTTAAGATACTACTTTTAGGGGGAGACTGGTTAGCTCAGTTGGTTAGAGCGTGATGCAGTTTGATCCCTGCATGGGCCACTGGGAGCTGTGCCCTCCCTAAAAAACGATACTATTTTTAGAAATTTATTTCAAAAACAAAAACTTACTATATTGCATTTTAATTTCCCTAATTGAAGAATGTATTGCCCTTCATTATTATTTTGTTTTTGTTTTGCTTTGTTTTGTTTTCTTCCTAAATGGCTTTCAACTAGTTTGATATAGGATTCAGAGTTGTTATATATATTTTTTTCTTGAGAAAGTAAAAATGTGTATTTTATTAATACCTTTATTTGTTAATTAAATTAGAATAGCCAGAATTTAGAGTACGTAGGAGACAAAATCCTTTGGTTCATGAGCAGAATAGTCTGTTGGGACTACTGGGTCCTTCTGTGTTAGTCACACCATCCTTATCAGATGGTTTTGTTCATCAGTCACTCATTTTCTGAATTAATTCATTTGAGGTTAAAAAAAATAAAGTTTTTAAAGTCGCTATTAGCCACATTATAAGTCCTAAAAAAATTTACCACAGGAAACAGTAAAACATTGAGGTATTTACAGGAAAATAGAAAGTGTCGTATGTCTAACAGCAGTTCAAGGTAGTTTTCAAATTTGTTTGAATGGTAATTTTGCCCTTCATAAAATATGTATATATTTCAATGAAGGAAAAACTATTAAAATGCAGTTTTATTGGGGAAGAAAAGCACATTCATTTTTTCTTTTATCATGTAGAACAATATATGATTTCAGTATTGTGAAACTGTCTAATTTTGTTATATGAGAAGACTAATTGAAACCACTTGAAATAGCTAAGACCTTTTATAAATTCTCTGTAACTTATTCATACATCTGTTGCTTGGAAAGACTGGAGGATATTGTGATGGCTTAATTCAGTAAGTTCCTACTGTAAGTTGTTTCAAAAGAGCAGCCTGAAAGAAGTTCCTATACCTTCTGATTTAAAAAGTCCACAGAAAAACAAGAGTATATTTGCAAACAAAACCAAACCAAAACAATAAAAAACAGATTACTGACAACATTTATTGAGTACATAACATATTTAGCTCACTCAGTTTCTAGTCATATGAGTAGATGGCTTCACTGCCCCCCATCCCCCAAGATTTAATTTGATCTTCATTGTGATGGACCCTCAGCATGGTTTTCTGAAAAGCAAATCAGCTCTTGGAAGGCAGTTCTCTCCGGTAGCACCACCAGAGGAGCCTCTTCCCCTGAAATCCAGTGTCTCAGCTCTGCAGTTCAACAGTAGTCCATTCTGTCACCCGCCATAAAACACACAGTAAACACCAGCAGGCACTTGGTACAAAGCGGTATCTTTTTTCTTTTAATTCAAGAGAGGTACAGAAACTGATGCATTAAAAAACTGTGATTTGATTAGAAGTGTTCTTTTCACCTAGCAATGATAAATGACATTCAATAAAGGACAAATTTAATGAAATCTAAAGATAATTCAAGAAACTTAATGTCAGATACTGATTTGAAGATTTTTTTTCCTAACCTAAGGAACCAACATTACAGGTGTATAACATGAATTATTCAAAATTTCACCTTAAAAAAAAATCCCTATTTTTTAGTAGAGATATTAATGGACCATGAAATCAGCTTGAGGGAACCGGATGAAGCACTGCTCACATCATCAGTCATTATAGTCTATATCAACATAAACCAAATGAGAAAGAAGAGCTTAAACTCTTGGCAGACTATGTTACCAATCTTAAGTGCCTCTGTCATACTTACCAGGAGATTTCCAATATATTCTGAGTTTCATCTACAGACAGTGTATTAAAAAGTATCGAGGGCTGGCCGAGTGGTGCGGTGGTTAAGCGCTGGCTTGGGAAGCCAGCGGCCCCAGTTCGGGTCCCACATATGAGGGCCAGTGACACAGCCCTCAAAAAAAAAAAAAAGTATCGAACCAGATTAAAAACAAAACATAATAGCTAAATTAAAGTTTCCATTAGAATTGCTTTTACACATGATGCAATAAGTTCATATTCTGCCAAATAAATACATAATAACTTTCATATATATATATATATATATATATATATATATATATATATATATATATATGATTTGTCTTTTGGACTAAGAAACTGTTTAAATATTAAGATGAAATGAAGTCCATATCCCTCCGTTACAAAAGAGAAAAAACAGGCAGCAGGTATAAACAGACAGATGAGTCACAAAAGAGAAAATTTAAGTGGGTAACCCATATATCGAAAAAAAAATATATCTAAAGAAAAAATTTAACCACAGTTCTACTAAATATGCAAATAAAAAGTAAATGTCATTTTTCCTATCAAATTAGAAAATATCTTTAAAAGATTACACAAAATGCTGCTCGATGTATGATGAACAGAAGCTCTCATTCTGCTGATGGGATGTAAACTGGTTTGATTTCTCTGGTAACAATATGGCAATACATTTCCTGAATTTAAAAATAGTCATATACTTTAGTCCAATCCTACATTTCCACCTAAAGAATCAGAAATGAAGTCAAACAATTATGTGCAAAGATGTTCTATGTATATTATTAAACACTGGGAGCAACTTAAAACACCTAACAAATTAAGAATAATTAATTGTTGCATGACTGTATTATGAATTTTATTTACCTGTTGGAGATAACATTTTGGCAGATCATTTTACAATATGAGAAAATACAATATATTGGGAAGAGAAACAAGCTGCTGCATCCATGAGTTAAGTTGTCAATGTGTTATGTATACACATGGAACCCCTTTCACTGTAAGTGTATGTAAAATGATAATAACAACTTCATTCTTTTCGAAAGAAAAACAATGGAAATTGTATTGAAAGTTTATGCAATTGTGATTCTAGACCTAGATTAATCACTAATCTATATTTGACAAAAAATATTTAACAATATTAGGGCTTACATTCTTAGAACTATGACTATCCTTGACTTCAATTTTCATTTGGGATAGTCAGCAAGGAAAAAAAAATCCTCTTAGCCAATGCCAAAATACTGAGATTTATTCACAAGTACTTTGTTAATGCCAATGATCACTGAGCAGACAGAGCAGGGTAGAAGGGAATCTTCAGAAAAGAGTAGAACATGCTGATACCAGTCCACATGGCTGACGCCTGCAGGCCTACATGAACCATATAATCAGGTTCAGATGCTTATTTCCCAAGCTAACAGGGTGGTAACCTTAATCTAAAATGTGATAATTGGATGCAGAGCTTTGTAAAGCTATGATGTGACTTCAGGGATGAAATTTAAAATTTAAAATGCCAATGACCATATTATTAACAAAAATGATAGAGGAAGAGACACTATCCATAGACTTGGCTTTCATTTTTGTAGAGGGATCTGTGTAACAGAATCTATGGTTATATTGAGTTATCTCTTTAACATATATTTTTAAATTTCCTAAAAAGAATAAGGTCACTTTGTAATTTTAGCCATATTTGTTTGACCGATCTCTGATAACTATTGAGTGATTTGATACAACGGTTATAGGTATATTATTCTGCAAGATTTATAGTGAATGGACATATTCTCTTTTTCACTTGGAGACGGAACTGCTCTAGACAGAACTGCTCTAGCATAAATATATAAGGGAAAGTTTCACAAGAATTTCCTCATTTTCCTCTATTCATTCTTGGTAATGGTAAAATACTAGAGGATGAGAACATACACATTTCAAATAACAACCAACATCTAACCCAAATGAAAAATTCAATCCCTCAAATCCAGTCTTTGAAATTTAACCTATTTCCTAGATTCCATATAAGATTTCCAATGACAGAATAAGCAGAATAATATGAAGTACACATATTGCTGCACACACGTAAAAATATAATCTTGAAAGAGGAAAAATTTTTATTTTACTAGTTTTTGGATGTCATATTCATAAATATACTAGCTTGATATTTAAAGTTCCGAAGAAATATGTCTCCTACAATGTTGGAATTATTACACGTGGATACATTTTGAGAAAAAGCTCAGTTTACACACACTTCTGTGAATATAATCCTTTTTTTTTTTCTCCTCTGAGTGAGCACAGAAGGCCCACCTGACCACATCCATGTAAATCAAGGGAGAGTTGTACTACTTTTTCTCTACTTGTGAATGGGTTGCTTCATAGGACCTTCTGAAAGGTTTATATATTTCCACTTCAGTACATCAGGATTTCTTCTGAAATGTCAGTATCACCAAAACTGGGTGTGGAGCTTTTATTTTCTACAAATGTTGTCTCACGGTAACATCACCTAGCTCTCAGACAAAGAAAAATATTGTTTAGTAAGATTTTGAAATCTCTCAAAAACAAAGGATATGGGAAAAAAACAAAGGACAGAAATTGATCTTGAATTATGAACACTCCAAACTACCATAGTAAAGCTAAAGAAGATAAATGATGGTGATGGAATTCTAACTCGTTGCCAATTGGTTTCTAGCTGCTACAAATCTTTCATTTTAAGAATTTGTCTTTGAACAGATCAGGAAAATAGCAACAGATATATCATTCTCCAACAAATGGCTCTCTTTTTAGTTTGAGTCCAGAGCACCTCTAGAAGTATAATGATATAGCAGGATCTTATGTTGGAATACGGTCACTTCATATATGGAATGGACATTGAAAAAAAATGGATATAGAGAAAAACACACACTTGAAGAAGGGACAAATCACTGTCAAAATATGTAAACATTGTATATTTACTCAAATTTATTGAAACAATTGCATCATCAAAATGGGCTAAATAATAGCCTTTCATTTTTTTTATTGTTATTATGTGCATTCTGAACCATGTTTGGAGTTATATACTTTTTATATCTCAGAGTATCAAATGGCTCAACAATGTAGAAAATGTGACTCAGTGTACCAGAAAAGTATCCATTTGTGTATAGGGAGATCAAAACTCGATCTGCTTTTGTCATGGATTGTCTGGTTAAATTTAGGTAAGTTATCTAACATGTCAAGACTACACTTTCCTATCTCTACAATAGAGTTAACCCTTCAACAAATACTAGAACAATTTTAATAGCTAAATGAGCTTTTTGTATTCAGTATTTTGGTAGAGAATGTATTATTTAATTTTAACCCATTTACTTTTATATATATATATATATATATATATATATATATATATATATATATATATACTATTTTTTGAAGTCTGAATTGGTACCATATTTTCCTCTTTCAGCTACTTTTCCTGATTACATGTATATTACTAAGGAATGCTATATATCTAAAGGTGGCTACAGTCCATTTCAGCTTGAAGATGTAATAGAACACAGGTTTTACTTTTGTTAGCAAACCACTCTAAATACTTCTTTGATTCTCAGATTAAGCCTTTCCTCTTTTGTCTGTGTTTGTTATGTTATTGTAACATTTATTCAATTGATATAAAAAAATTAAAATGTTCCTTTCCCAAATTTGCCTTTCTATTATCTTAGATACACATCTACTATATTCAGCCAGCTCATAGCAACTAATTTACATTTTATATTTTTACGCAATTTTAAAAAAATATTGCATTCTTAATTTCCTGTTTGTTTAAACTATCCCATGGAATAATAAAAGTTGAATTTCGGTGATACGGTAAGAAGATAATGAAGTCCTTAATAAAACAGTCTCTGAGAAACAGAGCTCTTCTTTACCTCCTGATTCACTGATTGTCTGAGATACAAATTAAAATTTGCACATAGGAAGGCCTTCAAAGTAGAATTATAATAAACATTCTGATATCGGCTCGGGTTGGGGGAGTTGAGAAGCTGGCTCATTAATAGGCCATTTATCTGATATATTAATCAAAGGATCATAAAATGCTCTTCTTTGTCCTAGATGGGACATAGCTCATGCAAAGGCAGCTCAACTGCTTCAAGGTTTTGGCAGAAAATGAATCTGAAAATGTCAACAAAATAAAAATTGTAGACAGCCATCTTTTTCCCCCCAAATACTTGTTTTGCCTATGAAGAAATGAGAAATGTAAGCCCAGGAAATTAAAATGACCTACACAATTTCTGCTAGTTTTTACTCATTGAAACCTTGAGGAAGTCACTTAATCTTTTGGATTCTAAAATGTCTTTCTCTACGCAATGGGGATGGTTGAGGTGGAATCTAATTCCTTTCTTCTACCAATAAGGTTTTAATGACTCCTAGATGGTCTATGACTTTCCAATGAACTGAGTTGTCTCTCACTTTCCACAGCAAATTCAGTAACAGTGTATATTGAATACTTACTAGTAGGTTTTCTTTGTCGTTTGCTGCCTAAGTCCATGCCTTCTGGATCCAGTCAGATATGCTTATAGTACAGGGTCTGCATGACTTCATCACTTTACCAATGCTCCTAAACAAAGGGATTTTATTGAACTTTTCCCTATTCTTGTCTATAGGAAAGGAAAGGATTACAGCTATTAAAATGTGATTCTCCAGTTGGTTTTACATGTGCTCTGTAACAATTTTGGTGAAGCAAAGGATTCCAATCTGAATATATCATAGTGTTTTGGGTTCTGGACAAAGGCATATTGTATTCAAATCCTTGTTGACATTATCCTGAAGCTTCAGTCTTTGAACTTCATTTTGTTCATCAAATGAGATAAGTCCATATTTTTTCAGGAGGAATTAAATAATAGTAAATATGTAGAACAATGCTTACAGTAAAATAAATGTTTGCTATTATTATGCAAAATTAACTGATATATTATTGTGAATTCTGAATACAATTAGCAAATTTCCTTAATTTCTATTATTTAATTTAATGTCCACTTTATTATTTTTTTTCAGAGACTAACTCATGAATGGAATGTAACACATGTGGGGACAATTTTGGCCTCTAAGATTATGAGCCTGATAGTCTATTTAAATTTTCCTTTTCTCACATCATACTTATAATAATATTATAGAAACTTGGGGAGGGAACTCAGAGACTAAATTGAAAAAATTCTCTTCAACCTCAAACCCACACAGATAATCTATTTGAATACTGAAATCAACCCAACATAGAAGAAAAACTACACTGAACATAAAAAGACATGAACACATATCGCATGGACTTTAAAACATTATTTCTCCAGGGACTAGAGATTGGTGAGGAGACAGTGACCCAAATGCTGCCAATATTGTGAACAAGGGATTTTTAAAAACCACTTAGACTCCTCCTTTCACTTCCTCTGACCACCTAATGACAACAAGACAGATTGTAAGTGAAATTTTGAGTTAGTTCTTGACAGAAGGCCAAGAAACATTTTGAGTTTTTTTTTCACAGAAATAAGCCAATCTGACGGACTAATTTTGACCAATAACAGATTCAGTCTTTCAAGCCAGTCCTCAGCAAAACTTCAATACCAAAGCAAGGGTAGCAGGAAAATTGCAAACAAAAATATTTTCAACTGAAACAGTGAAAACAAGCTTCCGTCTTCTTTGTGATTTATACAGCACCGAAGCACTGGAAAATAGGAGCTATTCAATATATTCCCTTTAATAATTCAAACACTTGTACAGTTATAACCAGTGACAACTGCATAAGCTGATCTCTGTTCATGAAAAACACCTGGGTCATAACACTAATGTTTAAAATTCATCCTAATTTTCAGAGCAATTTATGAATGTCATCTTAGAATCAGGTGGCTATAACCACATTGTTCAAAGTGAAAGCAAAACAAACAAACAAACAACTCCACTGGAGGTATCCCAGTTTTCAAGGTTCATGTGGACATTTAGAAGAACATACATTGATTGGAAGATGAGTAAACTGAAATTTGCTTAATGAATTATAAATGTGCAATGTCTCTTGGAAGATATTGTTATTTCCTTTTAAAAATAAGTTAATTTTTAAGGAAAGCTTCAGGGAGTGTTGAATTTGAAAATTATCTCTCTATTTGGCAGCTGTGTTTTCCAGATCTCTAAACAAGCCCATGCATTATTAACTTCAAGACTGTCTCACTCTCCATTAACTTTCCCCAGGTCTGAGAAAGAGCTCTTGACTAGAACTCTCTTTTCAAAATGGAATTCAATAAGGGCAAATGCAAAACAGTCCATATATAACAGGAAAATTACAAATACAAATACAAACCAGCTAAATTACAGCTGAATGCCAGTTATACCTTTAGAATAGTTCTTGGAGAATTCAAGCTTTCTCTTCCATTGATTAATGTGTTTCGGGAGGCAAATGAGAGCTGGAATCCAGGATTTCAGAATGAAATCAGTCCTGAATAAATTCAAATCTCATAGTAAAATCATATAACCTGTAGGCCATGCTGCACCTGTATGAGTGTGACAAATGCAAGGTTGTTTGAAACCAACTCAACAAAAAAAATTAAAGCACTTGTATACTCTATGAAAATAGATTCCAGCTTATAAATTACATTTTCATCTAAGAAATGAGATTCAAAATAACTGCTTATAATATGTTTTGTATGATTATGTATCCATAGCATATGCACATTCCAAGGTAGCTTTTATAAACATGCAATTTCATAAAAGGATGGGTTTTCTATAAAATATAATTGTCAGAGAAATTAATCTTGATTATAACAAATTTGTTAACTTTTTTGGCTATCAAGAGTTTTCATATATTGGCCCATCTTTTATTATCCTACTTTGTTATGGAAAATTGAAAGAAAGGACCATAGCAAAGGAATAATGGGGAATGAAGAAGATAATGTGATTGTTGTCTCCCCAAATACTGGCTATCACGGTGAAGATATTTGAAATGTAAAATGATCCATATTGCTGCTCTAGAATAGGGTATATTTTGGACATGTTGATATATTCTTTGTAACAATATAGGCAAAAAGCAATGAACAACTATAATAATTTTAAAAAAACAACAAAACAAAAACACCCAGTTGTCAGTATACCCTCCAAGATTTTTAGTTTAACATTACACAATAAATTGTCATGTAAATATAATCTGGCTGGTTATGTATATGCCAAATTGTTGTCCATCATTTTGTTCAAGCATCTTTAATTCAACAAGCTCATTCAGAGACACGAAATCATGACAAAATACTAATTAAAACATAATCTTTGGAAAATGAAACACTATGATTAGTTGAAATTTTATTTGAAGAACCAGATTCCGTAGCAGTCTACAGTATTTGAGAACTTAGTTATCAGTTCCTTTATATGCCATCATTCAATATATATATAACCCAGTGTGTGTCGCAAAACCAATAGTTTAAAAGAGATCAGATGGGATAAATCTTGTGGCATTTGGATAGCTGTGATATGTAGAAGATAAGTGGGAGGGTGATAAAGCAGGCAGGGGAAGGCCACACAGGTATCATTGACACTGGCTTTCATAGGCTAGTGGATATACATTCTATGGGTGACTTTAGACGGCTTTCAAAACCATGATTAGTGTAGACAGTGGGTGGCAAATCTAGCTCTTAGCAGTTTCTATTTTCCAGACTCCTACAATCTTATTTCTTATTGAAAATATTTCAACAATGTGTTGAAAATATTTCTAAGTAGAATAATTATTTTCATGCTGGGGTAAACACAGGATGAAAACAAACATTTAATAGTATTAATAGTAGTTAACATTTGTTGAGTGCTTAGCATGACCTAGCCTCCTAGCTAAGTACTTTGAGCATCATATCTTAACTATAAAGTAGTAATGCTTTATTTACATTTTATCGGTGATGTAACTAAATTTCAACAAGGCTATGTGAACATTTCTTTGTAATAAAGAGAGGAAGCTCACTTTAACACATAGGTCATTATGCCCTCTGCTGGTGGTTAGAATTTTGTGTGCCCTCTTCCTTTTGAAATGATGCCTTTCAGCGTATTAGATGATATCACCTTGTAGATTAATTATGCTCTGCTTTTATCACTGTGGTTTGCTAACTATTGGGTCAGAATTCTACCAAGAAATCTTTGAAGAGGGAATGAAGAATTCTTATACAAAGTTAGTTCCCAGGAAATGATTTTCAAGTCTGGAGAAGAAATAGCCTTTGGTGGGGCTTCAGAAGGTTGGGCAAGAGGAAGGGGAACATTTATTAAAGTATATTGGGGCCGGCCGAGTGGCGCATTGGTTAAGCGCTGGTTTTGGGATGCCAGTGGCCCCGGTTCGGATCCCACATGAGGGCCAGTGACACTGCCCTCTACAGCTAACAGCAGCTCCACCTGGAGCTGGGCTGTGTGAGCCCCTGCGACGGTGTGGGCTGCAGCCCCTGCTGCAGTGGGCTGCCATAGGCTACAGTGAGTGGCCCGCAGCCAGCGTGAGCGGCTTGCAGCCAAGCGTGAGCTGCCAATAGCTGCGGTGAGCGACATCCAGAGGCCAGCGACCGATCTGCCTCATCCGGGAGGAGCGCAATGACGATACCAACAGTGAGGCAACGTCCTCCGCAACTAAACTGAAGAACAGGAAGACGGCAACTTGTCTGTTCCCCTTCCCCGATTCCCCAACGCTGTTCCCCTCCCCCAATTCCCCAATTAAAAAAAAAAAAAAAAAGTATATTGGAATTATTATTAGGAAAAAAGCGTACCAAGGAAAGGCAACATCTGAGGTTGGATACATGTGGCAACAATAGGAAATAGCTGTCTGTTCCAAGGATGGGGCATTTGTCATTAGGGGAAAAAAAAAAAAAGAAATAGTAATAACTGAAATGAAACACTTTTATAATCAGATTTTTGGCAAAATCGAGTAAGAGTGTGAACTGAATAATGCCAACATGCCATTTTTTTCCTCGGATGTAATTAGGAGACCTAACCATCATTTAAATCTTTAGATTTGCATGACCTCGGTTTCATTTGAAGAGCATCAGATTTCAAAAGTAGTCTCTCTGATTTTCTTCCTTAGGTGGAAAGCCTAGTGCAAGACTGTACTTTTGAGCCAGGAGTTGGCAGAAGGTCATATTTCTCAGTGTACGTTCCTATCTGCAAGACAATCGGGAGAACGCATTCAACACCACCCACAACGAAAAGCTCAGATTTGTGGTAGGAAACATGACCTTTTTATCAGCTCTTCCTCATTTTATCATCATGTCAGCAGAGTTTATTACAGGGATTACAGTAAATGGATTTCTTATAATCGTCAACTGTGTTGAATTGATCCAAAGCAGAAAGCTAACAGCAATGCCACTCCTTTTAACATCTATAGGGATGTCTAGATTTGGTCTGCAGATGGTGATAATGGTACAAATTGTTTTCACTGTGTTCTTTCCACTCTACTATGAGGAAAAAATTTACGGTGCATTAATAGTATCCATTTGGATATTTTTTAGCTCTGCCAGTCTCTGGTTTGCCACCTGCCTTTCTATATTTTACTGCCTCAAGATTCCAGGCTTTACCCAGTCCTATTTTCTTTGGCTGAAATTCAGGATCTCCAAGTTAACGCCTTGGCTGCTTCTAGGAAGCCTGCTGGCCTCCGTGAGCATTGCAACTGTGAGTATCAAAGTAGATTTCCCTGTTAAGGACTTCGGTGTCTGGAGTAATAACACGCTCAATGCGACTGCACTCAAGAAAAACCCAATTAATGAAGTGCTTCTTGTCAACATGGCACTAATATTTCCTCTAGTTGTATTTGTGATGTGCACTTTTATGTTACTCATTTCTCTCTACAAGCACACTCATCGAATGCAAAACGGACGTGGTTTTAGAACCACAGAAGTCCATCTAAACGCCTTACGGACAGTGGTATCGTTCCTTTTCTTCTTTGTTTCTTATTTTGCCTCCTTCATGGCAAATGCGACATTCAGTATCCCTTACAAAAGTCAGCCCTACTTTGTGGTAAAGGACATAATGGCAGCATATCCTTCTGGCCATTCAGTGGTCATCATCTTGAGTAATTCTAAATTACAACAACCATTCAGGAGACTTCTCTGCCTCAGAAAGAATCAATGAAACAGAGGACCAATGTCAAATATTTCATATTCTCTTCACATGGAATCAATGGACTTGCGTTTTGTTTTCTTTATTTTATGTGTATTTTATGGGCTCTCTCTCTCCCTCTCTGGAAATTTCCTGCCCATCTCCCACGCCCGAGTCACATGAAACACTAATTTTGATGTTCGATGGGTAGGATATCTCTTGCTCCAGGGCTTGTGTATGTAAAAATATTATGATAGTAGCACCCTTATAACTAGTATTTGTATTGGCGTGCCAATTGCATTAGAAATCTGAATAAAACACTAAGACTTCGTTTGGCTGACCAATGTAGTGCTGTTATATCTTCCCAGGTCGTTGAGAATTTTCTGATTGAGATGAGGAAAATTGGATTGATTTAGTCTAAGACTTGGAATAATAATTTGGTTACACATAACTATTTTTCAAAGAGAGTCATTAGTTTAATTATTGTTGAAATGCAAATTATATGTCAAAAGGGTATATCAAGGCAATGTATTCAGATATACAGGGTAATGTCTTATTGCTTTTGATTTGTTACTAGCTGAGTTTGGTAAATGGTAAGGTGCAAACAGAGCTGTATATATGCATATACACACACAATCCAGGGTCTCCATTTTAAACAAGATGAAAAAAATACTTTTCAGCCCCCTGTAGTGTTAAACTCATGCCCAAAGAGAATTGAGGGAGGTTGCTGATAAATCTGGTTGCATGTGGATAGCTGTGATGTGTAGAAGATGAGCGAGAGGGTGATGAAGCAGGCAAAGGAAGGCCACACAGGTGGCACTGACATTGGCTTTCGTGGGCTAGTGGATACATATTCTATGTATGGTCCTAGCAGGAAAACGTTTAACTAGTGTCTTAACCCCTTCACCAGTGTCTGAATTCCCTCCAACTGGGAATCTTGCCCGGAGTGTGGCAGCAGCGAATGACTTAAAAATCTTGGGGAAATCTTTGACATCTGTTGCTGAATTTGAATGGATTCTGTTCTTTAAGGATCTTGAATAGTCTTGCTTTGAGGAAGGAAAGTATTTTTTGCAGTACCTTACAGCTCAGGGTATCTGAACCTGTGAAATTCTTACTGGCTCTTAAACAAACAAATAAAAAGATGTCTAGTTATTTTAATTTTAAATAAATTGTAATTAAAGTTGGCAGGATTTTAAAAAACTAGATGTATGTATGTGTATGCACATGTATATGTTAATTTTTTTTTTTACTTTACAAAATATTTTCGCACACAATTATTCATTTCATTCTCAGAGCAATTACCTCAATTTCGTACTTGAAAAAGTCAGGTTTGAAGAGGCCTTTAAATATGCCTACACTTGGTGGTATAATTGAAACTCAAACCTGCCTCTTCCGTCTCTAAAGCTAGTGCCCTCTTTGTTTGGTTTTCTTCCCATTATTCTTTGTGTGTGTGTGTGTGTGTGTGTGTGTGTGTGTGTATGCGTGCGCGCACGCATGCACATGATCATTTAAAGTAAATTTTTACTGATGATATTGTTGATGTTATTTTTATTTTATTTTTTGGTTTATTTTCTCTTTAAATTTTTTTTAATTAAAATATAGCTAACCTACAATATTATTTATAGCACTTTTAGATTCTGAAAGTCATGACGAGAAATATGTTCAACCTATGATGTCCTTTGACCTTTTTTCTATATGTCCCTAGAAAATCAGTTAAGAAATATTTTACAAACCTCCGTGTTATTGGTGAAATTATTTATTTTCTATTTCATTTTATATTTGGTATATTAATAGTTCGAAGTGATCTAAACATAGGTGCCCCAATTTACATTTTAGTATCACTTGACTCATGGGGCAGAGAAATTACTATGCCAGTCTCACTTGTTAGAGATCAAAACTCTCCACTGGGAAAAACTGGTATTCACTATTTTACAACTTGAGTTCTGGGTAATTGTGTAACCTAAGGAACTTACTCCTTAGATTATAAAACAAACCTATTAGCTTTTATGAATACATCATCTGACGACTCTTGGTATTCAGGGCCAAGCTGAAACCTTACTCACACTAGTGCCTGTTGCAGAGATAGTCATGGCAGACATTTCTACACTGAAGCCTGATTATCACTGGGCCACTTATATCCTCTACTATATTCTTTTTTTTTTTTATTTAAAAAATAATTTTGATAATTGTTTTTTAAATTATAAAATAATACATAGCCAATGTAGAAAATTAGGAAAATACACAAATATAAGAAGTGAGCTTGATATAAACACAGGTAAAATTTTCATATATATATTTTTTATAGGATTTAAGGTACTGTATATGCATATGTAAGTATATATATGTGTAATTTATTACATTATGGGGTCATACAGTATATAGAGCTTATACTACCTTTTAATTTATAATAAATTACATGTGAGGAATTTTACATTTTTAGTTGTTTTGTAGTATTTCATTTCATAGATATAACTTTGTTCTTAATCATTCCTTTATATTAACTTGGGTCTCCGTTAACAGAGAGAACTATAGAATTGAAAATAATGTTTATATTACTGAAGAAAAAAAGGAATTCACCCAAACAAAATAAAATAAAACAAACAAAAAAATAAAAGTCTACAATTAAAGAAAAAGGGAATTTTTAAATTATTATTACTATTTATACATGAGTAGCCAAGTTAGTCCTAATGCCTTGAAAGATTTTGGAATAGGAATCATTGCAATGGTCCTGCTGGCATGAGAACCTCTCTAATGATGTTATGGGTTGGGAATTGTTTGGAATGAGCCTATGGAATGGCAGGCATTCGAAGATATTATCAAGTCTGTGTAAAGAGGCATCAATGCTTTAAGGAACTACAAGAATTAGGTAATTAATTTTCTATTTCAGAATTACTTACTTTTTTGTGTATATTATTCTTACTGATCTTCACAACCATTGTAGAGAATATTATTATCTATATTAAGGATGGAAAAAAATCTAAACTTGGAGAGACAAAAGAATGGGTTATCTATCTAGACCTTAATATCACCTTTTAAATCTAAATTTTGAATTTTTTCCCCTAAATGTATTAATTGTGGGTCAAAATCACCCAGGAAATATTTTTAAATTGTGGATTCCAAAGCTTATCCTAGACATGATGAGCTTATCCAGCCCTGGGGATGGAACTCAAGAATCTGTATCATAAATCTCCACAGGTAATTCTGATACAACTTGTTTGTGAACCAGAGTTTGTGGCCCACCACTTACAGCATATTAATACTCCTAATTGGAACCTAAAAAATATATTCATGTCAACATAAAGTCTTTCTTGGCAAAAAATTTTAAAAGCATTTAACTAACATTCTTTTCCATTACAAAACATTCAAGTTATAACTCACCCTTTTTTTTTTTTTTTTGAGGGGAGTGTCACTGGCCCTCATATGTGGGACCCTAAACGGGGCCGCTGGCTTCCGAAGCCAGCACTCAACCACCGCACCACTCGGCTGGCCCATAACTCACCCTTTTATTTAGACTAATTTATTGAAAGGAACTGATTTACATTTTGGTCATCTAATGCAACGAGACACATCACATGGAATGATAATGAAGAAATCCTGTCATGGAAATCCACAAATAGAAGCTGAAACTAGCTGAGTCAAAGGCAACTTTGTAGAATTCAACAGCCACAATTTGTGGAAGCTTCTCTAGTGGTCATCCAACATGGGGAGTGAATCTCTACATATCTACTTTCCTCCTCTCACTATTAAACATTTGTTCACTGACCTCTATGTATATCTTTTCCCTACCATATTTTTCTCATCAGTGCTTCTCAATTATGCTTATAGATAATTCTTACTTCATCATAAATACAACTTATTCAGGGCCTTGAGTGTACCTAAGAACTTTTCCCTAGGTATCTGTTATATTTTAATTCATATCAGTATATGTGATTTGCTATATTTCTCTCAATTAAAATTTTTCTAGAATGAATCTGAACTACACATTTGTCATGATTATCAGGCCACGTACAAGGATCACTGACTTCCCCTTGGATCAAGATCCAAGTCTGAACCAACCAAGTTCAATCTGGAAAGTGAAGCCACTGGTCTGCCTACGACTATCTCCTTCCCTTCAGCTGGGTTGTGAGCAAGAAGGTTTCTCTGAAAGTATCTTGGGGTAGCAGGCACCATGATTATCAGGAATCTGTATGCTTCTGTAATGCCTCATTTTTTCAGAACTCAGATAAGGCAGGGGATATCCAACAGATTCCATGATGACTTTTCACATCACTGGGAGCTTGAAATCCACAAATAGGAGTTTGACTTATCTTCCCACTATATTCTAGATAATTTTTTAAAATAAAAAATTACTTGTAATATATAAAGGTGAGGTCTTTTACTGCACAAGACCATATATACAATATCCACTAAATAAACACTGCGAGTCAAATAAATACACACACTGAAAGATATAGATATATATAGATATAGATATAGATAGATATGTAGTTCTTAGGCACATCACAGTTGATTCAAACCTGAGTCTGAGA
This sequence comes from Aselliscus stoliczkanus, assembly GCA_033961575.1. Lineage (NCBI taxonomy): Eukaryota > Metazoa > Chordata > Mammalia > Chiroptera > Hipposideridae > Aselliscus > Aselliscus stoliczkanus. The sequence goes on along the minus strand of CM066740.1, from coordinate 26,172,893 downwards.
ACATGTATATTTCATCTATTTCTTCTGTTTTTTTTTCCTCAGTAGACATAGTTCTCTCTTACTCATCTCAACACACAATTTACATTTAATCAATCAATAAAGAGTTTTAGTTTTAGTCATTGGAGTTATTAGAGAGAAGTTGTTTCCAACTTAAGCCTGAAATCTTACACCTCTGATGTGTGAAACTGCTTAAATAGTAGATCTGGTTTTTTTTGTGTGTTTTTTTTTTGAGGGCAGTGTCACTCGCCCTCATATGTGGGACCAAACCAGGGCCGCTGACTTCCTAAGCCAGCGCTTAACCACCACACCACTCGGCTGGCCAATAGTAGATCTTTTGAAAATTAAAATCTTCCTCTCCATATACACACATATCTATCCAAACTTCTAAAAAAAAAATAAGAATTACAAAATCTTATTGCCAAATAATTGTCTTCCATAAAGCAAGCTTCCTGGATTTTACTGAAGGGATAGGGAAATTACCAGTAATTTTCACATAAGTAATTTCAGGATGAAAAGAGATATTAATAATACAAATTTCTCATGATCTGGGTTATGAACAGGCCACAAACACTGTTATGGCACCAAATGTTGACATGTTGTTATCAGAAGTAGTTATTCTGGTAATAGAATGGATTAGCTTTGTATTAGTTATATGATCCCTGATTCCATGGAGTAAAAAGAAGAGATCAATTTCAAGAAGGGTGTGCACTCTGAAAAACCAGTTCTCTGTGTGTTTGAGTTAGATGGAATAACTCTCAGTATGAGAGCCAGTCAGGGGTGGAATAAGAAAAAGGACAGTGGGAAATAAAGGTATATTATAGCAATTTTGCAATTTTTGCTCATGGCTCTGCCCTGTGTCAGGTTTTTTTTGGTACAGAGGTTCACTGACACCTGGAAAATTATACCCAGATTCCATGCTAAGAGTGGAAGGGAATGACTCATTCATGGAATTCTTCTAATGATGCTGTCCTCTGAGCCCATGCTAGATGTAAAAGACAAATGAAAGAAAATATTTAAATGTCATCACTCAGGAAATAACACAGAGGTGATAAAGACAATGGAAATGAGGCTGCATGGAAAAATATGAGAAGTAGAGAGGTAGGACTTTATGGACTCAGTTTTCTATGTTATGAATCTTAACTTTCAGATTTAAGTTTGTCTTTTCAGGGACCCTTAGTTGCTGCAATATGTTTTACTAATTAACTTAAAAATTTATTTAAAAATTGCTAAGTCTATGCTTATGTCCTGTTTAAAAAATCTGACTTCCCCATTATGGTCTACTATAGGTTTTTCAATACCTAGTATTACAGAAGTATTAGAAAATGTTCCTTTTTTTTTTTTTCATTAAATCACCTTACAATCATTAATAGATTTTTTTTGCTTTTCAAATGTATATTATTTTCTAAGGAATTTCTATAGCTGTACCAGTGTTCTAACACATGCAATGTAATGTGTTAAAGCTTCTATAATAATTTTAGTCATAAAGAAAAAGCAAAGGCCGGCCGAGTGGCGTGGTGGTTCAGAGCTGTCTTGGGACGCCAGTGGCCCTGGTTCGGATCTCACATATGAGGGCCAGTGACACTGCCCTCTTAAAATAAAAAATAAAAAAATAAAGCAATTATTTGCTATCAGATAAAACAACCTTGTCTTTTCAACAGGTTTTCAAAAGACACTACCTAATTTCCCACTGCCAGTTCTTCCATTGTTCTAAAATGTAACTCATATGGTTTTATGGAGCTGAATTCATGTAAATAACTATGCTATTCATTATGAATAATGAATGTTCGTTATTTTGGGTTTGGAAGTTGTTCTCTTTCATAATGAAAGAGATAAAAATAGAAGTGAAGTTATTTAGCTACATTATGGAATCTGTTAATAGTATTCCTTCTGCCCACGTAAAGAAACTTCCATATTCTTATTTTCTTATTCTGGACATAATTTAAACAGATTTACTTCATCGTTAATTTATAGAGCATTTCAAACTATAGTTACTGGCTATAGGACGACATTATTACTCCAATGAATTTTAAGTTAATTTGTTTTTTATAAACATATATTATTGAAGTAGCTTTTTCAAAAGTGTGCATATCCCTTAGTACCTAGAAACATAAAAGTCAGAGTGTCGAGATTTTTATTTGCCACAAGACATTATTTTCCCAAATTTGTGGAAACAAATCCCTGCACATCCTGTAGATATTTATGTGCAGTAAAATTTTATTACACACTCAAAATTATCTGCCTGAGAGTAGATTTTTCAATGGTTCTATATATAACTTGAGTCAATTAACCATGAAATAATAATTCCCTATCAGAAAATTCTGGAAATGCACTCATGAAACCATCAAAGAGAATTACGGTAGTTTTTATGCTGCTCACCCATCCAAACCACCTTCCCTTCCTCTCCTTTTTATTAAGAGCTCTGCTGTCGTCAAGGCTCAGAATTGACCTCAGTTGCTTAGAGAAATCTTCAGATATTCTCAAACTTCAGGGATCTTTAATTTCCTATGAGAGTAACTGTCAGGACCGATCACCTGGCATTTAGTATCTTGATTTGTGATATATTCTTGTAAGTTTGTATCGTTTCTAAAAAATTTGGAGTTATGTTATATGTATTTTGGTATCCCAACCAACTAATATCAACTAATATTAGTGAACTTAACATAGACACTTGAACTGGGCTTTTGAGAAAGAATCATACATCCGTATGGAGAGGGGGCGGGGGGGGGAGAGAGAGAGAGAGAGAGAGAGAGAGAGAGAGCGAGAGAAGATAGCATGAAGATAGATTAATTTTACTTCTAAAACTGTAAGAAATTGAGTAAGCTCAACTCTTCTCTCATTTCCATGAGGAAAAAACACGATAAAATTGAACAATGGAGGAACCAGTACAGGCACACTTCTCTTTCTGTCTCAGTTTATAAACTGAGATAACATTGTAAGTAATGCACTGCCACCCAGTGGCAAACTTTCATTTTAAATAAAATAATGGTTAAAACAGACAAAAGACTCCAGCCATTAGGGATTTTCTTTCAGGAACTTTTATGCTCCATTAGAAAAATATGAGGAAAAGAGAAGTTAATACTCAGGTCATAGGAAATTTTGGACCAAAAAAGAATAAATAATTAGCCCAAATCAAATAAATAAACTCTAAAGAAAAAAACAAAAACAAAATTATTTTGACATTTATGAGATAAATGGGAATTTGAATTTTGCCTGGATACTCAATATCAATGAATTGATGTTTATTTTTATAGATATCAAAATGGTGCTGTGCTTATGCCTTAACAATAAAAGCATTTTTATCTTTTAGGGGAAACTCTGAAATAATTAATGACAAAATGATGTGCTGCATCAAAATAATATGAGAAATGGAGGGAAATAAGTTGGAGTATATCTGAAGAATTTGGGCTAAAAAATTTATTGTTTTGGGCCAACTGAATGGCGCATTGGTTAAGAGTTGGCTTGGGACATGAGTGGCCCCAGTTCGGATCCCACATATGAGGGCCAGTAACACTGCCCTCTACAGCTAAGATGGTGAACAACAGCTCCACCTGGAGCTGGGCTGCTGTGAATCCTTGGGACGGCATAGCTGCAGCCCCTGCTGCAGTGGGCTGCTATGGGCTACAGTGAGTGGCCAGCAGCCAGCGTGAGCGGCTGGCAGCCAGTGTGAGCTGCCAAGAGCCGCTGTGAGCAGCCGTCCAGAGGCCCGCGACCAATCTGCCTCACCTGAGAAGACACAATGATGATACCAACATGGGCCAGTGAAGCAATGTCCTCCACAACTAGACTGAAGAACAAAAGGACAGCAACTTCTCTGTTCCCCTTCCCTGGTTCCCCAATGCTGTTCCCCTCCCCTAAATCCCCAATAGAATCTTTACCAAACAAAAAAAAAAAAATTGTCATTTTTTAAGTTGGGTGGCAGTTACATGGGTATGCATTATACAATTATGAATGAATATATATCCTATCCCTAGGCCTATAATTCAACACATGTATGACTTTCTAAGTAAAGAGAAAATCAGTAGGACTGATAATACCAAAAAAAGAAAGCTAGAAAAATAATAAATTTATTCCAGTGGAAAATATAGGAAAGCAGTTAAACATTGTGGCCTGTGGAATCAGATCATTCCTGTTGTTTCACTCTCTATTAATTTTGGACACGTTATTCAACCTCTTTCATTATAACAAGGGAAAGCAATACACTAAATGGTTATTTTAAGTAATGGAGGACACACTTATATCTGAAATACTTACAACATGGACAGAATATTGAGGTATTCAATGAATGTTCACTATTATGCACTATTAGAATAAAGGTTGCAAAATCCAGAAAGCCTAAGTCCATATTCTTCTTTACCTGTTCAGGGCATGTGATCACTTCTATTCATAGTAAATGAAATATGTTACCTTTTGGAGATGAGGGGGTGGTCAATTAAATATCAAATGTCACTGGTTTGGTTAAATATTTCACTAGGTACAGCTAGAATTATAAGACTTGGGTGAGTGAAGTTCAAGGATGGTGGGACATTTTATTTTAGTTGAATTAATTTGTTCCTATTTGGTGAATTGGTGGCAAAATGACATAAATTGTGCAACCACCAGGTGTCAGTATTGGTACAAATTGAACCTCCACGGGAGAATTTTTTTTTAAATTAACTTGGCCTCATAATGTATTTAATTAAAAAGTGAAAAATCTTATATTAGAGAGTTTCCTATTTTAGGCCTTTTAATATTTTCCTATTGGCTTATGGCAGGATGTAGAGTCACTCACTAAGAAAAGAACCCTGTTTAACTTCTGCCTGATACCCCCACATTCACTCTTTTATGCCACATTGATTCTGCTTTCAAGCAGTAACATTTGTAATGTCTTATTTGATAAGTTTCTGGAAGTGCACAAATTCCATTTCTGTTCAAATTGGTTCATTTAAAACATCTTTTAACAAAAACTACTTTTTTTTTTTTTTTTTTTTAAAGATTTTATTGGGGAATTGGCAGAGGGGAACAGTGTTGGGGAATCGGGGAAGGGGAACAGACAAGTTGCTGTCTTTTTGTTCTTCAGTTTAGTTGCGGAGGATGTTGCTTCACTGTTGGTATCGTCATTGCGTTCTTCCCGGATGAGGCAGATCAGTCGCTGGCCTCTGGATGTCGCTCACCGCGGCTATTGGCAGCTCACGCTTGGCTGCAAGCCGCTCACGCTGGCTGCGGGCCACTCACTGTAGCCTATGGCAGCCCACTGCAGCAGGGGCTGCAGCCCACACCATCACCGGGGCTCGCACAGCCCAGCTCCAGATGGAGCTGTTGTTAGCTGTAGAGGGCAGTGTCACTGGCCCTCATGTGGGATCCGAACCGGGGCCGCTGGCATCCCAAAACCAGCACTTAACCAATGCGCCACTCGGCCGGCCCAAAAAAAAAAACTACTTTTTTTTTATAGCTTACTAAAAAACAATCAATTGTTACTTTATTCCAGGCTCAGCAAATTATTTTAGCTTTGTTCAATAATTTTCTTATGTCCCCAAAATAAGTTCAGCTCTAGAAACATAACATGTAACTCTGTGTGCATTTAAGATAAATTTTGAACATATCTCCTTAATTTCATCCTGTTTAACATACAGTTTCTGATTTACTGACACAAGAATATGTGAAGCACTCCTTTTTACCATAAATGAATTGATTATATAGTATTTTGAATTTTAGATTATTCTTTCAAATTTTCATACACAAGTTTTAAGTACTACAACAAAATCCTGAAAATTGTATTTTGCCAATGAAATATTTACTATTTGGAAGAATCAAATTGCAAATACAATAAGAAACAGTATCTATTAGTAATAGTACAATCTTCTCTTTACATATCTAGTACCAACCTGATTTACCAAACTTTGTAACAACTTACAAAAGCGACACTTTTGAATTAAAATTTAAGTCACAACACTCAAGAACAGGTAAGTCATTATCACAAAGTTATGAATATGGTATAAAACTTTCTGCATTATATTTTAACAGTAACACTTATAAAGGCATAGAACTAAAAAGGTGGGGTCTTACCATGTTTAATAATATGATAAAATTTTAAAATGCCCAATTAGTTAATGGTAACAATTCATTTACTTTGTTACCCACAATTTTAAATTTATTATTGAAGACTGAGTTTGTATTCAATATATCATGTGTAGAGAACCCATAGAGTTTGTGTTTAAGAGTATAGGCTCCAGAAGTAAGCTGCGTAACTTTGAATCTTGGCTTTACTGCCCCAAATTATCTCAACTGTCTATCTTTTGGTTTCCCCATCTATACATGGAGATGATAATAATTGAATCTACATCATAGAATTATTGTGAGCATTATCTATTATATGTAAAGCACATAGTTAATATATATAAAGCACATGGTACATACACTCATACACATACACACACACACATACACACACCATTATTATGGTGCCATTAGTATAGTGTTTATCTAGAGTTAATTTGTATTATCCAGTATCCTTATTTGGATAAGGGTGAATAATATATGTCTGATGTACTTAAATATTACAATTACATATCAGTTACAAACAAAACTATAGGATGTTAACAGTGTTTGTCCCTGGGTAGTGGGATAATGGTCGAATTTTATTTTCTTCTTTTTAAAATGAGAAACAAATAGTCTTATAATTGTAAAATTAAGATAATTTATTTACAAATAATGTATATAATTTCGCATGGATCATATTTATAAAAGTGTTGTCTAAGTGTGCAATAAAATGAAGCACATCAACTTCCCTTATAAGGTAGAAAGTAAAATATGCTGTTCAAGTCATAAAGGATTACTGAGAAGTTTTAAAAAAGTTTCCAGGGAAATAAAGGAAGGTGAGCTTTGATCTGGAGTTTGTAGAAGAAAGACAAGGGTATATAATTCCAGCAAAAACAGCAGAAATGATAAGCAAATTTTATTTAGATTTGCCTTTATAAATTGTCCAGGAATCTACTACTCCTGAGTCCTAATCTCCAAAATAATACCATATTCTGAGACACCATGAACAAAGAGTCATGTAATTGCTAAGTTTCTCATTTGTCTTCATATCTCTAATACATGGGTGCCAGTTGCTGAAAGATGATAAAAAGAAGAACAGTAGAGAAAGATTTATCACCTACAAGCTTTGGCAATGCCTTTGGGATTCAAAAGTAATTTTACCAAAAGCCTGGTTGCCCATTAAATCTGCTTCATACATGATGAGTTTGACTTTCTCAACAGCTGTTAGGAAATGCCTCCAGCTAACCTTATTAACAATTGTGGAGGAGTTTTTAATTTGTTAGTGTACTGCATACAGTAAAAGATATTCCTATCATTAAAAGTAAAACATGCAAATATCTTCTTTTTCTTGACATGCAAAAAATGGATTATCTAGAATTTTGAATTTTCTTACTAAAAAGATATCTGGTATGGTAGATTGAGGCCCGAATATTGTAAGGAAGTTCTCCCAAATGTACTCCCACCTCATTTGGAGCAGCCCATTTTGAGTGAATTACACTCCAGTAAGAAGGCTTAACAAGAAGAAACTGTCCTAACACTCATAAAAGGATATTGAAAGACATACTTTTACCATGGACTGATATGACTGTTTTGTAGCCCTGTACAAGTATGTCAAAGCAGACTAGAATGTACATTTGGCATACAGAGCAAGCTTTTCAATCAAATATTATGAAATAGCCATTTTAAAAAGATAAACCACAATAAAAGCCTTTACATGTTTGCTTTCACTAACTTCCTTTGTACTGTCTTCCTTAAGAGACATAGAAGGTGATTAGAGATAGTGTGGAAGAAACGTTTACCAAGACATGCAAGAACAGCTGAGAAAAAAAAAAAATTAAGATTTGTTGTTGAACACTCACATTAACGCTTTAGAATTACTACTTAAATTACTGCTTTCAATATTATTTACCTTATTTTATATAGAAATTCTGTTATCGTACGAACTGTAAATAAAGTATTTGTATGGTGCTTACACCATTTTTAGTGGAGTCAGAAAGAATCAAGTCCCTTGATCATATAGTTATTATTTTTCTCACGTTTCGATGGAATTCTGGAAAGCTACTAGTGGCAATGTCACAATTCCAGGTTTGGCAGACACTGCTGGTGCTGCCCATATCCCCTCAGCCTTTATCATTCATTCCAGAGCGTTTCTGCCTAACTTCGTCTCCTTGCCCACAGCTCTCTCTGGCTGTCGGAGCTGCCCACAGAAGGTCAGAGGTGCTGAGGGTTGAATATCGTCCAGCAACAGTCCTCAAACAATAACCCAGGTGATTGTGTTCCCCAGGGCCCCGCAAGGGGGTTCAACCCCAGGTGCCCCAGTGGTTGTTTGCATTTTGTGGGCTTCCTTTCCTTTCCTGTCTCACTTACCACGTTCTTACCTCCATTTTGGGGATTGTCTCTGCTTTCTGGAGAATTCTTAAGTGTCTGGTTCTGGAGAAACCTAAATCAGGATGGCAGGAGGCAGCATAATAATCTTAGAAGGCAGAAAGTCTGGCTTCGAATCCCAGCCATGCCAACTGATTTAGGGCAGATTTAACCATACTGTCCTTCAGTTCTTCACCTGATAGATGGAAATGATGTGTACTATCCTTAGACCCAGGTAAGGAGGGTCTGAGTCACAATAAGCCTTATAACTTCTCTTCCTTGTCTTTATTCACTTGTCAAAAGCATTTGTGGGAAGGGGTAGGAGGGCAGATTCATATAGTGGATAGAGTTTGAGCTTTCTGTTTGGCTGAAATGGATTTAAATTCCAACCACACTATCTATAATTGTGTAATCTTGGATAATTTGCTTAAGCTTTCTGAACCAATTTTTCTTTTAAGAGAATTAAATGCAATGGCATATATAAATTGCTAGCAGTGTCCCTTATTCTGGATTCACTTGTTATTGATTATTATTATTAATGATAATACAGAGAAATGCCTTTGCATAACCATGGAAAAGATACTTAATTTTCTGTGACTCAGTTTTCTCACCTGAGAAAATGACAAGAATTACAGTACCAACTTCAAAGAGTTGTGATGAAAAGTCAAAAGTTTATATTTGTAAAACACTTGGAACATAGCCCATGACACTTAGCGATTAGCATATTTTATGAATAAAAATTTAAAAACTATGCATTTTCTGTGCACATAAAATATACGCAATGTTCAGGGACTAGCCAAGTCAAGAGTTGACTGAAGAGGTGTGTGTGTGTGTGTGTGTGTGTGTGTGTGTGTGTGTGTGTGAGAGAGAGAGAGAGAGAGAGAGAGAGAGAGAGAGAGAGAGAGAGAGAGAGAGAGAGAGAGAGAGGAATAAGATTGAACTTCAGAGAGTGAGCCTTTAGCAGACAGCTCTCTAAGAAGACCAGATTACAGATTAATACATAAAGAGAAGACACATGGCCAGGAAACGTCCTTCAAATGGGCAGAAGTTCATTTTATATTTACAATTTAATTTACATCATTTACAAAATAATGAAATCAAATATATTTCATATTTAGGTATGAAGCCATGCCACCAATGACTTAGAGTATAGACTTATCCTTAAAAAGTTTAGTGTGGTTATTTCAGAGCACACGGGTACTGTGGCGCTATGGGAAATTCTTGATTGCTACAGCCATTGCAGGGGCTTCTCCTCTAGGGATATTGTCCTTGAACTTGGTCATTGGAGGCTCCAGCCGCAAAGGAAATGAAATGGCAGTCCATACCAGGTTTCTTAAGGCGGTTACAGAAAAATCCTAGACCACTGCTGGCTGTCGCATGATGAAACAGAGTTCCGGCCTCTGCCAGAAACTTACTCTTCCTTAGCTGTCATTAGGAGGCGGCTTCTTCCATTTACTTCAGGAGCAAATGTACCTTCATGTCCCACAGGCTTCTCAAAATAAAAATGTTTTAATCGAAAGTCACAGCTTCCCTTTATTTTTTTCCTTTCAAGAATACTTGATATACTACATAGCAAACTGAACTCAGTGAAGCTTCAACAAAATGGCTCTATTTTTTCTCAGTCCATGGCTTTCAAATGTGCTGTATTAGATCTCCTTGAGAATATCTTTGACAGATTCTACACCTTTTTAACTACTTGTACAACAGTGTCATTTCGGTAACTTAAACTCATGTTTAGCCATGAAAAATTCAGGCTAGGATAAAAAATATGTATTAGTCCGACCTCACACCATGCATAAAAACATCTATTCACATGAATTGTAGATTTAATATGAAAGAAAAAAAAAAATGAAGCTTCCAGATACATTTGGGAAATTAAATGAGAACTTAGGACCCCAAAAAAGCAATATTTCACATAGAAAAAAATTATAAAATGTTCTACTTAAACATTAAAACTCCCATCTTCTATTCATCAGAAGGCACCCTTAAGAAAGTGAAAAGACAGCTACAGAGCTCAGAGAAAGTATTTGCTGCTCATATAACCAAAGGAAAATAAAACGGTATGTATTAATAATATATTATGCACTTATGCAAATAAATAAGAAATAGTCAAACCATAAATAAAAATAAAAGATTTTACAAAACAGGGTATCTAAATGACCAAATTTATGAAACATACTCATCTTTATAAGTCACCAGGGAGAAGTAGTGCGATACATAATGGAATACTATTGCATCCCCAGCAGAATAGCTAAAATAAACATAGACAACACGAAGTGCTGGTAACGGTATGAAGCAACTAGGACTCCGATACACTGCTTGAAGGAGTACAACTTGAGACAAGCAACATAAAAAACTATTTGATAATATATTCTAAAGTTGAACGTGTGTACATAACTTATGACACAAAATCTGTTCTTAAGAATGTTTAGCTAAGATATGTACAGTGTGTAACATGCATTGTAAATTATGTACAGGAATGTTAATAGAATTATTTGTGATAACCTTCAACTAGAAACAAACCCAATTCCAATAAATAATAGAATGGGTAAAAAAAAAGTGTGGTATGTTTACATACTGGATTACTATATACAGGAGACTGAGATGGGGGAGGGGAGAAGGAAGGAAGAAAGGAAGGAGGGAGAGAAAGAAAAAGGGGAAGAAGGAAGGGAAGGAGGGAAGCAGGGGAGAAGGAAGAAAGGAGGGAGGGAAGGAAGGAAGGAAGGAAAAGAAGGAAACCCTCACCCATGCTAAATTAAAACTTTAACCTCACAACTTCTTTGCTCTCCTCAACAAAAGTCTGTACTAAAGCTGGGGCATTTACAGTGGGAAAGGGAACATCATCTCCCTTTCTTCTCTTTCTTCACAAATGGACATAAAATGGTCCATTGTAACACTTCTCAGCACTCTTCCACCCTACGTTGCTGAAGGAGGAGATGATAGTAACTGTGTGATATACAGTGTAGTTAGAAGTCCTTGATTTTTTTTTTTTTCTTTTGAGGGCAGTGTCACTGGCCCTCATATGTGGGACCCGAACCGGGGCTGCTGGCATCCCAAGCTAGTGCTTAACCACTGCACCACTCGGCCGGCCCTAGAAGTCTTTGATTTTGGCATCCTTTAATTGTCTTTTGCAAATCAAACTCAGCATTGTGCAATCACTTTCAGAAACAACTTCACCCATTCTTTACCAAGCATGTGATGTTTAGTTAGGTATTACTATTATTATTATTATTATTATTATCATGATTATTATTACAATTTTATGAACTAGGAAACAAGTCCTCATTGGGAATTTAGTGTCAGAGCACTTATTCAAGATGATGCTCCAAAACACTCACAGAGCTGCAGACTGCAGTGGCATGTGCTTACCTTCTGTTAAATAACCAAGAAATAATTTATCTAACTCAGTATAGTATATCCATTGTGGTCATGCTCAACTACTCCTTTTTGCTATCATGCAGTTAGGAGCTTGGTTTCAGATGGACTCCTCTATAATGAGATAAAAGGACTGAGCAGATGACATCTAGTCTTTGCAGTCAAGTTTCTGGTTCCGGAAGTGACATATCAGGTAAGCCTCACCTTTTATAGAAGTTGATTCAGAAAACACTGGTTTTATATTTCTCTTATGTTCATTTAGACAGCGAAAGGACCAAAACAACATAGGATTCCCTGAAATCTCTCCTGAATGCTCATCTGTGCATTTTCTTATGAAAACACTGATGAATTTTGGCATTGTGCTGGATTCTAGGGAAATATGTCTTCTTCCAAAGACACAAAAAAGTTCTAAAACAGCCAACTTTTCAAATTACAGTTGCCTAAATTGAAATTCTCTTGTAACAGTGATAAGGATACTGTCATCGGGGTTTTGATTTAGTTTGTGAAAGTTAGATCTTTTAACTAACTATGAGTGGAAATGCTTGTACTTTCTGTTAATACCCAGAGTTAAAGTGATGCTCTAGTCTCAGGTTAGGCTAAGAAAAGTCAGGTAAATGAGAATCATGCTTACTAATTTGACAACCAAGCTTCTCCAAGGCAGGCATTGCAAAGTTTCTTTGTTCGCTTCCTTCATAGTAACAAAAAGAATTCTCTGTATACAATAGCATATACGAGGTTTGACAACTAAGTGGGTGAACTTGTTGCAATGATGTTGCTAACATTTTTTGATACCAGAGGGATTGGTCATTATGAATTTGTACCAATTGGACAAACAGTTAACCAAATTTACTATTTGGAAGTGCTGAAAAGGCTGCATGAAAAAGTTAGATGATTTGAATTTTTCACCAACAATTCATGGCTCTTGCATCACGACAATGCACCAGCTCACACAGCTGGTCTGTGAGGGTGTTTTTAGCCAATAAACAAATAACTGTATTGGAACACCTTCCCTACTCACCTGATCTGGCCCCCAATGACTTCTTTCTTTACCCAAAGATAAAGGAAATATTGAAAGGAAGACATTTTGAAGACATTCAGGACATCAAGGGTAATACAATGTCAGCTTTGATGACCCATTCCAGAAAAAAGAGTTCCAAAATTGCTTTGAAGGGTGGACTAGGCGCTGACATGAGTGCATTGCTTCCCAAGGGGAGTACTTCAAAGGTGACACAGTGCTGTTCAGCAATGAGATATGCAGCACTTTTTCCAGGATGAGTTTGCAAATGTAATTGTCCAACCTCATATTCTCTTAGAGGATGAATATTATACTGTTTGGGAGGATATAGCTGATTAAAAGTCAACACTTTTTAACTCAAAAAATAGAGAACAATGTAGCAAAAGTTAAAGTATAAAAATAGGGCATTTTTCCAGGGGGATATTATCCAAAGACAAAAAAGAAGAAAGTTTAATTTCTGGTATACAGCATTGTTTCTTTTTAAATTGTTCCCAGAAGTAGATTTTATTTCAGGAATCTCAGAATAGTATTTATTTGTCAAAATAAATTCAAGAGTTATATGTATGAACTTTATGTTTAAAAGGTAATATAAACTAAAACAATCAAAATTTCTTTATGTTTACTGCATATTGAATCAAAATTTAATCTTTATTTTCCAATTTTTTCAGTACATTTTTTTGAAATTTATTTGAGACATTCAAAGAAGAGCATCTCCAGCTAAAAGAAACAGACAAAATATATCCTTCATGAAGATCATCAGATACTTGGAGAGTTTATAATTCCAGAAGAGGAAAAAAATCATTCTTTGAAAATGTTAAAATCATCTTATAAAATTTTGTTTAAAAATCTTGTGGGAAACAAAACAAATGACCTAATATTTCCTTTTTGTTTTTGATCAGCTTTTGATAATTATCATATTAAATAAACCAAATGGATTTATTTAAATAATTAAATATTGCAATCACATAATACAGGGCATAAATGCAAGAGGACAGTAATTAAGACCACTGGAAGGAATATAGCTAAAGGGAATAAACATTTTTCTCCATTTTTCTGCCTTCTCTTACATTAAGTACTCACCAAGCTGTTTCCTCTTCGTTGTTTCCTTGATTGAATAAGTAAATATGTTTACTGGGTCATTATAAACATTAAAACTAAACAAAAAGAAAGGCCAACATAAACCCAATATAAAGCATATCATTCTTAACAATTATTTGAATGTTTTTGTGAGTACAGTTTATAAGGCTGCAAGATTTCGGGTCATAGAAACAAGTATTTTTCTACACATTCTTGAACCAGACAGTAATAGAATAGTAAATCAGTAACCCAGGTTTTACAATTCATGTGAAACACTTTCTGATTTAAAGATTTTTCTTTTTGTCACATAAACTAAAAGAGTATACTACAGGGGAAAAAATGGAATTAGAACCACTATATTCGTCTCCAATAATTCTCTTTGTGCTATTCTTTAGGCCCTCGAATTTATTTAAATCCCTTCATAATGTTTTATTATAATAGGTCTAAATTTTATATATTGATATGCCAACTTTAAAAAACTTCACTTTAAATAGATGACAGATCGATCAACAGACGATAGATGATAGATAGATAGATAGATAGATAGACAGATAGTTTAATATTTTTGTGCTATTTTCATTTTGTTTTGCTTTGAGATTTTGAATCTCAGTTACACAGAATTGAATTGATTGTATTCCTTGGTTCATGGCAAGTTTTTATTGTCAACCTTCCCTCTTTTATTTCATTTCATTTTCCCCATTCATTTCTCCATCATCAATTCCCTTCCAACCCCTCCCTGGCACCCACTCACAAGCAGTTAATGTACGCTCTTCCAATCCACATTCCACATGGTTCAGGATCATTTGCAAGTATGTACATCCATGAAATTTATTTTTACTAATATAGGTATAGTTTTAATGTACAAATAGCATTATATTCTGTTTCTTACTATTTTATTCAACTTTATAGTTTTGAAATCGGCCTACACTGCTATTCTTTCCACGTTGTTCTTCGAGTCTGACACTGCATCAGTATTCCTCTCTCATGCATGTCCATTTTATTTACACATTTACCTATTTTTGAACTCCTAGGTTGCCTTTAAATTCTTTCTACCACAATATGCTTTGGTGGGCATCACTGTATGTGTCTCCTTGTGTATCTGTGAAGAGTATCTCTGGAGTACACACCCAGGAGTTGAATTTTGGGGCACAAAGTAAGTGGCTGCAATTTTCACTCAGTACTGCCAGATTACTCTCCAAAATGGCAATACTATGTTAGAGCTGCCCCTCTCACTATTATTATATGAGATTTCTCATTTTCTCATCATCCTCACCAGCCTTGGATGTTATCATTCTCGTTTATAACAATCTCATGGCATAAAATAGTGTAACAAAAACAGTAATGGTGTGGTGGTTAGGTAGGTAGGCTCAGATTCTAGCTCTACCACTTAATACCTGTGTAAGTAACATTCTGTTTCCTAATTTGTAAATGGAGACAACAATATAAACTAGGGATACCTAGTTTATAGAGTTGCTATAAGGATCAGAACATTTATACTTTACAAGCACTTAGAATAGTCCCCAACCATAGAAAGCACTCAAATATCAGCTATTTATATAGTTCCCTCAATGAATAGTGAGGTCCAAATCCATGAGTACTGTTCATATATTTAGTGGTCAGATTACTCCATATATTTACATTACTTTTCTATAAAGTTCCTTGACTTTACTCTTGTTGCATCCTTTTTGTTTGTATATATTCTTGATATCCTTAGTTATTTAAGAAATTGAAAACATTTTTACATAGTCTACCACCCAACATTTAATTTTTCTTTGTTGTCCTGTTTTAAGGTCATATCTTTAGTTCAATCAATGCACTCAAAGCTATCAATTTTTCCCTTTATATTTCATGCTATTTTTGTATTCTTTAAGAAATCTTTACTCTGAAATCATAGACACATACAACTTTAAATATTTTAATTCTTTTGAATTTATCATTTTATGTCACATTATTCTAATCATTTGATAATCTTGTTCAACTTTCTTATTAGTTCTATTAGTTTGTCAGTAGTCTTAGACTTTTCATTTTCAGATTATCATCTGCAAAAAATGAGTTTTGATTTTTTTCTAGCAATTCCTAATATATTTTATTACTTTTTCTGATCTTATTGTATTGCCTAAGACTTTCAGTACCCTATTTAGTATTGAGATATTGGAATATCTAATGTTTTTTCCTATATTCTTTCAACCTTAAGTGAAATTCTTCTAAATATTTTCCATTTGATACGTTATTGCAGTGATTTATTATGTCATTATATTAAGAAAGTTTCTTTCTACCTAGTTTTCTCCCTTTGCCAGATTCAGAATACAGATTTTTCTGAAATATGTAAAATAAAATTTTACCAATTTTTTCCAATCAATGTGGATTGTCCATAATAACCTATGATTTCAGAGAAGCCTCAAAATATCGAGATAAGGGGAAGCTAAGGGTAAAAGGAGAACCAGGCAAATTGCTTAATTTAAACTCATATAAGAAGATGTTGAAGAGAATTGACTAAATAAGTGATTTCTGATCAGTGAGAAGCAAATCTTCAAGCCTTAACTCTTAAACAGTCTGCCGTTTAGTTCAAGTGAATTAATGAACCTTATCTTTGTAAGAACCTGAACAACGAAATGATGTGATCATGTCTGATTGCCATAGTTCTCGATGGCCACACAGTTCTGACATTCAAATATTCCCAGTAATTGCTGACATATGCCTTAAAAATCTGAAGTTATTTCTCACAAGCTGGTAAAGTCAAGGCTACAAACAAAATTGAATAAAATGTTAATTATGATTATTAATTAACATACATTTAGAAACATCAGACAAAAAAGCTGCTATAGTCTCAAGCAGATTTAGCCTCAATTTAATTTTTTAAATCAGAATTATTCTCAGATCTCTGTTTGGACAAACATAGGCTTAATGCAAACATTATCCTTTGTAAATCATAAATTTCTATGAGACTGTAGATCCTCAAACTTTCTTTTGGTTATAAGCATTCTCTAATATCTAAACTCCTAAAGTAATGATGACATCTTCTCTTTTCCTCTCAATAATCTCATAAGGATTAGCTAGTCCCTAAATAATAATAATAATAATAATAATAAATTTTATATATAATAAAAAATATTGAGAAGGAAGTGCTGATTTAACCTGCTAGCTTTACAAAATATGGATTATTGATCAAAACAGCGGATAATCAAGACCAGTGAAACCTTTACCTTTACAGCTGTGACTATGCTGTGGATAAAAAAGTGGCCACATAGTAAATCTGACAAGCTCAGGGGCGGCCAGCATGGTGGGTCCTGCAAACTCAGAGACTGAAAGTAACCACATAGGATGGTCCAAACATAAAAATTCCTAACTAAAAGTGGGTCATGGCGGGTAGTCATGTCCTAGGCCTGTAGCTTCCTTGACAAAGCTCAATCTTTACCTTAAGTGAGCCTGTCTATATTGTCTTTTTACATCTAAGATAACCTACCTTTAAAATGTACAGTAATCTCCTTTTCCAGAGCCCTCAGGGCACACCCACCACACAAGAGCACAAGACCACAGAACCCCTCATTGTTATCTTATTCCCCAAATACCATCTCTATGTGCTGTAGATGCTAATTAATCCTGTACCCCCAAATGTAAAAGAAGTATGTGTCTGTTTTATTGTTTACCCAATCCCAGAGATTACCCCACCCCTGCCGCTTTGCTTTCTCCCGCCCCCTTAACCTACCACCAATGGCTTTCATGTAACATTCCTTACATCTCTTCCTTTGATTCTGATGTATAAAATAAGCTGCAAAACTGCCATTCTTTAAGTATTTTCTTAATGTGTTGAGATGTTGCTTCCCAGCAATTGTCAGTTTGGCTCAAATAAACACCTAAAAATTCTCTGCAAGTTTGGACCTGTCTTATATTGACAATGCCTTTATAGTTACAGTATGTGTAATTTAAAAAAATGGCTTATTAGTGAAAGGGAAAGTCCTAGATCCTGATGGAAGCCTTTTAAAAAAAATAGGTGAATTGGGTGAATTTTAACAATAATTACTAGCTTGTCTAGTATTGACAGAAAGGATGAAAATACACTTCCTTACATTTTTCACTTTAAATCATCACATAGCTTTGATAAGTAATGGGGCTAAGGGACCCTGCTGATTATTAATTAACCATGTCTATTTAGTGTATTCCCAGGCCTTTGATATACATTATCTCTTTTAATCCTCAAAGCACTCAAAGTCTTCTGACTCCAAGTTTCATGCTTAAACCCTCAAATCATTTGGTAAATCAAATATAGGTTAGTACAATTTAGCAGGATGCAGTGGCTAAAAAAGTAATACCTTTCCTTGCACCTTCTCAGTTCTTCTAGTTGGGCTAATAATAGTCAAATTCACAGAGACAGATTAACAGGGGAAATCAAATTTTATTCCATGCACATTGGGGTATTCACATAAGCATGAAAATTCCAAGGACAATGAGGAAACACTGGGTATATATGATATTTCAGACAAAGAGAAAGGGTGGGGGGGAATGCAGTATTAGATTTCAGAAGTTAAAATGGGTGATTTATAGATAGTTAAGGAAGAGCGGAACATACATGGCAGAAAAATTCTTGCCAGGCAACTCAGAAACCATAGGACACAGGGGGTATCTAGCTAATAGTCCCCTGCCTGAAGCCCTCCTATTGACTATACCTAATTCAAATTAGGTGAAGGTGAATGTCCTAAGATTTCCTTTCTGAAACAGGATTTTCTGTCTGAATCTCCTGCGTAGGAAAGGGGGGAGGGTCAAAGGTTCTTTCTCAGTCTTGTTTCTTAATAAACAGGTTAAAACCAATACCCCCAAAAGGCAGCTTCAGAAAGGCAACATTTTGGTGTCCTTCACTTTCTAAAACACCTACCTTGAATTCAAACAGAGGCCCCACACCTCAGACCTGACTCTTGGTAAAAAACTTATTCACCTTGGCTGTTTCTACCTGGACTGAGAGCAGACTGGTAAATTGATTTTTTAAGGTAATCGGAAATCAACTACTCAACCATATGTTTTCAGCATGTATTCTTATAAAGCCAGGGAGTAAAATAATTAGACAAAAGTCTTGGAGTGAGCCTTCAATCCTGTGAGAGAAAACACAGGTCAGTGTGATAACTGCTAAAATGTAAGAGCATAGCATATGAAGAGCATTAGCACAGAGGATGCAGAAATTTAGTGAAGCCAGGGGAATAATGATGATAAAGATGTATGTATAATTTTAGTTAAACCTTAAAATATTGGTAAACCTTTGACAGATAATGGAAAAACAGTGATAACAAGAAGGGTAGGAAATAATCTACTTTTAAGAACCTACGAAATGTGTGTGAGAGAGAGAGAGAGAGAGAGAGAGAGAGAGAGAGAGAGAGAGAGAGAGAGAAAGGAAATTGGTATCTGGTTTTAAAGACACTTTATTTTTCCCCCCACAGGAAACAGGCATGTCTTATTGAACTAGGCTTTGAAACATTATTCTGATAGGATTAGATTTGAAGAAGTGAATTAATCACTCATCAATCTCAGTTGAGCTTACTGTCACAGTATATGCAGGCACCATTCCGGGTTTATTTATTTATCTAGTTAACACTCATGCCAGTCCTACAAGTTCATTTCTATCAACATTCCCATTCCACAGTAAAAAATAAATGAGACACAATAATGTTAGGTAGCTTGTCCAAGCTGAATCAGCTAAAAAGTATAGGGGCTAGGATTCAACCTAGGTCAAGGCCATACTGTAAATTAGGCCATTTCACTTTACCGCATGTCTCCCCTGAATTTGGGAATCAGAGAACTAGCAAGAGAGTGGACAGCTGGGGTGGGTTTGAGAGACATTTTGGACACCATAATTGAATGAACGTGGAGATAAAGCATGTTTGGAGGGGATGCTGAGGTTGCTGTGAGCATGATGAACTTGGCCTTGGCAGGATCAATTAGGTAGTTATGTCTAGCAGGAAGTTGCACATCTGAGTCTGGAGGCTGCTTAGTCAGGTCAGAGCTAGCATGATGGGAATGAGACACTTGCCTCAGGCACAAAATTTAAGGGGGATGGCAAAATTAATGCCAAAAATGATGAACCAAATATCAAAATTTTAAGTAAAGGAAGGTCAGTCTTTTTCCTTTAAGGCCTCAGCTTCCAACATGGCCTCATACAGCACCAACAACTCTGCCTTTATTTATAAATTTGTTATTTTTATTATGATTTTTCAATTATTTTTGATTCTTTAAAAATACTGCCTCAAAATAGTGTACTGCCTCTTATTACTGAGCTGTGTTTGGTGTACCCAGACTTGTGCCTCACTTACTCCTGGCCTAAACGAGAGGGAATTTCAGTTATCTAAGCCAAAGTTCTTTTTTTTTTTTTTTTTAATTGGGGAATTGGGGGAGGAGAACAGCGTTGAGGAATTGGGGAAGGGGAACAGACTAGTTGCTGTCTTTTTTTTTGTTCTTCAGTCTAGTTGCGGAGGACGTTGCTTCACTGGCCCACGTTGGTATCGTCATTGCGCTCTTCCCAGATGAGGCAGATCGGTCGCCGGCCTCTGGATGTTCGCTCACCGCGGCTATCGGCAGCTCACACTGGCTGCCAGCCACTCACGCTGGCTGCCGGCCACTCACTGTAGCCTATGGCAGCCCACTGCAGCAGGGACTGCAGCCCACACCATCGCCGGGGCTCGCACAGCTTAGCTCCAGGTGGAGCTGTTGTTAGCTGTAGAGGACAGTGTCACTGGCCCTCATATGTGGGATCCGGACCAGGGCTGCTGGCATCCCAAAACCGGCTCTTAACCAATGCTCCACTCAGCCGGCCCCCCAAAGTTCTTTTTTATTTCTCCACTAAAAGGAATTCCTTCACTGAAAGGAAGGGAATTATCACTAATACTGAACTTAAGCGTTCATTATGATTTTTAATTAAGTCCAGAACACTAATTATCCTACTTTTTCCAGAGAGAAAGGAAGAGAACAAATGATTTCCGCTTTACAGATGAAGAAACCAAGACATATAATGGCTCAATGACAAGTTTAAACTTCTTGGTGCTGCATGGGACACCCTAGATCAGAAGATACTCTAGGGACAAGTTGGGGGGGGAAATGAAAATATAAAGTACACTTATGCAAACAAATCTTGGGCAAATAATTTGGATTGAAAGAATAACTTTTTGTAAAGAGCATGTGCTTTTGCATTAGACACAAATGATCTTGAATTCTTTGGACAGTCACCAGTTGAGTGACCTGATACGTTTCAAAGCCTCAGTTTCCTCATCTGTAAAATGAGCCTTACACACCTGCCCTTTATTGTCTGGGTTAGGAGGTTAAAAGAGAATGTATTTAATGATATTTCTCAATCAGTATCTCAGCCTCTAACAAATCTCTCTCTCTCTCTCTCTCTCTCTCTCTCTCTCTCTCTCTCTCACACACACACACACACACACACACACACACAGAGGAAAATTCCAGGAGATGTTTCTTAAGTAGCAGGTGAAATGGAGATAAATTGTATTGCATAGCTTGTAGTTTTGATTTTTTTTTAAACCATGGTCATGTAATACTTATTTAAAAACAAATTAATTAAGGAAAAAACAAATTGTACATTATTAGTGACTTTGGGGACTCTTGTAGTTTGGGAAACAGTGACAAAAACGTGCATACATAAAAATCATCTTTCTTACTCTTTACCTAGAGACTGATTTGCTTTCTCAATAACAGTAAAATCCTTTACTTCAGCTAAATAAATGCAAACTAAAGAGTAAACCTCCATTTGTATTTTACAGTGCTTTGCCCGGCACTGGAAAAGCAAAAACGGTAAGGAAAACAATGAGAAAATCAGCACCTTGAAGCTAGGGAACAAGTAACTCACAAGGCAGGCCAAGCATAATCACAGCCATAAACAGCCCACCCTGAGAGCACCCCAGGAGGACGGCTGCTGTGCTTTTCAGCAACTTTCTTGGCCAAACGACACAGGTGGCAAGAGCTTAACCACAGCTCCTGAACCCCTGATTTACAGAGCTCTGTCCCCCAAGTAGGACAGCCAGCCTTCCAGGTTTTCATCCTTTCCAAGGAATCCGACGTGGTGTTTTTCAAGGTATATTCGAAATGGGAAGATCGAGACCGAGAAGCTCAGCCACCGAGAATGGAGAGACTGGCCAATGAAATGACGGCGTTGATGATTACGATGATTATTATTACCTGGTCAATCATTTTTTTCAAAACGGTGCGCCAACCGGTGTTTATTGTTACTGTCCTCCATGTGCTGCCAGGGAAAACGTCTTTTCTTGGAGGAGGCATTTCCAGGAGTTTCTATAAATTCCCTGCGGATCTCAATTTTTCAAGACCCCGATTTCCCCTAGTACCCCGGGAGGGAAGTAGGAGTTTGGTACTCGGCGCTGCGCTCCCGCTGGGAAGGGCTGGGCTCCCGGGGAGCACCTCCCGCTGGGGCACTTGGCTTGGCCCCTCCCGTTTCGGTGCCCCGCCTCCCCGCAGGGCAAACCTATAAAGTCGCGGCGAAGAGGGTCCCGCCGGCTGCTCTCGGTTCAGTCCGACTCCGAGGTCCACAAGGTCCCGCGCCCCGTCTCGGGAGCCTCGCCAGCGGGAGTCATGGCCCAGGAGCTGTACCACGCGGAGTTCGCCCGGGCGGGCAAGAAGGCGGGGCTGCAGGTTTGGAGGATCGAGAAGCTGGAGCTGGTGCCCGTGCCCAAGAGCGCTCACGGCGACTTCTACGTCGGGGATGCCTACCTTGTGCTGCACACGACCAGGGCGTGCCAGGGCTTCACCTACCGTCTGCACTTCTGGCTGGGTAAGGGAGGAGGGCAGCCGGACCCCGACGCGCCCAGGTCGGGGAGGGGCGAGGCGTCGGTGGGGCTGAGATTCGTGAGCTGGCAGAAGGGAGAGGGCAAACGGGGCTGTCCTGGTTTGCGCCCCCGCGGGGCCGCGCCTTTGAGGCTGGCCACCATGGCAGAACGCGCTCCTGCACACGGGGCTGCAAACGCGGGGCGCGGCCAAGTCAGGCGCAGTTATGCCACTGACTTGGACCTTTGTGGTGTGCCCATCTCCCGGGTTTGGAGGCTGATTCCTCCAGCTGGTTCCTCCCCTTTTCACCTTCCAGCTCCAACTCCCACTCCCTTCCCGGCCCGCTGCTCCGCGCACCCTGGCTCGGGCCAAGTCCCGCTGACAAGTTCAGTCCTGGTTTCCCTGTCAGGGAGGAGATGAAGTCAAACAAGTTTGTGGGCACCCGCCGCAGCTGGCGAGAGTTGTTTTTTTGTGTTGTTGCTTTGGTTAATTCCTTTTTTTTTTTAATTTGCGTGCATGAAATCAGGATCCTGCTTGCACCACGCTGTTCGCAGGTGTAGCGAACAGATTCCTCTTTCTTAGGATGCTGAAGACTTTGGATGGAAACAGGAAACAATTTAATAGCTTTATGTGGCCTACTTTATTTTTTCATTTATTTATTTACTTGCTTATTTATCTTTTAGCGAGAGGCATAGTCTCCCGGTATATATGGCCTATTTATTTAAATGAACTGCTTTATTGTAATTATTTTTAAGTTTATTATGCATCTGTTTGAACAAGAACACAGTGTGGAACAAAACGTCTCCTTCAGCAGTTAATTATTTTGGGCTGCACTCGCGCCAGGCTCTCAGGACACTGGGCCTTGTGTGTTCTACTTTTTTCCACCTTCTACTTTTACTCGTAAACATCCTGAATGTCCTGCCTCTCCCTGTGAGGTCCTGCGCCAGTGAGCACACCCCATCCAACAACGTGCTGATTATCTGAGCCTCACCGCCTCCTTTTAAAACTACCTTGCCTCCCCTGGACTTGCCTGTCTTATTTTTAGTTTTATTCCTGAGCTTATGGGGAAAATACACAAAGCCACACACACATCCACGTTTTTATTCAGAACAGTTGAAGATGTTAAAGAAAGAATGGTAGAAAACATTGAGAAGCAATGTTCTCAATAAAGCTGTTATGGACATTATATTCATGCAAAAACCTGTACAGGAATGTCCATAGCAGCTTCACTGAGAAGGGCTGTTCTCAATGTTATTTAACACATGGTGCAGACCCCCCAAATGACAAATACATTGGGAGAGAAGGACTGTTGTTCTCATTCTAGATTTTGATGTTAAAATTTTGTGCTCGCTCGAGAATGCTGAAGCTAAGTTCTAAACTCATTTTGGTTTCCCATTGTAATGTCACTATTCCTATTATCAGTGATCTATTTACATTTCATAACAGCAAACACTAAAACCTTAATGGATAACCTTGTTCATGAATGAATGCGGCCAAATAGAATAATGGTGTCCTCACCTTGGTCTTTCTATCCAGAATGTGGATCTAGAATGAATAAAAGTGTCTAAAATGCTATATTTGTCATTTTGTTGAAATGTGAAAGAACTTCATAGCTTGCTGTAGACAACAGCTGAGTTTGACTTTGTCAGAATATTGCCAGAGGGCTTTGTACACACTTTTTTAACTTTTTTAACTCTATACGCTCCATCTGATCCAAAGAAGGTCTTTAAGCACTATCTTTTCTAGGGTTTACAGAGAATTATTAATTATTAACTCTTAATTATTCATTTAGTGCTCACCAATTTTAAAAATGTAAAAGAAAATCCTTTGGACAGAAACATAGTCTTAAAGACCCACTACAACTGAAGTTAATAGTATGTTAATTAATAAGTTAATTTTTTTTTGCAGTTTTATAACTTTAGTCAGCAATCAGCAGTTAGTTTTCATCTACATTAACAACTGGGGTGCGAAAAAAATGTATACAAGCGGACACTTTGGTCAGCATTGCTCAAGCAGTAGTTCGCTGTCATCAGAAGAGTCGGGACGCTGATGGTGACCACTTTGAGCACCTCTTGTAATTGCAGAAGTCAAACATGGCTTGTATTCATCTTTTATTAACGGAATTTGTTATTATTACAATTGTAATCATTTTTTCCTTTCTTAAAATGTGTATATGTCTTTTTCGGCACCCTCTGTATTTGTAGATTTTTTAAAGGGGTGACAGGTACACAGATAACCAATATATAGAGCTTATTTGGTGACTCTTCATCCTCATTACGCTTTCTGGACCCCCACAGCCATATACAGTATGGGACATTATTCCTTTTATCCAGACAGCTTTGTTGAGTCTGGTGTCAATGCACACATCTGGGGTTCCTGGCTCCTTCATGGCAAATATCCAGATCTCTTTGAGTGCCTGAGGGGCATTGCTTATTGACACCCATTCCAAGGTTGTGTTTGTGAATGTTGATGGCGTATTCTCTGGTCACTACCTCATTGATGGCAGAACGGCTCCTATTGCCATCCCTCTTTGTGGGAGCATTTTTGCTGGCCCCAAGTTGGAAAGGAAGCAAATTAATTTCCTCAGTAATAATTCAATGCGTCCAGAATTGTAGAAGGCATATTTACATATGAATAATTTATGAACCTTGCCTGAAAATTCATAATCTCAAAGGTGCAATAAGGCAAAAAATGATAGAACACAGGTAAAAGATGATAAGCACTGTGAAAGAGACACTCAGTATCTGTGGTTAGGGGGAAATAGAAGCCTTGACAGAAAAAAAGGAAAAGGAGGGTAATTGGGAAGTAATCTCATGTCAAGAGAAAATCATAGGGAACATGGAAAAGTTTAGAGTGAAATAGTCAACAGGCCTTTAGATGCTATTGTTCAGCAGTTATTTCTACTTCTGTTCCCTGTAGGTGGATTTCATCCAAAATATTCTACTCAGAGACCTAAATACAGATAAATTCATGAGGATTAATCAAGACAGATTCAGAGAAAGTTCCAAGATGAAGAGCTAAAGTTCAAGGGAAAAGAAAGTTTGACTAAAGGAAATCAGTTGGAAGGAAGGTGAAAGAGAGTGAAATTAAAATCAGGCTGAGATGAAGAAGGTGCATAGGGTCAAAATGAAGAAACAGGCCAAGTAAGAGGAAGAAAGGGGGAAAGGAAGAAGTGGGACATGAAATAGGAGACTAGAGAATCATCTTTCCTGCCTCTCCTTCGGTGGCTTTCCATAATACCCTTGCATATCTCTGATTATTGTTTTATTATTTAAAAAGTAAGAATTTGTTGCATATAATTTAAATAGTGCTGCATTGATCCTTTCTAAAAAACATTTCAGTTTTGTACCTAGTGGTGTAAGGCATCTACATTCTGTGTCTGTTACTTACAGCATCATGTCTATGAGCAGGGCTGGGTGATACAGCTACTGTCTGTCACATTCCGGACTTATGCCACAAACACCCACCCTCACCATTTCTCCTTGCCAATTTTAAACTGTACATGCATATATTTGAGAACAGCAAACATATATGGTATAGCTAATTTGTGGTAGGCTCTATGCAATGCACTGGGGATCCAAAGAGTTGGATTACACATACATACAGTATAAGGAACTTACACAAGTGCTGGCAAGGATGCATAAAAACTTAATTTTTCTATATTGCTTGGGGGAGGGGTATAAAATGGTACAACCATTATGGAAAAGAGTTGGAAGTTTCTTACAATACTAAATAAAATGCAATGGCCATATGACCCAGCAAATGCATTCATGGACATTTATTCCAGAGAAATGAAAATTTCTAGTAAAAACCTATGCATGAATGTCCAGAGCAGCTTTATTTGAATAGACAAAAACGTAAATCAGCCCAGATAGCCTTCAACAGGTGACAAGTTAAACAAACTGGTACATCAATAAGAAGGAATACTACTCAGCAATAAAAAGGAACAAACTTTTGATACACACAGCAACTTGGATGCATGTTCAGGGACTTGAGTAAAAAAACAACAACACACAGCTAATGCCAAATGTTCCATATTGTATGATATCATTTATACAGCACTTTTAAAATGACAAAATTTTAGATTTGTTGTTACTAAAGGTTAGGGATGAGCAGGGTGGGAGTGATACATGAGGGACGTGGGTGTAGGGATAGAAGGGCAACATAAGGGATTTTTTGATGATGAAATTATGTAGTATCTTGACTGTGACAGTGGGTATATGAATTTACACATGTGATAAAATTTTATAGAACTAAATGTACAAACACACATCGATGAGTACAAGAAAAATTGGGGAAATATGAAAAAGTTCAGTGGCTTGTATCAATGTCAATACCTTGATTGTGGTATTCTGTGCTGTGCTGTACTTATATGCTTATACTTTACTGGGTATACTATAGTTTTACAACATGTCAACATTGGGGGACACATGGCCTACTGATGTATGTGTCTGTACTTCTACCACTATCATACTGCCTGATTACTGTAGCTGTGTAGTGGACATTAATATCAGATAGAGTTATTCCTTCTTGCTTATTTTTCTTTGTCAAGATTGTTTTAGCTACTCTATCTAGGGCCTCTGCCTTTTCCTATAAATTTTATAATAACCCATGTAATCTATAATAAACCTTGCTGTGATTTTGATAGGAATAGCGTTAAGCCTATAGATAAATTTGGGGAAAAGTTGACATCTTTGTTATATTAAGTCTTACAATCCATGAACACTGTATCTTTTTTTTTTTTTTTTTTTTTTTTATAGCTGAGCCATCCTGCCACCTGTTGGCAGCTCAATGGCAACTCAGCTCGGGCTGACATCGAACTGCCATTGCTCAGAGCTCAGCCCACACTCTTGAATGAGCTCCTAACCAACTGAGCCACTCGGCTGGCCCCAACACTATATCTTTTTAGTTACTAAGGTCTTTGATTTTTTTTTTTGTCACCATTTTGTGATGTTTAGCATATAGATCATGTACCTATTTTGTTATATATATATATATTTCAGTTTCTTTGATTGTAAATGGTATTATACTTTTAATTTCAATTTCTGCATGTTCATTGTATCTATTTAAAAATGAGACTGATTTTGTTATTGATTCATCTGTATTCTTTTAGCTTAATGAATGCACTTACTCTGGGAAGTTTTATTTTTTTATATTTCTGTAGATTCTTTAGGATTTTCTATGTGGAAAATCTCCAAATAGAGACATCTATTTCTTGTTTTCCAATCTGTATATTTTTCTTGCCTTGTTGCAGTGGTTAGAATTTCCTCCACGATGTAGTGCAAGTGGACACCCTTGTCTTGTTCCTGATGTTATGGAGAAAGCACTCAGTCTTTCACCATTAAGAATTACGTTAGCTATATGTTTTTTGAAGATGCTATTTATCAAATTGAGGGTGTCCTCCTGTATTCCTAACTTGGCAAGAGATTTTCTTCTTCTTTTTTTTAATCATGAATGGATTTTTTTTTTTTTTTAAGATTTTATTGGGGAATTGGGGTAGGGGAACAGCGCTAGGGAATCAGGGAAGGTGAACAGACAAGTTGCTGTCCTTTTATTCTTCAGTCTAGTTGCGGAGGACATTGCTTCTCTGGCCCACGTTGGTATCATCATTACGCTCTTCCCGGATGAGGCAGATCGGTCACTGACCTCTGGATGGTCTCTCACCGCAGCTATTGGCAGCTCACGCTGGCTGCCAGCCACTCACGCTGGCTGCCGGCCACTCACTGTAGCCTATGGCAGCCCACTGCAGCAGGGCTGCAGCCTACACTGTCGCCGGGGCTCGCACAGCCCAGCTCCAGGTGGAGCTGTTGTTAGCTGTGGAGGGCAGTGTCACTGGCCCTCATATGTGGGATCCGAACCGGGGCTGCTGGCATCCCAAAACCAGCTCTTAACCAATGCGCCACTCGGCCCGCCCGTGAATGGATGTTTTATTAGCCTGGTTATTAAGCTGCCCTTTTAATCTATGTTGTATATATAAAACATCACATCCTCAAGGCAATTTTAGGAAGTTCATAGCACGCCTACAAATATACCATAATGTAACATAAAAAAAAGCACACAACACAAAGCAACATAACATGAAAGACCAGTAAAATTAGCACAGGGGAAATAAAATGAAGCAGAATTCATGCAGAAAGTTTCTGAGCACTTGCTAGAATTTCATCATGATACAACTAGAATTTGATTCTAGTTTTCACATTCATAGGCTGATATTGGCTTCACTGAGATCTTTCAACTTCTTTAGAGCAAGGACTCTGGTTTATTCATACTAATATTCCTTGGCTAGCACAGTACATAAGTATCAACAAGTGAAAGCATAATTTAACTTACCTCCAGTTCATTCATTAATTGCATGCCTGGCCATTTACATCTACTTATAGAGACCCAGATAAGAATGTTTACTTGACCCAAAGTTACCCTCAGTGTAATTTTAATAGGTTTTTCCCTTTCTTAAAATGTGTATACATATTTTAGGTGCCTTCTGTATATATATATATATATATATATATATATATATATATATATATATATATAGTAACAGCTATATACAATGTCAGAGGGGTAGTAGACTGGGAGAGGGGGTTATCACTTTGTGAAGGGTGTAAATGTCTAATCATTATGTTGTTTTGTATACCTGAAATTAATATAAAAAAAATTAAAAATAAAAAAATAAAATAAACCAAGAAAAAAAAAAAAGAATGTTTACTTGAGTAAACATTCAATGTTTCAACTTGTACTCAAGTAAGAATGTTTATGTCAAATACATCATCTTTAACAACTTTTATATTAACCTTGATTTAACTTTCCCTTTTAAAGCCTCTCTGTACAAATCACATCTGTGCTTTTATTAGCATTCATTTATGGATGGGAAAGTGGGCAGAAGAATGACTAGAGTTCTTTCCGGCTGCAAAATTACATGTGTGTTTTTATGTGTGTTACATAACTTCCTTTGACCACAAGTTTACAAAATTGATATCATATCAAATCCACTTATATCTACTGAGAAGATACTTGATGCATGGGTCTACTTTGAAAGTAAGGGGAGAATTGTAAAGAAATCCAATTCTTGGGGCCGGCTGAGTGGCGTGGTGGTTAAGAGCTGGCTTGGGATGCCAGCGGCCCGGGTTTGGATCCCACATATGAGGACCAGTGACACTGCCCTCTTAAAAAAAAAAAAAAAAAAAAGACCAGAAATCCAATTCTTTCTTCAATGTAGCTGACTCATTTTCTTTCTTCAGTTTTGGTGAATGTTTTCAACTAGGGTTTCAGTTACATTACAGTATTGTTATAGCTTCTAAACACTTATGCATCAATTGTCCATGGAGGAAAAATCTAGTATTGTAGTTTCTAAGAGCTTGGGCTTCAGAGTCACAGAAACGTGGCTCTGGGCCAAGTTCTACCAGAGATCAGCTCTGTGACCTCAGGGAAGTTACTTGTCCTCTCAGCCTCTATGTCCTCTGTTGTAACACAGTAGAGCATAGTTTGTGCTGCAAGGGGTTGCTTGAAAATTAAATGAGATCATCCATGTAAAACACTAATACAAGTTCTGGCTCATAGCAAAGGCACTATAAATGTATAAATGCTAGCTATTATTATTTCTTGAATCATTTATGATTTTCAGACAGTTCAGCTATGGTAAGGGTTTTGAAGCGTCTTTCATAAAATTTGAGTTTCCTTTAGCACTGTCCTGGCTCTGATTTTTATGCAAATTGAATATGCTAGTTCTTAAGAATTGGTGTTTTAAGCTCAGTGAAGTTGCCTGGATGGAATCTGTATTAGAATTGTGATAATTAAATGTCTGTTGTGTGTTAAATTCCTGGGATAATGCTACATACATTAAAATTCAATAGATGTTATCATGCTAGTTCCTTTACTCACCCTTTTCCTTCAGAATATTATCTTCTACCAATAAGACAGTGAAGTCAGAAATTAGGGCTCAAAAATAGGGGGAAAGTCAAGTTATATTTATTTTCCATTCTAAAAACCACTTGCTTTTCTGAGGTTGTTTAGCTAGGGGCCTATCATGTGCATATTCCTTACAAATATTTACATACTGACATATTGGATTCCTTAAGGTTAATATTAATACAGGCTAAAGCAATTGTGAAATGTTTTCATAGCCTGATCTTACTAACTATACCAAATAAATCTGAATCGTATCAGAATATGTTAATATATATTAAACTGTAGAATATATATTGTTATAGAATATAACTATATTGTTATAGCTTCTCGAGCATACTCAGACAGTGGTATATATCTTTTTTTAATTAAAAAAAAGAACCAGACAGCAGTGACAAAACAATTCTTTCAGTTATTGGAAAAATATCGATAGTATTTTATATTACACCATTTCTGCTAAAAGCTTGTTTTGCTGAAGACAGTTTGTTGTATTAATATATAAAGAAAATTTCTGAGTTTTTTTTTATATCAGAAACTGCCTTTATCCTTTCCCTTGCTTGATAAATGAGGCACTATCATTTGCTGTTTCAGGAAGGGAGTGTACTCAGGATGAAAGCACAGCAGCCGCCATCTTTACTGTTCAAATGGATGACTATCTAGGTGGCAAGCCAGTGCAGAATAGAGAACTTCAAGGCTATGAGTCTACTGATTTTCTTGGCTATTTCAAAAGAGGTCTGAAATACAAGGTAAGCAGTTCTCTCAAGTGGTTTTTGTTATGACCCCCTTTCTCTTCCTGTCCATCCATACCTCATGTCTTCGTAGAACGAAAGTACATTCAGCAGAGTTTTTTGTTTTGTTTTTGTTGTAGTCCATTTTGTTCACTGACATATCCCTAGTACCTGCTAGATACATAGTAGGTGCTCGACAAATGTTTGTGGACTGTTATGGGGCAATAAGTGAACTATTCATACTTGATTTCACTTGATATGTTCACTTTTAGTGAAGTTAGCTTTCAGTTATGTTGTCACAAGGAATTATTGAAGTGAAGTTACTTCAATAAGTAAATACTGCTATATTGGGTATTAACAGTTTTTGTTTTGCTATTCTAGAGACTCTGAATTTGCTGCAAATAATTCATGATGTTGGAATCTCAGTTCTGGTAAATCTTAGTATATGTAGCAATTATAACTTCAGTTAATACAAAGAACTGTTCATATAGTGTGGTTTGATCTTGGAAACAGTACAAATGAAACCACTGAGTTTGACATAGATGTGGTCAGTCTCACAAATTGAAATGCACACACACACACACACAGACGCGTGCGCGTGCATGTACACACACAGATACACAGTTTATTGGCCTGAAGCACTAATCATCAGGGCAAGTATGTAAGCTTTCTGTGCTCAGTAATGGATCTAACAATAGCTTCCTCATGTAGGTGTTATAGGAATTAAGGATTAAGTTAAATAATACAATACCTATATTGTACACATATGATCAATGGGAACTTACATTATTATTCATTTTTCTGGCTTTTAACAGGACTTCTGAAATCAAATTCTGGATACATATATTTAAAAGTGGACATGATAAAAGTAATTTTACACTTATTGTATCATTTTCTAATTATCAACATTAAAACCACCACCAATCAGCATTTTTCAGAAAGAGGATGTTTGCAAAGGGAGGTCAAATTTATCAGCAAAAAAAATCATTTCACTAGCTTATCATTAGTGACATTGAGCAAATGGCAATGTGTGCAGTTGCAACACTTCTTGATAGGAAACGTAGAAGCAGAGATAATTTACTACCCAGAAGAGCAAAGGCGATTATGTTATACTTAATTTCATGCTTATAGGTATGTGCTAAGCAGTTCATGTATATTATCTCATTTAATCTAAACAAAAGCCCTGTGGTGCAATTTCTATTTTTATCACCCTATTAAAATAAGTAAACAGAAGCTTAAAGAGAGAGACTATGTAACTTGCCAAGGCCTAATAGCTGTTATGTTTACTGGGTGACCATCCGATTCCACTGCCTAAGCTGGTAATTGTTATACTATGATACTCTCAACCTAAATAAATACTTCAAATGTCAGGACAAATATTTTATGTCCATTTGGAATGCACAAAGCTTAGCGAAGCCTACCATTGGCAAGTCAGCTGCCACCATATTTAGTTGTCACACGTAATGTAAAGATTCAGCTAGGAAACATTAAGACCATCGTCTCATGTCGTTTCACTGACTTCACTTTTTTTTCCTCTGTGAAATGTTTGAGGGGGTTGGTAGGGATTATAGAGGGCCATTACTTACACTGCTCCCTTATATTACATCTCTGCTTAATTATACCTTTCCCAAATTCAAGAAGACCCAGCCCTCAGCTGTGATTGTAAATAGCAACCATCAGACATCTTCCAGCCAGCAAAACTGTATTTATGTCACCACTGATTTAGGGGACCTTGTTGTTGAGTGAAAACATCTACCTTGTTTGCATTCTGTAGAATAGGTAGGAAGAGGCAAGGGGTTTCTAGGGTTGGTTGAAACAATATTCACAGACATATATGAAGCAATATTCTCATACAGATGTATATGAAACAAAGTTTTTTGTACATTTTTGGCATCAAATATTAAAGAGAAAATTAGTTTTCAAAATACTGTTAAATGTTCATAGATTATATATCACTATGATGGTTCACCATATGAAATTAGCCTAAATGTTGAATAGGAATTCTTAGTCTAAGTGAAATCTATATTTTATAACTTTTTTTCAGATTACAGTGTTCTTATACTATATTTTTTTGTACTTATTGAACAAAAAATCGAAATGACCAAGAACAGTAATATATAGATAAAAACTTGTATATTTTTTTTATTATATAGTGCTTTGTTCCATCAAGAAATATGTCAATCTTTGTAAAATTATGGACTGGGAAATTCTGATATCTGTCTTAAAAATTTGTGGTTATAATTGTCCTGACGTAAACATTTAGCCCACACTAACAAAGCCTTTCTATTTATGAGGGCCTTTTCCTGGAGAATGGGGAAAATTTAAAGTTAATGGAAATATAAAGAATGTGCTGATGATTAACTATGTAGCTTAGCCTCCTTTTTTGGATTCCCTGTATATGTTTATATAATAAATTTGAAAGTTGAATTATTTTATAGATTTCTTATACTGCTAATTTTTCTTACGTTACCACAGGAGGCCTTATCTCAATCAATGACAGAGATTTGTTTACACTGCATCTTTATTATATGCATTACCTCATAATTAATTGTGGGCATAAATAAAGGTTATTGTTGCTAGCATTTAATTAGGAAAAAAATGAAAACAAACGCTGATTTCAAATAATGCAAGACGATGCACTTGATACAGTTAATATATTTCCTTCAGAATTTCTTTCTGTTTTTTTTTTTTGAGGGCAATGTCACTGGCCCTCATATGTGGGACCGAACCGGGGCCACTGGCTTCCCAAGCCAGTGCTTAACCACCATGCCACTCGGCCGGCCCTCCTTCAGAATTTCTTAATTCAGTGTGGTTGTGTATTATTTTGTTTTTGTTTAGGGATGTGCAACCAAGATACTGCATCTCTCCTAATTTACAGTATAAATACTGAGGCCTGGCATATTTGGTACTCTTATTATCAAAAGATAAGTAAGACGGGTGATTTTTTTTTTTTTTAATTTAAACACAAGTACTAGAGATAGTAGTGGCCCATACCTGGCCAGCACTTAACCTCTTCTGTCCTAATGCTGTGACAGTGGGCACGTCGGAGTCCTTCATTCTCTGGGTGCTCCTCACCTGTGCTGGTCACCTCTGACTCTTCTCTAACCTCCTGCTGCTGTCTTCCTTGAAACCTTTGTGCCTGCTCACTGCAGGACTTAAGAATAATTAGGTCGCAAAGAACAAGAACTATAGCCTCTTTTTGTCTACATAGTAGGCTTTATACAACTGAACGTTCTTGTTCAATATTTGCAATATTAAATTAAATGGTTGAAATAGGAAGAACAAAGAGCCTGCATTTTTTTTTAAACCTATTGATTAGCCAAGGAACTCTCTTCTTCATATTTAATTTTTCACACGCGCCGAGGTGGCTCTTGCACCTTGGCTTCACAGGCAGTTTTGGCACAAACCCCATGGTTTTCACACATGGCTGTGTCTAATTAGAAACCTCACCAGTTTTGTTTTTTTCTGTCTTCCTCCCACGGATCAGGTTGGAGGTGTGTCGTCTGGACTAAATCACGTTCTCACAAACGACCTGACCGCCCGCAGGCTCCTGCATGTGAAGGGTCGGAGAGTGGTCAGGGCCACAGAAGTCCCCTTTAGCTGGAACAGTTTCAACAAAGGTGACTGCTTCATCATTGACCTTGGCACCGTAAGTTTATAGACTCGTGTAGACTTTGAAAGGAAAAGAAATTGTCTTCTGATGTACGTGATTTGGGAGATAATCACTTTTCCTACACACTAGAAAGAGGTCATATTTATTGACTGACCTCTTTTTTTTTTTTTTTTTTTGAGGGCAGTGTTACTGGCCCTCATATGCAGGACCCGAACCAGGGCCACTGGCTTCCCAAGCCAGCGCTTAACCACCGCACCACTCCACCGGCCCTGATTGACCTCCTTTTGATTGTGAGATGCAATCATATCATATGAATAATTGGCTAGTGTGTAAATGACACGTAAAGTGGGACTTCAAAGTTTTTCTTTTCTTTGGCAGGTTTAGAAGGATGTAGTGATTTAGTTCTTCCTAACATAGAACAGAAATTGAATAATCTTTAATTATATTTCCCCTTCTCTCTGAACAGAGCTTCCTCTAATTATTTTTGTCTCTATTGGTGTGTGGGAAAACATTACTTGAGGCAAAAATTGATTCCCTGAGAAGCAAAGGTTCTAGAATTTTACATGGACATAGTATAAGTCCCAACAGCCTGCCTGAAGAGTTTTGGGCAATATCCCTTACACACACACATACACACACATACCACACTATTTCATACTTCGAAATTATCTTAGGGTTATTGGAAGAACAGGCACAGTACAAATATCAAGTATCATCTTAATGGGATAAGCAATAGTATATTCTACCTGACCTATGTTTTCTTCCAGGAAAAGAGACCTCTCTAATATCAGATATACTAAATTACTATTATCGTGACAAAGAAGTATCATTGCAAGGTGTTGTGTTAGACTCTAGAAGGTAGAATTTAAGTTGTGTTTATACAACATTGTAAGGTTTTAAAAGTAGAAATAAAGGGCATGACCCCAACCTTTAAATGCCATTGATTTTTCTAAATTAGTGTATTCTTATAGTTTTATTACTGCTAATATATAATCCAACTGCTTTGGATCACACCAGCTTGTGTGCACAGTGGAGAGCATAACATTAATATTCAAAGTACAATTCTCAGTGTGACCCTTAAACACCTACACCCAAAAATGATAGTACTCTTGCCCTGAATCTCAGAATTAATTCATGAAAAAGTCCTTTCAACTTTAAATGCTAACCCATTCCCCTAACCAGACTTAAGTCTTGACCCTCAGACCAAGGCAGAAAACAAATGCTAATCCATCCCTCCCTTCTCCTACACCCAAAACTGTAACTTATACAAATAGTTGACCACGTGTGTCGTCCTCAAGCTACCTACTTCCAAATACAGTTACAG
Source organism: Aselliscus stoliczkanus (assembly GCA_033961575.1). Classification (NCBI taxonomy): domain Eukaryota; kingdom Metazoa; phylum Chordata; class Mammalia; order Chiroptera; family Hipposideridae; genus Aselliscus; species Aselliscus stoliczkanus. The sequence continues at coordinate 26,136,708 of CM066740.1, read as the reverse complement.
CATTCAGAATCCCTCAAAGCCTATGCACAGTAATTGATAGACTATCTCAAATGTCATCTCAACCCCTTATCTTTTAAAGCCCTTTATCCCTTTATAAAGTACTTTTATGTATAAGATGGTATTTTTCATAGAAAAAGGGGACCTCAGTTTTCATCCAAGTTTACTGTAATCTCAGGTTTTTTTGTTTTTCTTTTTTTTTGAGGGCATTGTCACTGGCCCTCATATGTGGGACCCGAACCAGGGCCGCTGGCTTCCCAGGCCAGCGCTTAACCACCGCGCCACTCGGCCGGCCCTATAATCTCAGGTTTTTACCTGTAAAAAGTTAGCTATTTGATTAGATTACCTCGATGGCCCCAAAACAAGAGACTCTTCCCATTGATAATGTAATTCATCGTTGCCATTACTTGAAAATATTTATTTTCTAAAAAAAAAAACTTTTTATGAGTCATAGAATTACTCTACAAATGCAATAGTTATGAATAGTGTTCAGTTCAGCTCTCTAGCCATCTACTGTTTGGTCTTAAACAAGTAATTAAGCTCTCTAAGCCTTAGCTTCCTGGTTATTATTTATTTGTTTGTTAGTTTATTTTCATCTTGACCCTGGTTTCTAATGACATTTTTAACCTTAGCTGGCTATGATTCAGTCTCATCTGATACACAGTCACACGTGGAAATGACAATTACTATTCCCAGTTTCACAATAGGAAAAAAGGCCTTAGAAGGAGTGAGCAAGTCACTTGCATTAATCCAGGTTGACTGGTGACCAGGGATAGGACCTGTGTTTTTCTACATCCTTTTCACTACACTCAGTGAACTTGGCAGTATATAAGCTAGTCTGACTCTACAATAGAACATCTTGCAATAGTTTCAGAAGCTGCTAAATTCAGAATTCATTATATGTAACCTGACCTAGAATTTACTAAAAGTAGTATTATTAGTGAAATCATTTATTATTTGGTTGAACAAATATCAATTGACACAGTGGGCTAATAGTTGGGTCCTGTGGTAGGCAGGTCGTTGTTCTAGTAACACATACTATCTTCCTGCCCATGGGAGTATGACCCACAAATCTAGGCTCGTAAAAAATGGACAGAGTCTCTATTATAAGGTTCAAGGACATTCACCTGTTTAATAGTAAATTATCTTTATTTTATATAGTTAATGACCCTCAATACCTTTCAAGCGGTCACCCACTCTCATACCTGGTTAGAGACATTTGGAATGATTTTGTTGCGGAGCTACCTGAGTTTGATTATCTCTTCCATTGTGGAAGTTTCCTGCATCCCAAAAGGGATACCTTTGGAGGAATCAAGCACTGGATTCCTAAGGACATTAGAACAAATACCCACATGCTCTGTGTTTATGTTAGTAACCTTTAACCAGTTGGTGTGTTGCCAAAAGTTACTAAATGGTAATAAGATCTTTCAGTTACCTTGGGGATTTTATTTTGAAGGTGTGTCAAAGTCAACAAAGAAGGCATGGAACCAAAATTTTCTCTACCGTGACATTTTAGTATTGAGTTAATTATTTAGTGATCACTTTCTGCATTAGAGAGCATGAAAAGAAACCAGTGTGGTTTCTTCAGCTTTGTTGGATTACCCAGGTATGAAAATGGTAGGTTAGACTACAGCTGCCTCCCAACAAAAGCCTATTGGCCAATACTAAGGTTATAGATACATATAACCTAAATCTTAAATCTTCATTGTATTTGAGAAAAGTCAGGTTTTTTTTTTAATAAACAATCAGTATTACTAATATAATATGCCGTATACTTTAAAAACATTTGCTGTGATGAAATTTTAGACTATAGTAAATATCCCCTAGGTGTAACAATGTATGTAACCTCCTCAACCTAAAGTATGAGATTGTAAAATTATCCGTTTAATCGCTTTGAAAGTTAAGAAAATCATCAACATTTTGGTGGATGATTTGGATAAGTTGTCTTATATTTAGCGTGTTTTCAGAAAAATAATATGGAACATAGCTAGATCTCAGCAATTTGGAATTTACTGTATCTTTGGAAAATGCTCTTTTTTTGAACGATATATTTTAATGTTGGCAAATTTATACATCATTATTTTCCCACTATTTTTAAAGCTATGAGGTATTTGTAGAAATTAACTAATACATTACATCTAAATATATTGCAACATAGTGCTCATAACTACAGAATGTGAGTGATAATGAAAGAAAGCCCATATTCTCAAAGCTTGGCATCTGGAGTTAACTCTTTTAGGAATATATCCGAGTCAACCATTAGTGGAGAATTTTATTTTTCCCGAGTGGGAATTTCTGTGGTGAGTTCTGCATGATCTGTTTCCTTGTTAACTTGTTTGGTCAGTTATGCAGCTTTGTCCTATTTCCTTTGCTATTTATAATCTATCACCCCCTCTCATTGTTCAGTCATGCTGCTTTGAAAAAGCAGTCTATACTTCCTTATTTACCAGTCAGTCTTGAACCCACATTTTCTGACTTGCACTCCCACTATTTCTTTGAAACTGCTCTTACTGGGGGCATAATGCCGTTTGCTAAATCCAGTGGCCTCTTTATCATTATCCACTTGATCCCTGTGCTGTGCTTGACACTTGATTACTGCTTTCTATTTCAGCTCATTCTTCCCCTGGCTCCTTGCTTCTCCTCCCTTTCAAGTTACTTTTGTGTATATATATATATATATATATATTTTTAAATTGGGAAACAGCTATGGTCATTGGTTACACATTGCTTTCATGCTACAATGGCCTAGTTGACTCTTTTAGGGAGGGTGAGACTCACAGTGGCCCATGCGGGGATTGAACCAGCAACCTTGGTGTTATCAGCACCATGTGCTAACCAACTGAGCTAACCGGTCACCTCCTCTTATTATTTTTCATATCATCTGCCCAACCCCTCAGACTTTTTGTTTGTTTGTTTAAGGATTCCACTTTTGATCATTGTCTTTTCTTTATATATTCTTCCTGGGCAAACTCATCTTCACCCAAAGCTTCAACTGCTCACCTACTGGTAAATCTCAATTTTGTAGTCTAGTGCTGACTTCTTATCTATGTCAGTATTTCTGAATGCCTCTCAGATATTTCAGCTTATTTGCATCATGAGAACATCAAACTCAAGTCTAAACAGAACTCATGAACGCCACCCTCTCATTCCAGAATGATTTCTCCTCTTATTGTCCTTATCTTGTGAATGGTGCTGCCGCTCAGCCAGATTCTCAAATCCTAAATCCAGGAGTCATCCTGACAGCTTCAGCCAAATGCTGCACATTTCCTCAATCGTGTCTAGCCTATTCTACTTCTTAAGTGTCTGTTGAATCCTTTCTGCCCTCTCTGTGACCATGACACTACCTCAGTACCCTGTGTATGACACTTTCCCTGAAGTCGCCATGCTTTTGCTTTTGTACACATTGTTTCCCCTGCCTAGAATGCTCTCCTGTGTCACCTTTCTCCAATAAGCATCCAATAACATTTCATTCTTAAATATTCAACTCAAATATTGCCTTCTTTATAATGAGTTCCCTGACGTCTTCTTCTTTCCTTCCACTGTCTTACAACATACCCCTGTAGGTTTAGGCGTACCTTATCTTAACTCGCCTCTCAGTACATTCCACATTGCCTGTCCATTCACTTATTAAACTCACCCATTTACTTTGTCCCTAATATAAGTCCCAGAACATTGTCATTCAACAAATGTATAGCTGTTCAGCAAGTCTCATGCAGTCATGCATATAAAGATGTAATTTTCTTTTTTCATCTGTAACTTAATCTGACTTTATTAAAAAGCATCTAATGCCTCAGGAAAGTTAAGAATAAAATAATATTGCCTTATGAAAGTGAAATTTGTTTACCATTAAAGCAATTTAAACTTACCCCGCCCATCCCCTTTTCTATTCCTGATTGGACTGACTGCATGTGTAATATTACAGCCAGAGCATGGGGGTTGCGACTGAGAATGGAAGTGTGAGTCTGGTTTGCAGTCTTCAGGCATCACTCCTCTCTAATTTTCATGGAGGCATAGGCATTTCATTCATTCTTGAGCTTTGGGTTTTGGCCTCTGTCCCAAGATATCTGCTGGAAAATATGGCCTCACTTTGGTCTCCTGATATGCCTACATATCCACTGCAAGACCCTTTCTCGTTCTGTCAGCCACAACTATACTGCCCCACTCCTACCTCCCCGCTCAGGAATTCTGCCTGGCTTTTCTCAGCCACACAGGAGTTGTGGGGACCCTGTATCCACATTGTACCAGTACCTATTGGGCCAACTGCCCATTGTTGTTTCTGCTCTGATGTTCAGGATCATCGATGAATATATGACACATACATTGGAGGGGAAGGGTACCAAGCTCTTCTCAAAGATTCATTGCACCTAATCAAGTTTCATAGTTCTCTTATAATCTACTTTTTTGTACCTGGGCCTCACAAACTGGTCTTACACCATTTCACACTGTCACCTACTCCATGGTTCCTGCAGTACACTCTAGCCCCTAAAGACAAAACTCTGTTCTTGATGTGAAAAACCAACTTTCTAGACTGCATCCTCACTTTCCCCCCCAAAAAACATTTGCTCTAGCAAAATCAAGGTTCTTTTAAATTAAAATGTTGTTGGCTTTCAGACGTTTATCTCTTGCTGTGACTTAAAAATGCTTAATTTAAAACTAAAAACTGGGCAGTTTTCTTTGTTTGGGATAAATTTGTCCTTACCTCAAAGTAATGCTATTCACTAGATTTATAGGAGAAAGCCTTGAGTCAACAAAAAAAGATAATGGGACAGATAAACCTAATCTTAAATCGCTAAAATTTACCTTGAGATGAAAGTAGGGATAAATGGTATTTATTGTTTGCTTAGCTGGGTACATGGAGTATAAGGATGAAAACCAGATAGGCTTCAACATCTAGGTGCTGTCAAAAGATGAGAGGCACAGACACACACAGAAGCCATAGTATTTCACCTTAGAATCATTTGGAATGTCTGTGATTTGACCCCTAAAAAATTCTGATTTTAAAATTTTGGGATGGGATTTTGAGTACTTTTTAAGCCCCACCCCCAGGCTATTATAGTGTACAGTGAACATGGAAAGCCAGTTCAATATGGGAAATATCTAAAGGTGCTGGAACATTCAGGGATTATATGCCCGAAGAACCAAGAAGCCAGTTAAAAATAGTTGCGTCACCAACTTTTGTGGCTGGCAGAATTGGTTTTTGATAGAATGTGATGCTAAAACTTTTTTGGTGTGCCAAATACTTTGAGAGAACACACTTTCACCTACTCTCACTGTCGCTACAAAAAGAACCCTCCAAAGTTGTCTCCTGGTCTCAGTAAGTCATTTCCCCCTTGCCCTGCACTTCAGGGCATCCAGAGAGCCTTGTTAACCAGTCCTGTAGGCTTTCACCTTCTGAACGGCCCTCCCTCACCACTGCTTTGCCCTAGTTCACATTCAATTCCTTCCTTGCCATCATTGGCCCGGCATACCTGCTCCATTCATCTTCTTTTCTCAGAGGTATTTTTTTTTAAAAATCACCACATATAAATGTTGTTGATGGACATTGAGTTGGTTTGGTTTTGAACAACAACAAAATGGGACATAAATTACTATTTGTTTATCCCAAAACAAAGTCATGTTATAAAACTTTTGAAAGAAAAAAAAAGACGATTCCTGGAATCACTGAACAACTCATGTCATTTTTAAGCTATGTTTGGAGAACCCCCAGCCTAGAGGTATATCTGAATGATAACCAGATCTAAGGGGAAACTAAACACAGTAAAAATAAAGCCAATAGAAGCGAGGAAGAGGAAGAGTTCTGGTCCCTCTTCTCCTTTTATAACATTTTAGATGTATTTAGAATCAGTAACTTAGAAAAGGACAAAAGGGTAGCTAGTCTGTGCTGAATTATTTGCACATGTTATGAGTCAACATCACATGGGCTGTTTCGGGTGTTCCTTTAAACTCAGCTTCTGAAATCTTGCTTCCCTTCAGGGCATCATTGAACATTGTTTTACTTGGCCGTTTTTCCTGTCCCCAAATGAGGTTTGGCTGCACTTTGATGTCTTACTAGTTAACTCTGACTACATAGTCTAAAGGAAGTTTTAGAAACCTCTCTTTTGCCCCCAATGTGGTTGTGTCTTTAAATATCACTCATTTGCTTTTTTTCTTGTTACTAGTGAACCAAACTAATTGTGACAGGTTGTCTTTACTCTCCTGTTTCTTCCTTTTGGAATCATCCAGAGTAATTTTGTTTTCCTTTAAGAGTTTGTATATTAAGAGTTAACTAGTTCCACAAACTTCTAGTAGAGAGTGTTCATGAGCCATCTAGGTATATTAACAAATTTCAGCTAGAATTTAAATGGACTTCATTCTAAATTGAATGGATACTTCCATATTTACAGGGAGTGTTTGTGTCTCTTCCCTAAAAATATAACATTTAGTGTTGAGTTGTTAAATTCTTTAGGATTTTAGAGCGTCAAATAGTTGTCTCTGAAACCATGTTTGCTTTATGATTTTCCACTTAAATCAGGTTTACAAAAGGTTTCTCTTTTAAATCCCAGTAAAATATTATAAATAAAACACTTTAAGTTACAATGAAAAGTTTTTGTTGTACTAATACAGTTCAACCTATCCCATCAATCCAGACATTGTTTTTAGCTCTTTGCAGAATTTCCTTTTTGCATCCCACTCCCTCTGAAAAACAGGCTACGTTGAACTATAGGAGAAAACTTCTCAAACATGGAGTCAATTGAGAACAAAGTTTCCTTGTGCACAGAGTGGTGAAGTAGCCTTAACCAGCTACCTCTAAATAGTGTTGAGCAGCACAGTTTATTAATAGTACTATGTACACACATGTGTTTTAGCACAGTAGAGCTCTGTTCAAATGAGATGCCCTAAGCACATCACCCACTCATGGTGGAATATAAATTGCTCACATGTAGTGAATTGCCAAAATTCCTTGTAAGATTTTAAAGCACGTTTAAATGTGCTGCAGCCATAATCAAAAAAAATGAATTAGCGTTGAATGAAAAAGGTGTTTTAATTAATATGACTGTTGAAACAGTTCTGACTTTTAGCAGTTTATAATTAGAATCCATATTTGATTGCATTTCTTATCTGAATAAATCATTGAAAATTAAGCTATTAAATAAGATGTCACTTGTATAGAAATACTAGCACAAAGTGAGGTGAAAATAAGAGTAAGCATAACACAAAGCATTCATTTTTGTGGTCAATAAAAAATTTCTGTAATGCTTTCTTTAGTGACTTAGTTACCTTTGAGTTAAAAGGAAAACTTCACTCTTAAAAGCTTTATATTTTTATGAGTATGTCCTAGATTTTTTTTTTTTTTCTATTTTAAAGGTAGAAAATGTGGCCTTTAAGCAATGGTGAGGAGTATTTACTACAACTAAATTTATCTGTGAATTAATACTGCACACAAAAACTCCCAACCCAATGTAGTATCATAGAAAATATTTTGGGATCCACAGAATATTGTAAAATTCTACATTAAATAATAATTATGTTTATAAAATTATTATCCACAATTCATTTTTAAATACATTTTACCAAGCTTCCATAATGCTTTACAGATGCTAATAAAATTTTGTGTGATTTTTATATAATCTCTTTGAAGTAGATGAGAGGTCATTATACAACTACGGTAGGGAGAACATAAACAACTGTTAGATGATCATATATACAGGGCAAGTTCGTGATGAAAGTTGCTAGTAAATTTGAGAAATCTAGACAGCTAACTTCTGATCTGCTTACTACATTTCACTGTCATGTAAACATTAGCAGTTTGCATTCTCAGACCTATTGACAAAAATCACATGGAATCAGGTAGGAAAGGAATCTGAGCTAAGAGCCGACCTAGGTGTACTCAGGTGAGTAGCCTGCTTGGCTGCATCTCACAAGTAGGTTACAGGTTCCCTGTAATGTCTGCCAGGTGCCACGTATTCAGGGCGACCAGCAGGGATTCTCAGCCCTGAGAAAATGCTCGGAGTCACCTGGGGAGTATTCAATAAACAGGGCTGCCCAGAACGTACCTGAGAGTCCCTACAGGGAAGGCTTAGGTAGCTGTATTTTTAAAAATAGCCAAAACTTGATTTTAATGCCATTTGGCATTGACTTATCATTAGGAATCATTTATTTTCACTCTTTGTACCTTCTCACCTGGGCATGGTGCTCAAATTGCCTCCACATATGAGCCTCATAGTCCGAGGCCCAAATGTAGAAAGGAGGTTAGAGAGGAAACGGTAGAAGTGCACGATTCTCTTAGAAACAGAAAAAAATGCCCTTTGACTTGTTGAATATATCAGATTGTAGAGTGAAAAGGATTGCAAAGCCTAGTCCTTTTTATTTTACTTCTTATGAAGGCTTGAATTCCTAAAATGTATACTTTATGCATAAAGAGGAAATGGACTAGGTCAGTCAGGAAAGAGGGGACAGTGAGGGATCAGGGAGACTGTCACAGGCCTTTGTGGCTCAGAGTTGTGCCTCCAGGGCCTGGAATAAAGACTGCCCCATTTTAAATGATCAATAAACTATTTTTGAATGAAGACGTGACTCTGGAAATGTCTTGTATTCAGAAAAAAAGAGCCAATGTCTTTGAATACTTGAATGCCGTTTTGTTTTGCTGTTATTATTTGCTTTTTCAAAAATTCCAGGGCCGGCCGAGTGGCGCGGTGGTTAAGCGCTGGTTTGGGAAGCCAGCAGCCGCGGTTCGGGTCCCACATATGAGGGCCAGTGACACTGCCCTCAAAAATAAATAAATAAATAAATAAATAAAAATTCCAAATGCAAGGTCACATAGCCAGTAAGTGGCCACCAAGTTCTGTTGCCTTCACACTTAGCCACAATGCTAACTGCCTCTGCAGTATATGTATGTGGAAACGTTTTGGAAACCAAATTTAGGGCAAATATATTATTTGCATTAGTTGTCTACATGTCAACGTCTCCTGCTAGTTTTCTCTCATTCATCTTTCTATCCCCCACTATCTAGCTCATAATAGACACCTAATAAATGTGTGATATTTTTTTAAAAAAAGGAAAAATCATTGACTCAGGTACCATGAAAATTGAAGGCTTTTTTTTCTGTGTATACATGCCCCACCCCACATGTTAAAACTGTGTTTTTGAATATGTTTCTCTGCAAATGGAGAAATAGCCTATGTTTTTGTTTCTACATTATTCTATGGAAGTCTATTATTCTATGGCTTTATTTTATTCTTGATGATATACCTTGCACAATTTTCTACATCAATATTGAAACCAACATTGAAACACAACACACACACACACACACACACACACACACATATACACACACACATACACACATATACCTTTTCCTCAATTTTTAAAAGCTAAGAGTAGTCTGCAGTATCCTTTTAATGATATTTTGTAGGCATTTTTCTAATGATGAAACATTTTTGGTTTGTTTATTTTTGTGACCCATATTTGAATACTTCTATAGAATAGATTCCTAGAAACAGAATTACCTGATTGTAAAAGCACATATAATTTTTCGATATGATCCCAAAATGCCCTCAGAAAAAGCCTGTTGATTTATGTCTCCCACTAGTATGTGACAATGCCCATTCCCACACCCTTCCAGGCCTACGTACCATTAAACTTCTCTTTCAAACCACATTTAATAAAGAAAATGGTATTTCATTGTCATTTTACCTTTGTATCTGTATATCTTCTGAACACAGTACCGAAGTCTGAAATATACAACATTGTTGTTGTTTTTTTGAGGGCAGTGTCACTGGCCCTCATATGTGGGACCGAACCGGGGCCGCTGCCTTCCCAAGCCAGTGCTTAACCACCGCGTCACTCGGCCGGCCATGAAATATACATTTTAATCTAAATGACAGTTAATATAATCTATTTAATTTTTAATATATCCAACTGTTCTGTTTGTTTTTTGGAAAATATAACTTTGATATTTAAGTACTTTTTTCTATGTATCCTAATTTATGTAACTGTTATCTTATTGAACATTGAATGTCTTTCCAGTGCCTCACTAATACAATCACATAGAAATAAAACCCTTGTACATGTGTTTTGTTTTCTTTTTATGAATAATTCATTATCATAAAGTTTGGATAATGCTGTTACTGGGTTAAAGGTTTTAACTCTTTTTACAGCTCTTGATAAGAGTTGTTAAATTGCTTTACAAAGTGTTGTATCAGCTTTTATGGTCATCAAGAGCATATTACTATGACAGATTCTTGACAACCTTCCTGAAATATGGTCTATTATTTATTATTTTAAATGTAAGTAATCTCATAAGTTTACTTTCATAAATTGTACTTAGTGGATTATATACACAAAGAATGGTGAAATATGTATTTATATTTTCCATGTTTAAAAAAATGCTTACTTTATAATGCTGAGGGCAACAAGATACAGAATGAGGTATAAACTAAATATATAAAATCATATGTACCTCAATAATAGATAATTTTAAACTATTTTTATTAAAAGTATTGGGGTGATATTGGTTAAAAACATTATATAAATTTCAGATGTACAGCTTTATGATACAGCGTCTGTATATTCTATGGTGTGCTCACCACCCAAAATTTGGTCTCCTTCCATAACCTTGTATTTTTTATTTTAATTAATTAATCAATTAATTTACTTTTTAATTTAATTTTTTTTTAGCTGAGCCATCCTGCCACCTGTTGGCAGTTTAGCGGCAGCTCAGCTCAGGCTGGGCATCTAAACTGCTGTTGCTCAGAGCTCAGCTCGCCTTCTTGAGCAAGCTCTTAACCAATTGAGCCACTCGGCCAGCCCTTAATTAATTTTTTTATACCTTTTTTACTTCATAATTAATTCACATAGTGACGTGTATTACAACATGCCTGAATGCCCTCCACATATTCCTGGGTTCAAAAGATCTGTCTCTTTTTTCAGGAAATTTACCAGTGGTGTGGTTCCTCGTGTAACAAATATGAGCGCCTGAAGGCAAGCCAGGTTGCCATTGCTATTCGGGACAATGAAAGGAAAGGAAGATCTCAATTAATTGTTGTGGAAGAAGGAAGTGAGCCGTTTGAGCTTATAAAGGTATTGTGACTTTGGTTGTTTTTTAAAAGGTTACCACTCTTCAGTCAAGTGTGTAAGGAGAGGGGTGCGCATTAGTTTTAACAAATTCTCTGCTACTTAGGCTAGGATTAGATAAAAGGAAATATCAGCATTATCTAAGTCATGGTACTAGGAAAGCAGAGCTGTCAAGACTGTTTTCTCTCACCTTTGGTATGACTATCAAAGGAAGCCTTGACCCTATCTTTTGTGATATTCAAAGACAAATAGATGGGTAATACTTTTGAGATTGACTTAAGAATATATTTTGGAAGAAAAAAATAGTTTATTCATCTGGGCATTTCAACATTTTTGTTTTAAACAGTGATGTTTAATTTTAAAATCAACAATTATTTCATTAAGAGAATGAAATAAAATCATATACCAAGAGATGGAATACATCAATATTTTAAATATTTCAATAATTTTAAATTTAAAAAATTGTAGACAAGACACTTATAATTTTAGTAGAGTTGTTAAATTAATTGCAAATTTGTTTCCATGGCTCTTTATACCTACATCATTTACTTAATCATTATACCAGTCACATTTAGTTGTGACCAGTTTTGCCCCTTTACTAAAACTGCAGTGAGTACCTGAGTGTGTTTATTATATGTATATTCCCTAAAATAAGATTGTAAGTCAAAGCGTTATCATATTATATTCAGGTGTCTAGATATATAGATAGATAGACAAATTTATTTCCATTTATTCATTTAGCAAATATTTATTAAACTCCTTTGGTGTGCCAGGTACTAAATGTTTGCACCAAATGTCACTTCCTTTTACAAGCACTATGTTCCTCCATGGCTTACAGAACTCCGTTAGGATGTACTATTGTAAAACTTTTTGAAACTTTCTGCATTTAGTAGTAGCAAGCAGTATCTCTGGATTTTCATTTCTCTAATTTCCTGGGACATTGCACATTTTCCCACAACGAGGTTAGCCATTTGCATTTAAGTTTTCTTAAAGACTATCTTGAAAACATGTTTAAATAATTTTGATATAGAGCAACATATTTTTTATTTTTTTATTTTTTTAGCTGAGCCATCCCTGCCACCTGTTGACAGCTCAGCGGCAGCTCAGCTCTAGCTGGGCATCGAACTGCCGTTGCTCAGAGCTCAGCTCGCACTCTTTTTTTTTTTTTAATTCTTATTTTGTTTTTTGTTTTCTTTTTAGAGGGCAATGTCACAGGCCCTCACATGTGGGATCCAAACTGGGGCTGCTGGCGTCCCAAGCCAGCTCTTAACCACCGTGCCACTCGGCCGGCCCTCCGCTTGCACTTTTGAGTGAGCTCTTAACCAACTGAGCCACTCAGCCAGCTCTAAGAGCAATATAATGCATTACAATTACCTGATTCAGTGATAGCCTTCATAATCCAGTAATCAAATATTGTATAAAGAGATCACTTTATTGCTTATAATAGCTTTAAACTTTACTACTTTAATAACTACCAAACACAGACTTTCACATTAATGATGTTGGAAACAATTTTAATTCAGTGGGGAGATGCTCATGGTATATAATGCTAAGAGAAAAGACAGACGATAAAATTTTATATACAATACAATATTATCTTAATACATAAGCTTATATGCATATGCATTTGGTGTCCTTACTTGTTGGATTTCATTCAAAGTTCTGAGACAGAAAAGTTTAGAGTCAATTAATATATTATACTGTTAAATTAAGAAACTGAACCTGAAGAAAAAAATGGGTAAAAATATTAACTTTGATTATAAAATATTAGTGATAAGGATAAGGGACATATTTCTTAATATAAAATGCCATGTCTGTATTTTAGGGGTTTTTCATTTTTAGGGTTTTAAAAAGTCCTAGAAAACACCTATTGTGTTTCCATTCAGTACATTCAATGTATACTGCATTATATTGATAGCTCTCGCTCACACAATAAACAGCTAAATTTTCAGTGAGAGCCTTTATTTTTTTTTTTTAAAGAGTTCAGTGGGCTTTTTGTTTTTATAAATGTTGTTTTATAGCCTGATCACAAAGTATAGCAGTTATTTGATGAATTAATTATGCACATATGATAAACTGGTTTGTTTAGACTCTGTTAATGTACTTATAACTATAGAATTCAGAAGTTCATGAGCTTGGAAAATCAAAACTTTCATTTTCACTAACTTCTTAATGAAAATTTTCTCCAATTGTGAATGTAGTCAACAAACTGGAGTATCATGAGCAGTACCTGTGACTTTTCAGATTACATTATCATTGTTGCAGATAACCTCAGAATATCATTTACTTTCATCACTACTGGTAATTTTTATGACAGTTATTAGACCTGCTGTTCAGTAATATTATTTATTGGGTTAATGAAGAGGCCTATATATTATTTTATCATGTTTGTTTTATATATATATATATATATATATATATATATATATATATTTTTTTTTTTTTTTTTTTTTTTTTTTTTGAGGGCGGTGTCACTGGCCCTCACATGTCGGATCCGAACCGGGGCCACTAGCTTCCCAAGCCAGTGCTTAACCACCGTGCCACTCAGCCGACCTTAAATATATTTTGATAGTTATATTCCAATATAATTGGTTTCCATTGTAATACTTTGTATTTTATTTTACACATTTAAAAATATTTTTCTTAGAGGAGGTTCATAAGCTTCAAAAGTGATCTAAACTGGTCCATAGCACACACACCAAAAAGGATGCCTTGTTTAAAATAATGGACTGAGGGCTGGCTGAGTGGCTCAGTTGGTTAAGAGCCCCCTCAAGAGCTTGAGCTCTGAGCAACAGCAGTTCAATGCCCAGCCCTAGCTAAGCTGTCACTACTGAATACCTTTTAAAGTATCATTTTAAATTGACCTTTTAAGTGACTGATTTTTAATAAGAATCTTTTAAAATTATTTATCTTCAAAATTTTTGAAAGTCTAAATATAATGGTTAGTAACGGCTTGACACTGAGGACTTTTCAACCAGTTAAATGATCCTATTATCATTACTTCATATTCGATGCTGAAATTTTGGAACATGCCTTTCTAACATATTCAAGTGCTCAATACCAAAAATATTGAAAACTAATTTTTCTGAGAGTTTTTTGAAAAATTGATCTTCATTTTGACATTTTTCTGCTACTTATTGATCACACTATTGTTTCCACATGATGTTAATGTGGTTTATCTCTAGGATGGTTATCAATTTTCCTTTCAAACTAAAACACTTTGGAGAGTAATAGGCACACTAACCATACAGGACACAGTAACAACACGTATTAACTAGAGTGTCTGGGTAAACAGGATACGTGTTCAGCCTCTTATCTGTATCTTTAGTACTTTTAAAAGCTCATATGCTTAAATATGAAAATAATCCTGTAAATGGGCTTAACTAAAGCCTATAACTAAAGTCATAGTTTACTTTGTGCTTTTTTCTCTTCACTGTAAATATACACATATTTACCATGAGACGCTACATAGAAATTATGTAAGGCTTTTTTTCTTGGCCTTTTATTTTTTATATTTAAATTAAATAATCAGTGAAAGAAAAGGGAAATTAAGTATTTCACCAGACCCCAGGTCTCTAACTGTCTTCATTGGCCGTATACATTCTCTAAACATTAGGAGAGAGGTTAAAAAAATCCCGAGGAAAAATTGCTAAGGTCAATAATTTATTAATCTGTTTTATAGTCGTTCATTTTTTAAAAGATGGCATCTGGTAGATATCAAAAAGAGAATAAGAAGGGGCAAAGTGTTTAAAATGACAACAGGAAACTAATGTTTCTAAACTGGAAAGACTTTTTTGCAATATAATTTAATGAACTTGTTAAGTCTGTAATCATTATAAATGTTAGTGGCAGAATATTGACAGTAAAAATACTACAGGGAGATTGTAAGCAGATGCTGTGTTGCTGAGCTGTTAGATTTCTTGTTTGTATAAAAACACTGAGCCTTCCTGGAAAATCATATGCACAATCATTGTTTCAGATTCTGGACAAAAAAAAAAAACAAAACGAAAAGAAAGACAATTGGAAGAAAAATTAGAATATCATATTATGTCTTAGTTAATAAGTACTTATTGAGCACTGGGTTGATTCCCAGTAAGATTCAAAGACTATTTTATGACCCGATTGAGGAGATAAACACGCAGTAGATCTAAAACAGATTGTGAGTGTCTGCAAACACCAGGAAGCATGGTCAAAATGACTCCACCATTAGTTGGAAGCCTTCTCCTGATAAGATTTATATACTTTAGACTACATAATAATAGTATGTAGGCTAGATTAACCTCCAAATAATATCCCAATATAAGGATTATGTTCATCTTGTTATTATCAGTCATAATTGACAACTTGAAAATAAAGTAGTTTATTCAGCCATTCTCTTAACAAGTTGATCAGATGTTCATCTTGTACTTCTCTGTATCTTGTAAGTAAAATGTAGAGTTGAATAGTGCAGATAGTTCTTAAATTATCCTGTAGAGATATATATTTAGGCAAAGAGTAACATTTTAGTCATATTTCCCCCAGAGGACTTGGCCAAATAAAATGTATATCTTATTAATGCTGCTCTAAGTTCCTCTAGGGCAGACACTGCCTTCATAGCTGTTTAATCCTCACAGCTCTAACTCATTGCTCATTAATATTTGGATAATGAATACAATTAACTGTGAGTTACGTGGTAGTAGAACACCATTCCATTTGTTTTCCTGTTTTTGAGAGGATAGTATTGCTTTTAAAACTTTCCTGCATTTTAGATGATAGTGTTGGTGAAGATATGAACGAAGTCATACTATTGGTTTAGTTTTAAAACCAAGTGCACTTACGTAGGAGCAGTTAATGTTTAGATAAGGATAATTAATATATTCTGCTAGTCTTCTTTCTACAGATGGGTTGTTATAATAACCTCTTGGAAAATAGTAACTGTGCCTGAAGCTTATTCATACTTGTTGCAAGACTTTCCCATGTATTAGGTAGATTCTTTATATTCTGGGTGAAAGTACCTAGCACAGTAAGAAATAAATAGCTGGCGTCTAATAACACTTTTCATTCTGTGAATAAAAATGCATGTTCCCAGGAGCTGTAGTTGGATACCCCCACCTGTAAACTTCGCCTTCCTGGGTCAGGTCACCTCCCTGCCTAGTGTCCAGCAACCACAAAACCCACTCTTTCCTCTTACTCTCTAACACAGGACACTGCTGCCTGCTGGCCTCAATCGCTTTGCTGGACTGTTGCCCCCAGGCCTGGTGCAGCCTCTTCTCACCTCTGAGTTAAGAGTAATTATGCTCCATAAATCCCAAGGAATTACAAAGATGTAGAGCTTTTCATTTCTCATTTTTAAATTTTTTTTTAAATTTAACATGTTTAATTTTGAAATACTTCAAGCATAAAAAGAAAGAATAATATTAATAACTGATAGTCTTGTATCTACCAATTGTTAATACATTAACAATTTCCTGTATTGGCTTAAGATCTTTTTTTTTTTAATTAGAGTTTATTGGGGTGACAATTGTTAGTAAAGTTACACAGATTTCAGGTGTACAATTTTGTAATACATCATCTATATATCACATTGTGTGTGCACCACCATAGTCAGTTCTCCGTCCATCACCATATATTTGATCCCCTTTACCCTCATCTACCACCCTCCTCCCCCATTACCCTCTGGTAACCACCAAACTATTGTCTGTGTCCATGAGTTTTTGTTTCTTCATTTGTTTGCCTTGTTCCTTTGTTGTTTTCAATTGTATGTACCACATATCAATGAAATCACATGGTTTTCGACTTTTTCTGTCTGACTTATTTTGCTTAAATCACTCAATATATTTTTCTTATTCTTCGCCCAAACTGTACATCTAAAGGCTGTGCACATTGCGAACACTTTTGAAGGTTCTATACGACTTAAATTCACAGGAAATAAAATCAGGAGTGGTTCTGAACATTTTGTATTCTAAGCATTGGAATGGTCATACGTTTCAGCATATAAATTAAAAGATTAAGAAAGAAATTAAATTCAAATTAGGAAATTTAGAATTCTGTCAACATTCCTTAAAGTTTCTCTGTGGAAATGCTTGCTTCGTAGCATAATCTCGGTTTTACTAGATTTGCATGGGCTCATATTTTAATCTTTCAACTAAAATATCATTGTATATTTAAATCAAGCATGATCATTTGAAAATGATGCTATAGAGGGTGGAAGAAACCTTATTTACTGGGAATGATCTTTGATTAGCTAAATAGATCCCCATTTACCTTTATATAATAGTATAAAATGAACCGAAGAAATAACAATAGTGAAAATGGGAGCTGTTTTGAAAATCCTCCTCATGAGCATTTAGAAACAGTAAACATACAGTATTTTTAAACAGGGTATAAAGAATTATAGGCAAACAATACAAATACAAATAAAAATCACATGGCTTTTTAGCATTAGGGAGCAAACATGAGTGTTTTGATCTCTTTAAATGTAAAACCTAAGATTGTTTTGTGGGTTTATAATATACACACATACACACACACACACACACACACACACACACACATCACTCATCACTCATTAAACTATTTCCTGTTGTCCTCTTATATACTTCATTATTAGTCAAACTCTGTACTTTGTACAGATGGAAATTTGAGTTGCTTGAGGTATTAATTTGGTCAATTTACATAGTAAACACTTTAACACTAAGAGACAACAAAAAACATTTTGTCAGAGAAGCATAGATCTCTTTGTGTGCTGTCCAAGCGATTTAGCTTCTTTGTTTATCCCTCCTTTATTTTCCAGGGTCTTTTTGTAAGTCCTTAGGAAATGGAATACTGTCTTAAATATTGTGAAATTTCCCATTCATGGAGCATGGAGTCTGGCACATTGGAGAAGTTCATCAGTATTTGTTGTCTGATTAAAATAACATTTAATAACATAAAATAACATATGGAAAGAGAAGTCCCATTTATTGGTTTACTATTCAAAGATTTTTAAGTTAAAGGGATCTAAAATATTTACTATTCTTTCTAGATTAGTCCTGAGGTTACATTAAATTTAGAGTGGAGAGGAAGTATCAGAGGTACCAGCAAATGGGAATCTTTTCTTTCCTCTGTCACACTGTAATTATTGTCTTAGTTTTCCTTAAGGCAGTGATACATAGTATAAACCCCAAACCCAAAGAACTATAGTGACAAGTAGTGCATGCTTCAAGGTTATAATGCTTTCAAGAGCACTACAGCTGCTGTTGCCATTTATTCTACCATTTATTGATAGTTAACTATGTGCCAGGCACTGTTAAAGGAACCATCCATTTGTTGTCATTTATTTAATGAATCTTTTGTTTGGATTTCTAGTATTCAGATACCCATTTTGTTCTTCTAGATTCATTGGGGGAAGTTGAAGTGGTGTGAATAAAGCTAAGGAATATAGTAACAGTATAGTTATCCATGTGCTGCAATAAAATAATCACATTCCAAATAATCGTCCACTTTGTCACACCAAAGTTCAACAAGAAGAGACGTGACCTTACTGATAATGTGTCACTTTTATAAGGCATCAGTCCAAATTAATACCATTTGGCAATCATTTGTGAATGATGTAACTTTTCCTTTAATTTTGCCACTTAAGTGAGGGAATAATGATGGACCTGTAAACAGAATAATGCAATGCTAAGACAGATGGAGTGTATAGAAGGATGGATCTTTGCCTCCACGAAGTCTATATCTGAATAGATAAAGTAACATAAATATTAAACTAGAATGCCAGGTTTCTATTCTCTTTATTGCCCCTCATGTTTGTTGTAATATTAGTGATAACACATAACTTCAAAAAAAAAAAATCTAACATGGGGTGGCCAATTAGCTCAGTTGGTTAGAGCATAGCGCTCATAACACCAAGGTTGCTTGTTCAATCTCCACTAAATCCACTGAGATGCACCCTCCACAACTAGATTGAAACAGTCACTTGACTTGGAGCTATTAGGTCCTGGGAAAACACAGTGTTCCCCAATTAAAAAAAAAAATCTAACATTAAGACTATATTTTCTTTCAACAATTTTAGGTCAATATCTTCTTATTCCCTGTGCTAAAAATTAGCCAAACTCAGAAAACAATGATCTCTAAGATTCAGTGATTCACAATTCCACAGTTTGTTCATGTAAATACAGTATACCTTTTGTGGAAACCAGTAGGAAATTACAGTTCTGGATAGTCCATAACATTCTACAAATCAGCAAAAGGTACTAACGTACTGTTAATAAGAAGATATATTAGTATCTGTATGCAAACAAAGAAGCATACAAATATACTGGGAAATGTAGTCCTCCACCATGCATAACTGAGAAATTCAATATCAATGCTCTATTTCAGTGAATGCTGGCAACTAAAAAAAAAAAAAAAAAATCCTCTGAAAGTAAATTTTAATGAAACCTGAGACAGTGCATATGGACAAGACAAATACGTTGACTAAAATGTTTTGATGCAAGTGGTAAATACCCTCCAGTTGCATATCAGTGGCTATGATAACCACAGCCATGGAGCTCCTTCGTTGGTGGAAATAATTTCATTTTGTGATGTAATTTCATTGTGTTGTGTTTTACATGAGTAATGGCAGATGGCTCACTGGTAGGCTGAATTTTCTGTTCACTTCTTTCTCTTTCTACTTGCATTTTAAAAAAATACCATACAAATGCTTCGTATCATTGACATGGCAATCCCATAATCTAAGAAACCATTTCTCGTGGATTTTATTTGCTGCAGAGGGGATAACAGTAAGCACCAGCACTAGAAACCTTGAGTGCTATCCACATGACTGGCATTCTTCCATGGGCCTTACACGGATGGGCTAATTTAATTCTTACAACGGCCCCATGAAGTGGATACATTTACCATTCTCTGCCTTGATTTGAGTTCCTCCAAAAGCCAACTCTGCAATGGAAACTTGGGGGCAGGCTGTTCTTTGGAAGATGATCCTGGAAGCACTAAAGAAGAGTAAAATAAGGCAATGATTTGTTAATAAGTTTTTTTGTTTGTTTTTTTGTTTTCTTTTTTGAGGGCAGTGTCACTGGCCCTCAAATGTGGGACCTGAACCAGGGCCGCTGGTTTCCCAAGCCAGCGCTTAACCACTGCACCACTAGGCGGGCCCTTGTTTGTTTTTTAATTAAGGAACAGTGTGTTTATCCAGGACCCATCAGCTCCAAGTCGAGTAGTCATTTCAATCTAGTTGTGGAGGGCACAGTTCAGCAGCCCATATGGGGATCGAACCAGCAACCTTGGTGTTGTGAGCATTGTGCTCTAACCAACTGAGCTAACTGTTCCCCCTGTTAATAAGTTATTTACTGCTGGAGGCAACTGGGACTTAGTCCCAGAGGGACCCTCTGAGAAACTGTATGGGCCACACTTCAGAACTGGCCCTCTGAAGTCTGAAGTGGCTGCAGGAGTTAGCCAGGAGCTCCCATCCCTCGTTGGTTGAGGGACGCTCCTTGGGTGTTAACTACCCCGCACTTCCAGCCTGCTTGTGTGTGGCTACCGTACCGCTCAGTGGCACAACAGTGCCATCAGACAGAGAGCAGAAGACTCTGACGTGATGAATTATCTGTGGTAGGCTGAGGTGAGATGGGTAGAACACCAGTAGCGTTTCTATACCCTCACTTGACGGATGAAGAAAGTGAGTCAGAGAGAGACTATGTCACCTCCCTAAGTAGGAATGGGAAGGAGGGATTGTGATTCACACCCAGGCAGCGTTACTTCTAGGGAATGCAATCTTAAACCTACAGAGATGGTCAGCCCATTTGCTGGGAGGTTCTTTTATGACTGCCAAATGTTTGCCACACATTTTTTGACAATCATACCTATTTTCTGTATTGCACATCCTAGGTAATAACTTTAGTAACACGATGTTTGTACTCAGTGGACGGGCCTGAGTTTTTGATTTATATCTCTTATATAAATCAGCCTTTCAGCCAACACCATACAGCCATTAGATACAGGGTAATTGGAGTAGACATATTTTTTGGAAAGAAAATACATTCCTTTAATGTGAGTATAAAATGTATGCAAATATTTCTCAAGCATCCCAGAGTACATAAAAGCCATTTGAGTTTGCTCAATTACATTTCGATGCTGGGAAATTTTTCTGAATCATGTAGATCAAGAGGAAGTTTTCACAATTCTATTGCCATAAAACTGGTACTAATCTGCTTCAACATTTTATGTAAATCTGGTTTATTTACCTCTCCCTACAGGGACTTAGGCGATAAGATGAAATAAATGTGCGTAAGTGTGTGCGTATGTGAATGTGATGAGGGGGACAATGAAAAATACTCCTAGAGCTTCAGCTCATCATCTCATCCTAGGCATGCTCTATGGAGCTCTTTGTCTTATTGTTGGCCTCAAAGGAAGAGACTGGAGAAGAAGAAACTGGAAAAGAAAAGCAGTTTCTTCTCCGTTCCTCCACTCACCCAACCTAGTGTAGTTTTTCCTCGGGTCATCTTCAAAGTTGGTGAACATAAGCAATGAGTTACTGAGTGAAGAAGCCCAGAGGCATGATGGTGGAGAGCCTACCTTAACACATTTTTTGCAGGAAACGAGTAAACTTGTCATATAGCTCAAATGCCCGCTTACAAAGTGTTAAGAGGAGCAGGCTGGTCCTCTGTGGACCTGAAACTGTCTGAACATCTCTAAGAATTTGAGAATCCTTACAGGCTATTTTCATATGTTTGGGGTTAAACATAAATGAAATCTATCTTGCCACTTCTCTTACCTGCCCATGCATGTAATAACTGGTAGATCATATAAAACTTGTTCACTCAGTTTGGAAGGACCTCAAAATCTTTCTCTGCACACTGCTCCAGCAGCCACTCCTGTATGGAGATTTAGCAAGGCCAGGTAAAACCTAGTTAGCATTTCTGCACTGAAAGTCCCCTTGCTGAGGGATCACAGCTAACTGTTAACCGTTACAGCCCTGGCCCTTTGTAAGGCTGATAAATCATAGACACCCTCTAATCTTACATGGCTGATATATCCTGCCCCACCTAAAGATGGTCATATGTACAACAGTAAATGGAGAGATATACGTTTGAAACATGGGAGGATCAAAGAATTAGTTTTATAACCAAGGACTGATGACATCATGCACACCATCATTGTGGAGAAACTTCAAAGTGGAGAGAATATTACATCTTAGTCTTCCTTTTCAGCATTATCTGCTATTCTCTTGCTGCTCACGAAGGAGATAATTCTCTAGGTTTTGCTTGAAGAAGGATGTAGAGATCTGACTTCAATTGGTAGTTTGAAATCTGAAATATAAGGCTTTGATGGAGTACACTATCAAGATATACAGATTACTTATTGACATCATTAGATCAAAACATAAACCAAGTATTAAGTGAGTGTAAGTTGATGGGGCAGTGTGCGACAAGAGCTTTCGTGGCAAAATCATCATGCAAAGAAGCAGAGTGGTGATATGCAGGGGCAACCCCAGGAAAGAGAACGACCTTTTGACCACAGCAGGATTTGACTCTGGATGCAAGATCCAACTTCTGTTGAGTTTTCACTCTGTGCTAGATATAGTGACAGTCATTTCACATGCATTATTTCTCTTAAGTCTCATAATAATTATGAGTGATGTGAATTATTATACCATTTTAAATATGGGAACAAGGTCACAGAGCCACTTAGAAGTGGGTCCAGCTAGCTTAGATTGCTTGAGCCTACCAAATGAAGGGATTGTCAAAAAGAGAAGGAGGAGGTGCTCATTGAAGTGCATAGAAGGAGGAGGTGCATAGAAGTTAGGAACCCCAAAGGCAAATGATGGGGGTGGCCATTCCAGCCCTGATCAGGTAGATGTCCAAGTGGATTTAAGGTCTTACTGAAAAATGTTGAACGATCCCATACAGGGCAGGTGGCCTAACAT
Source organism: Aselliscus stoliczkanus (assembly GCA_033961575.1). Lineage (NCBI taxonomy): Eukaryota > Metazoa > Chordata > Mammalia > Chiroptera > Hipposideridae > Aselliscus > Aselliscus stoliczkanus. The sequence continues at coordinate 26,113,772 of CM066740.1, read as the reverse complement.
TTTTACCTGAGATTTGCTCCAGGGCAGCTTCCAGACCACCAGAGCATGACCATTTGTCCAGGGGAGAAGTTCCCTAAGAAGCTGTGTGAACATCAGAAATGCTTGGCAGATGTGTGCCCTCATGATTGAGCTGATCCCACTGAACACTGGAATTTATCACTGAGCCAGGCCTGGGGGCGGCTTGAAAACACAATGTCAGGGCTTCCATCAGAATCCAAGGCTCAGATGTAGATTTTTGTATTCTTTATAGTAACTCCTTTAATATGTAGCCAGCGCAAACAACTGTCCTAGTGTCATAAGTTGGCATACTAGCCTGTGTAGTTTAATAACTTGTGAGTCAGCGGTCCATGTTATAGTAATTTGTAAGTGAGCTTTCCATGTTATATTAACTGGTGAATTAGCTTCACAGAGTGTAGCTTATGAGTTAACTCTTGTGAGTTGGACCTTCTAAATCTCATCTCCAATATGCTGATGTGACAGTAACACTGAGAATCAGATGTGCATCAGGCTGAGTTGCCCAAGGCTACCACATCCCCTGTCAACGACAGCATCCATGAGACACATATGGCTATTTAAGTTCTGGTTTAAATTCGTTAAATTTAAATACAACTTAAAATTCAGTTACTTGGTTGCACTGGCCGTATTTCAGGCTCTCCATAGCTACAGGTAGCTGGTGATACCATATTGGTGATACTGCACAGATATGGAATACTTCAATAACAGAAAATTCTGTCCTTGGACAGCCCTAGCCCAGATAATTAAAGAGCCAAACCTCTCTTGCAGACACCCGGTTCACTGTATCCTTTTATCCAAACGTGTTTCACACACTTTCCCTCGGTCTAAAATACCTTTATCCACTGTTCGATATATTAAATTACCCTTTATTTGATATATCAATAAAGGGACAAAGGTGTTTCAGAGGCAAGGAACCAGCACCCAGAGAGGAGGGGAGCAAGTGTTGGTGTCTCACACCCAGCTTAGGTGGAGCTGGCTAAATGAGGTCGCGGCTTTCCTGGGAATTACTTATCCTATTATCAATCTCTGTATCATCCCTATTAGTAAATATTTGACTTACCTAAGGGGTAAAATGCCTCGTATTTACTTAAGACAAGTAAATACACTGTAGCGACAAGACAGTTCTTCACTTTTATAGTTCATTTCTATTCACCATATGCTTGCAGTCTACTGACTTTTTTTTTTTCCTTCAGTCAGGGAAAGGAAATGAGACACAAGAGCTACTAATTATAATGTTATCTCTTAGAACCTGACAGCTTATTTTACTTTTAGTGAAAATAGAAGCAGAGCCATTCACATTAAACTGATTAAGGTAAGAAGAACGCAAATGTCTTAATTAAGGTAAGAATTTATGTAGAGAGCACTACATAAGGAATTGGAAGGCCTTTACATCATCACTTTAGTATTTATGGGACTTGAGCAGAAGGCAAAACTCAACTTCCCCCAGCCTCAGTTTCCTAATCTATTAAGCTGAGCTCAGAGTTGAGAGGCACCGAAGACCCTCTGTGTTAAATGCTTTTAGGACTTGATGCAAACTCAGAACATACTGTTTATCCAAAGTGAACCTGAAGTTGAGTTATATATTGTCCTTCTCCAGGCCACATAGTATCCCCTTTTCCTATTATTCACTTCAAGCACTTACTGTAAAGTGTCCAGACATCTTGACTTTTTTTGTAGAAAATTAAAGGAGGGAAAACACATCTTGAGCAAGTAACATTTTTTTAAAATTTTTTAAAGATTTTATTGGGGAATTGGGACAGGGGAACAGCACTGGGGAACCGGGGAACGGGAGCAGACAAGTTGCTGTCCTTTTTTTGTTGTTTTTCTTCCGTCTAGTTGTGGAGGACATCACTTCACTGGCCCATGTTGGTATCATCATTGCACTCTTCTTGGGTGAGGCAGATTGGTCTCTGGTCTCTGGACGGCAGTTCACAGCAGCTCTTGGCAGCTCACACCAGCTGCCAGCCGCTCACACTGGCTGCCAGCCACTCACTGTAGCCTATGGCAGCCCACTGCAGCAGAGGCTGCAGCTATGCCGGCCCGGGGACTCACAGCAGCCCAGCTCCAGGTGAAGCTGTTGTTCACCATCTTAGCTGTAGAGGGCAGTGTCACTGGCCCTCATAAGTGGGATCCAAGCCAGGGCCGCTGGCATTCCAAGCCAGCTCTTAACCAACGTACCACTCGGCCAGCCTGCAAGTAATATTTTAAATGTTGGAATTTCATATCAGAATAGGTGGGGCTGGCTAAAAGTTTCAAAATAAATCCAGACAAATGCAAAACTGAAGATTAAGTAAAGCTTATGATAATACAACAAAGATTTTCTTTTTATTTTTCAATTACGCTGACATTCAATATTATGTTTCAAGTATAGTGGTTAGACATTTGTGTAACTTACGAAGTGATTCCCCCCAATAAGCCACTTGGCTCCAGCCAAGGTTTCCATAACTGCCTGATCCTTCTTTGTAAGAAAACAGATTTACACAGAGACCCACTTATTTTATTTTTTTTACTTTTTATTTTTAGCTGAGCCATCCTGCCACCTGTTGGCCGCTCAATGGCAACTCAGCTCGGGCTGACATCGAACCGCCATTGCTCAGAGCTCAGCTCGCACTCTTGAACGAGCTCTTAACCAACTGAGCCACTCAGTGGGTCCCGAGACCCACTTATAATTTAAAAGAAAAAGTCACAATGGATCAGATAGAAAAAGACATAATACACCAAGGACGGTCTTGAGACAGGTCATGAGAACTAGAAATTCTGCAAGTAGGAGACTGCGAATCCAGAATTAGATTATTTGCTTTAATGATTTAATATAAATGTCTTCTGATGAACTTTGAATTGAACTATTGAAGGCAAAGAGTGAGCAACAGAAAAGGTCTCTGTAAGCAGAGAACAAAAATTGTATATCTACTAATTTCCAACATCTTTCATGTACTTAGAGAAGTGTCTTACGTTGCTAAATATTTCCATTATGTTACTGACAAAATAGAGAGGAAAAGATATGGATGTTCCCATGTTTCTCTGCATATCACACCTTATAACAAAATAGTACCCGTGCTCTTTGGAATCACTTAATTCCTAGCTGAAAACTTAAGGTCCCTGTGCCACTGGTAGCCCCTCTAGGTCTTTACATTAACAAATGCTTCTCTGGCCAAAATGCCTAGAGCAGTTAGGAATCCATTAAGAATACAATACCTGTCAGCGGCCTCGGTTCGGATTCCACATGAGGGCCAGTGACACTGCCCTCAGAAACCAAAACAACAACAACAACAACAACAACAAAAAGAATACAATACCTAACCCCTTATTCTCAGGGGCATATGTTCCAGGGTACCTGGTGGATACCTGAAACCATGGATAGTACCCAACCCTATATGTACTGTTTGTTTTTTTCTATGCATATATTCTATGATACAGTTTAATTTAGGCACAGTAACAGAATAACAACAGTAACTAATAATAAAATAGAACAATTATAACAATATATTGTAATAAAAGTTATGTGACTTTGGTCTCTTTATCAAAATATCTTGTTGTAACCCTCCCTCACTTGCAGTAAGTAGTTTGGGGTCACTTGTTTTAGGGGATCCTTTGCTGAAGTCATCATATAGGCTTGATGCTTTCTGGTACAATACGTTGCTGTCAGTTCGGACACGTTTTCTGTTCCACCCACAAATTTAATACCTTTTCCATCTTAACTAAACACTTATCACACGCTGTGCCTGTAACTTTTATTGTTATTATTATTTTTAGCTGAGCCATCCTGCCCGCTATTGACAACTCAGCGACTGCTCAGCTCAGGCCGGAAATCCAACCGGCAACCCTGTTGCTCAGAGCTCGCACTCTTGAGCAAGCTCTTAACCAACTGAGCCACGTGGTCGGCCCCTGTGCCTGTAACTTTTTTTTTTTTTTTTTTTAGGGCAGTGTCACTGGCCCTCATATGTGGGACCGAACCGGGGCCGCTGGCTTCCAAAGCCAGCGCTTAACCACCACGCCACTCGGCTGGCCCAAAATTTGATTTTTTTTTTTTTTTTTTTTTTAGGGCAGTGTCACTGGCCCTCATATGTGGGACCCGAATCGGGGCCGCTGGCTTCCCAAGCCAGCGCTTAACCACCATGCCACTCGGCCGGCCCCTGTGCCTGTAACTTTTGAAGTTTGATGTGAGACAACACAACTAGCATGAGTTTCTGTTTCATTCTTTTGCAATTGCATGGATAGAAGATTTGTTCTTATCATGGATCTTCGCAAACTCATCATACATTTTATTTTCGTTTACTTTGTTAGTCTTTTAAGACAAGAACAGCACAGCATATTAGTTAAGAACACACACTCTAGAGCCACTAACTTGTTGAATCCTAACTTGTCACTTTCTAGCTGCATGACCTTGGCAAGTTACTTAGCTTGTTCTTTCAGGTGCAAAATAGGATAATAAACAGTGCCATCTCATAGGGTTGCTGTGAAGATGGAATGACTTAATAAATGTAAAGTGCTTAGCATGGTGTCTGGTACATAGTGATATGTAAGTCTTTGCTAAATAAGATTTCTAGGGCTGGCTGAGTTGCGTGGTGGTTAAGAGCTGGTTTGGGACGCCAGCGGCTCCGGTTCGGATCCCACATATGAGGGCCAGTGACACTGCCCTCTAAACATAAAAAAATAAAAAAATAAAAAATAAAAAATGAGATTTCTATAGGCCCTAGCATGGCACATAATAACATTTGGAAAGTGTTAACCGTTGTGACAGCGTGGATGGATCTTGAGACTATCATGCTAAGCTAAATAAGTCAGATGTAAGTCAAAAACTGTATGATTTCGTTCATATGTGGGATCTAAAACTGAAAGCCATAAACACACAAGACAAACACTCAGACAAAGACAACAGTATAGTGTAAAGTGTTAACTGATACATATAATACTAATAAAAAGCAATAAATATATAAACAGTTCCAATACATAGCTTAGACAAGAAGAGTACTAGACATTCAAGGGTAGTTTTCAAAGAAGTAAAATCATGAGTATTATACATCTAATTTTCAAAGATTTTATTTAACTCATTCATTCAAAAGAAATAATAAGATATTGTAACTAGTTCAAAGAAGAATCTGAAGAACAAACAAATGTATGGGCAATCGGGTGTTGAAATTAATTTTCTAAAAAATGCAAAGCTTACCTTTTTCACAGGGCAGAAATTAGTTTCACCTCCACCAGACAAAACTTCCTCTGAATCTCTGTTGACAAAATTGTTTGCTGCTATCAGTCTTCTACTGAATAAGAAAATAACACAAAAAATAATGGAAGGAAGGAAGGAAGGAAGGAAGGAAGGAAGGAAGGAAGGAAGGAAGGACGGAAGGGTAGGGTAAGATAGGGTAGGGTAGAGTAGGGAAGAGAAGGGAAGGGAAGAAGGAAGGAAGAAAGGAAAGAAAAGGTTTGGACCTCTGTAAGCATCAGATCAACAGAAGGGTCCCCTAGATGCCATCCATGGAATGAATCTTTTTGTCACCATCCATAGTTATTACAGTATTATTGACTATATTCCCTTTGCTGTACTTTTTATCCCTGTGACTATTTTGTAACTGCCAATTTGTACTCCTAATCCCTTCTCTTTTTCACCCAGCCACCCAAACACCCTCCCATAAGACAATTTATCAGTTTGTTCTCTGTATCTATGACTCTGTTTCTATTTTGTTTGTTCATTTACTTTGTTGTTTAAATTCCACATTTATGTGAAATCATATGGTATTTGTTTTTCTCCATCTGACTTATTTCACTTAGCATAATACCCTCTAGGTCCATCGATGTTGCTATAAATAGTAAGATTTCATTGTTTGTTGTGGCCAAGTGATATTCGATTGTATATATGCAACCCATTATTTTTAAAGTTCCTGAAATGGCATTAAAGGCACCTGTGTCAGAATCTCTGCCTCAACACTTAGCAGCTCTGTGAAAAAAATCACTTCACCTCTTTGAGCATCAGTAACTTTTTCTGTAAAATGATAACAGTATGTAGTTTGTGGGGACTCTTATAAGGATGGAATGATGTGTCTAAAGCTCATGATACAATGTGTGGCTCATAGTTGGCATTCAATAAGTGGTAACTATTCCTGTGCTGATGATAATTAGCTGAACCAACCAAGAATTAATTGCTCGGTTCTGCTTCTGCCACACTCAGTCAACCTAGGCAGCAGTTACATATGACATTAGGTAAGGCCCTAGGGAAGGAAAGTGCAGGCTCCCCACAGGGAACACCAAACACATCAGCCTGATTGAGAGAGTGCTTGGAGGCGAATGCTGAGAAATAATGCAGGGCAGGTGACAGCAGCCCCTGGGGGAGTTTTGGAATCCAGACAGAGGAGTTTGGGCTCTGTCAGTTTGCCTCTAATTCAGAATCACCTGGAGTGTAGATTCCTGGGCCTCACTCCAAACCCAGTGCTTAATAGCTGGCAGTTGGGAATCTGTATTTCATCAAGTCATCCAGACATTGCTTGAGCACATTGAGCTTTAAGAACTACTCCTGCAGATGTAAGATATACATCTTTATCTATAGTCAGATTCTTGGAATATAAGAGCAAAGTGAAATAAGAGGCCAACCAGCCAGTGTACAGAATAACTTTTTGGATGAGAAGATGAGGCCCACTGAAGGCAGGAGGGAGGTGACTATAGCAGGTATAACCCATGACAAAGGCGATGAGGGAGTTCACTAAGTGAGAGTGGGAATTAAGAAATAGACAAGAATCTGTAACTTTAAACATTATCATAAAAAAGTAAAATTTAATGACAAAGTGGTAGGAGATTCAAAGTGGGTGACAGGAAGTATTCAAAAGTGACTGCATGATTTTAAGTTCAGGTGAATATAGCACTGAAGATACACTGACACACATGGTGAATTGAGAATGCCCAGTTTTGTGGAAAGATAAGTTCAGTTTGGAGCATGTTAGAGGATGGTGATCTTTTTAAGTGGAAACTTACAGAAAATCATTAATGGAAAGGAGGGGCTCCAAGCTTGAGTGACAGGGCTTAGCTAGAACAATAGGTGACATTTTTATGGAGCATCCTCAGATGAGGCTTCTCTATGTCATTTTTTCTTTAAATTGGCAAAATATATGTTATTTCATACACAAAGGATTACATGATCTAAATTCTAATCATTTGAGAAACCTAAATTGAGTGTTTTCAATTTAAGCATTATCCTGCCTGTAGAGAAAAAGCAAAAGCTGTGTTTACGTTTTATTTCAAAGATCAAAATATATGGCATAGTTGATAAAGTGAGCATATCTAGTTATTTTTCTCTTTCTAGGCAGTGTGCAAAGTGCTTAAGGGCTGGGAGAGGTTGGTTAGAAAACTCCTATACCCCAGTGAGGTATTGAGAAATGCTTAGTTGTAATGGACATTACAATGATCCTTAAAGATACCTGGCAATGTACAGCATCCCCTTACTCCGGGAGTTAATCCTGGTTTTGGTAAATCCCCTGGGTTCAATTCTCAACTATGCTCAGTCCTTTGAGATGCTAATTCAGATTCCTGGCTAATATGGGAATTATTGCCTGAAAAGTAAAAATCTGAGACTCACTTGGCCTGCTGGGAGACTTCCTAGAATTAGATATGTCCTTAGTGCAAACTGTTGACTCTAAGCTCTATTGCCTCCGTTGGAGTAGAATTACAATAATAATAATAATATTAGAAAAAAAAGAAGGGAAATGAAAAATAAAATAATGAGATATAACTTCAAAACAAAAAAAGGTATATGAAGAGCCTTTTCGCTGTTCATACAAGGGACACATACTTCTACCAAAGTAAAACTGTTACAGCAATGGTTTTGGTTGCAAGTGTTTTAATTTTTGTCTTGATCATACTTTTAACAAAAAAGAAAAACCATATTATAATAATTTAGTATGTCTAATCATTAAAGCATTTTAGTAATCATAGTATAAGCAAAAAGATGGGCATGTTCCCAGAGGAAATACGTTTTTTAATGTATTTCTAAACTGAAAGCTATGCCTACACTCATGCAAGGATTAGAATTTATATACATTTTATTATTGTCTGATTTTCGTATGCTGTATTTTAAGACATACTGAATATCAAACATTATGCAGTTTCATTATCTATTAAATACTTATTGAATCCCAACTAATACCATTTTTGCATGTTTTAAACTTGAATTTATATCTATGTTGTTAAAAAAGTCACATGGTTTAGAATAAATTCATATTCTATTCCTCTCCTTAACATTCTACTTGTGTCAGTTAATTTAATTACTTAAGGTGCTTCCTAGACATACCATTTGTGTGACTTTAGTGTACAGAAATTCAAAGCAGATTCAAGCGTGCTTCCTACCAAATGGTTTACTTAAACTTTCAGATTGCATCATATTTGCAAGAATCAATACATTAATTGTTCATTTGACCACTAGTTATTGAGCATCTGCTGGGTCCCAAGCACTGTTCTAAGTGCCGAGGATACAATAGGAATCCACGATATGGTCATCAAGAACTTGTACTTTATCTAGCCTATAATACGTCAACAGTTATAATAGTACCCTACCTTGAAATAGTTATTTTAATCCAGATCTTTGTAATAATAATTTAAACCTATAGATTGCTTCTTCTAGAAGCAGAGGTCGCACAAAGGAATTCTGTTGCAGAATTAAATTTAGAAATCATATTTTAATTAATTCCTGCTAGTTTTCAATAATATGGACACCTAGACTCTCAAGTTTGGGATTTTACTTTTTTGGAAGTTCACATCACCAGCAGGCCCTGTGTTTTTGTTCAGTTAATATCATTGATTGATTTGACCCATGGAAAAGGCCTTATGCAGTATAATTACTGAGGAATGTTTAAGCCTTGTCATTTTAATTGCAAATATTTTATACTTTATGTCTTTAGAAATGTCAGATGGTTTTCTTTTTTCAAACCTGCATTCTTTAATGAGAGGTCTTTATCTATTATCTGTTCACTTGTTTTTCAGGTTTTGGGGAAAAAGCCGAAGCTTAGGGAAGGAGATGATTATGACGACACTTTAGCAGACATATATAACAGGAAAATGGCTAAACTGTACATGGTGAGTTTGCTGTTAAGAGATTTCTGTTTTTCTGGGACTGAATGCAGCTGGGGAAGCCTATCCTGGGAGGTACTCTCACTGTCTCCGAGTTGATCCTCTCCTCATTGCCCTCAAAGAGAAACGTGTGGGTAGAATTTGTTCTTTGCTCTAGTATATTTATTAAAATTCCTCCTTTTATTACTTTTTGTTACTTTTTATTAAAAACGACAAATAAGTGTACTTATTGCTGTGAGAAATAAAACTGTATATTGTGAAAAAAACAAAACAAAACAAAAAAACATGTATATTGTGGCTGTACTAGTTTGCACCAATATGTTTTCTTATATTACACTCAATAAAATGTTTCCTTTGTGGAGTAAAAATACCGTGTAAACTTTTTTTATAAAAGTTTGATAAGCTGTAAAACCTTCACCTTATTTTAAATATCCTGTTTGGCCATGATGAAGGCTTTCTTTGTTACAGAAGGGAAAAGCTATCAAATCAAAAAGCTGGAAGGAAACTGGGTCAAAACAGCCATGCCCTGCACATTGGAAGACCCCATTCCTTGTCAGATCTGCGTGAATGACGGGCTGGGTGACCCTGGGGAAGACATGATCATTCTTAAATTGAGAGAGAGAGAGAGAGAGAGAGAGAGAGAGAGAGAGAGAGATGTGGCCGAGCACAGTGCTCATAACACCATGGTTGCAGGTTCGATCTCCCCATGGGCCACTGAGCTGTGCCCTCCACAACTAGGTTGAAATAACTACTTGACTTGGAGCTGATGGGTCCTGGAAAAACACACTATTCCCCAATTAAAAAAAAAAGATTAGTCAGATTCTTTCCAACTCCATAATTTTATGATTTTATTGCTGGTGAGGGTAACAAAAATCACAAGGTACATCAGTTGAGGACACCGCTCAGATGGGATTCTTTCCTCCCCTTGTAAATCTCTAAGCATGTAATTTGGAGCACACTACAATTTCCCAGCAGAATTGAGTTGTTTTCTCATCTGTTATAGGAAGAACTTCTTCCTATTTGCTTTTCTTTAAGTGACCTTTGAGCTCAGGAGCTCTGATTTTAAATGAAGATTATTACTAACTCATGTAGCATAACTTCCTCTTTGTAAAGGAGAAGTGGGTTCTTTCTTCCTAGATGGCAAAGGAAAATGCGGTTACCTCTTCTGCGAAAATGCTGATAATTTTAATATAAGTCTTACAGAAATTGTTATCTAAAGGCGTCATGGCTGCTTATTTCTTTTCATTACTGTTTGTAAAACTTATTTTCAACAGCTTAACAAATAACTTTTATGTTGTATCATCAAATACAACTGTTCTCCCTCTTGGACAGCGTGAAGGACTAAAGAAATTATTTTGCAATGTGAATGTGTTAATCCTTAGTCATTGCTCCTTCTAGTGGATATATCATGTATTGCGTATATCTAAAGTATAAAATCCGTTTGAAAATACTTTAATTTGGGTTTGCTGAAGGAGTTGGGAAGTAGAGTCACCTAGGAGGAATTTGTAAACATACAGAATTTAAGCCCCACCACGGTGCTGCAAAACTCCACCACTGATCTAAGGTGGACCCTGGTATCTGCCTATTTAAGATATACCAATGTTGCAGCCCATAAACTAGCTTTTGAAAACCAGTGAGTTCTAACTGGGCATTAATAGCACTTTGAATTTTGTTAAGTCCACCTCCAAACATTTAAAAAAACATGTTTTTTAGTCACGTCCAAACTTCAAGAGTCTAGGTAAATAGCAATTCATTTGCGACAAAGGACATTTTACTTTCATAATTTATATAAAGCATACTTAAATTACAGAACCTGTACTGGAAAAAAATCTATACATGTAAACTGTAATGTAAGCAATGTCTTCTTTAGTATAGTGCCTGGCATATGATCGGCACGCAATAAATGTTGACTGAATAAATGTTTTAGCTTCAGCTTTTTGTGTGTGCACAATGACTATAAGGTTATTATCTATTTGAAAAGATTGCTATAAAAATTAAGAAATAATCATATAAAGCTCACAGCATAATACCTAATATATACAAGCATATCAACAAACCTTAGCCATTATTATTATTGCTATTATTTTCTGATGTTTTAGGCACAGTGTGGAAACTTAAGTTTGTATTAGTAGTTATTTTATCCCAAGGACTTTTAAAAAAGCCTTTTAGGGTTAAAATTGAGCTTGTGGATTTTGTTTGTTTGTTTTCTTTAAAACAGCCTTCCTGAGATATAACTTACATACCACAAAGTTCACCCAATTAAAGTGATTTTTATTACATTTACGGATTGTACAACCATCACTGTAGTCTAAGTGTAGAACATTTTAGTCATTCCCAAATGAGCTCATGGTTTTTATATTAGGTTTCAGATGCCAGTGGATGCATGAGAGTGACTGTGGTGGCAAAAGAAAACCCCTTCTCCATGGCAATGCTACTTTCTGAAGAATGCTTTATTTTGGACCATGGTGCTGCAAAACAAATTTTTGTATGGAAAGGTAAAAGATACCATTGACAATGTTGATGCACTTCAGATTTATAGATATGGCTTCAGCAGGGTAAAGAAAACATCTTTTCTGATTTAAAAAAAAAAAAGGCTACCTTTCTGAGACTTGATATGTGAATAGCTCATAAAATGCAGACATCAAAAAACATATTTTTTTTCCTAGTAGCATCATTTGTTAGGGATGATGGGGTTAAAAAAGCATTTGGGAGATATAAAAGGAATTTTTTTTTATATGTACTGTTCATTACTATATTATTAAATATATTTAATATACTAGGAATGTTTTGCCAGTTTCTCAATGTGATATTTAAATTAAGCTGTGTTTATTTTTGTACACAATGATTTCTTCATCATATAATAGCTTCCCTCACTAAAATTCTGTCTCTTTATTTTATATTTTAGGTAAAAATGCGAATCCCCGGGAGAGAAAGGCTGCAATGAAGACAGCTGAACGTTTCCTACACCAAATGAATTATCCCATTAATACCCAAGTATGTGTGGAAATGAGCTAGCTAAAATAATAATAATAATTAAAACATGGGAACTCATGACCTCTCCACCAACTCATGAAAGAATTTTGTTCAAAGTACTGTATGCGTGTGAAGTCTTTCTTCACTTGTGTGTATGCAATTTTGTGTCATACGTCCCCAGAACTCTGTGTGGAGGATGGGATTTTGCACAACTTGGAGAAAAGGCCTCCTGTGGGGCTGCATGATGGGGAAAGAGTCCATCTACTTCCTCCACAGCTTTCAAGTCAAGATTATCAACCACAGTTGAATAACTGGGAGTGCTTATCAGGGCAAGTTGTGCAGTTATGGACTAATACCCAGATAACATTTGGCTTCATGGAGATCAACTTAGACACTGGCTAGTTACTCTTCCTTTCTGCATCTCTCAGCCTCATCTTTTGTTTTCATTTTTATGTCCTGGCACAAGTAACACCATGCAATCATTTCTTCTGGGTCACAGTCCTCTTATGAATCGAATGTAGAAAAACAGTTAAACTTATTTGGCTGTAACATGTGAAAGAACTGCATTCTTACCCCAAACATCCAAATTCAATGACAATTCCTTTAGTTGTGAGAAAAATGGCAGGTTGGATTGTTTTAGCTTTATAGTTGGTACCCTTCCCTTTATGTTTTTTGTTTGTTTGTTTGTTTTTTGTTTTTTTGAGGGCAGTGTCACTGGCCCTCATCATATGTGGGACCTGAACTGGGGCTGCTGGTGTCCCAAGCCAGCGCCCAACCACCGCGCCACCCGGCCGGCTCAGGTACCCTTCCCTTTAATAGTCATTTAAGGATCCTAGCTTCTTCATTTACATCTGTCATCACAGAAACCAGGACAATCTTTTCATTTCCTTAGTTTTTTTTTTTCCTAGTAGATTAATGTTTTTTCCTCAGTGTCTTATGTTCCTGTGTATAGTAATTATTATTTTTTAAATTTCAGATTCAAGTACTTCCAGAAGGAGGTGAAACACCAATCTTTAAACAGTTCTTTAAGGACTGGAGAGATAAAGATCAGAGTGACGGCTGCGGGAAAGTATATGTCACAGAAAAAGTGGCTCGGATAAAACAAATTCCCTTTGACGCCTCCAAATTACATAGTTTTCCGCAAATGGCAGCCCAGCACAATATGGTGGACTCTGGGTATGGCAAAGTACAGGTATTTACCTTTTTTGTTCGTTGTTTGTTTTTTTCATTTATGCCCATTTATGCCAATATATGTGGAAATATAACTTCGGAAAACTACAAACTGTGTAAAATGTGAATTTTATGTAAGACTGCATATGATCCAAGACTATATATTAACTCAGGGGAATTGAAAGCTGGAAGAGATGTTGTCTGAACTTCAGTTATAGTTTACAAAGTGTATGTTGCCATTCCAAGAAATTAGCTGGTTTGTGTAAGATCACCTGATTATGATCTCAGAGATCTGACACGGAACCCACCATCTTGTTTTCTGGTCCAGAACTGCTCCTGCTCTCGTAACTGGGGTTGTCCAGTGAGGGTGTGTTGCTCCATCTGTACCAGCTACCATCAGTTTGTCTTTCCCTCACACTGTAGAGACATTCACAAAAGCAAACTGGCCCTGCGTTATGTGCCCATGTATTAGTGAATTGAGTTTGTTGATTATCCCTTTCTTTTTTTTTTGACAAAAATTGCTTAAAACCCCATAACACTTCTCCCTAAGTCAAATCTCTCCACACTCAAACCACTCTAGAGTCATCTGACTTCATGAGCACTGGGCGATGTCACTTCCCATTCTAAAATATTTTAGTGGCTCGCCACAGTCCTCCTGAGGAACATCCATCTTCAGCTGGACTGGCAAGGTCTTTCATGATTTGATTCTTGTCGTCCTCTCCGCCTCACCCTTCCACTGTCTTGAGGGCTCTTCCCCTACCCTATCTGGTTAACATGCCCACTCCTCCTTTGTAACTCATTTAAGTCAGAAGCTGCATCTCTTCCAAGAATCCTTCCCTCCACACTGAAATTGCCTTTCTCTGTGCTCAAACCAAGTTTCAGACAACTTATCATATAAGTACCACAGAATTGTTCATTTCTCCTAGACCTCTTGTCAGTTCCTTGAGGGCAGGAGTTAAATATTTTATCTTTGTGTCCCCAGGGTTTACCACAATGCTTGGAGCAAAGTATAAAGAGATTTAGGAAGTAGTTTTTCCTTTTTTTCAAAGAGATAAAGTGTGAATCTAAGCACACAGGGTTTGTGGGGACTGCAAAGGGAGAAGTGACTGCTGTCAGAGAGGCATCCACGTCTGGGGCTGGGTCTGTCTCCTGCTCAGGCATCCTTCTCTGGAGCTCTGCACAGCCAGAACCCCTGTGGCAGATTTGGCTCCCTGGCACCAACTATATCCCGCTGCAATCGCCATGTCAGGCCGCAGCATCCTTTTTTTTTTTGAGGGCAGTGTCACTGGCCCTCATATATGGAACCCGAACCGGGGCCGCTGGCTTCCCAAGCCAGAGCTCAACCACCGCGCCACAGCATCCTGAGATGTCCTCCAGTGCCACCCTAGAGCCACTGGAATCCAGGCTTCTCTCTGAAACCACTGTACCTTGCCTCTCCACTTGCTCATCTCCACATTTCAAAGCAAAGGGTCTATCCTGCCCCTTCCCAGGACCCAGGCAGGAGGGTGCTTGTGTGGGTCACACAATGCCTGGCAGGGTTTCACTCATATGTTTGTTTCCTGTTTCATCTACAACTCTCATCATCTCTCCAGCTTGGAAGTATCTTTAATCTGCAATAAGGATGAGGAAGTAGGAAAAAGACTGGTTCTGCCTGCTTTTATCTTTTCAGTCTTATTGCCTTTTAAAAATAGAAGTCATACACGTGGTATCTTTATTTTTAAGTCACAATCTGCCACTCTTGCCTGGGAAAACAATAGTCTCATGTCTTTTTAAAGCACAGAGGAAAAAAACTTAAAAAATTATCTCCCAGCTAATGAAAACTTTTATGGAAGTTAAGACATATATTTCTGAGCTGAATATTTTAGTTTGTTATTCCAGAAATGTGTCATGTTATTTTCACTAATCAATCAAAGAATAGATATTTGTTAAGCAACAGGCTCAGAACTGAGCTAAGTGCTATGGAGGATGCAAAAGAAATATAAGTACTTAAAAAGTCAGTAAACAAATTGCTAAATGAATCAAACTTCTCATTGCTTGATTTGCAAAATAATTTAATGGTTGTTTAATGATAGATCAAAACTTATTGTTTTAAACTTCTGAGAAGTATTATTAGATCAAGAAAATTCTAATTTTGGTACACATGTTCCATTCCTTTCAGATTTGGCGTGTAGAAAACAATGGTAGGATTGAAATTGACCAAAATTCATACGGTGAATTCTATGGTGGTGACTGCTACATTATACTCTACACTTACCCCAAAGGACAGATTATTTATACGTGGTAAGTTTCCTCTTTTGAAAGATCTCAAGTTCCATAGCGGCCAGATTGTTCTCCAAAGTTAAATACCATTAAATACCAGGCAATTGGGATAGAATTTTCCTACAGTTACTCCAGTGAGATTTGTATAACATGCATGTAGTATTTTCTTTCTATATGCTTTTGACTATATTTTGTAGCTACTGTCCATAAACAGGAGGAGTTTGATAAAAATTATCCTTTCTAGTTTCGGAAACAGGTTTTACTATCCAAAGGGTAGTGTTCTCTTAATGGATATGTGGTTGAATATCTCATCTCCTATGCATGCTTCACTCCAACTTGCCAGCACTGGGTACCATGTATTCTTATTGCTAAAATGTGGTGGCCCATCTGATTAGAGCTGCAAAGTTACCATGAGGCAAACCCTGTAAGGGAGATATATATATTTTTTTTTCCAGTGATTCTGTTCATACTCCAGAGACTTCAAATTGATACATCCGTATTCTCTGTCCACATGAAATTCATAGCAATAATGGAGGAAAATGCCAGTGTATCCACAGCTTATATGGTTTTGCATAATGATTTGAGTTAGTGGAAGGTTACGTTTACTTAGTCAGAGTTAGTGCCAAGGTCCTGCTCGATGGGAAGTGTCCCACGAGTGAGTTAAGTCCACATGCCATCCAAAGGGATAGGGATTCTGCAACATATCATATAATGTGGAGTTCTCTAACTTTTTATTAAGTGACATCAGGTAAAATAGAATATTGCTGAGAAGAGTGGAGATAAGAATTCTGAAAGAAGATCTAAAGCTGAGCCATGTAGGCGGAAGATACAAGGATAGAGCAGGATCTACCTTTGCCTACATAGTAATGGCATCCAGCTGGAGAATTGAATGTACATGGACTCAAGTCTCTGCTTATATGGTGACTTTACTCTTTGATGAGCATCCCACCAGATGACAGGGTCCTATCGGTCCTCACAGTGTGACCTTATTACTTACTGCTTACCCTGACCAGTGCCTTGAGCCCAACCAAGTTCAGAAGATGGGATGATTATCTCTTAGGGTCTTGCTATCCAAAGTGTGGTCTGGGAACCAGAGACATCAGCAGGACCTGGGAGCTGGTTAGAAATGTAGAATGTCAGGCTCCATCTCAGACCCACTAGAGGAGAACCTGCATTTTAACAAGATCCCCAGGTGATTCATATGCACTTTAATGATTGACAGGCACTGCCTTAGGCAATGGTTCTAAACACTAGCTGCACATACTAACTTGGACAATTTTTCACAAATCAAAATGCATGTCCCCCCACCTCAAATCCAATAGATCTGACTGTCAGCATGGCGGGACTCTTGAGATTCTCATGTACATCACGGCGTTAATGAGAACCACTATACTCAGGGATATTTCTGACCCCACAGCCATATCATAGCCTGTCAAAGATAAATATATTTAACTATTTAGCTCCGTGTTTAAGATGTCATTTTCATAGCAACCCTTTTTTTGAGCAGCCTGTTTGTGCCAGCAAAGTGCTAGATGTTTCCATATCATATATAGCTCACCACCAGGCTATTTCCAAAAGTGGAGGGGAGGAATCAGACAGATTATGTAAAAGAACCCAAAGATACAACCGTTTTAGCTGGTGAGGCAACATTTCTTTCACTTCCTGATCTGAAGGTCTCTTTGATCTGGAGGCCTGAGGGCAGCTGTACCCTGTAGGGATGTCCTTATTTTGCAATTTCCTTTTTGCAGGGGTCCAGCCTCTGCTGACCAGGGTTTCCCTCAGGTGGAGACGGCGTCGGCGAGGGAGGAAAATGAGGGAGACAGTGGAGATACCCGGGAGTTAAAGAGAAAAGGAAAAAAGTGTCACACTTTATTGCCAGAGCATGTTCATTTTATATGGATTCTTGACCCTTGCCTCAATCACATGAGTTTAGTGGTTTCTAGTTCCCAGGATTTACTCAGTCTTTACTTCCCTGTAATTGCTCTCCAGGGTGTATTGTGACTTACTCTTCCGTTAAAGGATTATCGTGTCTTTATTATGATAATTACCATGAAACCCAGACTTAGTTTCTGTATATCACCTAAAGAATGTTTACTAAGACTATCTTAACTATCTAGAAATCATCCTAAATCTTAGCAGTTAAACACAATCATGAAACTCACAGGACATATACTTGAGCTATACCAAAAGACTAGGAGTGGTTGTGTTTAGGGTAAAAGCATCTAAAATCTATTTTTATGTAAATACAATACCTAGCAACAAAGGGGATTTCACACCTCCCTTATCCTATGGAGGTAGCATCTGTTTCTCAGTCAAAGCTTCAGTGTCTGTTAAAGAATTTAAAATTTAAACAAAGTTGTTAACATACCCTATGGTCAGGAAGTCGCCTCTTACCAGAACTCTCATGGCCTGAAGACTTTTAATCTTTAAGGGGACTATTCACAGCAGGACCCTTAGGCCACAGGCGGGCTTCTTGGCCTATATTGTCAGAGGTCTGTGCCTCAGTTTCCAAGGGGTTTGAGTCCCCAATATCTCAGTTCAGAGGTCCCCTTGGGTTGTAGCCTGTTTTAGGGAGTTTCCTTCTCTTTAGGAAATCTTGCCCCGTCGCTGGCTTACACAACCAGCTATCATCAGGGTACCATAAGAACTTGTCACAAATGCAGTGAATATATTGTCTCCTATAGGAGGAAAGGCACATGGGTTCATAGAGGCAGGAGATATTACATGACCAACCCTAAGGCAGCACTCCAAGCATCCAGTGCTGAGCAGGGCAATGTGAACTTGTCAGATGTCGGCTCCCGGCACCTTTTCTAAACTTTTAATTCAGAAAAGTTATCTGTGCAAAGTTTGGCACGTATAGGGATAAATTAATTGTTCCTTGTCAGCTTTCCTTTTACATTCTGTTCCTTGGTCTTACACTTAATTCCCTTTTGTATGTAAACAAATATAATTGATTGTAGCACTTAGATCTCATAAGAAAGACTAAACAAGCAATTCAAGAGAATGTTTTGAGGAATTAACAGTTTGAAACCCACATAAATAATTACATGGGTATATCTAAAGCAGGCTAAATCAGGTTAAACATTTTAAATATAAAAGCTATTCCTTAAATCATTTGAAAATATTTATTGAGCACTTTCTATGTGCCAAGCACTGTACTAGATACGAAAGATACGGTAGTGAAAAAAAAAATCTTGCAACCCCCCCAAAAAACTTATACTTTAAAGAGAGGCAGATGATTAACAAACATTTTAATGAGATATAAATGATTTTAAGATACGACCAAGATGAGTGATCTTGGATGGGGAATTATAGATGGAACCCAAGCCCACTCCTAGGCTAGTTGTGAAGGGCTCCCACTGTGTTTCCCTGAAAATAAGACCAGGTCTTATATTAATTTTTGCTCTAACAATCTACATTTATTCATGTACAAAAATCTACATTTATTCAAAGAGTCATGTCTGGCTGACAATCTTAACTGGGGCTTATTTTGGGGTAGGGGTTATATTACGAGCATCCTGAAAAATCACACTAGGACTTACTTTCTGGTTAGGTCTTATTTTGGGGGAAACATGGTAAAGGAGAGACATCTCAGTGGGAGCAGAGCTGGGAGCTGGGCAGGTGAGCAAATAGGGAAGTTGTTCCAAGCAGTGCAGGTAAGTAGGCTCTAATCAGCTTATGGTGCTGTATGGTTGGAGCAAAGTTAGGCAGCAAAAGATTAAACTGGAGAAATTAGGAGCCAAATTGCCAATGGCCTTGCAACCATGCTGGGGAGGATTAACTTTATTTTTAGGTCACTGGGAGCCAGCCAAAGAATTTGCACAGGAGCATGACTGGTTTTCATCTTAGAGAAATTATTCTGATTGACATCTAAAGACTAGACCATTGGGAGAAGGTTGGTGGCATGGAGGTCCCTTGGAACTTGTAACATACAGCTGAATGATAATGTGGTCAGAATTCAGCGTAAGGGTAACGGGGAAGGAAAGACGTGGCAAGTGTGCGAGGTATTAAGGAGTTGGTGTCTGAAAGACTGATTATGGGAAACAGACAATATGACCAAGTTAGGGTGACCCCCAATTTCCTGTCTGTGCACAAGTGGGTAGTGTTTCATTTCCTGAGATAAAGAACTCAGGAGGAGAATAAACTTGCCGCCACCGCCACCACCACTCCCAATAAAAAGTTCAAAGAAAAAAGGAAGATAATAAGAATGCACTACATCGTGAATAGTTACTATCTTTAGGATAGGACTGGATATGGGGAATAAGGTCATTTAGTTTTCATTTTTCAATTTGATGTGTTCAGTTTCTTTGATGGGAATGTGTAAATTTTTGTGATATCGAGTATATAAGGACTTGAAATCCTTTTTTGAGTCTTTGCCACTTAATGAAACAGATATTAGATATGTATCTTTGTTAGTGTTTTATGGTTTGTAGAACTTCCAAAGCTTCCATAAAGACAGTGAAGAGGCATTTAGACAATAAACAGATCTCTTGAAGACTGACTTTCAAATTTAAAAACGTTTTCGTTATGTGATAATTTTGTTGCAGGTTAAGTCCAGGAGGCAGAGTTCAAGGTGAAAGATCAGAGTTAAACCAATTTTTTTTTTTTTTTTTTAGCTGAGCCATCCTGCCACCTGTTGGCAGCTCAACGGCAACTCAGCTCGGGCTGGCCTCAAACCGCTGTTGCTCAGAGCTCAGCTCGCACTCTTGAGTGAGCTCTTAACCAACAGAGCCATTCGGCCGGCCCTTAAACCAACTTTTGAACACCCAAATTTGTCTTCTTATTTCTAAAACCACTTATATTCTAAAATGATAGGAGGCAAATAATTTCAGCAGTGATCTTTTTCTCTAAAGTGTCAGGTAATTGAAGTTGAACAAACATTGAACAATGGCAATGATGAATCTCTTGAAGTAGTAAATACTATTTTCATGCAGCATTTACGTTTAATGAACAATGAGCACCACAGGTTTATAAAGAAATCATGTCAAAGTAGATTGCTTCGCCCCACCCCCAGAAGAGGATTTCAGAATTAGAGACTTTGTTACGTCTTGATTGTAGTGGAGTATTTGATGCCCTGGGTCACAGATCCATAAAGCAAATGAGTTCGAATCTGTGTGGGTGGGAACATGGTCATTTTGACAGGAAGAGGAAGAGGGGTTCTGGATTAGTGGTGAAGTATTTAGTAAGAGTGTCAGAAGGAACAAGTGTGGTTAGGTTTCTCAGGTCTGCTGGCTGAAATATTTGTGGGGTGGGGAGCAAAATGCAGACAAAGGTTTGGTGATATTGTCTGTTAGTTGGTTGATTTTTTTTTTTTTCGTGTAGAAAAAAATCTAAATGGAGAAATAGCCAGGAAACTGCAGATGTGGTGAAGGAGTGACAGGTGGTCACAGGTCCTGTCACTCCCACCGTGGCTCATGGAAGTGTGTGTGTCAGCGTTACAGGCTTAGGGGAAATTTAGGCTATTAGCATTAGAAGACCATAGTTTTATGGGTACTAGAGTTTTATTAGAGAAAGCACTTTTTTTTCTTTTAAACATGTGCCTGACATTAGTATGTGTTTTGGGTTTGTTTGTTTGTTTTTGTACCTCTCCGTAGAACATTTGTATATTAGTCACTTAACTCTGTTGGTGCAACAAAATATTCTGAGATAAATATGTTCCCTGAACTCTGTGTTTTGGTGTGTGTGTGTGTGTGTGTGTGTGTGTGTGTGTGTGTGTGTGTGTTGCCCAGGGTAGGAGGTTATTTTTCATTGTACTAGGTATACAGCAGGTCACTTCCATGGTTTCTCAAGAAAAAGCTATGGTTAACTTTCAAAATACAACTCTGGGATTAGTATTTTTCCTTCCAACTGCTGGTCAGATAGAGATGGGAGAGTTGGCTAGAAACAAACAATACCTGACATTGTGGCTGGTTCCCCACCCCCCCATACACACACAAATTCATCAGAGAGGCCTATCTCCCAAAAGTTGCTTTACAGGTTAAGCTAATGATTGGAGTTACAGCTACAAGCTACCCTAGAAAGAGAAGTTCCAAATGAACCAGGTAAATCGATCTAGTGACCCTTATCTGGGTTACTGGTTGTTTAGCCATTCTTACAGTGTTATTATTAATTCCTTTACAGAATTACTAGGTGATGAAATTGGCCCTCTCCATTGCCCACTTCTGATTATTATTTTGTTGATTTTTCTGGGCTCAGACATTTGGTCCTATGCTCACCAAATATTCATGGAATCATCAAGTGCCTGTAATGTCCAGCCTAATAGATTTAGCTCAGATTATCCTACTCAAATGGATCATTTTCATTATTGATGTGGTTTCCCAAAATAGCAGCTTTGACTTGAAGTTAGACCTGATTACTTATCTAAGTTATGTAAGGAGCTAAGGCTATATTTCTTTGCCTATAAAATAGAGATAAAGATACACACCACATGTTGTTCTAGTCCACACACAGGATAATTCATGGCTTAACCTTAGTACTTGCAAAAAGAACGATAGCTTCTATGGCCATATCATGTTAAAACAGTTGGTTTCTTCTTGATCTCTTATAATAGCTTAAGTCTCGGCTTAAAATGCCTATCCTATGTTAAAAAGTCTGTAAACTTAAATACAAGCTAATTTGTTTTACTTTGGTTCCTCCAGGCAAGGAGCAAATGCCACACGAGATGAGCTGACAACATCTGCATTCCTGACTGTTCAGTTGGACAGATCCCTTGGAGGACAGGCTGTGCAGGTGGGGAGATTTTTACCCCTAAAACTCAGAGAAGTTAGAGTTTTACTAGCCCCAACGTCTAGTTGAAGCCCTCCTCCCAAGTTGGGATGGCAATCTGACATATTCTAGATATTACCTTTTTCATATTGGAATTCAAATATTCCTACTATCATTCCATACTAATTCTCTCAGACTTTGGGAAAGAGGAAGCAAACAAAATAAAAAAACAAAAAAACAATGAAAATAACAAAATAAACCATTAATGGATTTAAGAGCCCCTGAAATCTTTTTTTTAGAATCACAACAGTCACTTGACATTAAAACTGAGTTCTGAGTTACCACTTCCGGCTATTGTTAAACAGATGTGGTAAGGCAGAGTTATTCCCCCCCCCCCCATCCCTGCTAAAATGTCATCATCTTAATCCTCAGGAACTGTGAATATGTCATATTACTAGGCAAAAGGGAAATGAGAGTGGAGATAGAATTAAGGTTGGAAATCATCACTTCTTAAAAGAAGAATATACAGGATTACTAAGTAGACCCGTATAATCACAAGGATGTTTATAAGTGAAACAGGGAGGCAGCATGAGAGGGATTCAACCCACAATTGCTAACTTTAAAGGTGGAAGGCCCCACCACTCCCCAGCCATGTAATATGGCCAGCCTCTAGAAGATGAAAAACACAAAGAAATGTATTCACTCCTGGGCCTCTGAAAAGGAACATAGCCCTGCGACATCTTGATTTTAGATCACTGATGCTCATTCAAGACTTCTGAACTCTCAAACTATAAGACGAGTTTGTGCTTATTTAGAGTAAAATTGTGGTAATTTGTTATAGCAGCAATAGGAACTAAATACAGCAATGTAGACCAAGCACGGATTAATAATTCTAATTAATAGTAAAAAAAAAAACCCACTATTTTACATACTCCCAAATCATAAAGTACGTAAGTTATGTTTTACATAGGCAAACTGAAATGAACCTTAATAAAAGAGCATGGATTCTTATTTTTCCCTTCTGAGTAGAATCTTGACTGAAACAAAGTTCAGCACTCAAAAGTGAGGTGGGTAGTGGAGGAGAGGGAAAAAGAGGAAGAGGGAGAGGAGGGAAGGGGGAAGATTAGAAGAGGGGAGGGGAGGAGGGGAGAGAAAGGAAAGAAAAGAGATAGGAGGGGAGAGCAGGGGAAAGAAGAGAGGGAGAAAACTCACAGAAGAGAAAATGAGATGGGGAGAGGAGAGAAGAGAAAGGAGAGAGGAGTGGATGGTGTGAGGGACGAGCGAGAGGGATTCTTTATTTGGGTATTTCTGAAAATAAAAAGTAATCTGTTGAGACTGACTGATTTCGAATTCTAAATGACAATTCCTATAAATGAGTCAGCTTTTGAGAGAGAGAGAGAGAGAAGAGAGAAGAGAGAGAGAGAGAGAGAGAGAGAGAGAGAGAGAGAGAGAGAGAGAAAAAGTATATTGAGACACAGAAAAGGTGGGGAGAGAAATAATTACAGAACTTTCAATGTCGTACAATGGAACTCCAATATCAATGACTAGTTTTAGATCTCATGGCATCAAAGGATCTGTTTCCAGCCCGGTTTGACCTTCTTTCTTCTTTTCTCAAACTCAGCCTCTTATATTTATGGCAGAAAATCTGCTACTTGTTTCAGGATCCTTATTAATAACCACAGGAAATCCTTGGTCTTTGCTTATTTTAATTCTTTAATGTATAACTTAATTGCAGGCTTCAAGGAGACTTTGTCTCCCTTTGGTGTCCTCCAACTGTCTTCCTTCCTTTCTTCTTAACCCCAGGAGGCAGTGGCTTATTCCTTGGCCCTCTAGCAGGCGCTGCCTAGTGTGTGTGTGTGTGTGTGTGTGTGTGTGTGTGTGTGTGTGTGTATGTCTCTTTTTCTCTCTCCCTCTCTCTCTCCCTCTTTATCTCTCTCTCCCACCCACCCACCCCCTCTCTCCCTCATTTCCTACCTGAAGCAGCTCACACTGCCTGAGTATTTTCTCTGGCTGTGTTTGGGGGAAGGAGTCTGCTCCCATCTGTTGGGAAAAGCATCTTCCAGACTGGGGTTCAGCGTGAAGGCAGGTGTTCCTTTGGTCTGCGCAGTGACAGTTGTGACCCAGAAACATTCCATGTTCCCCTCACAGGAATGTGTCCAACCTCCTCATGCCTGATTGTCAAGAGAGCTAAGATTCTGTGTGGCACACAAGTGTTTTGTTTTATTTGCAAATCTTATAAATACATGTGTAATTGCTTATTCAAAGGTAATAATTAAATAGATAAAGCAGATAGATACTTTAGTCCATAAACTCTATTATGTGGAGGCTGAATTTGGTCTCTCAGCTACTCTCCTTTCCACCTTGATACCTGTTAATAGATAGACTATAAAGCAAGTTAGATCTAAATTTAAAGGTGCATATGAACTTTTTTAAAGCATTAAATTTGTTGGGTCGGCTGAGTGGCTCAGTTGGTAAAGAGCTCTCTCAAGAGTACGAGCTGAGCTCTGAGCAACAGCAGTTCGATGCCCAGCCCTAGCTGAGCTGCCGCTGAGCTGCCAACAGGTGACAGGATGGCTCAGCTGAAAAAATAAAAAAATAAAATAAATAAATAAATAAATAAATAAATAAATAAATAAATAAATTTGTTAATTGTTTATTAACTAATAAGATTGAATTCTTTAAATGTAGTGAACTTTCTCTGCGAAGTATTATATTCATTTCTTGAATGAAATATTTCTAGCTAAGCATTGGCATCATCTATGCCATTTAATTGATCTTTAACATTCCTGACCAAATTATGTAAACACTTTGATGGTATTTTTTATGCCTTATAAATTCCACGTTGGATAGTAAAATATTTCAGCTACCCAGTGGATGTATTTCCTCGATCGTTAGCCAGTTGAATTCTAAATTGACCATGAAATGGTAATGTTTAGTCACTAGATGGCAGTAGTTTATAAAAATGTATAAAGTTCCTTATTGCTGATTCAAAAATTATTTGAAATAGCATATTATACTGTTTCAGTTTCTTTGAAATAGCATATTATACTGTTTCAGTTATAATATACTGAGTATATTAACAGTGTCGGAAATTTTTCAATTTACTTCTCTCTCATTCTCATTTCACAGGCAGAATGTGGCTTAATCAGCGGCCCCCTTTCTCTTAGGTTAGCGATAGAGATTTTCTCAGTGTTCCAGGAAATGCTAAGCCATCAGCTCTCTGTGTTCCTGGCTAACCTCAGCCCCACACTTTGGGACTGTCACTCAAAAGATGTCTTCATAATTGGCTACTTGCTTATTTGAATGTTTACTAATTGAAAGATCTATGAAATTAATTATTTGCAGTGTTCCCTAGTCCTCTCTACAGTGGTATATGCATCAACATTCCCATTCACTTGGCTTCCTTAAAAAGACACACCAGAATAAATAAGACAGCTCAATTTTAGCATAGGGCAGAATAATTGAAAAAACTAGGGACCAGTACAAATTTTGAACACTTTTGGTAAAAATTGCATCAATAGGGCCGGCCGAGTGGCGCATTGGTTAAGCGCTGGTTTTGGGATGCCAGCGGCCCCGGTTCGGATCCCACATGAGGGCCAGTGACACTGCCCTCTACAGCTAACAACAGCTCCACCTGGAGCTGGGCTGTGCGAGCCCCGGTGATGGTGTGGGCTGCAGCCCCTGCTGCAGTGGGCTGCCATAGGCTACAGTGAGTGGCCGGCAGCCAGCGTGAGCGGCTGGCAGCCAGCATGAGCTGCCAATAGCCGCGGTGAGCGACATCCAGAGGCCAGCGACCGATCTGCCTCATCCGGGAAGAGCACAATGACGATACCAACAGTGAAGCAACATCCTCCGCAACTAAACTGAAGAACAAAAAGACAGCAACTTGTCTGTTCCCCTTCCCCAATTCCCCAAAGCTGTTCCCCTCCGCCAATTCCCCAATAAAATCTTTAAAAAAAAAAAAAAATTGCATCAATAGCTTATACAAGAAATAGGAACTTCATTTCTAATCTAATATCTAGTGTTAAGCTAATAGACAAAATTAAATAATTTGCCACTTAATTTCTTCAATTTCTGTATCCTGAAAAGTCCTTATAATGTATTTTTTTTAAGTACTTAAATTAAGCAACTCTATGATTACCATTTCTAAAGTGAAGTTAAAAAGTAGAAAGTATATTTTGTTTATTTTTTTCCCATTTTGGGTGTTTGGATAGAAATCTTATATCCATCCCCAGATGAATTTATAATTCTTTTTTCATCTCAGTTCTAAGGATATGGAAATAATGAGCATTTTGTGTTGTGATATTTGTGGGGGCATTTGAACCTTCTGAACAAGATCCCAAATACGTGAGAAGCAAATGTATCCCTAAACATATGTAAAGTGCTAGTGTTATTGAAAAAAAGAGCAATTTTCATAAAAGATGGCATACATCAGCACTTTGTTTTCTTTTGAAGACGAGCAGACTCCCTCGTTAGGCTTTCTGGAAGCAGAAAGTGGTGCGATATGGCAGCGTCTCCCCTGAGAAGAAACTGGTCAGGAGCCTCTGGGTCTGGAGTGACACACAATTCTTACTTCCGTGCGAAAGCTCTGCTTTCTTATCACTGACTTCTACTTCCTGTCAATCCTTATTCGTCCTGCTCTTAACGTGGGGTTTATTTTTTGTTTTGTTTCCAAAAAAGGAAAACAAAAACACATTTGCAAATGCAACCTTTCTTTCACAGCCCCCTTGATTTTATTTCTTTTATCCTCTTGCCCCCAGATCCGAGTCTCCCAGGGCAAAGAGCCCGCACACCTGCTGAGTTTGTTCAAAGACAAACCGCTCATTATTTACAAGAACGGAACATCAAAGAAAGGAGGTCAGGCACCTGCCTCTCCTGTACGCCTCTTTCAAGTCCGAAGAAACCTGGCATCTATCACCAGAATCATGGAGGTATGTTACGCATTCAATAAAAACAATCTGAGCCATCAACAAGAATTAGTCATTAAAGAATTGGCACGTAAACTCCCTTCATTACTATAATTCATCCATTGTCCCCACTAAAAACCAAAACAAAACAAAACAACACTGAAAACAGGGGAATTCAGTAAAAAGTTAATTTCCAATGCCAGGCCTCTTACATGTTTCTACTGCATTGTACAAAAACATGAATTTTAAGAATAATGTAACAAATCAAGCTGTCAGAGGCATGAGGCAAGTTACGCTTTGTCTTGGAAGGGCTGGGGGAAGATGGATGGCGGTGGTGATCAGATGACCACACTGGGGAAATCTGAGAGGGACTGCCATTGTCCGTACAAGTATAACAAATGTGGGAAGCAAGCTTCACCACACTGGGCCAGAACCATAATTCAGCTGGCCAAATAAGCTGTCAGACAGCAGCTGTGAAAGAAATCAAACCCCATATCACAGGGTCATCAGACAAGACCTCCAGGTATGGGCAAGGCCAGTAGGTGCAGGTTTCAACAGCTGAGTACTTTCACCTCTAGGATGATCTGTCACACCTCTTATCCCAGTCACTTTGGTCACTATTGAAATCCAAGTTCCGCAACCCAACCTAACCTGCCCTGCAACGCCCTGTATATCCTCAAACCTGGACCCATCTGCCAATCTTTCCTCTCCACATGAGCCATCCAGTTGAGCCCTTAAAACCAGGTGGGTCATGGCGTCTCTTCACCTATCACCTATTCTTTAAACCACCCTCCCCCTTCATTCTCTACTGACTTCTGAGGACACAGATTTCATACAGCCCTCAAACATAAATTGTGTTTTTCCCCAGTGTCCAGGTCCCAGTGATGGGGTGGACATGGTACCCTTTCCATGACGTACCCTGCTCACCCTTGACTCTTTGACTTGTCTGCTTTTTAGACTCTCCCTTCCCCAGCCCCCTTGTGCTGCCATGTGCTGAGCTGCCAGTCCTTCCCTTCTTAATCTTTAATGGCTTCAGCCTTTGCTTCACTATCTCCATCTCTCTCGCTTCTCTCATTCAACCATTTTGGCCTTGACCCCATTTCATCTCACACTCACATGGCTCCATACTAAACCTTGCCATTGGCAATAACTACAACACCTCCGATATCTGCTTCAGACATCTCATCTCTGACAACCCTCTCCTGTCCTAGATCCTTTACTATAGGACTCAATTTTCAGGAATTCCCCATTCTCTTAACCTGAATCCATGAACCCTCTCCATCCCTCACACCCTTTGGGGCCTCCCTCTCTCTCCAAATCTCCAACATCCCTGCTCTCTCCTGGTAACTGAATCAGAGTTCACAGAGTACATAAATGTGATCACACAAGAATCACCTTCTCTAACTCTTCTCCAATTTCACCAGCTTGTCTGCATCTCTACATATATATTCTCCTTCCTGACTGTTTTATGAAATAAATTTAAATTACTAATTATATTTAACAATTAATATTTTATAATAGTTATTTACATATAGATACTAAGTTGTTTTATAAATTAATTTCAGTCTATTGTTACTGTAAATTAAAAATAATGATTATATACAGCATATATTAGTAAATAATTTAATATATATTTATTGCATAAATAAATAAAACTTGAGTCCTAGTTAAGGCCAAATTCCTCCCACCTCTACCCACTACCAGCTTCTGCCTGGAATCCCCTGCCCTCTGGGCTTCCTACTGACTTTCCTGGACTTCTCTCTCTCCAGTGTTCTTACCTACTTCCAGTCCATCAATGTTACAGGCAGTAATCTTCCTTCTGTATCATCGTTTCCTTCTGTGCTGGATCGTTTGCTTCAGAACACAGACATGCCTTCAAAAGACTACCATCCTTGTCTTTAAAAACTGTCTCTTAGGGCCGGCGGAGTGACTCGGTTGGTTAAGAGCTCGCTCAAGAGTGCGAGCTGAGCTCTGAGCAACAGCAGTTCGATGCCCAGCCTGAGCTGAGCTGCCGTTGAGCTGCCAACAAGTGGCAGGATGGCTCAGCTACAAAAAAACAAACCAAAAACTATCTCTTGACCCTGACATGCTCTATGACATCCTTTCTCTGCCCTCCTAAAAAAACCACAAATCCCCAAAACAGTTGTCTTCACTTACTCACTGTCTCTACCTTTTTAAGCCTGTTCTCTTTAAAGCCACTCCGCTCAGGCATCATTCCCGCTATTCCACCGAAATGATTTTTATCTGGTTTGCCTAGTTCTTGCCTTCTGCCTTCTCTGATCTCACTTTTCTTAACCTCCCACTATCATTTCCACAATCACCCTTTCCTGCCTTCTAGAAACACCATTTTTTTTTTCCCACTAGGCTTCTGAAACACTACACTTACCAGCATTTCGTCCGAATTTCAGGGGCCACTCTTCTAGAGGTAGTTTTTCTGGATTCTCCTCCTGTTTGTCCCATAAGCACTTGAGCGCTCCAAGTATCTGCCCTGGCGCTCTTTATAGTGATCTCATTCAGTCATCCAGTTTAAATGCCATCATGGGTATTGATCTCATCCAGAGTAGACTGGGCATGGATTCTCATGTGCCCATTATAACTAATTTTTTTTAATGGATTAAATTAAAGGACAGTTTAGTTCTCATCTACAGGCACTTTCAGTTGATTTCAGATGGAAGAGTCTATAAGAATCGTTCCATTCCTAGCCTCTTGCCAGTGGACACTCTTTCTGAGACATGGTACACACTTGGGATGCAGCTCCTTTATGTTCTTGTGCCTCTCAAACTGGCTTTGGCGTGCCTCGCCTCTTGGAAATGCACTAATCAAAACCATTGTTTATAGAGCTTTCTGTTTTCATCTCCTGGCAGCCCAGAGCTTTATAACACTCTTGTTTGGGAACTACCTCTCTGATGCCACACGAATCTGGACATGGGCCCCTTGTCACCTATCTCTCCATCAACCAAGCTCTTTCTTTTGTATCAGTAAGGTGACATTTGGATTAGAAACCGGAAGTCATGATTTCTATAATTTTCCATCACATCTGATTTCTTTGAACTTGGTCCACAAGGCCTCGTTCCTACTGAAAGAGGATGATAGCCACATCCCTGGATGTTACCAACCCCTGGAACATCTTTAAAACTCCCAACAGCTATTCCTTCCTCCTATAGTGCTCTCTCTGGGGATAGAGTCCTGGCAAACCTTGTGAAATCTAACTCCTCACCATGTTGATGCCTTTGTTTGGCACCTCAGCATGGTTGGCCAAACAGCATCATTTGGCCCAGCTGCTCACCATCTCCCTCCTGAAACTCGGTCTTTGGTGGCCTCAGGAACACCACACTTGTGTTTTCTTCCTCCGTCAGGGGCGTCCTATCTCAGCCTTGCTTACTTGTTCTTCATGTCCCTGTTATCACACATCACATGGAGTCCCACAGTCATGAAGAAAGTCCTACACATACTTTCACAGTCACACAATCCCATATTCAGAGGTTCTCACAGAGTCACAAAGTCACAAGGTCATAGACACAAAGCCACTAGCCCATCCTAGACCCTCTGAGACTCTGCGTGTGCCTGTCCCTGCCCAAAGGTCCCAACTTTAGCCTCACCCTCCAGCCAGAGTTTGGGCCCCCTGGGTCCCTTTTACTCCTCTGTGTTCCTATGGAACAGAACTGTGTTCTGGCCAATGCCAGACAGTGACCAAAGCTTCCTGTTGAAAGGAAGAGCTATGGCAGTGCTATGCTTTCATCCCCTATGAATCATCTTTTATAATTTGGGCTATAATTATCCGAGCCCGGAGAACCTTATAGTGAATCTACATTATTACATTATTACCCCTTTGCCTGTATTGGACTCTAGTCCCCATTTTGTGATTTTTAGGTGTGCCTTTGATTATTTGGTAAACCTCTTTAGGGAGGGAAATAAAACTGAGCACTTTTGCTTTATGTATGTCATTGTTGAATATCACACCTTTTTTTTTTTTTAAATTACAACCCATCCTTGTTCTTATGGTCTCTGAATATTATTTTTGTAATTTATCATTTAAGTGTGGCTCATTTTATTCTTAGAACCTTTTGCTACCCTCTGCGTGCATCTGACCGTGACACAGAGCAACATACTCCCGTCCTAATGTTTGTAACGCCATAGTGGCATCCCATTGCCACCGCAAATTAATTTCCTGGGGTCAAGACAGAAGGCAGTGGATGGTTGGTCACTGTCACAGGCTTCTTGAACATGTTATGAAGGGGGCGGCAATGGATTTGAATCATTGTGTTATTTTCCTTTGTTCTCTAGGTAGATGTTGATGCAAATTCATTGAATTCTAATGATGTGTTTGTCCTGAAACTGCAACCAAAAAATGGCTACATCTGGATAGGAAAAGGTGCAAGCTGGGAGGAGCAGAAAGGAGCAGGGTACATGGCAAGTGTGCTCAAGTGCAAAACCAAAGAGATTGAAGAGGGAAATGAACCAGGTATGTGCTGTGGGGCCAAGGACACGAAGCAGAACCCATGTTTGGTATGCCTACTAATCATGTAGTTTTCCCATAATTAATCACCCTGTCAAGGTTATGGGGGCGTAAAAATCCTCCCATCAGTTGCAAAAGTGGAAGATGGTACCTGCTATATTTAAATAATTTCTTAATATTAAAATTAAGGTGAGATAATATTATTTGTTAATGGAAAGCAATATAGACCATATGCCCCTGAAAATGTATGAGGCAACTCCGTGTGTTTTCCCCAGAGGAGTTTTGGAATTCCCTTGGAGGGAAAAAAGACTACCAGACCTCTCCCCTGCTGGAAACCCAGGCTGATGACCACCCGCCTCGGCTCTACGCCTGCTCCAATAAGACTGGAAGATTCACCGTAAGTGTCTTGGGAGAGAGACTCTGGTGTTGGCCCTGACTTTCCAGCCACATTACTGCTTTCTCAGCTTTAGTGTACCTGCAAACCACAGGTGATGCTCTTTGCTCCACACAGGGCAGTCTTAAGCATCGATGACATAATGGATGTGAAAGCATAGGAATACTGTAATGTACTATATAAATTAAGCAGCTCTTGAAAGTATCAGCAACCTTGTACCTATGTCAGCATGTAGGAGTTACTATAAGAATATGCACTTGGTTTGATTTGGTAATTCTATAATTTGCCACTTTTTTGGGGCAACAATTCTGATCAAACTATGTAAATTTTACACTTCAGTTTCCCAGGGCCATAACAAGTTTCTCCAGGTTGACAGAATAAAATATATTATGGAGATATTATGATCATTGGGCAAAAATCACAGAAAGCTCTATGTACACCTGCAAATTAACTGAAATCAGCAGGAATTTTCTGTTTCAGAGTCATTCACAGGCTTTGAATTCCTGGTAATTTAAAGTAAAACTATCTGCGTACAAGAGTGTTTCATACTGGGCTCTGAAATATCCTGAATTGCAGCCCATCACCTCAGTTTAACCATGAAAATTCTGCCTCCTTTGTTTGACACGCTAGGCTCTCGTATAAAATTTTCATTTAAAGAATGAATTCCTTTCCTATATAAAATTTGATCTAAAGATTTCATCACCACGTCCTGGTGAATACAAGCTTTATTTTTCAGCAGACACACTTGAAAATTTCCTAAGTATTTTCCCAGATACAGGCTTGCTAGAAATAAAATGCTTTAAAGAAGAAGCTGCTTATGTACAAACCATTCTTGAAGTTTATAAGTGATTTGGCCTAAAAATTAAAGATTTGAATAGTGGATTGTGTAAATATTTGCTTGTTGGACACTGCAATCACTCACCTACTTTTCAGGAAATCCCTGTATTTTATAAACTTGTTAGCAGAAAAATCCATTGTTTTACCCTTTTGACTGTTAATTTGATAGTGTACCCAAACTACTTCTTTTTCAGCATATGCTTGTTTAATTTCTTATTAGTATTACTTGCTAAAATATGCTATAAATAACATGGTTGATTTTAATGACAATGTTATTTTACAAAAATAACACCTAGGATTCGTTTAAAAAAGCTATTAGTCTCTGGCTTTTTTGTCATGCATGTATTTAAGAGAAATATGCTTTTCCTCTGCAACAACTCATTTACTTGTTTGATATTTGAAATTCCTACTCTCTTCACAATTTAAGGAAAAAGTGTTACTAACATGTGTTTCATCTTATCACCATCAGAAAGCAGGCTTTAAACATGTAGATTCCTATGAGGCAACACCACCTTTTGGTTAAAGGCACAGCTTTCAGAACCAGACTGTCTGTGCGATATATTTACTTGGGATATTATTTGCTGGCTGTGTGACCCTAGGCTGGTTACTTGCCCTCTCTGTGCTATAGTTTTTTCATCTGTTAAATAGGGCTAATCCCAGTACCTGCTTCATAGAGTTGTTGTAAATATTAAGTTAGTTGTTGCATATAGAGGATTAGGACATTGCAAGGCATGGAATGATATGTAAGGTTTCTGCATTTTTAGTCTTTGTGTGATTGGTAAATATTCTGTAAAATGATAATGTAAACAAATTCCTTGCCCTCTGTAAATGGTTAGGTTTGTTTGTTGTATAACAACAATCTCAATATCTTGTCAGTTTACAGCAAATAGATATTGTCATGCCCATAGGGCTACAGGTTGCCAGGGACCCAGTTTACCTAGCAGGGAGGTTCTCCCTCAGACTGCAGGTGGGGTTCATACCTGTTTTTCCCATGACTGAGCCCAGAGTCAGAAGAGGGTCCCTGCTGAGTCACATTTGATGATATGACATGTCCAAGTTCACACTCAACTCCTCCTCCTCAACTTACTGCAAAGTCACATGGCATTGGGAAGGAGAGAAGAATTAGGAACCATAATTCAATCTTTCCTAAGAATCAGGGAGTTTTATCCAGAGTTCTTTAGAAATATTGAACTTTAGATTAATACACTGGCACTGATTGCATTATACTAACCCTCCCCGTCATTCTTTAACGTTAACTATAGAGAGCACAATTTAACCCATTTAAAATAAAAATAATAACTGCATATGGAACATCATGTTATAATTTCATCTTACTGAAAATTGTTGATTTATGAAAATGACCAGACCTATTGATTTTGTTAAAATCATCTTGACCTACAAAATAAGAGACAATGTAATACCCAGATCATAAACTCAAATGTCTTTAGAGAATGGGAAGGCAACACAAATCTGTGAAGCACTTGTCCAAAGGAACAGGAAGTAGAGAGAACTCTGGGCAGACTGACTGTATGTGGCCCACGTAAGGCATTCAATGCAGTGTTTATATTAAGCACTCCAAATAAGCTAACATCAGTATGTGATACTCAACTAAACATATAAACAATTATTTAAATCTTTTTTTTTTTTAAGCTGAGCCCTCCTGCCACCTATTGGCAGCTCAGCAGCAGCTCAGCTCATGCTGGGCATCGAACTGCTGTTGCTCAGAGCTCAGCTCACACTCTTGAGCGAGCTTTTAACCAACTGAGCTATTTGACCAGCCCTATTTAAATCTTTATTTACCCAAAAGGAAGACAAAAAATAATTACCAAACTTTATTTTTGCTGTACTCCAAAATAATACTGGACATTTTTATTCTACATATTAGAAAAATTAGTACTTTACTGTTTGATCATAACGTTTTTTTGTATGCATTTCAGATTGAAGAGGTTCCAGGAGAGTTCACCCAGGATGATTTAGCAGAAGATGATGTCATGTTGCTAGATGTTTGGGAACAGGTAAAGCTATATTTGGTTCATAGCAGAAGAGTGTATCAGTTAGGAGCTGATAAAACCTACTTTGCAAAGCAGCAAATTTAATAATAAATGGGCCTGTGGATTTAGGCTGTATTTAAGAGACGCAGAACATTTTGGCAAAAAATGAAACTGATACAGGTAACAAGTTGATGTCTTAATATGGAAATGATTCCATAATTACCATCTTTGGCTGTATAGTTTTAGGTGAAAACTTCTATTTTTCATTTATGTGTAAAATTCATTCACTCCTAACTTATTCATCTGCCCCGACCGGCGGGGCATTCAACAGGGGCCGAGGGGCAGCCTTCTGAAAGGAGAAAATAGGAGGCGCGAAGAAATGGAGGCAAGACAGGGTTCTGATCAAGCCTCGTTTATTGAAGAACAGGAGGGGGCTTATATAGTCAAGGAACTGGAAGGGGAGGGAAGGAATGTAAAGGCGGGAGTTGCCAATAGCAACGGGACTAGAAGGGGAGGAGGAATACGCAAAGGCGGGAGTTGCCAATAGCAACGGGACTAGTGGGGGAGGTAAAAAGAAAAAAGAAAAAGGGAGGGAGTACCGAAAGGAGGAAGCACTATGGCTGTAGGGGTAACCTTATAGGGTTCTGCTGATCAGAATGTGTTGCCAAGGTTTGTTTAAACTCTGAGCCAAACAATATCCTGTATGCAGTTGGGGAAGGTACCTCATGCTCAGGCCCCAGCATCTCCTCCTCTGTGTTTTAGAGGGTGGGCCTTAACCGAGTGGGAAAACAGTGGCCTGATTCCTCCCCAGGGTCCGGCAGGGCCGAAAACCTTGATGCCCTTGGTACCTTTTGTGGGAGGAAAGGCAGGGCAGAGAATATGAAAGGGTACCAACCTTTATGCAAATCAGGCATGTAATCAGGGAGATCTGAAGTTGGGTCTGTAAGGACCCTCCCTTGCAGTACTCAATAGCTGCAGCCAACTCGGTGCCCAGGGCTCGGAGGCCGGCATGTCTTCAGCCCACATGCCATCTAGATATCAATATATCGGGGCCTGGCTTGGGAGGTCCTTGTTCCTCGGCGTCTGCCATAGCCAACCGATGGTAATGAACATGAATGGGTTTGGCCAGAATGTTATCAATCTGCTGTTTGATAAATTTTGTCAGCGTTTTCCATGCCCAAGGCCCTAATG
Organism: Aselliscus stoliczkanus; assembly: GCA_033961575.1. Classification (NCBI taxonomy): domain Eukaryota; kingdom Metazoa; phylum Chordata; class Mammalia; order Chiroptera; family Hipposideridae; genus Aselliscus; species Aselliscus stoliczkanus. The sequence continues at coordinate 26,077,823 of CM066740.1, read as the reverse complement.
AAAGAATTAGGAGCAGTCCTAAAAGGGGGCTGAGAATAGGGAGGAGGTAAGGCAAGAGACCGTGAAACCCGGTCAGGAAGGGGTTTTCAAGGAGCTGTTTTTTGCGTTGGAGCAGGTCGTCCTGGAGCTTCTTGACCTTATCTCGGACTATGCCGGACTTGTTAGCGTAGAAGCAGCATCGTTCCTGCAGGGTCAAACAGATTCCCCCCTGTTCTGCAGTTAAAAAGTCAAGTCCCCGTCTGTTTTGCAAAACTACCTCAGCTAGTGAGTCAATTTGGTCCTGGAGATCACTAATGGTGCCAGACAGGGTGGTAACATCCTCAATAAGCTGGAGAGAGAGCTTTTGATAAGTGTGGATGGCTATTCCCGTACCAGTGGCGCCGGCCGCCATGGCCGTGGTAATGCCCAGCCCTGCCATGAGGGGGATAAATTGGAGGGCTCGCTTTGAGCGTCCTGGGAATAGATCAAGGGCCGGTACAGGGACCGGCTGGTCTCCGGGTAGAATGTCAATGTTAGGTAGGAGGAGGGCCTGGGCACAGAGACCAGACCAGTTAGCGGGGAGAGCCGTGAAAGCCAGGCTGTTGCCACAGACAAAAACGTGCCGAGGGCCGGGACAGGCGGGGGAGGTAGAATAGATGATGGAGGTGCAATTTAAAGAAAAGAAACCAACATCAAGGGTGTCATTATTGGTGACGTTGGAAAACAGGCATGGACCATAGACCAAGCCCATGGGTTGAGTTCGGAAAGGGGATGAAATATTGCAGTTTGAGGAGTTAAAAGAGGGCTTGGACAAGTTACTAGGAAGGGCAAGGGGTATGGGAATCCCCATAGCTATGCATAGCCAGCAGTCCTGAGCCAGAGTAGGGTTACTGTTATTTAAAGCCTGTAGCGTGGAGTTGAGGATGGACATGGTGTTAAAGTCTAAGTCAGTGGGCTTACGTTTTGGGAGAATTAAGGGGTGATACGCAAGGGACGAAAAGTGGGCAGCAGCAAGTTCCTCTAGGCGTTTTTCGACCAGGATTTGTCTTACTTGGTCAGAAGGGCCTCCTCCATCCGACAAGTGGAGAGGGGGGCATTGGCGCCAACAGACAGTGGTTCCCGCCGCTTTTCCCCCGCAGACGGCCTGACCGCGGCGACTGACTCCCGTGGGATTGGAAAAGTCGCCCTCTCCCCCAAAGGTTCCCGTTGATGAACGGGTTAAGGTGGCCGCGAAATAAGAGGCATTGTTTAGCATGCAGGGAACGACTGTAGTATAGCAGGAAGAATGGACGATTGAAACCTGGTCACAGGGCGATGGGCAGGGACCGGGGCGACCTCCGGAGCCGGAGGTGAATGTGGGCTTGGCGACACAAATCCATTGTACAGTACCCTGAAAGCCTGTCTGAAAGGTTCCCCCTACTGTGGAGTGGTGAGCGAACAGGTGGGCAACGCGGGAGGTGCAGTCAACCATGCCAAGGGAGGCGCCTCGGGGAGAGAGGGCAGTGACGGTGCCGCCTCTACAGTCGCATGGCTTGCCGGCTAATTGTCGGTAGAGTTTTTCTCTGGACACAGGGGGGCCGAAACCCGCAGACACATATGAAGGCAGCAGGAGCGAGGATCCCAAAAGGAGGGTCAGGAGTAGCATCTGTAAAGGGGGAGGGGGAGGAAGCGTCTCAGGGATCAGGTCCCTGGCGGTGGGGAGTTAGTGTCAGGGAGGTTGACAGGCTTAACTAGGCGAGCAGGCAACCAACGAGGGTTACATTCTTTGGTGTCATACACACAGGCAGATCCTCGTGCCCAGATAAGGACCGGGTCAGGCCCATTCCATATTGCAGTGAGGGGTCTCGCCACATAACCCTGGCATATTGGTGTTTAGATTTTTGGTGCCAAAGACGGTCAGCGGCAGAGTTGCCCTGATCATCAAGTTGTAGGAAATTGAGCACAAATAGGGCGTGATGAAGGGTGTTGCGGTAAGCGCCTTTAGTGGGATAAGCTGTGGAAGCCTTGAGCTTGGACAAGGTGTTTTTTAAGGTTTGATGCGCTGGATTCGACGATGCCCTGCCCCTGGGGGGGGTAAGGGATGCCAGTGACATGGCAGATCTGAAATTGACCACAGAATTGTTTAAAAGCCTGGGAAGTATACCCGGGGCCATTGTCAGTCTTTATTTTTTGTGGGTTGCCCATCACCGTGAGGCATTGAAGGACATGAGCTATAACATTTTTTGTGGCTTCCCCGTATGAAGGCTAGCGAAAATGAAACCACTGTAAGTGTCAATAGTGACATGAGCATATTTTAAAGACCCGAACTCCGGGATGTGGGTAACGTCCATCTGCCAGATTTCGTTGGCGATAATCCCCGGGGATTGACCCCTAAATGGGGTGTGGGCAGGAGGGTAACGCATCCTGGGCAGGCTTTGACTATTTCTCTGGCTTGATCCCTGGTGATTTTGTATAGGAGGCGAAGCGTGCGGGCATTAAGATGATGGAGCGCGTGACTTTGTTGAGCCCTTGTCAGAGGGTCAGTTAGGACCGGAAGGGCAAGACGGGTGTTGGCGTCTGCGAGGGCATTGCCCTGAGCCAGTGGGCCAGGAAGGTCTGAATGGGCCCGCAGATGGCCGATAAAAAGGGGTGGTGGCGTTTGGTGATAAGCTGTTGGAGCTCGCAGAAAGAGGGATAGCGTTGCTGGAGGGTTTGATGTGGGGTACAGTTTCCAGAAGGGGCAGGGAAAAAGCAATGTAGGCACTGTCTGTATACAAGTTAAATGGGGTATCTTGTAGCTGAGTAAAGACTTGTAGTATGGCGAACAATTCTACAAGCTGCGCAGAATGATAGGGGAGGAACGGTAAAGACTTGATTATTAATAATGTATGCAGCCCTGCCACCGGAGGAGCCATCAGTGAAAACCAGGGCGGCCGCCGGCAGGGGCTTGGGCTTGTCACCTTAGGAAAGATAAAAGGGTGTAGCCGGGTGAACTGGAGTAGCCTATCTGCAGGGTAGTGATTGTCTATGTCCCCCAGGAAGGAGGAAAGAACCACTGGCCAGTCATTTTCGTTTTGCATGAGCCACTGAATTTGGGTCTTAGTATAAGGGAGAATGATTTTGTCAGGATCTTTTCCAAAATGTTGTCGGCTGTTTTCTCTTCCTAATTGGATGATGTTAGCCGTCAGGGTGTAGTATGTGGTGAGAACCTTGTTGGGTGAGGAGGGCAGATGGACCCAGAGCAGGGGGGCTCCTTGCCATAGTACTGCTGTGGGCGTATGGGGAGTGGCACAGACAACCAGGGAGAACGACTGGTGATAGGATATACATGTGATTTGTTGGTTTTCAATAGCCGACTGGATTAGTTGAAGGGACTGTTGAGCCTCTCGAGTGAAATATCGGGGGGAGGGTCCGAATCGCCCTGGAGAAGGTCAAATAGGGGCTTTAATTGTGCTGTAGTTAGCTTAAGGTATGGCCTAAGCCAGTTGACGTCCCCCAGAAATTTTTGAAAATCATTAAGGGTATGTAGGTGAGATGTCTTTAATTGGATTTTTTTGTGTGGTAATAGAGTTAGCGCGAAGCTCAAAGCCAAGGTAATAATAAGGGTCTGTTTGTTGGATTTTATTAGGGGCTATTTGAAGACCAAGCTGGGCAAGGTTTTTGGTGAGTTCGCGGTACATTGAAGAACTTTATCTTGGGACGAACCAGCCAGGAGAATATCGTCCATATAATGGATGATATAGATATAAGGCCATCGGGCGCGGAGAGGGTCTATTGCTTGAGCCACGAATTTTTGACACAGTGTGGGGCTGTTAGCCATACCTTGAGGAAGGACTTTCCACTGATAACGGGGCATGGGCCCTTTAAAGTTAACGACCGGGAGACTAAAGGCAAACCGTTCCCTATCTAAAGGATGAAGGGGAATGGTGAAAAAGCAATCCTTGAGGTCGATAATAATCTTTGAAAAGTCTGCTGGGATGGCACTGGGGAGGAGACCTGGTTGAAGGGCCCCATGGAAAACATGGTTTTGTTTACCTCACGGAGATCCTGGAGAAGCCTCCAGGTTCCAGTTTTTTTCTTAATCACAAAGATAGGGGTATTCCACGGAGAGGTGGTAGGTTCAAGGTGGCCGGCCTTTAGCTGTTCCTGTACTAACTGCGTGGCGGCCGCGAGCTTTTCTGAGGTAAGTGGCCATTGATTTACCCATACAGGTTCATCCGATTTCCATCTTATTTTGTCTGCATGGGGTACAGGGAAGTCAATGGCCACTAGGCTAAATGGTCGGGGTGGCCCAGGCCTGCCCGAGCGTGGTTTGGGTGGACCGTAATGGGCTGTTTAATGCCTTGTCCTGATTTGCCAAGCCCTTGTCCTGGGAGGAACCCGTGATTGAGCATCTGGTGGCCAACCACCTCATTTGGACTACACATAATAAGGTTCATCTGAGAAGAATGTCGCGTCCCCAGAGATTGACTGGCAATCCAGGGACTATGTAGGGCTGTACATGGCCAGTATTGCCCTCTTTGTCAGTCCAGGTAAGGAGTCGGGTGCTCTGTTTGGGATTAGCGGATTGTCCTATGCCTTGAAGGTGAGTGAGAGCGACGGTGGTGGGCCACGAGGGGCCACATGTGAGAGGCAATAACCGTGGCATCAGCCCCGGTGTCAATAAGACCCTCAAAGGCTTTACCGTCAAGGTGTAAGGTGAGTAGGGCCTGTTAGGCGTAACCTGTTTAATCCAGTATGTGTCTGAGGATCCGAAGGCAGAATGTTGTCGGGAATGAGGAAGGTTAGGTTGGTGGGAGGAGTTTAGAGGGAGTAGGACAAGTTGAGCGATTCTCTGGCCCTGGTGGATGGAGACCGGGCCACTGGGGGCCGCAACCGCGCGGGTGAGGGTGCCTGGATAATCGTTGTCGACCCCTCCCGGGACGACGGGGAGTCCGGCCACGGCCGAGCTACCGCGTCCTAATATCAGGCGAAAGTAACCGGGGCAAGGGGCCACGTGCATTAGTAGGAAGAAGCCTGATTCCCTGATCAGGGGTTAGTATTGTTGAGGTGGAGGACAAGAGGTCCAGTCCCGCACTCCCTGGGGTGGCCCGGCAGAGGGAAGTGACGGGGAGTTTGGGGAGGGGAACTGTGGAACAAACCGTGTCGCCCCTGGTTTGTTCTGACGGCCCGGGCCAGGCTGGCCCGCAGGGAGTTTCCCGATCGGGGGGGGGAATAGGGTTTCCTGAGATATCAGTCTTTGAATGACAATCTCTGGCCCAATGTTTGCCACGCTTGCAACGAGGGCAGACGGTGGAAGGAGGTTGACGAGACGGTCTATCTAAGGGGCAGTCGCGGACAAAATGGCCGGGCTGCTTACAATTGAAGCAAGATTTGTGGTTATCTATAGCAAGGTTTTTGAGGGCAGCCCCAATAGCAACACCTATGGCATGAGATGTCCCTACATTAGAACAGAGTTTGATGTACTCTGAGAGAGGTCTATCACGATGGGAGCGAAGGGCATCCTGACAGGCAGAATTGGCATTTTCAAATGCAAGGTGTTTAATGAAGGCGCTCTCTGACTCCTCCTTGCCGATTAAGCGCTCAGCGGCTTCCGTTAAGCGGCTGATGAAATCACAGTAAGACTCCGTCAGGTCCTTGATGAATCTTGGCCAGAGAGGTGCTGGCCGGTCCCTTAGGGGAAGTTTGCGCCAGGCCTTGAGGCCAGCGTTTTGGATCTGGGCCAATAAGCCAGGGGGGGAAGTCAGCCTTTATTTGATTGGTGTTAACGGCTCCTCGGCCGAGGAGTCGGTCCCTCGTCCAATTACGAGAGGACCGGGTCTGAGCATTACGCTCCGCCGTTCTCCGGCAATTTTCTGCGTACTCAGTACGCCATAAGACAAAATCGCCGCCAGACAAAGCAGCATGAGCTAAGGTATACCAATCATTAGGTGTTAGCCACCGGTCAGTAAGGCTCTCGAGCAAGGCAAGTGTAAAGGGGCAGTCGGGCCATAAGTATGGACCGCGGATTTTAAGTCCTTAAGATATCTAATATTTAGGGGGCGGTATTTATGTCTACGTCCTGAAGTCTCTGAGGACTCAGCCTCCTCATCCGAAGGGGAGGGGTCTCGTTCTTCGGGCTCGTTATCGGACTCTTCCGCAATTACCTCCTCATGGGGAGGCTTCAGGGTTAGGGGTGTCAGGGTCGGCCTCAGCGGCCTGCCTTCGAGTGACTGGAAAGGTGAAAACGGGCTTTTGTTTGGGAGATGGCCTTGTTGAATGTTGGGACGCAGGGGGAGCACCAGAGAGCGAGGCAAGTTCAGCCTCAAGAGCACGGAGTTCCTTGAGCAGGTTAAGGTGTTGGCGCTTTTCTTGAAGGGCCTCTCTGAGAGAGGCTATTTGGAAGGGTAGGGGAACATTTGTCTGGGCCCCTGGGGCAGTAAGGGAGCGGATGGAGGGGTCAAATTAGTGACGGGGAGTGTCCACGAGAGAACCAAAAAAAGGAGGTTGGTGAGGAGCCAAAGATGGGGGTGGCTGACACGGCGGGGCAACCTTGAAGGGGGGGTCCTCTTGATGGTAGCGGGCAGCCTCCTCATCGAGGGTGCCCTGGTCTTCGGGAGGGAGGACTGTGTCTGAGCCCGAAGAAAGGTTTTGTAAACAGGGATAAAGCCTTGTTGACGGTTGGTTTAATGACTCAGCCGGACTGGGGGCAGTAGGGGGCTTATTTTCTTGAGAAGGAATATCTATGCAAACCGACCCACAGGCAGACGGAGGACGAGAGGATTTCTTTAATAGGTTTTCCCCTGTTTTGAGTATCTCTTTAACATCTGGGTCGTGGGAATGTACTTGGAGGATATCATTAATGAGACTCCAATAAGTAAAGGCAGAAACGGGGACCTTTTCGGACGAACGACTTATAAAAATCCTGGAGAGCGTTACCGACACGCTTCCAATAGCACACGTCTATCGTTCCCTCCTGGGGGAACCAGGGACAGATATTTGTCAGAAGACCGAAGAATTGGCGGAGGTCCTTTTTTCTAGCCTTAATTCCTCGCACCTTGAGGGATGACTTTAAACCCGAGAGGAAAAGTTCGTGTGAACTTGTTGTTTGGCCCATTGTTTTCTCCTCGGCCCTTCAAACACTCGAAAAAACACTCAGATGCCCGTCTGGCCGTGCCCCTCGCGGGACTAAATCTGTCTTGGCACAAGCTCTGCGGTATAAGCCCCCGCACTGGTGGACTGGGGGCGACTCCGGAGAGTTCCGGAGTCGGCCACTCACAGCCCAGTCGCCGTTTAACCTTACGACAGAAACGGAACCGCAGATTAGGGCCCAATCAGATTCCGCGACCCGAAGTCTTGGAACCTCCACGCACTCACACAGACATACGACCGAGGAGACTATCACACCAATTTGTCATCCCAGAAACGTCTATTTTCTGTCAGTCTGCTCACCTTACTCAGATCAGGCTCACGGACCGGCTTTGTCCGTGGAGATCAGGAAACGAGTCAGACTCGCGGGTCAATACCACGCGGCAACTCAGCGGTGTGTCCGGCCGGACTTGAAGCAGACAGTCTTCCGGAGGGCATGCAGTCCTCTGGCCCCACGTTGGGCGCCAGAAATGCCCCGACCGGCGGGGCATTCAACAGGGGCCGAGGGGCAGCCTTCTGAAAGGAGAAAATAGGAGGCGCGAAGAAATGGAGGCAAGACAGGGTTCTGATCAAGCCTCGTTTATTGAAGAACAGGAGGGGGCTTATATAGTCAAGGAACTGGAAGGGGAGGGAAGGAATGTAAAGGCGGGAGTTGCCAATAGCAACGGGACTAGAAGGGGAGGAGGAATACGCAAAGGCGGGAGTTGCCAATAGCAACGGGACTAGTGGGGGAGGTAAAAAGAAAAAAGAAAAAGGGAGGGAGTACCGAAAGGAGGAAGCACTATGGCTGTAGGGGGTAACCTTATAGGGTTCTGCTGATCAGAATGTGTTGCCAAGGTTTGTTTAAACTCTGAGCCAAACAATATCCTGTATGCAGTTGGGGGAAGGTACCTCATGCTCAGGCCCCAGCATTCATCCATTCACAATAAATGCATTCGTAGGTACAATAAATGTGGGGTATAATAGGGGTACAAAGCCATGGGGGAGACTGAAATATTCAGTTTCTCTAAAAATTTGACAGAAAAATCATAGGATGCCCCGACCCTGGGAATGAAACAGACAGAATGGTTTTGAGTCTACAAAGTAAAGTATGTCACTGTTATATATACCTTTATTTTGGAGAAAATTAATGGTCATTTGACATGGCATATCTGATCTTTTTTCTTTTTCTAATCTCTCTGTAAACTAATAATGAAAGAGAAGAATAAAGATACTAGAAGCTAAATGATATAGAGCAATTATGAAACACTTATTTGAATGTGATCTACTTGGAGAGTCAACCAAAGAGATTGTTACTTTTAGATCTGCTCTAATTGCTAAGTCATTCATTTATAGTACACCTTAGCTTTTCGTTAACTCCACTTGGTGTGGTGGTGATCGTTTTGCAATATGTACGTACAGTGAAACTAATGTAATGTTACATATCAATTATACCTCATAGTTTTTATTTACATTAGGTATGTTCTATGCCCTTCAAGCAATATTCCAGCACTATCAATATGAATTAAAACACAATCAAAACTAATTTGACCAAAATTACTCTGCCAACAAGTGATTTTAAGGTGATTTAAATATAATGTAATTCAGGAGAACTTTTCAGCCTTCAAGTACCCAACATACACATTTAACAAGGAGAAGGATATATACAGAATATACAATTATATCAGTTTAAAAAATAAAAAAAAACCTCAATACTTAAATGCAAAGCATTATAGCTCTTTTACCAGAGTGTTATAAGATTCAATACTATATGAAAGCACCAGGCTTAAGTCAGAGGTTTGTACTGGGAGTCTCTGGTATCTACAAACAAGCTGAATATTGTCCCCTCAATATAATAATATAGGGATAATGATTGCCTTACATATTCCAGGGGTGGGTGCAAAAGAAAAAAAAAAGCAGGCAATAACTTGTTTTTGAGAAAGTTCACTCGATAAACTAGAAAATACTATATAACATAATATATCAGAATATGAAATCTGGAGTCCAACGTGTCTGGATGTAAGTTTAAGTGTCTCCTAGTAAGTGTAAGCATTGGGAAAGTGGTTGACCTTTTCCACATCTTTCTGCACATTTCTAACTTCTGGGGTTGTTGGGAAGATTAAATGAACAATGTATGAGAAGCACTTTGCGTAGCGCCTGGCATGGAGTCAACACGCCCCAAACAGCACATATTATTATTGTTTCATTTTTCAGATTTTTATTTGGATTGGTAAAGATGCCAACGAAATTGAGAAGACAGAATCTCTGAAGTCTGGTAAGTCAGATATCAATGATTCTGAAAATTTTAAATTCCCTTATATTTTTCATTATAGGAATAGTAAAACCTCCATAACTGAAAACCTAGATTTTTTTTTTTTTAACAATTCCTTTTGAGTCATACTTTTCTTTCTGGCTCAGTTTTTTGTTATTGAAAAACATAAGAATAATTATGCCATAAGGGTTAATTCCATAAAGTTTGGATTTTTTTTCAGGCAATACTAAAATTCTCATGGCACATTCTATAGTACATGAGAAAAACCTATAAGGAATTGTTCATTTGGAACAGTATTTGGCTACTTGGGGGCAAGGAAAATTTAATTTATTACTTTTATTGGGAAACTTTTCATCTTACAGTTAGTTTAATTAAAACTAACTGAATTTATATTTTTGTACCTCTTTTTAGCCAAAATGTACCTTGAGACAGATCCTTCTGGAAGAGACAAGAGGACACCAATTATCATCATAAAACAGGGCTATGAGCCACTCACATTCACAGGCTGGTTTCTGGGCTGGGATTCCAGCAGATTTTTGTAGGAAATAACAAACCAACAACCATTATGGAGCAGCATCCCACTGCTGTTTTGAGGGGAAGAAGGAGGGCTTTGTTTTTTTGATTTTAGAAAATTAACCTCAGCTGCATGGCTATTATTCAATCCTTAGAATTGGTTTGAAATTCTTTTTAAACTGGAATTTTCTTATGTTAATATTTTAAAATGACCTAAACATTTGTTATGGACCATTATTAGCTCTGCTGAAAACAGATTCCAATATTTTTTGTATGACCTCTTTAAGGTGAAAAGCTAATCACATGGTTGGGGAGATTGTCAGGAACTTTTATAATTCAGGAGCCATTAGCCAAACTTGTTCTTTAAATGTGCCAGAGAAGAAAGCCAGAATACCTTAAAGGTTATTCTCCTTTCTATGTTGGATTCAAAAGGAGGAGTGTATTTGCAGTAAGGTTTATGTTACGATGGCTTTAAAAGTTTATTGTTTTCGTCCTTTAGCCAATGTGCCATTGATATATATCATTAACTCCAGTGTCATTTTTCTAAGAAAAACTTGATCTTTCTTGCCTTTTCAAAAGCCTTTGAAAGCACAGCTCTTACATGACTACATAATTTGTATTCATATATATATATATATATATTTGACAGTGAATGTTTAATATCACAAAAGTTATATACAAAAAAACTTCACTAATACTGCCTTTCATCAATAAAGTACATCTGTTTTTGAAAAGGTTTTTTGTTGTGATATTTTCTTCAAATGTGATATGCGAATTCATTAGACCATTAATTTTAATGTTAAATCCTTATTTAACATTAATTAGACCATTAATTTTAACATTAAATCCTCATTCATAGTATTTGATAACTGGCAAAGCATCCCTTTCCATGTCTACCCTTGCCTCACATAAAATTTGAGACAGTGGATACTCTAAAAAAATCTACACATCAACAGCAAAGATTTACTTTCTGTTTACTAGAGAAATAGAGTTTTATTTTGAAGCATCAAGGATGGAAGTTATCTATTTGTACTTCTCTTTAGGTTCTTTAAAACAGTGTCCTTCTGCCTGATTAAAACAAAATGAAGAAATTAAAAAATAATTCGAGAGTTATTATGTAACATCCAAACAGCACAGTAGAGGGCACTCTTTGTCCATGTTAATGAGGAAAGACTTTGCTAGTTCCTGTAAGCACTGAGACATGGAGTCATATTTAGTTTGATTTTACATTGGGAAAGAGTAGCATTTCTAGACAGGTCAAATGTGGCTGTGTTTCTAGCCTAGAAGTATTTTATTCTGTGTTTTGTGTTTTTTGTGTGTTTTTTTAATTTTAAGGTTTAATAGAGGGCAATCATATTGATTTTATAATATATTTGCTACACGCCAGGCTATTCTGACATCAGGTATATCCTGGGTGTGTGTGTGGGCCATAGGATGCCTGGACACCTCGTGAAACATTATTTCTGGGTGTGTCAGTGGAGGTGTTTCTCAAAGAAATTATCATTCACATTGGTGAACTGAATAAAGCGGATGGCTTCCCCTGATAGAGGTGGGTACCGTCCAACTTGTTGAGGGTCTGAATAAAGCAAACAAAGTGGAAGAAGGTTGAATTCTCTCTCTCTGCCAAACTGCTTGAGCTGAGACATCAGGCTTCTGCTGCCCTTGGACTGTGACTTACACCATCAACCCTCCTGGCTCAGGCCTTTGTACTTGGACTGGAATTTACACCATCAGCTTTCCTGGATCTCCAGCTAGCAGGTGGCATATTGTGTGGGACTTCTCAGCCTCCATAATCCATAAGCCAGTTTCTTATAAGAAATCTCATTTTATGGCATATTGTGTGGGACTTCTCAGCCTCCATAATCCATAAGCCAGTTTCTTATAAGAAATCTCATTTTATATATATATATCTCCTATTAGGTTTGTTTCTCCGGAGAACCATGGCTAATACAGAGCCCTCAGCATATCTGGGTAGGGACCAACAGAGACTTTCATGCAGAGGGATAAGAAACTGCTTGGCTTGTTCAAGGAATTGTGAGGAAGCCAGTGTGGCTAGAGTGGATTGGGAGAGATGGAGAAGGGTGGGAGATGTCTCATTTTCCCTTTGCTTGAGATATGGTAGAATGACATGATTTGTCTCACATTTTGAAAGGATCGGTCTGGCTGCTGAGTCAAGAAGAGACTACAAGACTGCAAGCCTGGAAGGAGAGGCCAGTGAGGAGGCTTTGATTAGAATCCAGGCCAAGCTGACAGTGGTGGTGGCAAAGCAGGACTGGATTCTGATCTGTTCTGAATATGAAGCCATATTATACAATATAGGGTGTGAGAAAATGACAGAAATTGAGTGTCAAAGGAGTTGCCATTTACTGAGCTGGCAAATACTGTGGAGGAGAAGGTTTGACAACTGGGGAAGCAGGAATTGATTGTGTTCATTTTTGAAATGATTATCCTATTGGACAGTCAATTGAAGTTGTTGAGTAAGGTGTTCAATTTCAATAGAGAATTCATGGCCTGAGACGTATATTTGCTGAGTCAGTGTATAAATACATTTAAAAACATAGGAGGGGATATGATAACCTAGGGTGTGAGTGTAAATAAAGAAGACATCTGAAGATAACTGAGTCTGGGGTGTTCCGTTGTCATGCAATGGTGTGGGAGGTGAGACAGAGCCTGCAAAGAGGAAGAAAAAAGACCCCGGGGAGGCAAGAAGAAAACCAAGGAAGTCCATGGGAGGATGCTTTGCCGAGATCGTTGAACTTAGTTATAAACATGTGAATTTTAAGGAAACAAATCATGCCTTTCTGATAATTGCCTCATACTATAACCAAATATTCTTGTGAATGTTCTAGCTTATGGGGTATTTACCATTCCAAATTGAGCATTCCTAAAGCAGTGATTTTTCAACCAAGGCCAATTTTGCTCCCCAGGGGACATTTGGAAAAAAATATCTGGTGACATTTTTGGTTGTCATAACAGCAGGACATCTAGTGCTACTGGTATCTAGTGAGTTGAATCCAGGGATGCTGCTAAACCTCGTACAGGGCACAGGAGAGCCCCTCACAACAAAAGGTGATCTAATTCAACGTGTCAGTAGTACTAAGGCTGAGAACGCCTACCCTAGAGTAACTACATTTCATAATGGAAATAAAGCACTGTGTGACTGCAGAGAAATGTTACAGAAAGGAACTGAAATGAGATAACACCACATGATAAGATAGCTGCTTCATTTTTTTTTTACAGGTTGTTTCACACAAAGAGCTAAATAAGATCTCTGAATCAGTGAACTAAACTTGCCATATTCTTAGCATCATGAAATAGAGACCCTAAGACCAAAGTATTTAACAGATATAAACTATCAAGTAGGCTATAGATAATATTTTAAACCATTTTTAAAGACTACAATTCTGATATTCTATATTTAAAATCCATGTTGTTGAATTGTAGGGTGTTCATTTCCTATTGCTGCTATACCTAATTATCCCAAATTTAGTGGCTTTAAACAACACAAATATTTTGTCTTTCAGTTCTGGAGCTCAGAATTCTAAGATGGGTCAATAGGGTTATGTTCCTTCTGGAGGCTCTAGGAGATAATCTGTCCTTGCCTTTTCCAGCTTCTCATGGCCTCCTGCATTCCTTGGCTTGTGGCCTCTTCTTCCATCTCTAAAGCTCGCAATGTGGCATCTTCAAAAACCTCTCTCTCTCTCCCTCTCTCCCTATCTGACCTCTGTTATGTGTCCATTGGTAACATCTTGTCTGACTGACTTTTCTGCCTCCCACCTTCACTTATAATGACCCTTGTAATTACATTGCCAGCCCCCTCCCCCCACCCCCACCCCCGCCCACCAGATAATCCTGGATAACCTCCCTATCTCAAGATCTTTAATTTAATCATATTTGTAAAGTCTCTTTGTCATGTCAAGTAATATATTCTACAGGTTCCAGACTGGATGTCATCAGAGGGCTATTATTCTACCCACAGCACTGGGTAAAAAGGTATACAACGAAATCAGTATTCTAGTTGGTTCCCCTATTGGGTAAAAGCTGACAGCCTGAGAAGCTGGTAGATTTTCCCACTCTCTTCCACCAATTCCACCTTCAGCCTAGACCCTCATTTCTAAAATAGAAAATAAATATAATTGTAGCTGTGGGAAAATCTAGTCAGCATTCTACCTCTTTCCTAATCCTTGCAAAGTTGCTGTTCTTGATCCCACCTGACAATCTTTTGAACAGAAACAGAAAGAAATCTCTCATTCTGGACTCACATAAAGCAGCTGCTGTCTACACAATTATAGGAACACTCCTGGAAAGACCAAAGTGTAGGTCGGATAGTTATGGAGACCAGGGAGTGTGTAGGTTGTCTCATTTGAGTTTAACCAAAAACAAAATATTTTGAACAACAAAGGTCTAATTTAATATGATAATTTGGAGCTTTGGTGTTTGAGAGTGGCATTTTTCTGCTCTCAGTCACAGGATCTGTGAATTTTATGTATTTGAAAATCTAGTGGGGACATTGCTAGAATGATAATATTCTCAGTGAATCACTAGTGAGGTTAGGCAACAGGCTGCTAATTGTGCATAATATTCAACCCAGGTTTGACCGAGAAAGAGCATTAGTTGAGATTTTGTGTTCTGAATATAAAAATGCTTCTAAAAAGGTCATGCTTTTATAAGGTCAAGTATTATTTTACATGAACTTTTATTAAGGGCACCAGCGATAACATCTTTTTTTATAATCCTTGAATTGTCTCATTTGAGTCTGCATTTTATTCTTTCATTGTAATGTTTCTGACCCCAAGAGGTCATGAGTGACTGAAAACAGAGAAATTTCATGATACCTCCACAGCCCTGTGCAATCCATACAACCCCTTCTTTATGTTCCCATGATGATATTCCTTAAGAAAAGAGGTCACTGTCAAACACAGTATATTTCTCCAGGAATTGCATAAATGATACATAGGAGCAAATCATTCCATAGTCCAGCACCCAGACTGCCACAAGCTCAGAAGAATGTGTAGGCAAAAATAGTCACAGAATAATGATTCCCCAATTTTTTTTTTTATTTTTTTTAGCTGAGCCATCCTGCCACCTGTTGGCAGCTCAACAGCAACTCAGCTCAGGCTGGCCTCGAACAGCTGTTGCTCAGAGCTCAGCTCGCACTCTTGAGCGAGCTCTTAACCAACTGAGCCACTCGGCCGGCCCCTTGATTCCCCAATTTTTAATAAAAAAAGAGTCACTAGTAAAAAGTATAGAAATGATGTCATATTTCCTAATAAGGAGTGTGGGTAACCTGTAGTTTGTTAAAACATTCTATGATCCTAAAATTTCCAGCTCTATGGGTTTCTTAAAAAATGTACTTTGTTCTTGTTGGCTTTTAAGATGACTATTAAGTAAGACCAAAAAAGAAAGCATGTAATTTTATTCCATTTTCTTGACATGGTTTTCCACCCTCAGAAAGTAATCTATTCAGTCTCAGCAGAACCAGATGCCCTTCTTAGCATGCCCATGGTGACACCTAGTAGCCAAATATAAGGGATGGATTACTGATGCTGTTGAACTTCCCTTGCTTTGTCTGGTTGATTATAACAGTGCAATACTGACGAACACTGTGGTGTCTTCAGAGGTCCTTTAATTAAAAGACCCTGGGAAGAATGCTGGCCCCACCATTACTCCACTGGGTGCATTAGGTAAATCAATTACTTTTTTTTTTTTTTTGAGGGTAGTGTCACTGGCCCTCATATGTGGGACCCGAACCAGGGCTGCTGGCTTCCCAAGCCAGCGCTTAACCACCACACCACTTGGCCAGCCCAATCAATTACTTTTTAACCTGCTTTTCTCGTGGTTAAACACGCATTTGCCTGCCTACTCACCTTACAATCTACATATTAGATGGCTTTCATTGGTTAGTGTGGGTGCTGGGGAAAAACCTAGCATCTCTGCTGGGAGTTGGGGTGGGGGGGATTGTTGAGCTGCTGCCCCCAAATTTAAGCCACATGAGAAGAGAAGAGGTGATTTAGGAGAGCATAGCATAGCCTCAGGACATACAGAATGTAAAAGCAGAAAGACAGTCTGACCAAAACCAAAATAAATATATACATCAAAAAGTGGGTATGCTGAGGAAGGGATTTGTAAGCCTAATTGTTCAACTGCTTGTGGAAACCTTGGGTAAAAAGGAGAGGACATTGGGAAAAGCTCAAGGATTGAGTAAACTAAATAAAACAATAATGGAGATGAGGATGAGGTAATAATGAGGAAAACTGAATGCCAGAAACTATCACTAGTTTGAAGTACTTGGTTTTTGCTGAGATTTGTTATATCTACAGAGGTGAGAAGTAAAAAATGAAATGAACACCTATGAGGTCTGACCATTAAGTTTGCAAACTTGTTGCAATGATGTTTCTAACTTTTTTTGATATCAGAGGGATTATTCATTATGAATTTTTACCAACTGGATAAACAGTTAACCAAGTTTACTATTTGGAAGTACTAAAAAGCCTGCATGAAAAAGTTAGACAACCTGAACTTTTCACCAACAATTCATGGCTCTTCTATCACAACAATGCAGGAGCTCACACAGCACTGTCTGTGAGGAGTTTTTAGCCAGTAAACAAATAACTATATTGGAACACCCTCCCTACTCACCTGATCTGGTGCCCAATGACTTCTTTCTTTACCCAAAGATAAAGGAAACATTGAAAGGAAGACATTTTGATGACTTTCAGTACATCAAGGGTAAGAGGATAACAGCTCTGATGGCCGTTCCAGAAAAAGAGTTACAAAATTGCCTTGAAGGGTGGACTAGGCACTGGTGTTGGTGCATACCTTCCCAAGGGGAGTACTTCAAAGGTGACTGTAGTGATGGTATTCAGCAATGAGGTATGTAGCACTTTTTCTAGGATTAGTTTGCAAACTTAATTGTCTGACCTAGTGCTGCCCTAGTGACCCTATGCTGAAGGTAAGGAAAATTCCTTCCGAAGGATTTTTTTGTAAGGAATTTTTTGGAAGAAAAATTCTAAACACTTTTTATAAGTATATTATTAACAATTTTATGTATTTGCTCACCTTTTTCATTATGTACAATATACTGTACTATCATCAAATACATCAGTAAGAAATTTTGAACATTTTAGAAAATAGAATGTAGAAGTTTACAGAAGATTTCTCTCTAGTTCTGAAAAAAACCCCAGAAAACTGAGTAACTTGAAGGACAAAAGACAATAAAACAGCAGACTGTAAGGCAATTAAAAAATATTTTATGGCTTAGTGACTTGGTGCTGCTAAACAGTCTGAATATTCCAAAGGTATAAAATCTTAAGTTGAAAATGTGTAATCTTGCATGCAATTTGGGAGCTAAAAATATTGTTTCTAAATATGCATGTTATTTCACCCAAAGTGATGTCAAAAAAAAAAATGCAAGGGAAGATAAAATTATATTGATGTGATATCCGTATCCACTACGTGGTCCCTATTATCCATTCTTTTCGTTTCCCTTTCAGTACTGTAATCGACGCTAAGCCTGCCTGCATGACTTACAAGGTCACAGTTCTCTGTGTCCCTGGAAACAAGGTATGATCACCTGACTGAATTCTGGCCAATGACATGTCAGCAAAAGATCAAGTGATTAGGGCACGTTTCTAGTCACTTCTTTTCAAAGGAAGCTCTTCGTCCTTCACTTGTCTATTCCCCTTTCTGCTGGCTAGAAGTGATGAGAGCTCAAATAGCCACCTTGGACCCAGAGATGGAAGCCACATGTAACAGAGCTTCCCTACCGCAACTGGACCTGCTTATTTAAAGACCGAGAAATAAAAAGAAAGACCTTTCTATCTTATTTGAGTCACCGTAGGGTACAGTTCAGCCTGTATCCTAATTAATACAGAAATTGGTATTAGAAGTGGAGTTTTAGATAAAAATGTTCTAACATTTGTGACTCTTTTAATGGTAAACTTGCTAAGAGTGAGTTAAATAAATAGATATTGTAGGCTGGAGAGCCAGTAATCTTTTTTATGCTAAAACATAAATAAAAACTGTTACCGGTAGTAACTAAGAAGGCAGATCATATATAAAGAAGGTTAGGAAAGCTCAAAAATATTAATCTGTATTGGTCGTTCCTGGCAGCTTTTAGCAATGTACTTACTGTAAGGGAGGTGACTAGTCAGGCAAGAATTAATCAGTTTAAAGTAGAGATAAAGGTGGGGAATACCTCTGCTCTATTCTCAGCAGGGGCCTTTAATCTCAGTCGACTAAGGGATTAGTAACTTGGAAAAGCCAACTGTTGTCTGTAAACAAAATAACAGCAGACAAAGTTGTCACTGGGGACATTGCTCAAGAGCCTTTCTCTAAATATAACATGAGTCAATCCAAAATTGGATGAAGGGTGTTGTTTTCCCACCCAGTATAGCTGCTCTTAATTCAAGGGAGAGAGGGTTTACAAGCATTGTCAAGGTTATAAGCCTTTGGCTGTGGTTTCTCGCACATTCAACTACCTGGAACCAAATAAACAGACTTAGCTATGTTTATGAGAAAATTATATTGCTAAAGAATCTGCAAGTCTA
Source organism: Aselliscus stoliczkanus (assembly GCA_033961575.1). NCBI lineage: Eukaryota > Metazoa > Chordata > Mammalia > Chiroptera > Hipposideridae > Aselliscus > Aselliscus stoliczkanus. The sequence goes on along the minus strand of CM066740.1, from coordinate 26,059,424 downwards.
GTCTACAAATGTTTGTGATTGCTTGACCATAAAGCACCTCCTGAGATCCTAGCACTGGCAACAAGCTGAGAAACTTGTGCTGCATTTGGCTTAAAACCTAGAACTCCTTGTCCATCATCCCATCTAAAGTGGAAAGAAGGGATGCTTTCCAACATGCACAAGAGATGTGTCCCAGAGGATTATGGACAGAGAAGAACTTCCCAAAGGACAAACCCAGGAGGCCAAAAGGACAACAGGCCAAGAGAGTTCCCTATCCCACCCCCCACCCAGAGAGCAAAGCCAGGAGTTATTTCAAGATACTTACTGTATTGTTAGTGAGGGAAGCCTTTGCAATGTCTATAATAATGCAGAAAGATTTCAGCATTGCCACAGACAAACGGTTCTGTGCATTTCCCATTCTTCTCTTTCCCAAGTAAAAATTTCTATTGCAGTTACCCTGGTTCTGTTCCAGTAGGTCTATTAGTGGGGAAATGTGGGGGTTGGAAGGAGTGGTAGTGAAATTATCTACTAGTTTATAGGTCACACAATCAGAAGAAGCCACATCAGGCTTCATGGAAAGAACTCTGAATCACATAGAGATTCCAGATTTTGAGCTAAACTGGATTAGACCCTATATCGTTCATCACTGAAAAACAGGTGTGCCCTTCAAGTGGGATGAAAGAAACGAGAGATTGAGTGACCAATACAACTGGTTATGGTAGAAGATACTAAGTGTCCCCTAGCAATCAACATCCCTAATTCCTTCTAATCAAAGAACCCACCAAAATTTTAGCAAATATGCTGTTGTCCAGGTAGAAATGAAAATTCTCAGCCTCGCTTGGAACTGACGGTGGCCACATGACTCAGTACTGACATTTACCTAATAGGACATTTACCTGATAAAGGAATCTTCCTAGGCTGCTGAGTGGCACATTGCGTAAGAGCTGGCTTGGGACTCCAGCTCTGAGCAGCAGGGCCCAGTTCAGATCCCACATATGAGGGCCAGTGACACTGCCCTCTACAGCTAAGATGGTGAACAACAGCTCCACCTGGAGCTGGGCTGCCATGAGTCGCCAGTGGCAACAGCATAGCTGCAGTGGGCTGCCGTAAGCTACAGCAAGGGGCCGGCAGCCAATATGAACTGCCAAGTGCCGCTGTAAGTGGCTGTCCAGAGGCTGGTGACCAATCTGCCTCACCCGGGAAGAGTGCAATGACAATACCAACATGGGCCAGTGAAGCAACATCCTCCACAACTAGAACAAAATGATAGCAACTTCTCTGTTCCCCTTCCCCGGTTCCCCAATGCTGTTCCCCTCCCCCAATTCCCCAATAAAATCTTTTAAAAAAAAAGGAATCTTCTTGCTACTGCAGCTTAACCTGCACACTGATAAAGATACCACTTCTGCATTCAACGAGAATGATATAGTGAGGCATTTAACTATTTTTAGGAATAATAATGCAATGAAAAATAATAAAAATATATATGTATAATTATGAAGCAGGCTTGATATTATACTTATTTAAGGATAGTGAGAAAGAAATTTTAGAGTATTTTCTCACAAAATTAATAAAGAGCAAGGTTAGTGGGTCAGTGTAAGTTGTGTGTTTCTGCGGTTTAGCTACTGGCTTTTCTCATCTACAATTTCGAAGCATATAGTAAGGCCTCAGCTAATACTTATTGAATGACAATCTCAAAAGCGGTCTAGGTGACAAGATAATAGATAATAGGTGACAAGAATGCTGTGAGAGCCTAAAATGTTCATTCAGTGCTATGGCAGAGAGTTTTAAGCTGCCCCCACAAAAGGAGAAGAGAACAGCTATATATTGGGCTATCGGAAAAGTCATGGCATATTTTTTCTGTTTTTCATTGCAAAAATGCATCATGAATTTTCTGAAAACCCAATAATTTCTGAATGCATCACAGGAAAAATATATGCATTCAGAAGGCATAAAAGAAAAACATGATACAATTTACTCCATGAAAAAGAAGGCATACATAGTGCCAAAAACAGATGAGAAACTTAGAAATTAATCTGTAATGTTATAGGTACACAAATACTAATTTATTTTATTGAAAAGAACTCTTACAAATCAATAGAGCCAACAACCCAATAGAAAAATGGTCATAGGACAAGAAGAGAGAGTTCACAGAAAAGAATAAAAATAACCAGTAAATACTGAAAAGATGTTCAATGGCGCTTATAATTTAATAAATTCAAAATAAAACAGGAGAATCATACTGTTGTCTATTTACCAAATTGGCAAATGTTAAAATATCAAAATGTTACTGATCATCAGAGTATAGAAAAACACGTTTACAAATACACTGCACATAGGTGTATAAATTGGTCAAAACTTTTTTTGATCAATAGCAAAGTATTATTTTTATTTTAAAAAACACACCTGAAATATTATGTATTTATCAAATATGCACTAATCTAAAATCAAGGACATTAGATCAGGCACCTATGGAAGAGAGGGATATGTGTGTTCCGGAGCAAGTGTATGTTTGATGGCCATTCAAACTGATATATTGGAGTATTTATGTAATATTCACTCAGAGGCAAGGAAAGACAGAGGATCCAGATACACTATTGGCAGAGGTCAGTCTCATTTCTCCTCTCTGATCCCAAATGCGCATCCCTCCTTAGCCATCAGAAGCCCTGCAGTGGCCTTGGAGAGCCATTCAGAGATCACCTATGTTTATTCAAGCATGATTCTTTGTATTCTAATCTCCTATCTCAAGCAGCTTATCACATAGTTTTTCACACCACCAATTTCTAACAGCTCTGGTAAAGAGAATTGCCTTTACATTGCATGTTTAGTAATGGCCTCCAGCCATGGTTAGGAACCCACTATAGATTTAAACATTAAACATCTGTCTGTCTACCTTGCTCAACATTGGGTCATTTTCCAAAGCTAATCACTGTAAATATATATTGTTGTTTAGAGAAGTCAGCCCTTGTACTAAAAAATAATAAATAAGTTGAGATGTACTTTGATTTAAAAAGAAAAAAAAGGGCCCGGCCAAGTGGTGCGACGGTTAAGCGCTGGCTTGAGAAGCCAGCGGCCCCGGTTCGGGTCCCACATATGAGGGCCAGTGACACTGCCCCCCCCCAAAAGAAAAGAAAAGAAACCTATATGTATTTTAAGCCCAATGCATTTGAACAAGGTTTGAATTTAAACACCTGCATATGCCCAGCATGTGTAGAATAACGATTCATCCCAGTTCACTGTTGTCCTTGGGTAAGATAAACAACCTGAGAGAGAGAGAGAGAGAGAGAGAGAGAGAGAGAGAGAGAGAGAGAGAGGAAAGAGAGAAAGAAAGAGAGAAGTCTTATAAATGCACTTCACAAAGGATGATATAAAAAAGTCATAAAACCTGTAACACATGGTTCAACCTAAGTATTCATTAGGGAATGGCTAAAATTACATATTTTACTTGGCAATATCAAGTAAAAACACTGGTGAGGATGTGGTGCAACTGGAACTCTCATCCACTGTATAATGCAACTAGCAGAAGACAAATCAAAGGTATTATTATTTTCCCTTGTGCCTTGCAACTTGTGCTTCTGTCTTTCATACTGATGTGAAAAGCAGCCTAGTTATATCAATCTGTTTGTAAGGTGTCATTTTCAGTAATAATTGACTATGATATTTGCATGTATTTTATCAGGTCTTCCCTTCAGAATGATGATTTCTAATATTTTTCTCCTAATGCAAGAATAAGAATTCCAGGCCTTCCAGATGCCACCGCCCGGACGCTCAGCCGTGGTCAATTCCACCGTGTTTTTCCACATCTCCATCGACCGCAAGCCCTTGGGCCGCGTCTCCTTCGAGCTTTTTGCAGACAAAGTTCCAAAGACAGCAGAAAACTTACATGCCCTGAGCACTGGGGAGAAAGGATTTGGTTATAAGGGTACCTGCTTTCACAGAATTATTCCAGGATTTGTGTGCCAGGGTGGTGACTTTACACACCAGAATGGCACAGGTGGCAAGCCCATCTATGGGGAGAAGTTTGAAGATGAGAATTTCATCCTGAAGCATACAGGTCTTGGCATCCTGTCCATGGCAAATGCTGGACCCAACACAAACGCTTCTCAGTTTTTCATCTGCACAGCCACGACCGAGTGGTTGGATGGCAAGCACGTGGTCTTTGGCAAGGTGAAAGATGCAGGGAGGCAGCCCCCGCGAGGACCAGGGTTTCCCTTGGGTGGGATGGCGTCAGCGAGGAGAAAGGAGGGAGACACGGGAAAGGGGTTCTCAGGAGCGTTACACACACACTTTATTATTAAAACCTGGTCCCTTTTATAAAGGCTTCTGACCATTACCTCAATTGCAAATTATGTTGCAAGTTATGTTTCACATGATCAGGATGTTTTTCTCTTTCTCAGAGCTTTTACCTTTTTGTAATTTTATCTTTCCAGGGTACACCGGTTACCATGACTTCCTTACAGGGCATATACTTGAACTTAGTAGCAAAAGGAGTCTCAAACTTTTTCTATCCTATGAAGAGCTGCATATTATTGCAATAGAGGGAAACATCTGTTTCTCAGTCAAAGCTTCAGTATCTGTTGCTACAGCAATGTCCAAAGCAAAGAGTTAAAACAAGGTTGATAATTAAAATACCTAATGATCAGTAAGTTGTCTCTTATCAGAACTCTCATGGTGGAGAGACCTTGTTCTCCTGATCTCCAAAGAAACCTTTCACAGCTGCATAGGCCAAGGGGCTTGAGTCCCCAATATCTCAGCTCAGGGGTCCCCTCGGGCTGTAGCCTGTTTTAGGGAGTTTCCTTTTCTTTAGGAAATCTTGCCCCATCATTGACTTACACAGCCAGCTATCATCAGGGTACCCCAGGAAATTGTCACAAATGCAGTAAGTATATTGTCTCCTATAGGAGGAAAGGCACATGGGTTCATAGAGACAGGAGATATTACATGACCAACTATAAGGCAGCATCCCAGACATCCAGTGCTGAGCGTGGATCTTTATTTCAATGTGGCCTTGTCAGACACCGGAATGCTGTCGGCTCCCGGCAGAAAGATAATATGAATATTATGGAGCACTTTGGTTCAGGAACGGCAAGACGAGCAAGACGATCACCATCGCTGATTGTGGACAACTCTGATGTATATGACTGCTTTTATCTTAACCACACCATTCCTTCTGTAGTCAGGAGAGCACCCCTGCCCCATTTGCTCGGAACACCCCTAATCTTCGTGCTCTCGCTGCAGTTTGTTAGGTTCCATATTTTCCTTGCCCCCTCGAAGTCTAGCTGGGTTGCAGAGTTAAGTTTGTGATTATGAAGTAAAAGCTAAACAAACAAACAAACAAAGAATAAAGTAGTCATCATGTTTTCTGTTACCTCTGAAAAACGGGTCTTTGAATTTAGTTAATATGACAAAGTCCATCTTATTTAAAGGGATTATTTTAATGTTATTATAATAAAATAACATCTTTATTTAAACTTCTTGACCCATAAAATGCTTTTGCATTATTTCTGCATTGATTGTAAATAGTACTGAATTAAGATCTTATTCCTGAAAATTGACTGACTCAGTCTAAGGCTTTAATAATTCATTAATTAAGATTAATATTGATGTTATCCATGTTATTCTGGTTAATGCCAACTCTTACATAAATAAGTAAACAAAATGAACTAATTTCCGTTTTCCTAATTATCTGACATTGGCATTAGCTTCTGTTAGATCTATAGCTGGAATATATTTTTTCAGATCTTTCCTCCCAAGGAACTGATGAGGCCTCGCTGGAATGAAGTGAGAATGACAGGGGATGGCCCTTAACTCCATAGAATGGTCAGAGCAAGAGATGAATGTGGACCAGTTTTTGCTGGAGCATTGGTCCACCAAAGATGCTATTGAGGTGGACATTGCTTCTGACCCATTCCCTTTCCAGTGACCCAGAAAGAACAGGTGAGCATGGAGTTGCCAGTATTACAATATCTTCTAGCAAACAGTCTCACTCCACGTTTTAGGTTTTTTGGTATGCATAATGAGGCTCATGGCAGATTGAGGTCAAGGGACAAGATAAAACCAGGAAGGGAGGCAACTGAAGTAAAGTTGATTGTCTTCATCATTTTGGAGGGTCCAGGTTCTTGGAAAGAGTGACTGTAATGTAAGGTGGTGCCATGACTCCTGTGTCTGATCTGTTTCTAGCTCCGTGCTGCTCCCTGCTCTTTGCTTGTCGGAAGGAGCCCCGGGTGGTAAGTATATCTATCTATCCTTTCTTTTAGATAGATTGCCTCAGGGGAATTGATGCAGTGTGACAAACAGAAATTGTAATTGTTCTAGAGTATGAAATGTTCTGGATGGAGCTGCTGTATTTTTCTAAATTTGATGGGTTGAACAGTGATGCATATGCCTTTTGAGAACACATTTGATCACTCATTTGTCTATGGATTAAGTCCACTTCTCTATGGATAGTAAACAATGGGCAGGTAAATGCAGACTTGGCTGTATTTAAACACCACCTTTAAAAATTGGAAGTCATAGGGCCAGCCGAGTGGCGAGTTGGTTAAGAGCTGGCTTGGGATGCCAGCGGCCCCAGTTCGGATCCCACATATGAGGGCCAGTGACACTGTCCTCTACAGCTAAGATAGTGAACAACAGCTCCACCTGGAGCAGGGCTGCTGTGAGTCACTGGGGACGGCATAGCTGCAGCCTCTGCTGCAGTGGGCTGCCATAAGCTACAGTGAGTGGCTGGCAGCTGGTGTGAGCTGCCAAGAGCCACTGTGAGTGGCCTTCCAGAGGCCAGCAACCGATCTGCCTCACCCAGGAAGAGCGCAATGATGATACCAACATGGGCCAGTGAAGCTATGTCCTACACAACTAGCCTGAAAAACTAAAGGACAGCAACTTGTCTGTTCTCCTTCCCCAATTCCCCAATTAAAAAAACACACAAAAGGGCCGGCCGAGTGGCACATTGGTTAAGAGCTGGTTTTGGGACACCAGTGGCCCCAGTTTGGATTTCACATATGAGGGCCAGTAACACTGCCCTCCACAACTAACAACAGCTCCACCTGGACCTGGGCTTTGCGAGCCCCAGCGACGGTGTAGGCTGCAGTCCCTGCTGCAGTGGGCTTCCATAGGCTTCAGTGAGTGGCTGGCAGCCAGCGTGAGCTGCCAATAGCCACAGTGAGCGACCATCCAGAGGCTGGCAACCGATCTGCCTCATCCGGGAAGAGCGCAATGACGATACCAACATGGGCCAGTGAAGCAGCATCCTCTTCAACTAGACTGAAGAACAAAAAGACTGCAACTTGTCTGTTCCCCTTCCCCAATTTCCCAATGCTGTTCCCCTCCCCCAATTCCCCAATAAATCTTAATAAATAAATAAATAAATAAATAAATAAATAAAAAAATAAATTGGAAGTCATAAACCAGGTAGCTAGACCTATCCATGGAGTCATAAGTATTCCCTAAACTGGTGATGCCTGGAGTGGAGATAAGAGGTGTGCCAGAAATCATGTGCCGTTTGGGTGTGGATGTATAATACCACCATGATAGCTTTGGATTATTGAAAGAAACAAAATTCAGAATAAGTATCTCCATAGCCATCCAGGGGAAGAAAATGACTTAAATAATGCATTATACTATTACTTAACCTAGAAACAGACAGCACCAGTAAACATAACATGAATCATTGTCCCTATTCTGAACCATATTTAATATGTTGACAGAGCCACAGGGGCTGTCTATAATGGCAGAGAGGCAAATTCTGGCTATTGGGTGCCCCATGCAAAATATATCATTCCCCAACTTTACACAGAATGTTGTATGTGTGGTCTTGGAGCTTTGGGTATGCAGACTGCTGCATGTAAATATCTGATGCTCACAATGGCTGCACTCATTCAGCATCAAATGGGAATCAACAAAAGCAAAGTTTCCAGAGCAGAGGTATTCCCTTGTTTGGACCTCATCTTTTACTCCTTGGTAACTGGGCTGCTGCGATTCCAGAGGGTTCCACAATATTGCTGTTGCTGCTGCTGTTGTTGCTGTTTTGGGGGGTGCCCCGCATGTAGATGATGGTAACTACACCGAGTGCTAAAATCCACAGGCTATGGGGCATAAAGGAGGAGGATTTCTGGGTTGCCCCAGGCTACAGTGAATTATAACTGCATTAGTGCTACAGGGCCCTGAACAAATGCCCTACAGGGCATTTGACAAGTAATTTCCATGTTTCAATGAGGGAGGAATACTTCTGGGGTTAGTTCCCCCAGGCAAATTGTGCAGTGATAGATGTTCCAAAGACTAGGAGAAAACATGTCTTGTCCAACTGGAAGAATAGGTCCTGATGGTGCAATTCTGGAAACATCAGGGTGCCTTGCAGGGCAAAAGTAATTGAATCTTCTCTTTTCTTGAACATCTGTAGCTATCTTTGAATAGGAGATATCACAAGTGCCCTAGTGTGTATACACACACACACACACACACACACACACACACACACATACACACCCTTGTGAATCTTGTTTTGTCAAAGAGAAATTACCTTTAATTTTCAGATTATAAACATGTGACCTAATTTAAATACTCCCTACTACCCCACTAATCTCACAGTAATGCATCCTAAAGAAACAAAGACCCAGTTCCAGAGAACCCCTGAAGTACTTCCAGCGTTTACTGATATACTCTTGAAAAGGCAACAAATGGGGATTCATATTTTAGAACATAGAGCAAGCCTTCCCCCAAGTCTTCTCCTCATCACAGAAGCTGATCATTTTTCCTAGTTTTCTCATTTCCTTGCCACCCTCCCTTGTCCTCAGCTTCCAGCCCAATCCCTGCTCTTGGTGTTACCCTCCTTTCCACCCCTCAACATGATCAAGCACAAAAACAACAAAAACAGAAGTAGCTGGCTGAGCTGACAAGCGCTGCTTCCCCTCCAGAGGGGAGGAGAGAAAAGAGAGTTGTAAATCTTGTGATTTAATTGCATTATTTTATCGCTGTCACAAAGATTAAATGTGCTGTATTAGTTTCTTAAGGCTGCCATAAAAAATTACCACAACTGTGGTGGCTTAAAATAACAAATTAATTCCCTGACAGTTCTGGGGGCCAGAAGTTCAAAATCAAGGTGTCTTCAGGGCTGGCCTCCCTCAGAAGGCTCTGGGGAAGAATCCCTCCTCCCCTCTTTGAGATTCTGGGGGCTCCAGACATTCTTTGGCTTGTGGCAACTTCACTCCTGTCACTGACCCCTTCACAGGGCCTCTCTCATGGTGTCTTCTTTTCTTAGAAGGACATTTGCCATTGGGTTAAGGCCCATCCAGTTAATCCAGGATGCTCTAATCTCAAAATCATGAATTTCACCTGCAAAAAACCCTTTTTCTAAATGAATTCACATTCACAGGCATACAAATTAACACTACAACTCAAATTTCCCAATATAACTATGCACAGAAGAAAAGCTTAGATGGATATGTCTACCTTTGTTATGTTTCCTGATATAGTCCAGAGTGCAGCCTCGTGAAATTGGCTGAACTGTGATGAAACTCCTAACCTTGATGCACATGATTATTAGCCAGTGCTCCTGAGAGTGTATAATTGCTTCCACCTGGTAATGAAACCCTCTGCTAACCAGACCTGCACGCGAACATGGAACAGCTTTTCCCTAGAGGAAACACAGAATATGGTTCAGTATAGGGGTTGAAAGAAAGGAGTGTCTTCCTATATCAAGATAGCCTCAATCTGCCACAACTAAGATTGTTCCACCACCCCTCGTTGTCTTTGTCAGAAGAGGAGGGGAATTGCTTGGGCACCTTGAGAAATCCTGAACACATAACAATGGCCCATCTATGTGTTTATCTTTCAGAAGTTAGGGAGATTGTGACCTTGTAACAGTTTAACATGAAGAATGTTCTTGAAACCTCCTAAGAAAGGAGACTGAAAAAAATGAGGAGAATGGCTTGGCATCCTTTAGAGTTTTGGTGGCCAAGTCTCCCTGAACATATGGTTCAGTGCTTCTGGAAGAGAATATGAAAGGGGGCTGTTACCCATCACTCTGCCTTCTCCAGAGGCAAGCTTTCCTCCCTCCCTCCCTCCCTCCCACCCTCCCTCCCTCCTTCTCTTTCTTTCTTTCTTTCTTTCTTTCTTTCTTTCTTTCTTTCTTTCTTTCCTTCCTTCCTTCCTTCCTTCCTTCCTTCCTTCCTTCCTTCCTTCCTTTCTTTCTTTCTTTCTTTCTTTCTTTCTTTCTTTCTTTCTTTCTTTCTTTCTTTTCTTTTCTCTCTCTCTCTCTCTCTCTCTCTCTCTCTCTCTCTCTCTTTCTCTCTTCTTTCTTTTTCCTTTTTGTTTTTTTAGCTGAGCCATCCTGCCACCTGTTGGCAGCTCAGCAGCAGCTCAGCTTGGGCTGGGCATCGAACTGCTGTTGCTCAGAGCTCAGCTCACACTCTTGAGCGAGCTCTTAACCAACTGAGCCACTCAGCCAGCCCTTCTTCTTTCTTTTTTATCATGTAACATCCTCTTTGACAACTATTTATTATATATAAATTTACTTCTCCAGACCATTTTTTGACATTCATTAAAATAATTTCTGATAAATGAAATAGAAATATTACATAGAATGTATTACCCTTGTATAAATTAGAAAAGTTGCCTTCCTCATCATCTTTTGAGGAAAATCCACTGAAGTTATGAAATGAAGGTTATTTCCTAAAGAATGCACAAAATGATTTCTTAAGAAATATTGGTTCTACCTTGAGGGCATAATGCTTAGCAAAGCAAGCCAGAGAGATAGACAAATACTATGTATCTCTTATATGCAGAATCTAAAAAAAAACAAAAAACAAAAAACAAAACAATAAGACTCAGAGAAACAGAGAGTAGAGTGGTGGTTACCAGGGTCTGGGTAGAGGAAATGTGGAGATATTGGTCAAAGGGTACAGACTTCTAGCTGAGCTGAGCTGCCAACAGGTAGCAGGATGGCTCAGCTAAAAAAAAGAAAGAAAAAAAAAAGATTAACAAGTTCTGGGAATACTGTGGTATATACTTGAATGTTGCTAAGAGAGCAGATCTTAAATGTTGTCACCATGAAAAATAGAAATGGTGATTATGTGAGAGGATAGAGTTGCTAACTAATGTGAGGGTGGTATCATTTTTCAATATATAAATGTAGCAAAACACATTAAACTTATGCAATGTTATATGTCAGTTATATCTCTATAGAGCTTGGGGAGGAAATAAGAGAGAGAACAAAAGGAAAATATTGATTTTATGTTTGGGAGCAAGCATTGGCCCACCAAAATCTAGGAGGTTTCCATTACATCAGGGCATGTGATAAATATGGATGAAGATATATAGAATGCTTATTAACGGTTTATTTATAAGTTGGCTTTTAGCTTCACTCATACCTTGAAGCCGTTCTTTATTTGTTTTCACAACCTTATGATAGCTCACTGAATTGTCATCACTTAGTATTTTACATTATTCATGTTAATAAAACTTTAAAGTTATATTGTATGTGTTATTCAGAGATATGGCTAGTTTTCCCAAAGCATATTCTGTGATCACTATCCCACTTAGAATGAGCTTAGCAAATATAAATTCTTCCTGAATCTTAATTTTCAGTTTATATTTCAATTTTTCTTTAATTTTCAGATATCGTTAATTCATAAGTAATTTATCTAGATTTGGAGCCTATGTTTAGCCAAGAGTGAGGATTTCTGTGTTAAGTCATTAGTACATGTCATAAGAGAATGATTAGCAAAGAACTACAGAACTCTGCCCTGATAAAAAAAATTACACCGGAGAAACCTCAGGAGCCTTAGCCTTTTGTAGAATTCAACATGAAAATCCCTAAACAAGTGTTTCTTTGCTAAGTCTTATCAGTCTCCACCATTTTTCTCCTAATATGAGGAATAATGACACAATCCATCCACTTTCCCTACACATATTTCATTCAACATATATTCATTTAGTTTCTACTAAGTGCTAAGACATTGGAAAATGTGAGAGGATGTATAATAATATCTGAGAGTGATGTTGGAAATATTTTGTTCTAATTAGAAAGATTTTGTTGCCAAGGTGAAAGAGAAAACTATTAGTACTTCCCCTTTGATCCATTACCTGACACATGCTTTAATCCTAGTCCTTATACTAGTCATTCATTTCTTCAATGTAACTAGCTCTATTGAATCTCATCAATCTATTTTATATGTACTGACATATTAGAGATGATACATCTGAGAAAAATAAGCAAGTGACCCAAGGAAGAATAATGCCAGTACCATGATGGGTGGGGTGTGGAGGAGTATTATTAATTACAAGCAAAATTGATCCTCCCCATATAATTCACCTCATAGTTCTTTATAAGTATGTTCTAATTTCTTGGATCTCTGTATACTGTGTTGCATATATATATATTACATTATTACATATAATATATATGTATATATATCTTTTAAATCTCTATCATATCCATGTTTATTTCATATTCATTCAACAACTTACATTGAGTACATATATACTGTGTACTATGGATATGCAGTGGTAAGCAAAAGAGGCATAGTCTAGTGGGAAATTCTGAGAATTTAAGAGAAAATTATATCACATTTTAAAAAACCAATCTTGCTGAGAGTACATAGGAAGCTTAGTTTAGAATTTGAAGGAGGGTGGGATAGGAGAGGCTCAAAGAAGACTTTCTAAAAGAAGTGCCATTTAGGCTAGACCTGAAGGATAAGTGGAAGTTAGCCAGGCAAAGAAGAGTTACTAAAATGTTTTGGATGAAGAGAGCAGCAGAAATAATGACAAAAGGACCTGCTAGAGAATGTTTCATATTTTAGGAATTCAGAGAAGGTTCCTGTGGTAAATTCTGTTTTTTAGTCACGATGTAATTTTTACTTCTATCTTAGGAACAGAACTTTGATTTTGTTCAAAGGAGCAAAATATCCAGGTTAAAAGCAACACAAAAAGAAACAACTACAATTTCCTACTTGACTCCTAGTTAAAGGCCACTTGGCAGAGTTCTGGCCGGTGAGACATAAGCAGATGTTTGGATGATTTATGAGTAGGTTTTGCTCTCCTGATATAGGTGTTATCTTTCCCTCTTTCTTGCTTCCTTCCTCCTTCCTCCTCTGGAATGCTGTTGTACTGCTGGAGGTGGAGCAGCTATCTTGTAACCATGAAGTAACCATAAGGAGGAAAGACATGAGCTATGGGTAATAATATAGAAGGATAAAATAAGGAGCCTGGGAGGTTGATGATATCATGGAAACTGTGTTCCAGCCCTGAACTGTCTACCCCTGCATATTTTTTTATTTTATTTTATTGGGGAACAGTGTGTTTTTCCCAAGACCCATCAGATCCAAATCAAGTTGCTGTCCTTCAATCTCAATTGTGGAGGGCACAGCTCAGCTCCAAGTCCAGTCGCCGTTTTCAATCTAGTTGCGGGGTGGGATGGGGTGTAGCTCACCATCCCATGCAGAAGTTGAACCTGCAACCTTAGTGTTAAGATCATACACTGTAACCATCTGAGACATCTGGCAGCTCATCTGCAGCTCAGCAGCAGCTCAGCTCAAATCATTGTCTTCAATCTATAATAGTTGCAGAGGGCGTAGCTCACTGGCCCATGTGGGAATTGAACCGGCAACCCTGTTGCTCAGAGCTCGTGCTCTAACCAACTGAGCCACCTGGCTGCCCATGATTTCTTGATATGGTAAATAATAATAATAATGCCGTCACCACCACCATCACCTAGTCCATTATTCAAGTCACTACTTACTTGTGGCTGGATATAACCTCTAACAGAGCCGGTGCATATGGCTGGTGCATTGTGTGTGAAGATTAAGGGTGACAAAGCAGCAGAAGGAAGGTCAATGAAAGACCTTAACATATGTTAGTTAATGAGTTTAGACTTTATCTTTGGAGACTGTGGGATAGTAGAAAAGATTTTGGATAAAGAAGCCAGTAGCCAAGTTTGCATAATAGAAAGTTCACTTTGGGGCCGGCCAAGTGGCATGGTGGTTAAGCACTGGCCTGGGAAGCCAGCGGCCCAGGTTCGGGTCCCACATCTGAGGGCCAGTGACACTGCCCTCCAAAAAAAAAAGAAAAAGTTCACTTTGGCTGCAGGGTAGAGAATGAACTGGAGGGAGCAAAAATGGAAGCAGGAGGGCCACTAAAGCTGGGAACCAACCAGACGTGGGATAGTCACGGCATACACTGGCATGGCAGCTTCAGGGAGGAAGAAAAGTGAATAGTGAACAGATGGATACTGAAGAGGTAAATCAGTAGGAAGAACTTTGCAAATGATCGGACATAAAATGTAAGAAAAACAGATGAGTAAAGCAGTTTCTGGCTCAGTTAGCTGGGGAGTGGTGTCATTCCGTGAGAAAGACAGGATGTGGAAACAGGCAAGCTTTGAGGGAGGAATTATAAGCCCACTTTTCAGCATTGTGAGTCCGTGATGCCATGGGATGTTGCTAACACAGGTCTGAGCTTAGGTGATATCTCTAGGTAGAAGATAACCTGTCGCATCCCGCACGACAGGGCCGTGGGTATTCGGAAGGGACGGCGGAGGTTGCGAAACAGAAAAATATAGACAAGACACAAAGGATAGTTCAAAAACAGTGCTAGCCAGGCGACTCAGTGCCTCTAGGACAAAGAACCCCAAATTGGACTTGACTGTGGCTTTTATTGGGATACACACAAGGGAGTAGCCCTGGTCTGTGAGTCTCATACATCATACCAGAGAACTTAGCTCAGGGTCAAATCACCCCATGGCCTGCAGGCTGCCTTTACCGAAAGTCCCATGGTAAGTTCATGTGCACCTCCTGAGGGACAGAAAATTCTGATGCGGAGACTCACTGATAGGATTACACAGGAGGACAGATGTTATCATCTTTTTAAGATCATTTCACAGGCAAGCTGTCAGCACCTGAGACAAGGGGTCTTTGCCCATTTTCCTCAACTCCGTGATTTCTCCTATGACACCCTCAGGACTGTGTCTGGCTTGGGTTGCCCTATCCGCAGCTAGGGTCGTACCTGTCTTTGACTAACCAGCCATCTTCTGGGATCACACAGGAAGATAGAGGAGGCATAATGTTGAAGTACTGTCTCTATGAGGATCTGTTGTTATGGGAAGATGCACGGGGGCAGACAGCTAGACTGTTGTATGACCATATCTCCCCCTTTTTTTTTTCTGAAGTATGAGAAACACAGACCTCACAGATTCTTCCTTTACTGCCCATCGGAGGGCTGTTTGTCAATTTCTGAGGGCTAAACAGAACAAACATAGAACAATAAGTAAAACAACAATAACACTTGCAAACCCTCCACCCAAAGTCTGTATCCAATTTGTTGGGTTTAAATGAGAAAGTCCATCTGCAGCCATGGAGAGTGCTTCTTCTCCAGGGAGTAGTTGGAGCTTAGCATTGGTATCTGATCTACTTCTCGTTGTAGTTGTATAATGTCCACAGTAAGATTAGGAACATGTCCCAAAAGATGAGCTCGTACCTCAGACCAAGGTGTACGAGTTTGATTATAAGCATAAGGGGTTACACAATAGGTTGAAACATTCCAATAGATTTTAAAGTGATCATAGTAGGCAAATTTTCCATTTGCTCACCAAGAAATACAACAGTGGTTTCTAAATCAGCTAATCTAACAATGATTTCCTGATCTATTTTTAACTTGTTGATTCCATGATTTGCTAGCATTCTCATGTCATGTTACAGAAGTAAGCAGTAGTGTGTTAAGGATATAAGCCCAATATGTAAAATTATCAGCATTAACACCTAAGGAAAGGCAGCTTACAATGACCGGTACTGTTTGATGTAGAGTAACTTTAGAAACAACATTTACAAGAGATACAACAATAATTCCATAATAGCAGCAATAAGGAGTCCTATAACTCTTTTTGTTTGATGTATAATCTTGTGAAGTAATTGAAGAATTATATATACAGTAAGAGAACCTTCCCACAACCTAAAAGCCTGGATGGGGATCCACAGTCCTTGTAGTCTTTTAAGAATCATAATTTGGGCTGGCCGAGTGGCTCTGTTGGTTAAGAGCTCGCTCAAGAGTGCGAGCTGAGCTCTGAGCAACTGCAGTTCGATGCCCAGCCTGAGCTGAGATGCTGTTGAGCAGCCAACAGGTGGCAGAATGGCTCAGCTAAAAAAAATAAATAAATCAGAATTTGATCATTAGAAGCATTGTAAATAGAAGAATTTATACATGTATATAATTGACATTGTTCACATTCAACTAATTTTGTTGTTTGATTAATATAGTTCCTACTAAAATGAAAACAAAAGGAATTTTAACACATGTCTGTAAATAAACTATTTTTGTTTCCTCAAATTGAAAAGTATATTTTAGGGCCGGCCGAGTGGCGCATTGGTTAAGCGCTGGTTTTGGGATGCCAGCGGCCCGGGTTCGGATCCCACATGAGGGCCAGTGACACTGCCCTCTACAGCTAACAACAGCTCCACCTGGAGCTGGGCTGTGCGAGCCCCGGTGATGGTGTGGGCTGCAGCCTCTGCTGCAGTGGGCTGCCATAGGCTGCAGTGAGTGGCCCGCAGCCAGCGTGAGCGGCTGGCAGCCAAGCGTGAGCTGCCAATAGCCGCGGTGAGCGACATCCAGAGGCCAGCGACCGATCTGCCTCATCCGGGAAGAGCGCAATGACGATACCAACAGTGAAGCAACATCCTCCGCAACTAAACTGAAGAACAAGACGGCAACTTGTCTGTTCCCCTTCCCCGATTCCCCAACGCTGTTCCCCTCCACCAATTCCCCAATAAAATCTTAAAAAAAAAAACAAAAAAAAAAAGAAAAGTATATTTTATTTATTTATTTATTTATTTATTTATTTATTTATTTATTAATAGGATTGAGTATCAATAATTTGAGAAGAATTATAAGTATGTACCCACCATCTGAGAAGTTGGTAATTGGAGCAATTAAATTGAGTGCAGTTAAGGACTGTATCCCCATGGGGTCCCCAGTCTATTACTATTTCATAGAAATCATTAAATAACACCCAATTCATGTTCCCTCAACACTCTTCTCAATGAATATGGGCCTGTCCATCAATCCAGTTACTTTGATTGGTACAGGGAGGGAAGCTATGAGTGCTTGCCTCCTGTACTTTGAATTTCTTTCCAAAAATCATAAACATATCTTTAAAGGTATCATTTTCTTTTTCTCTGGGAATTACCCATGATCCACGCAATTCTTCTCTTCCATGAACCTATCAGGTGTCCACAAAGGATGCTCTTCTGGGCCTGGAAAGATACAAGTAAAACTTTTTTCCCATGTTAATAAAGTTTTCAAGTGTCATTGATTGGTTTGGATGTCCTTTCACCACATAGGGACATTTTCCAATAGTTTAGAACCGTGTTGACTATTAAAATGTTTTTCTGCAGCAGTACACCCAAAGTTTGATTTATTATTTGGACCAAATGAATTTTGAAATTTTTAAAGGAAACATGATTTGAGTCAATTGTATCTGCGGGGATTCTGCTTTGTCTTCCCCTTTTTTTAATTTTATATTTTTAAACAAAATTTAAAGAGACTGATTAGAATTATTGGAAAACAAAGTCTGATTTAATATTTATAGGGTTTGAAAACATCTGTAAAGCAGTTCAAACAGCCATTAGTTTAGTTTTTTGAGTTGAAATGTAATTAATCTGTATTACTCCATGGCCTTTTTTAGGGTCTAAGTCTTTTTTTTATTTTTTATCTGAGCCATCCTGCCGACTATGCCAGATATGGTCATACCGCGGTCTAGCCATCTGTCCCCGTGCATCTTCCCATAACAACAGATCCTCATAGAGACAGTACTTCAACATTATGTCTACTCTATCTTCCTGTGTGATCCCAGAAGATGGCTGGTTAGTCAAAGACAGGTACGACCCTAGCTGCGGATAGGGCAACCCAAGCCAGACACAGTCGAGGGTGTGACATAGGAGAAATCACGGAGTTGAGGAAAATGGGCAAAGACCCCTTGTCTCAGGTGCTGACAGCTTGCTGTGAAATGATCTTAAAAAGGTGATAACATCTGTCCTCCTGTGTAATCCTATCAGTGAGTCTCCCCATCAGAATTTTCTGTCCCTCAGGAGGTGCACATGAACTTACCATGGGACTTTCGGTAAAGGCAGCCTGCAGGCCATGGGGTGATTTGACCCTGAGCTAAGTTCTCTGGTATGATGTATGAGACTCACAGACCAGGGCTACTGCCTTGTGTGTATACCAATAAAAGCCACAGTCAAGCCTGATTCGGGGCTCTTTGTCCTAGAGGCACTGAGTCGCCTGGCTAGCACTGCTTTTGAACTATCCTTTGTGTCTTGTCTATATTTTTCTGTTTCTCAACCTCTGCATTCCCTTCTGAATGCCCACACCCTGTCGTGCGAGACGCCACAGATACTGACTTGGGTGTCATAATCATTTAGATGATATTTGGAATCATGAAAGGAAATGCGTAAGTCCATGGAGATATGTAGAGAGAGAAAAGGTGAGGTCAAGGACAAAGGCTGGGGGATAATAACATTTAAGGGATAGACAGTAGGGAAAATAAAAGCCTTCCAAGAAGCCTGAGAAGAAGGGGCTACAGGGTGAGGGAAAGGAGGGAAAGACTGTGACATCAGAGAAGTTCAGAGAAAAGAGGTGTCAACAGTCTCAAAGCTGCTGAGTGATCGAGGGAGATGGAAATCCACGAACTGTCTGTTAGATTCAGCTCTCACTGTCTTTGGTGACTTCTGGGACAGCAATTACAGTGGGATATCAGGCACTAAAGAGGGACTGGGAGGTAGATAATAGAGCTAGCACAGGAAACTCTTGAAAGATATTTGGCATGGTTCTTAGCCATGCACCCTCTAAGCCAGGCTATACTGCAGATTCAGAAATCTACCTATCACCCTTATACATCCCCTTTCTGCTTAACTAACTAGAACTGATTTCACTGATCGGCAGCTAAGAACCCTGACTGCTACATGCAGACCAAAATGTTGGAACTGAAAATTACTTGAAGGAATACATGATCTTTTGATGTAGACCCCCATAATTCTGACCTCAGTGAAAACTGTGGTTCCAGGACATTAGTGGATAATCAAAAAGTTCCAAGAGCTCAGAAGAGTCCCCGAAGTTGCTTCAGCAGATAATTTCAGTTACCTCCAAATTCTATGAAAGAGCCAACAGTTTCTCCCTTCCATGTGTGAGATGCTTCCATGTGTGAGATGATTTGTTGTCAGAGCTCCTCAGGATGGAAAAAGAGAAGTCTGGCATCCTGATACCTTTTAAGTCACTTAAAGTTATGTGTATAGAAGAGGCATAAGGGAAAAACAAAGCAAATTTAAATTTTGGTGTTCTATGCATTTGATGAAATAACTTATAGTGTGTTTAGGGCTTAACATCATGAAGGAAAATAATATGTGGTGAGATCTATTATAACAATGCTTAAAGAACGTTTTGTATTTCTTTTGCATTTTTTTTTTTTTTTAATAAATAGGTACCGTCCTGAGTTTTACTTCCCCAGAGCCTAGCTCAGTGCTGGCAAGAAGGTAGTGTATAAATATGGTGCACATGTTCTGATAGCCTCTGTCTTTGCATAAATGCATGTTTAATTTCCAAGACATAAATATCAGGCCTCCAGAGGAATTCATATACATAGCACTGTCTGTGTTTATGCCAAAGTTTTACTAGTCACACGAGTGTTCAGCCTGGTAAGGAGTCTGAACGCTCAGCCTGGATTAGAATGTATACAATACAGCTGCCAAGACTGAGATTTGTGTCTCCACCCACTGGCACAGCAGAGTGCCAAATACCTTTGGTTAATCTTTATTTAGTCTTCTTCTTTGATGTTGCAGCAGTGCAATTTTTATAATTTATTTGGAGTGGGTTATCTGTGAGATGAAAACACACAGTAGGCACAATTCTAACCCTAACCCCTCAAAGGCATTCTGTTGTTTTGTGAAGTCTTGCATATGTAACTAGAGTTAGTCAGCTCGTACATGCTAATTATTTGCTTGTCAAACTGTCACTCTTCAGATGACCAGATATTTTGATACAAAAACTCCAGGTGATCTATTAAAGCTTGATGGCATTTTCCCTTTGAAGTAAAAGAACTGTCATGAATTTAGTCAAAACGTTAGTTCTTCTGAACACAACAGGAATAACCATCTGAAGAGCTGGAGTATTTCAAATGATTTTTAAAAAATCTATATAAATGTGCTAGATTTAAATATCATTGTAGCTGGGCAAGTGTGTAAATCATTTAAAAGAAATGCAGTTTAATTTTACAAACTGATTATTTTTTGACTGATTGTTCTTGTCCCCCCCCCCACTTTTTTTTTTTTTTTTTACCAATTCAATGATTTGGGGTATAGTCACAGCTGTATAACCATCATCAAATTCAATTTTAGGACATTTTTATCACCCTAAATAGAAACCCCATACCCATTAGCAGTCACTTCCCATTTTTCCCCAACCCTCCCCTATCCCAGCCCTAGGCAATCACTGACATATTTTCTGTCTCTATAGATTTGCCTGTACTGGACATTTTATATAAATGGAATTTTACAGTATTTTGTCCTTTGAGACTCACTTCTTTACTTAGCACGTTTTCTAGTTTCATCCATGTTATGAATCAGTATTTCATTTATTTTTATTGCCAAATAACATTCCTTTGTTTTGTTTATCCATGCATCATTTGATGGACATTGGGTTGTTTCCACTTTTTGGCTATTATGAATATGCTGCTATGAATATTTACATACAATTTTTGTATGAACATTTTCATCTCTCTTGGGTATATACCTAGGGATGAAATTGCTGGCTTGTCTAACTCTATGTTTAGCTTTTTGAGGAACTTCCAGACCGTTTTCCAAAGCAGCTGCACCATTTTGTATTTCCATCAGCAGTTGCATATAATTTTTTAGTATCAGAATATTTTTATATTCTTGGAATTTATTAAAACTTTTAACTTCATATTCAATAATATATTTCTTAATGTTTGAGTAAAATTTAATCAAATGGAATTTTAAAAATTTTTGGAAATTATAGTTTATGATCCAAAATATTAAAACATTTGATTTTTAGAAGCCTGATTTTAATATCCATTTCTCCAAAGAAGGAGAAATATTGTTTTTTGCTTTGTTACATATAATTATATTTTGTATTTTGTAAGTTTACAAGTTGTATATGAACTTCAGAAGATTCAATTACAGTCTACCTCTCATTCCTGTATTACAAACTGCAATGCCTACCTCTAACCTCCAACTAAATAAATGGAAAGTCCATTTAGTGACAGAAAGTAGAAAAAATGGACCATGTCCATCATTTATGATTTCCTTTTTAAATAGAATATACAAAATTATTAATATTTTACAGATATGTTTACTTTTTTTTACCTTTTGACCCCCTTCACTTATTCCTCCCACCCCCACACCCCCACCTCTGGCAACCACCAATCTGTTCTCTGTACCTATGAGCTTGGTGCTTCTTTTTTTTTTTTTAGGGGCTAAATGTTGTTATTGGATTCCACATGTAAGTGAAAGCATACAGTATTTGTCTTTCTCTGTCTGACTTATTTCACTTAGCATAATACCCTCTAGGTCCATTCATGTTGTTGCTAATGGTAAGATTTCATTCTTTTTTATGGCCGAATAATATTCCATTGTATATGCACACCACAATTTCTTTATCCATTCATCTATCAATGGACACTTAGGTTGTTTTCATATCTTGGCTATTATAAAAGTAATACTGTAATGAACAATGTATACTGTAATGAAATTTAAACTTATTTCATGGGGTGCATATATCTTTTCAAGTTGGTGTTTTAGTTTTTTTCTGGTAAATACCCAGAAGTGGAATTGCTGGATCGTATGGTAGTTCTGTTTTTAATTTTTTGAGGAAACTCCATGCTGTTTTCTATACTGGCCGCACCAAGTTACATTCCTACCAACAGTGTACGAGTGTTTTCTTTTCTTCACATCCTCACCAATACTTGTTATTTATGTTTACCATTTATAGATATGAATACACAGAACTAAGAAATAGTTATAAATTTACTCTAAGTTATAGAACATTACATTTTTCTTAGATACAAACATTGTATACATTTAAAATTGATCTTCTGATACTTATAGTTTAGCAATTATTGGTATGGTCAGATTTTAAAACACATACATGCAGACACAGGCACACACACACACACACACAAAGATCTGTAGTTATCCCAAAATATTCTGGTGGAACATTCATACTTTCTCAATACCTCTGTTTTAGAATGAAATAAAATGTTTTCCAGTGTGAGACTGAAACAGTAGGACTGAGTTCTAGTGGGTGGTCTATATCATAGACTATTTTACATAGAGCAGGATTTCAAATTGAATACTACTTATCTTTGTAATCATTCACCACAGAGGTTTCTAACGTCTCAGATTTTTCCTGAAACAATATTGCTTTACTATACTTCGTGTTTAGGACATCTTGAGGACAATTTTCATTTCAGAATTATAGAAATAGTTGAGAAACTGACTTATACATTTCTATCTAATGTCTTCAGCTATGATTTGAAACAGAAGTGAATTCCCAGTTGGAATATTAGACTGATTTAATTTTTAGATTCCTGAGGAAGCATATTGCCTCTCAGTTTAATAAGCCATCCAGCATACTTTGAATTTGTATCACAGAGAGTTACTGTTCTAAAGAATAGTTTGATGTATAATGGTTTGATGTACAATGATCACTTGGGGCATTAAGAAAATCCGCAATTTTCTATTAAAACGCAGTTTTACATTTAAATAGAAGATAACGGGGAAGTCCCCGAACACTACTTATTTCTGTGTGAGTGTTCAACTTTAAACTTATTTCATTCTCTGATTTTGAAACTCCATCTGGATATGTCTTAAGACCATAAAATCATTTTGGATTGAGAACATCATACATTTGTTGCCAACTCATAATACATTCCTAACTGATCGTTATTAGTCCTTAAATATCATATCCTCGTGATAAATAAAGCCTACTGAGGAGTTATTGTGCTAAAAGCAGGAAATATACTTTCAAAACAAGGACATATTGATCTTCCATATTTTTTCTCTTCCCTAATCTGTTATAGTGGAAACTTTCTGAAAGAACCTTCTCTCCACCCGTGCACGCAACATCCCAAAGCAAGTCAGCATGTGGTCGCAGGCAGAGCTCTTACACAAGTCAGCCAAGTGACAACTCCAAAGCACTAGCCTAGTGACCCTCAGCAAATAAATCATTTACCCTCACAGGGCCTCAGTTTCTTCATTTATAAAATCAGAATAAATCACACAGATCTTGCTTTCGTTATAAGGCAGTTTGGAGGATAATTGGTAAATAAGGAAAATTATTTTGTAAGTAACTTTGTAAACTGTAAGTGTTCTTCATTCATATATTTTACAAATACTGACTCATAAAAATGCAAATGACTTACCAAACATCAAATGAGGCTTCAGTTTGCTCACTAAATTACTTGAAAATAGACAGCAAGTTTATCTTTCTCTTCAGTGGAAGGTCAGAAATGATGAAGTATTTTTGCTCAGTTTTCCTGTTTGACACCAAAAAAATACTCAGTAGCTTAGAGTAATTTTTATTTATTTATTTGTTTGTTTGTTTGTTTATTTATTTATTTTGAGGGCAGTGACACTGGCCCTCATATGTGGGACCCGAATCGGGGCCATTGGCTTCCTAAGCCAGCGCTTAACCACTGCGCCACTCGGCCAGCCCTAGAGTAATTTTTAGATCCTAATTACTTACAACTAAAATGCTGTTGAGTTAATAACCTTCAGGAAGCTAAAAAATAAAAGTAATCATACACCAATAAGGTACTATTTTATCTAACAATTATTGGTATTATGCGTAGAGTAACTTTATTCAATGTCCAAAAACAATACAAGGAGGAAATGAGGCACAAAGAGTCTAAGACACACTTAATTTGCTCATTCATTCATTTTGCAAATATTTTCTGAATGCCTGTCAGTTGCCAGGTCCTGGACTAGTGGTAGAATTGATGAAAATTAAGGTTCTGTATGATTCTTTTTTTGAGCCTGTGCCATCTACAGAGGACGCTCTTCCCACCCCTGCCTCAGATATTACCAGTAAGCTCTTTCTACTTTCACAGCATAGCCTCTGGGCCAGCGCTGACCTACTTTCCCTTTTAGTGAAAGAAAGGACCTATGTATTAGATCTTCAAATTTATTCAGTTGAATTTTGTTCTTTCACACTCAATCCATTTTCCTGGTTATTAACCTGGCTTGTTTATGACTTTCATTACCTCTAACCAGGAGTCTTACCAAGCCTCCTAACTAGTCCCCTCCCTCTAATCTGACTTTTTTTTTTTTTTTTTTTTTTGCTAGAGTCATCTTCCTAAACCACAAATCCGAGATTGGCAGTCTTCAAATGAAAAAAACAAACGAACACATATATTTGACGACTATTCATTCCGTATTTGATCTGATTTGCCTCAAGAGCGTGGGGTACCAGTAAGGTCACAAATCTTATTTTTCAAAATAAAACCACCTCAGGATCAAATATTAGGTTAGCAGGAACACTGGTAACTTTCTCTCTGAGCATCTTTTCTCTTCCTGAATGACCCCATAACTATGGGAACAAAATTTAAAGAGCCAGCCTTCCTTCTAAATACTGTGATGAGTGCAGGATAGTATGGCAGTTGTATCGATAAGCAATTTTATCGATTGCTGTGCACAGACTCAATGTATCTCTGGGGTTCTATATGCAAGACATGCCACCGCAAGCCGTTCCAAATAATTCAAAGCATTTATTATTAACAGAGCAAAAATAAGAGGAAAAAGAAGTTATAAACAGTTCCTTCGTACCACCAAAGGCCTTCTATCAGGTGCAGCACCAGCAACTTAGCATCACGGGCACAAATTTCCAGAGAGCTGACAACACAGGTATGTAAGTTTCTGAGCTTCTCTGACTGCTAGGGGTTTTTGTATGGGGCTACAAACAAAAGTGGCACCAAGCCAATAGGTGCATGCATATATCATCACACTCAAGTGAACCCTGATCTGGCTAGGAGCCAGGCCAGTTTCTTGGAAATTGCGAAGAACAGTTCAAGGACCAGGCAGGGTCCGAGACTCTCCCGTTTCTCACTTGTGTCCTTGGATGGTGGCCAGTCCTCCTTGGAACAAGGACACATGCTGGGGCCATTCAGCAGTTCCTTCTTCCCATATGACCCTATACAGTCCTACTCTTTATCTTCTACATTCTCTTACACCAGTCTTGTATTGACGTCTGTTTTTCAGCCACTATTGTTTGGGTCTATACTGCAGTATTGCTGTTCCAAACAGGACCTACTATCGTAATGTGATTATTGATCAAGATCTCGGACTTAAAGGAAGAGTAAGCCTATCTGGAGTAAGTCCACCATGCTAGGAAGACAGGATAAGGAGGGACTTATATTAACTAACAAAAATAAACATAGGGTTGTGTGACATAAAGCAAATTCAGAAGGTAAAAAAAAAAAAAAAAGACCCTGATAATTGTGTCTTAGACATCTTGATAAGAAACTTGGGCTTTAGCCTTTGGCAACTCTTTAATCTTACTACCTCACACCCAGTTAGTTTCCAAATCCACATATGGCACTTAGTAGGGTAGCTGGCCAGAGCAATAACTCCTTAAGAGCAGCTGATAATGTTTTCTTTCCTGACCCAGATAGTAGTTACTTAGACAGAGAGGCATGAATTAGCATGGTGTGCTATAAAATACCTGGAACAAAGAAATAGTTCCATATGATGGAGCACAAGAATGGGGGGGGGGTGAAAGGATGGCAGCAGATGAGGTTACAGAACAAACCAAAAAAACAATAATCGAGGGCCTACAAATTGGAGTTTTGTAATTTCAGGGATACAGGGAGGTATTTGGGAGGGTATGCAAATCTACAGTGCAAACATGGTGCATTGTGCTGAAATAGTAGTTTTACTTTTTGATGAGAAGAGTGGAATTGAAAAAGGAGCCACACATGTAATCTGACAAGCCCAGGGGAGGCTGGCATGGTGGGCCCTACAAACTCAGTGATTGAAAGTAAACACTCAGGATGGTCTGAACTTAAAAAAATTTCTAACTAAAAGTGAGTCATGGTAGATAGTGACATCCTAGGCCTGTAGCTTCCTTGACAAAGGTTATTCTTTACCTTTCAATTTGTCTATTGTCTTTGTGCATCTAAGATAATATCCCTTTGAGATTGGCTATTTTGTTTGTGCATTTAAGATATCATACCTTTGAAATGTCAGAGTGATTTTCTTTTCCAGACCCCCCAAAGGCACAACTAGTGGCATCAGAGCTCGAGACCACATTGTTATCTTGTTGCCCACATACCATCTCATCTCTATGTGCTATTCATATTAACTACCCTATACCCCCCCAATGTAAAAGAAGTATGTGTCTCTCCATTTTGCTTTGGAACCAATCCCAAAGATTTCCCTGCTTTGCTTTCTCCCACCCCCTTAATTGACCACCAATGGATTTCACATAACCCTTCTTATGTTCTCCTCCTTCAAATCTAATATATAAAATAACCTGCAAAACTGCCATTCTCCAGAGCATTTTCTCAAACCACTGAGATTTTACTTCCCAGAAGTTGTCATCAGTTTGGTCAAACAAACTCTTATAAGACTTTTTCTTAGGTTGGACATTCTTTCATTGACAACAGGGATTCTTTTTTACTTAATCTGTTTATGTTTTTTAGTTTAACTAGTCTTATTTAATTGAATAGTTTTCTTTCCACTGCTATTGAAACTACTCTGTAGGAGGTCATCAGTGATCTTTTGCATGGTAAGTCATTTTTGGCAAGTGACCATTGCATCCAAGAGTTAGTTCCACCCCTATCCATTATCATGTTTTGAACTTTTCTCTTTTTATTCTTTCTTTTTTATAAAGCATAACATACATTTAGAAAAGCACAGACATCATAAGTGGGCAGCTTGATAGCCTATAAGAAGGTGAAATTCTTTTTGAATTTGCTTCATGTCACACAATCTTGTGTTCTTGTTAGTTGATACATTACTTGCTATTTCCTTGGAACACATCCTGTTTCTCTGCAGTGGTTCCTTTGTTTACATTGCTTGCTTCTTCCCAGAATGCACCTCCCTGTCCTGCCTGGTCCTTGTCCCAGCACACAAGGCTCAAAGCCTTCATATATGACCCAGCTTCAATACCGTCTTTTCCAATAAGTGCTCTTCCTGATTGAAAGTAAACCCATGTCGGGCCGGCGGAGTGGCGCATTAGTTAAGAGCTGATTTTGGGATGCCAGCAGCCCCGGTTCGGATCCCACATATGAGGGCCAGTGACACTGCCCTCTACAGCTAACAACAGCTCCACCTGGAGCTGGGCTGTGCAAGCCTTGGCTATAGTGTGGGCTGCAGCCCCTGCTGCAGTGGGCTGCCATAGGCTACAGTGAGTGGCCAGCAGCCAGCGTGAGCTGCCAATAGCTGCAGTGATCATCCAGAGACCGGCAACCGATCTGCCTCATCCCAGAAAAGCGCAATGAGGATACCAACATGGGCCAGTGAAGTAACGTCCTCTGCAACTAGACTGAAGAACAAAAAGACAGCAACTTGTCTGTTCCCCTTCCCCGATTCCCCAACGCTGTTCCTCTCCCCCAATTCCCCAATAAAATCTTTAAAAAAAAGAGAAAGTAAGGCCATGTCTTGAGGCATTTCCAAAGCACTGTGTACCCTTGTTATATCCCTGATATCTTTCTACATTGAGTTATTGTTACCATATTTTTTTCACTAAATTTGTTGAAGATTTATTTATGAATCACTTTATAACAACTTACTATTAAAATATCATCTTCAAGAATTAATCACTAGATTGAAAACAACGACTTGACTTGGAGCTGATGGATCCTGGAAAAAACACACTGTCCCCAGTAAAGTTTAAAAAAAAAGAAAGGGCCGGCCGAGTGGCGCGGCGGTTAAGCACTGGCTTGGGAAGCCAGCGGCCCCAGTTCGGTCCCACATGTGAGGGCCAGTGACACTGCCCTCAAAAAAAAAAAAAAAAAATGTACAAGTTTCATTTTTATCAACTATCACTTATATGTTAATCATAAAATTTTTTCTATATATAGTAACTTGAACATCAAAGTGAAATAAGTGATGTCATACATATGGTAACATTGAAGCATTCAATATACATCTCAGATGTAATCAAAGATTTCCTCAATATAAACTGAAACATTGAATAAAGGAGTAAAAATTTAAAATAAAAAGTATATAAGGTTTTTCATATTAATAGTTTATTGAGTTAGACTTTATAACTTACATCACAACAGAAATCTTATTTAGGCTTTGTAATATTCTCTATACACCACCAAATATATTATTTATAGAATGAGAGATATATTGATGTTCCAACAAGTGACATACTATAATTGTCATCTTTTTCTTAATTGAATAATATTTCCTTATCATCTGTCAAGAACAAAGTTTCCAGTAAAGAATGTTGTTTTTCATCAGCACATGAGAACTCATAGAATAGACACAAAGGTTTCACCTGATTTATCATATTTAAATAAACCAAAAACCAAGTGGCTCTTGAATGCTAAATGTAAAACAGTGGAAAACTAGTTTATTATATCTTTAATCATCATATATTAGTTATCTCTCCTTTAGGATTAGTATATCATATTGAATTACTTGACTTGTCCTTGTTCTTTCTTCCAAATTATCACCTGCCTCACCTGGTCAACATCTCCAACACCATTATACACACACACTCACACATACACAGATACACACATGCACACACTCATCAGGGCAAAGATAAAGTTGTAGTTTTCTAAGGATCTGTTCCAGTACAAATGTAATGCTCTAAGAAATGTTTGTGAGGGCCGGCAGAGTGGCGCATTGGTTAAGAGCTGGTTTTGGGATGCCAGCAGCCCCAGTTCGGATCCCACATGAGGGCCAGTGACACTGCCCTCTACAGCTAACAACAGCTCCACCTGGAGCTGGGCTGCGAGCCTCGGCGATGGCATAGCTGAAGCCCCTGCTGCAGTGGGCTGCCATAGGCTACAGTGAGTGGCCGGCAGCCAGCGTGAGTGGCTGGCAGCCAGCGTGAGCTGCCAATAGCCGTGGTGAGCGACCATCCAGAGGCCCGGGAGCGATCTGCCTCACCCGGGAAGAGCGCAATGACGATACCAACATGGGCCAGTGAAGCAACGTCCTCCGCAACTAGACTGAAGAACAAAAAGACAACAACTTGTCTGTTCCCCTCCCCCGATTCCCC
The DNA here is from genome assembly GCA_033961575.1 of Aselliscus stoliczkanus. NCBI lineage: Eukaryota > Metazoa > Chordata > Mammalia > Chiroptera > Hipposideridae > Aselliscus > Aselliscus stoliczkanus. The sequence goes on along the minus strand of CM066740.1, from coordinate 26,030,222 downwards.
AACATTGTTCCCCTCCCCCAATTCCCCCCACCAAAAAAGAAATGTTTGTGAAAGTTGTTTTTAAGCAAATGAGTTAATAAATAAATGAAATGGACTTAAGAGAAATGTACCAGCACTTTCTCTTTTCATTGTTTTCCCTCAGGTATTAAGCCATAGTCTTTCTAAATTGTCCAAATAAAATTATTTAGTAGGTAGTTCCTCCCCAAGAGAACTAATCCATTGTTTGTTTTATATATATTCACAAAGCTCATTTAATGATACTTTAAATTGTTTGGAATTCTTTAATAATGGGGGAGTATTTGAGATAATATTTCTGCTATAATATGTACCCTTTCATTAGATATTAAAACATAGCTTTGTCTTAATTTAAACATCCAAAAGTGCTATGATATCAATTCTATTTTGAATTTCTTTCACTAACTAGAGAGCTGTTTGGTTTAGATTAGAGAATTTGAAATTGGTTATCTAACCCCTTTATTCTGTGTTTGACAAGAGAGGGAGCACATGCAATTGTATATGGTTGTTCTGAACAGCTGCTTCAAGGCTGATTGTTACATATTTTATACCAGGCACATAGGAACCCTTGACATGAAAAGTATAAGGACACATTTTGTGGAGCTGTAAAGGGGAGTTTCTCCCTATTCCCCTGGCTCAATGATAATGTTCCTTACTTCTTATGTAAGGGGAACAGTGTGAGAGCACTCACCACGTGTACTCTGATAACGGTCTCTACTCCCACCACAGGATGGCCACCACTAATAAAACAAAGAAGAAATAGGGCCACCTGAGTGGCTCAGTTGGTTAAGAGCTTGTTCAAGAGCGAGCTGAGCTCTGAGCAATAGCAGTTTGATGCCCACCCTAAGCTGAGCTGCCAACAGGTGGCAGGATGGCTCAGGTAAAAAAAAAAAAAAAAAAAATTAGGTGGAAACAAACATAAAATGGAAAGGCTTAACACAGAAAAACCTGGCTGAAACCTGAACTAAAGTATCTGACAAGTGATCGTTTGAAGGCAAAGAAAAATTATTATCTTTAAAATTATGATTAGTTCCTGCCTCAAAAGTTGTAAAGATATGAACACTCCTTTGTGTTCTCCTGCTCCTGGGATGAGAATGGGTCCATCAGTTATGAAAACATAGCAGGTACCTGATGATTAATTTTAAGAATACTGAGATTACCTAAGGAGAAAGTAAAGACCTGAAAACTGAGCTTTGGAGCCCTCCCACTAGAAGGCATCAAACCTGTGACAAAGATGGTTAGGATGTTCATGTTAGAAGATAGAAATGTGAACAGGACAAGCTAGAACTGGACTGGCGAAATCAAATATAACACAGAGTGCCAGTTAAAACTAAGAAGAATCAGGATACATAGCCTTTTTGGAGCCCCGACTGGACATTCTCACTGTCAATCATGCCAGAAGAGGCAAGTCCAAGGCCAGGAAATAAGGACATAGAAAGTAGGCCTTGTATACTTGTATGATAGAGCATGACACTTTTCTACTACAAGGCCTCTTGACAGATGGGCCTGGACTAGGTGTCTAGTGGTACGTGGAGTCCCTCCCAGAGGAAGGACTAAAGTGTCCAGAGGCTTGAAACTGGGTGGAGCTAGACCTCATGAGCAGGATTTCGGGCCCAGTGAATTCTTACCTAGGAGTCATTCTACATGAATTTTGGGCTGTACTTTCTTCTAACATCCTCTTTTTTATAGTCTTGTCAAAAATTGTACCCTGGCTTTATGTTACAGTGGATCAAAGTGAATTAACATAAATGTGGGCTCCTTACAATATAATGAATAAGCGAACACACTCTAGTGCCGGACATAGAGGCAAATCCCAGCATTGCTGCCTATTAACTGAAAAAATCAGTTAGGACGTGGATAAACTAGTTTAGGGGAGACATCATGAGAACCAGATGTAAGCAGTAGAAATGGAATGTAAAGAAAAAAAAATTGATTAAAGAGACAGCAATGGTTAATCATAAGTGGGAGAGAGGAGAATTTTGAAAATTACTGAGATTTCTACTTGGGGCTCTTAAACGAATTACCATCAACCAAAACAGGGACTACCAGAGGAAGGCAGGGGTGACATGAAGTGATAATTAAGTTTTGAATATGCTGGGTATTTGACAGAAGAGGTCAAGAGGCAATTGGAGATTGAGTTTGACTCCAAAAATCTTTGACTATAAGATTATGAAGCATTCATAAATTACCACAAGTAAGAATGATATTGATATGCTTCAGAAACATAAAATGCACCAATTTTTTTTCTATCATTTGGGGCTCAGGAAAATAGCCTTTTTCTAGCACATCTTCCCCCCCCCCAGTTTTATTGAGATATAATTGATACATAACATTGTGTAAGTTTAAAATGTACAAAATGACTTTATATATATATGATATATATTATATATAGCGATATATATGATATATATACACATATATATGATAATTTCACTATACATAGTGAAATTATCATAATAAGGTTAAAACATCATCTCACATAGTTACCATGTGTGTGCATGTGTATCAATAACATTTAAAATCTACTCTTTTAGCAACTTTCAAGTCACAATGCGGTATTGTTAAACATAGTTACCATGCTGTACATTACAACCTCAGGAACATATTCAGCTTATAATTGGAAGTGTATACCCATACATGACTTGACCAATATCTCATTTTCCCTTTCCCCCAGCCCTTGGCAATCACAATTCTACTCTCTGATTCTGAATTCAGAATTTTAAGATTCAGATACAAGTGATATCATATAGCTGTCTTTCTCTGACTTATTTAGCAAAATGACCATCAGGTTCATCTATGTTGTTGCAAATGGCAGCACTTCCTTCTTTAAGACTGAATAATATTCCATTATACATATATATGTGTGTATATACAAGGTCAGACAGTGAAGTTTGCAAACTCATCTTAGAAAAGGCGCTACACACCTCACCGATGCCAGCACCTAGTCCACCCTTCAAAGCAATTTTGGAACTATTTTTCTGGAATGGCCATCAGAGCTGTCATCATATTACCCTTGATGTCCTGAATGTCATCAAAATGTCTTTCTTTCAATATTTCCTTTATCTTCTGGGGGCCAGATCAGGTAGCAGGGAGGGTGTTCCAATACAGTTATTTGTTTACTGGCTAAAAACTCCCTCACTGACAGTGTCATGTGAGCTGATGCATTGTTGTGTTGCAAGAGCCATGAACTGTTGGTGAAAAGTTCAGGTAGTCTTTTCCACGCAGCCTTTTTAGCATTTTCAAATAGTAAACTGGGTTAATTGTTTGTCCAATTGGTACAAACTCATCATAAATAATCCTTTTGATATCAAAAACGGGTTAGCAACATCATTGCAACAAGTTCACGAACTTAATTGTCTGACTATATATATATGATATGCATATACAGAGGGTGCCAAAAATGTATACAAGTAGACACTTTGGTCAACATTGCTCAAGCAGTAGTTTGCCATAATCAGAAGTGTCTGGACACTGATGGTAACCACTTTGAGCACCTCTTGTAATCGCAAAAGTCAAATGTAACTTGTATTCATCTTTTGTTATCTGTATATATTATTAAAATTTTAATACTGTTTTCCCTTTTTAAAATGTGTATACATTTTTTGGCAACCTCTGTATGTATATATATATATATATATATATATCTCACTTCTTTACCCATTCATCCATTGACACACAGGTTATTTCCATATATTGGCTATTGTGAATTATGCTGCAATACACACGGTGGTGCAGATATCTCTTCATGAGAGTGATTTCATTTTCTTCGAATATATACCCAGAAGTGGGATTGCTGGGTCATATAGTAGTTCTATTTTTAATTTTTTGAGGAACCTCTATACTGTTTTCCATAGTGGTTGAACCAGTTTACATTTTCACCAGTGTGCACAAGAATTCCCTTATTTTCCACATCCTTGCCAACATATATCTCTGGTCTTTTAGATAATAGCCATTCTAATAGGTGTCAGGTTTTGATTTGTGGTTTTGATTTGCATTTCCCTGGTGATTAGTGCTATTGAGCACCTTTTTACCTAACTATTGGCTATTTTTATGTCTTCCTTGGAAAAATGTATATTCAGGTCTTTTGCCCATTTTTTTAAAACTGGATTATGTTTTTTTCTGAAAGGAGAAAACTTACACATTTCTTCACATGTCTAATCATTAATTACCTGGGATACGTGTTGAAAATGCAGATCACTGGTCCTTCCCCTGAAGGTTTTGATTTTGCAGGTCTGTAACAGGGACCAGGCATCTGTATTTTTATAATCACTACCAGGTGATTCTCATTATTAGCCAACTTTGAAAAACCAGAACTAAAGGCAGTTTCATAGAGTCCTTAGTGTCTCAGTAATTTTTTCATGGTGACTCAGGCCAAAAGATATACGTCAAGGTTCCATTTAAGTAGATAGTCAACCTTAACAGTTGTAGTTTTTAAAAGGGTCCAACAGATGGCACTGTGTTTCCCTCAAAAAGTTAAATTATCCCATGGAATCCCCATGAGTTCCCTGAGGCACCCCAGAGCACCTACCTCAGCAGTTTGTGAGCTGTGACCTAAAGGGAATATTTTGCTGGCATAGCAGCTAAATAAAGTATCTGAATGGGTCTTGTACAGGAAGATAGTGCAACAAAGTAGACAGTGTATGCCATGAATTTCATCACTTTTTGTACCATTTGTTCCAGTTTCATGATTGTTATTGCTTTTATAGTAGGAGTATTATTGTCCTATGAAGAGCCAGGGACCAAATATTTTTAGGTTTTGTGGGCCACAGATTGTCTCTAATTCATATTTTTATCTTTGCTGTTGCAGCCCATTAAACATGTAAAAATCATTCACCTCTTGAACTCGGCCTAAGGCTGTAATTGCACCTCTTGTTCTAGTTATAAGCCTAGTTCTAACATTAAAATGCAGTCCAGTGAAGGTGGCACTGCAAGGCTGGAAATTCTATTTTCCTACCTCATCCGTTTTGCTTCAGGTTAGTCTCTGCAGGAATGCACCCCTGCAGCTACTACAGAAACGGCCTAGTTGATTTCAAAGCCATTGTAAACGGGAGGCTGTCATTGAATCTTGCTCTTCTTGATTTAATGAGAATTTGCAAGTTTTTCCAGTTTAATAAAGAATCCTGTTAAATTTCCAAGAAAAGGAAACTAGCTATTACATTAAGCCCTTTGCACTTAACTTGATTATTATAAATGGCTAATGAAATTCCATAATTAAAACTAACAAGGCAAGCCTTCGCTTATACTAGACTCAATAAATAACTTGGTACAATATGCCATTTGAGACTTCTGGCTTTATTTCCAAAATGAGTGTGGCTCTCTTGGAAGTACGCATTATGCTTAGTCCTTAGGTTTTATATCAGTTATTTTTTAAAAAATACTAGTAGGACAAGTACTGTTCCCATGCTTGTCATACAGGAGATAAATATCACTAAGAATAATGATCTTGAGAAAAACCAGGAAATTTCAATCTGTATTGGAAAAGTGCAAACTTTTTAAAGAAAGTGCACCACCTCGATTCTTCCAAGTTCCAAACTCGTACAAACCTTCACCGAAAAATTGTGTGTTCATGAATGCTTTCCCAGAACTTGAAATCAGTACCCTTCCTTCTCTGTTGTCACAGGGACCTGAAAGGATCAAGGACTGCATTTTGTAATTAAACATATTCATGTGGAAAGGCAGTTCCTTCCTTTTCCTCCCATGAGACTCCAATATTCCAGGGAGCAGAGACAGTGTCTGCATTTGCTCACCATTCTGTCCCCAAGCACACAGGCACCCAGGATTGCTCCTACTGCCTATCAGGCGTTTAATAAATATTGGACAAGTTATGGGTCCAGCACAAAAATTGCATGTAGTGAGAATTATCCGATGAAGGTATTTTTTCATCTAATGACTACTGAACGTTAACATTATGTTCCGCGACCACCACTATGTTTCCTTGGGTCATTAAAAACAGCTATTTAGGGCCGGCCGAGGGGCGCGGTGGTTAGCGCTGGCTTGGGAAGCCAGTGGCCCCGGTTCGGGTCCCACATACGACTGCCCTCAAAAAAAGGAAAAAAAAAAAGAAAACAGCTATTTAATCTTTTAGTGTTTCCTCATCTCTAAAACCGGCCTATGACTACCTGTCGCCACGTCACACAGATGTTGCTAGGATCACGTGGGAGACCCAGCGTTTATTCGCTTTGCAAAGGAACGTGCGTTACAGACACCAGTCCAGCCCAGGCCGCTCGGGACAGCGACCGAGGCACGTCCACATCACGCGTTATATAACGGGGCCGCCCGTCCGGGGTCCTGTGAGATCCCTGGTCGGCGTCACCGGCCACCGCCCGGAGGAAGCCGAACACCGCCCGAGGCGAGGCGGTGCAGGGACCCGCCCGAAGCTAGCGGTCCGCGGAAGCAAGCCAAGGCCACGCGGGCTGAGACCGGAAGCCGCACCCGACCTCGCCCGTCCCCCGCCAGCTCCAGGCCAGGTCGAACCTGACCTTGTTTTCTGGTTGCTAGGAGACCTGGCGCGCGCACGCCCCCGACTGGCCCGCGCGGCGGCGGACGCTGAAAGGGGGCGGGGCCGCGGGAGGCCGGGGAAGCGGTCGGCCGAGTGCCGGTAGGGCGGCCCTGGCGCCTCTCGCAGCAGCGTCTCGGCCCCCTGCTACCGCCCAGGCCTCGGCGCAGGTGCCCTCGGGCAGGCGTCAGCGACGTGGGCTCAGGACGCCACCCAGGTAGGCGAGCCGCGGCGGGGCGGGCCGCTGGTGTGGCCACGCCTTGTCTAGGAGACACGCCGGGGCGGGTACGGCGGGGCGAGGTGCAGTGATCGGGCTGCGGGAGCCGCGGGGCCGCGCAGTCACGCCTGGGGGGGTGGGGGTGGGGGTGGCGCAGCTGCAGGGAGCACCCTCCGGCCCGCGTCCAAAGGGTTCACGCGGGCCCCGGATGTGAGGGCAGCGCTGCAGGTGCGCCCAGGCGGGCGCCCCGAGCGGGCCGACGGACCGGCCGAGGCTCCCTGTCCCCTGCAGGGGCCGCTCGCCGCTCCCTCTGCGGGTGCCTTGTGGTCTAACTTGAGGGCAACAGGTGGTGCCTGTGGACCGCGGGAGAGCCCCGCTGCAGCCTCGCGGCGCTGGGAGCGGCACTGACTGTCCGTGATGAGGGGGCGGGCACAGCGCGGACGAGCTGCCGCGCCAATGGGATTCGGGCTCGTGGGCGGGCCTAGAGAAGGGGGCGTGGCCAGAGGCTGAACCCGCGGGTTCTTGTGCGGAAAGCGCCAGAGCTGCGTGGAGCGCTCAGCAGAGCAGACCTGGGGCGCTTTTCCCCCATCGCGGAGAAACGTCTACCAATGCTGTCCCATTGGGACCCAGACTCCGACTCGCGAGGTGAGAGCATGGTGGGGTTTGGGGGGGGGCGAGAGAGGGGGGGAGGGAAGGGACTAGTGACATGGGGCATGCTGTTCACTATGTGCAATTAGATCTTCCTGAAGATAAGATTATGTGATGAGTTTTCAACCAAAAAAACACACTTGTGTGGTTACTGCGACCTGGACTGGTGTGACTAGCTTGTCTCCGGAATGAGGTCTGTGAGGTTTGGGGAGTCGGGGGTAGAGAAAAGTGCACATAGTACAGCCATGGCAGTGAACGTTAAAGAATTTCAATCACGGGCCGGCCGAGTGGCGCGGTGGTTACGCGCTGGCTTGGGACGCCGGCGGCCCCGGTTCGCTTCCCACCTAGGAGGGCCAGGGACACTGCCCTCAAAAAAAAAAAAAAAAAGTAGAAGAATTTCAATCACAATGGTGATTCTGTCGTTTGCCTCCGATTGCTTACGTTTTATTATCTCATTTGTTTACTGAAAGCAAGTTTTATGAAGTTCCTGGTGTTGCTGATGTTAGCCCAAAGAGAGAAAAATGGTACATATTTCACAAGAATAACCTATTCATTTTTCCCCCCTCAGCAGCCTTGTAGCTGGATCGCCTAGGAAGAGAGAAGTTCTAACGCAGTCCGAAGAAAGCATTTCCATTTGGAACACTCCTTTGGCACCTGAAATGGGGAATGGACTGTCAGATCAAACTTCTATCCTGGCCAGCCTGCCTTCCTTTCAGTCCTTCCACGTTGTTATTCTGGGTTTGGACTGTGCTGGAAAGACAACTGTGTTATACAGGCTGCAGTTCAATGAATTTGTCAATACGGTACCTACCAAAGGATTTAACAGTGAAAAAATTAAGGTAACCTTGGGAAATTCTAAAACCGTCACTTTTCACTTCTGGGATGTCGGAGGCCAGGAGAAATTAAGGCCACTGTGGAAGTCGTATACCCGGTGCACAGATGGCATTGTGTTTGTTGTGGACTCCGTTGATGTGGAAAGGATGGAAGAAGCCAAAACTGAACTTCATAAAATCACTAGGATATCAGAAAACCAAGGAGTTCCTGTACTTATAGTCGCTAACAAACAAGACCTGAGGAACTCCTTGTCTCTCTCGGAGATTGAGAAATTGTTAGCGATGGGTGAACTGAGCTCATCCACGCCCTGGCATTTGCAGCCCACCTGTGCCATCATAGGAGATGGGCTAAAGGAAGGACTTGAAAAACTTCATGATATGATAATTAAAAGAAGAAAAATGTTGCGGCAACAGAAAAAGAAGAGATGAATGGTTATACCTTTCATATCTGTGTGAAGTAGGTTTTCTCTGGTCTGATTTTGACGAATGGAAGAGTGTCTGCAGCCTGGTTTGCCTGCCTGCCCTCCTGGATGCTGTTAAAGCTTTGTTTTGTTGAACAGTCAGTCAGATCCCCAACTCTGTTGCCTTGGGGAAGATGAGTCAATGTAGTGCTGCTTAGAATGGTCTCTTCTCCCTGCCCCACATTGGTACTACCATTTTGGGAAGCCAAGCAAGGATAGTTAATTGACCAAAAAACAGTTGTGGGAATTTGACCTGAAGTTAGTGAAATAAAACTTTGAAGAATGTCTGCCTAGTGTTTTGTGCTTATATCTTTTTTTGCGGGAAGCCTTCAACAAGGAAATTGCATACAGGTTTTTGTATGTTAAGATAAAATGGTAATGAATGGAAATGTTAAAATAGATTAATATGTCCATATATCTCTCTGTATATCTACAGAGATAGATACATAGATGGTTACAGTAATATTGATCACATTGGTCCAGCCAGTAAGGGACAAAGAGGAAGTGTTTGGTTTTTCAAGTTTTGGCCAAATGAATTTTGACATTTTCTGGGAACAAATAACGTAATGCTATATCTTTATTCTAGTCACTGTTTAAGTTGGTCTAACTTAAAATAATAAAGGTAAAGTATTTGGGGCATATTCAAGTGCATGGGTCAGTTTTCCCAACAAAGCATGTTTTGGTGTGTAGTGTTCTTTTTAGAAATAGCTTTACATCTTACTACACAGTCAGGTTTAAAACACTTTTGGGATTTAGGGCTGCTATAGAAATAGTTTGTTGTCAGAAGCATTTTCACATGAAGAACCTAAAATAACTTTCATACGGTCAATCTGGACATGTAGACTGATCATAAATTCATATACTTGGATATATGTATGGATTTATGAAGAAAGTAATTGATGAATTCAGACAGGTGGATGTAATTACAATACATGGTCTCTCAAGTATTCCAGTTATAAAATGTTTTATTAATATTTGCTGGCTGAACACAGATGTGATTTTTCATATATTTTTGTAGTGTTTTGAGAGGAACAAAAGCTTTATAAACAACACCTGATGCACTGTGGAGTGAAAATGTAAGAGATACTGTGTTCTGAGCTTTAATTTTTTTGTTTACAAACTGAAAAGTGTTACGTATGCAGTTCAGTCCTAATTATAAGGTAGGAAAAAATGATACAATGCCGCAGAAAGGAATTACAATTATATAAAATGAGGGGAAGTAGCAAAGCTATGTTTTGTGAAAATTTGCTGATGCTGTGTACACTGGAATCCAAAAAACATAAATTAGAGGAGAAACCTTTATCTAATTCTTATCTGCAGGCAAAGACTTAACTTCCAGTGATCATATATGAACAAATCAACACAATTTCTACATGTAAAGCCAACAGCTATTTGTTCTGAAGATAACTAAAAGAAAAGCACTTTAAGAGCAAGGTTTTATTTTTGTTCTGTTTGATTTTGTTTTTTAGTGGCACAGTTGAGTTTTGGAACCTTGATTCTTGTTACACAGAAAATGAAATAGCTTCCTCTGGAGCTTTCATATGTTAAATGTACCTGCACTAGTGAGAGTTACTTAGAATGTTTATAGAAATGTGGATAATAATTACCAATAAACTACTTGAGGCACTAGGAGAACAGTGTTCGACTTTTCATGTATTTCCACTTTCACAGCAGCTTTTAATTACATTTGTGAAATTTTGACAGCTGGGTTACATAGTCCTATAGCAGTTTGGTTCTGCTCAAGTGTGACAGGCACAGAAGTTATATTCTGGGAGGACATTTATTTTCCCCTTCATTGATATGAAATCATGGTTTACACTACAAACATCGCAAAATCCCTGATAGATTAATAAAGCTGGCTGGATAAAAAAATATGTGAATCAATTTAGATTTTCAGCCTTCCTGTACTTCTTATATACTTGGTGTATAAAGCAGTATTGTTTTAACTATTAAGTTTTAAGTGTGCTGATCTTTATTTTGTACCCTAAGAAATTGATAAGCAAGTCCATGTTATCAAAGTTTTTAATATTTAGTGAACAACAAAAAAAGATGTGAACACTGTAGTAGCTTTTACTTATAAATTTCAATGACAAAACTCATTGTAAAATTTTCAGTTGTTAAATTCCAGCTCTCCACGACCTGTTAAGCTATTAATACCATAGCTGTTCATACCATCAGATAGTAGGGTGAGTCTCAAACCCCAAAGAGTTTAGACAATGTTTTCATGTCCAGTTTTTTTATTAAGGTACACCTTTTCCAAAGTATATTTCTAAAATATTTTCATATATTTGAGGTTATTCAGTTAATGCCAAATACTGATCAAGGATTGGACAACTCTAATTTCAAATGACTGTCAAAGGCAATGTTTAAAACAAACAAACAAAAACTTGATACCTACAGAGATTTAAAAGTTAAATGTCCAGAGTTGTTTTGAAATGGATTATAAGTATTTAGGAAAAAAAGTAAGTGTAGCCAGTATGGGTTCATTAAAAATTGTAAAAAAATGAAATCATTGAAAGCCCAAAAGTGAACGTATTGGTATAAATATGTGTATATAGAGAATTACATGATGGTTTATTAACACAGGCAAAGGCATAGACTTAGAATGTTTTCGTACAAGGCATTTGACACTTCAAGAGTGTTTCATTGATTATTTATGTTGACCTGGAAGCAGGTCTTTGGTACAGTGTTTCAAGGTTCTGTTTAATACAATTCTATCAGTAATCAAACAAAATGGTTTCATAAGCAATGACAGATGTTTCTTTAAATTTCTCGGTGGTATAACACTTAACATTTGGCTAATACAACTTGGAGTCTTACATATACCAATATCTAAGTTGGAATTTTACATTTAAGGTTTAAATTTAGCAGTATGTTCTGTAAATGAATAGTGATGCTTGTGAAACATGGTCAAGTACTTAATGCCACTGAATTACACATCTGAAAATAGTTTAAAATGGTAAATTTTGTGTATATTTTACCACAATAAAAATTAGAATATTATAATAAATGTACAATTAGTTTAAAAAATCAGCTAAGAGTAGAGTGAGGGCAACCTGATTTAGAGACTGATTTAGTTACACATTAAATGGAAGACTGGGGTATTGAATGAAATTGAAGCTTAATATGAACCACCAGCATGCTAAACTAATAAAGTTAGTATTAAAATGTATGACAATCTGATCATAGGCTCAACTAACCACAGCTGAAGTATGTATCAAATTCTGGGTATGCAAGTTAGAAATGTAGGAATACATCTATATGGAAGGCTACTTTAGGGGGATGTGAAGTATATTAGCGTAAAACAGCATGAGCTTTGCAGTTGGATCAAGGTTCAAATCCTGGTTCTGGTGTTGCACATGTGACTTAACTTGGCAAGTTCCTTGAAACTGTTCATGATATGAGTGCCCTCCTGGTAAAATGAAGATTCATGTAGAATTTTGAGAGGTTTGAATGAAGTAATTGAAGCTACTTAGCCTATCACCAAACATTTGATAAGGGCTCAATAAATGGTAGATATTACTGAATCAATATGAGTTGAGAGACAGGGTGGTATAATTGATAATGGCTGTACAAGTCCAGGTTTTGGGTCCACCACTTACTATTATAGTTCCATGGTGGAAAGCTTACTCCCAGCCTTAGTTTCTTCATTGGTAAACTGAGGCATGTACCAATTTGGGTTAAAGGGATTAAATGAAACTTTTAGCAGAGTAACTAACTCAGTAAACATTTAATTGATGGTTATTAGAATATTTTCTGATGTATACTTAAAGAAAACTTGGAGCGGGACTGACAAGTTCTTAATTTTTTTTTTTTTTTAAGATTTTATTGGGGAATTGGGGGAGGGGAACAGACAAGTTGATGCCTTTTTGTTCTTCAGTCTAATTGCGGAAGACATTGCTTCACTGGCCCATGTTGGTATCGTCATTGTGCTCTTCCCAGATGAGGCAGATCAGTTGCTGGCCTCTGGATGGTCGCTCACTGTGGCTATTGGCAGCTCACACTGGCTTCCAGCCGCTCACGCTGGCTGCCGGCCACTCACTGTAGCCTATGGCAGCCCACTGCAGTAGGGGCTGCAGCCTACATCATCGCCGGGGCTCGCGCAGCCCAGCTCCAGGTGGAGCTGTTGTTAGCTGTAGAGGGCAGTGTCACTGGGCCTCATATGTGGAATCTGAACCCGGGCCACTAGCATCCCAAAACCAGCTCTTAATCATTGCTCCACTCCGCCAGCCCCTTAATGTTTTTTAGCACTCATCTAGCATGGCACAAAATGGTAGGTTGGTGGAACTTGAAAAAGACTAAACATACTGAATTTTCTTGAAATCTGGGTCATTAAGTTTCTAAAGCATCACTCTATTATACCAAATATAATCTTGCCCAGTAAGAAACAAAATTTAAAATCTTGGTTGTTTTCTGGTATACACGAATCAAAATAGAATACTCCCCTTTGCAGATATTTAAAAAATCTGAAACTGTCTGTACATTGTTTTTAAAAGGCCTCAAGACTGTTATCAGTCAATTCACAAATTTTATCTAATAAGTGGGGATCTGCCTGCTGACCCTTCTATGGAAACTTGAAAGTAATGTGGGCACGTCAGATAGATCATGGTGGTTTGTGTTTGTGGGGCAGGTATGTGTGCTGTGTTATTTTTCAGTTGCTCTCAGGCTTTGGTCTTGTTTTCATATTTTATGTTTTACTGGAGTTGAGATTATCCATTTTAGGCCCTGGGTTATAAACGAGTAGAAATTCCTGGGTTATTAGCCAAAATAAACCCATATTTTCTTGGGCCCTCTCTTCCCTAGCTCTATAGTAAGGAAGAGATTAAAGCATTGCCAAAACGAGTTACCTAGAGCATTGTTTTTCAGCCCATCCCTTCCTGTTTGAAGACTAACCTCAGGTAATGCAGCTTGGATATATACTGTAGTTTATTACCTGTTCTCAGTGATTGGGAATGGCATGGATTAACAATGGTTTTCAAAGTGTGGTCCCTGAACCAGAAGCATAATCTACCGAAGAATTTACTAGAAATGCAAATTCTCAGGTTCCCCACGCAACCTACAGATACAAGTTTGGGGTTGGGCCCAGCAACCAGTGTTATGTTCTCACAAGCCTTCCAAGTGATTCTGATGTTCACTAACGTTAACCATTAAGTTAACAGAAAATCCAGTCATTTATCATGCTTTTAAAATTAAGATAAACTTTTTTTTTTTTTCAAAGATGTTTTTATTTGGGAATTGGGGAAGGGGAGTAGTGTTGGGGAATTGGGGAAGGGGAACAGCCAAGTTGTCCTTCAGTCTTAGCTGTGGAGGGCGCAGCTAGCTCAGCTCCAAATCCAGTCGCCATCTGGCCACGCATCTGCAGCTTGGAGCAGCTCAGCTCAAGGTGTCCTGTTCAATCCTAGTTGCCAGTGGGCATAGCCCACCATCCAATGCGGGAGTTGAACCAGCAACCTTGTTAGGAGCATGTGCTCTCACCGGCTGAGCCATCCTGCCACCTGTTGGCAGCTCAGCGGCAGCTCAGCTTGGGTTCAGCTCACTGGCCCATGTGGGAATCGAATTAGTGACCCTGTTGCCCAGAGATTGCGCTGTTAACCAACTGAGCCACTCTGCTGGCCCAAGATAAACTTTTAAATAATTTCAATGCTATAAAATTCAGACCTTTTTTAAAAGTGCTTTTCCAAAAAGCACAATGTTTTATTTATAGCCGACATCCAATAAAACTGTTGAATGAACTTTAATTGATGCCAGCGGAAACACTATCTTCTTCACATCTTATAAATTTATGTTTATACAGAAGTATACATATACATACATGAAGGGAGTTTTACTTGTGAGCTATGCTAGATATCCTAGGATGTGCAGCATTCTAAAAATGGGTAGTTGAAGAGAGACGTTGAAGTTGATTTCATTTCAGCAATGCTCTAGTTTTAAATAAAAATCTTAACTTTTTATTATGACAAACTGATACAAAAGTAGAATAGCATAATGAACACCCAACTATCTCTCGCCTAGTTTCAGTAATTATAACTCATGGCCACTCTGGCTTCCTCTATATTTCCATGCACTTCCTCCTCTGTCTGCCACCTTTTCTCTCCCCCTGCCCTGCCACTCCTCTATTATAAATATTTTGGTATGTGTCTCTGAAAGATAAGCTCCCTTTTTAAAAAACAATCTCAAGGGCCGGCCGAGTGGCGCAGTGATTGAGAGCTGCCTTGGGATGCCAACAGCCCCGGTTTGGGTCCCACATATGAGGGCCAGTGACACTGCCCTCAAAAAAAAAAAAAATCTCAATATCATCACATGTAAAAAAAATTAATACTTCTTCAAAATAACCAATGTCCATTCAGTCTTGGATTTCTCAAATTAAAGTGTTTCAAGTTCTTTTTGGAATCAAGATCGAACCAGTAACAGTCCATACATTATGATTGGTTGATATGTGTTTCTATAGGTGTTCTCTCTCTCTCTCTCCCTCCCTCCCTCCCTCCCTCCCTCCCTCCCTCCCTCCCTCCCTCCCTCCCTCCCTCCCTTTATCCCTCCCTCCCTCTTGCCCACTCTCCTCTCCTTTCTCTTTCTCTTTCTCCTCCTGCCCTTTATTTTTGTATAGTTTCCCACACTCTAGGTCTTACTGAATATATCTCTCTTGTGGTACTTAACAGGTGCCTTTGCACTCTTCAATTTTCTTTTTTTCCCCCTAAGACTATTTCAGAGGTGGTGGTGTTTTATACTTCCATCCATAGGTACTATGTATGTCTGGTTGTCTCTCTTTTTGTGATGTTAGCAGCCATTGATGGTCCTTGTCTTAATTAATGATATCTAATAAAACTGTGATGATGAAAATATTCTATATCTACACTGGCCAATATGGTAGCCACTAGCCACATGTGCATATTGAGTGCTTGAAGTGTGGCTGTGTGACAAAGGAATAAAATTTCAAGTTTAATTTAGTTTTAATTAAATAGTCATACGTGGATATGGCCACTATACTGGACAGGGCTGGCCAGATTCATTAATTCACTAAGTCTTGCAAAATGGTGACATTTGTGAGCTGGAGTATTTCTATATTTTGGTTATTCTGAGGTCCAGTTCTTATAGGAAAGGCAAGATTCATGTTTGTTTCCCTTGATTTACAAATGTTCAAAATGAGTTGGTTCCTTAGCATCCTCCAAAGGTAACTAATGAGGTTTGTTTTGCTTTGAGTATCGTAACCTTACACATTTAAACAATCCTTCAGTTTCAATCCTTTGCAGTTTGTTCTCCCTTTTATGCTTACATGGTTCTATTTTTAGAGAATTGAGTCCTATTGACATTCCCTAGTATCTTTCATAGTTTGCTTTCTGGTTTTACAAAATGTTCCTGCCTTACCTTGTACATTTCTTGCCCTCATAGGTTTTCTGGGATTCTTTGGTGGGAAGTGGTATGTAGAATCCACAGTATAAACTACTGGATTTGGCATTGTTTCTAGGCCTTTTCAGCTGATGTAACTAGTACTTTTTAAAAAGATACACCATTAATTCACACTGCTACTTCCAATTCAAATCTTAAAATTCATGATGGTAGGGTTTTTACTTTACCTTAGTGATATTACTTATCTCTTTTCACCAATGCCAAAAATCCTACTTATCAGCAACACACTTATTCCTTTGCTTTTTTTTTGCTCTAACCTCATTGCAGTCTCAAAATAACATAACACTGGCTAGAACGATATGATTGCTGTTAAGTGGTTTAACAAGCCATAGTTTCTTTTATCCTTAGGTTATGCCTCACTAGGGGTATACAGTCAAACTCATGTGTTTTAATTTATTTTTCTTTTAAATGTGTGATTATGCCACCAACTGGGATATGTTTAGGTACATTTGTTTCACTGAAATTTTTATTTACTTTATAGAAATGTTGGCTCTGTGTGTGTGTATGTGTGTGTGTGTGTGTGTGTGTGTGTATATATATGTGTGTTTTTTTTGTTTTGTTTTTTTCCTTTCAACATATTTGAAATTTTCAATTTGGAATTAAAAAATTTACATGTCATACTGAGCTACGTGAATATTTTCCATATGAATTTTTTTCTAGGCAATTTTTTTTTTTTACCGTTTTTAATTTTAGACGCATACTTTTCAGTGGAATTGTTTCATGAAAATTTAAGTTCATGTTGTTTGCCTTGAAAGACATCAGATATAGAATAGTCTCTGATTGGAAATGGATTTTTGCCATCCTATTGCAGTTCTATGTGATGTCAGTAAGAATATGAATAGTCATTTTTTTAAATGCAGAAACTGAGGGCCGGCCTGAGTGGCGCGGTGGTTAAGCGCTGGCCTGGGAAGCCAGTGGCCCCGGTTCGGATCCCACATGTGAGGGCCAGTGACACTGCCACTGCCCTCAAAAAAAATAAATAAATAAAAGAGCACTCACTTTATGAATAGCCACACACACACACACACACACGAAACTGAATAAGTAAGCAGCCAGTAATTAGAAATCATGAGCATCTAGTAGACCAACATATTTTTCAAATATTAAAATGGGATGTGCTTGTTTCTCTTAATCTGTCATCTATGTGTAGATAGATGCCCTGTGATGGATCAGTGACCAAATACAGTTCCCTAGAACAGCATTTTTCAAACAGGCTACACTTCAGAGTGGCTCAAGGAGCTTTTTAAAATCTCTAGACTCTGCCTCGGACATTTCGAATCAAATCCCTGGGAGATGGAGTAATTTATAATTGTAACTCTTCCTAGATTTTTAACACACTTAGATCAGCCAGCTTTAGAAACCATGGCTTTGTGGGAAATGACAGAAGGGTGGTACTTTTAGCGGCAGGAATAAAGAGATCATAAGTAAAGCTGGCCTAGTAAAAATTTATTTGGCTGTCTTCAATCCCTTTTCTGCTGTAAGGTGGAATTTTTTTTTCATTGGCTTGACGTTGATGTCAAAATAACTAAACTGCAAACATTGTCTGATCAGGGATGTCTCAGATCAGATGGCGTAGGGGAAATTTGAGAGCGCCCAGGGAAAAGGCGACATGGACTAGACACTTCCTTCCATTGACCTTGTGTGTACTTTGTGCTAAGAGGTGTAAGGTGTCCTAGAAATTCACAAGCAGTCCTGTCGTCTCACAAAAGATAGACCATTAGAGATTTAGAGACAAAGTACTAACCAGTGCCCACAGTGTTGCTTTTCTGTAATCCCCGGAAACTGAGTATCGCAGGTTTCACTGATCATAATCATAACCTATTATTTTGGGACTAGCAGAAATGATAAGGAAAAAATCAAAGGCATATGACAGCGACAGCCGAAGAAAACGGACATTTTCAAATAGCCTAGACTAAACCCTGACACATTTGATTAATCAAAGAAAACACTTTTAATCTCTCAGTTTGGTCGACAAAGTCTTTTTTGCTCAATCTGTCAACAACTCCCCATCCCCAAAATGGGGCACTTGTTTTAAATTTTACAAAGAGAGTTTAAATCATGATCTTTATATATATATATATATATATATATATGTGTGTATATATATATATATATATATTAGCTATGTGACTGAATCTAAGTTACAAAATAATAGGTTATGATTATGATCAGTGAAACCTGCGATACTCAGTTTCCGGGGATTACAGAAAAGCAACACTGTGGGCACTGGTTAGTATATATATATATTAGCTATGTGACTGAATCTAAGTTACTTAATTTCTCTGAGGGGATTACAGAAAAGCAACACTGTGGGCACTGGTTAATATATATATATATATATTAGCTATGTGACTGAATCTAAGTTACTTAATTTCTCTGAGCTTCGCCCTTGTCACCTGTAAGTGGTGACACTACCTCTCTTACAGGATTTTGCAAAGCGAGGTTTGTACATCGTCTGGCATGGTTTCTGGCACATAGATCAAACATTCTCTCAAGAAGTATTTGAAGGACTGCCTCATGCTGCCGGATATTTGGGATACAGCGGTAAGCAAAACAGATGGGCACTGTTTCTCTTATATTAGAACGTAAGCTCCACCATCCGTTGTCATTGTCGAATCCTTAGCTCTTAAAGCCCCGTGCGACACATGCGCATAGGGAACGTTCACAGGTGCATCATGAACAAAAAAAAGCTTAATTTTAATTGGGGAGCGAGATACAAGTTAGTAAGCAAAATAAATATAACGTGAAGAGGACTATCAAGGAAACGAAGGGCTGAGGAATGGAAAGCAGTACTGATAACTTCCTGATGTATCTGAAGAGCTACAGAAAGACTAGAGTTTGGAAAAGCAAGGAAATGTTAGGCAGAGGGAACATTATATGCAAAGGCCCTACCATGGAAAAATCACTTAATAGAGTTGAGAACCAAGAGTAAACTAGTATGACCGGAATCTGTGAGCAAAAGAGAGCATGGCAGGATGTAAAGTTGAAGGATGAGAGTAAACCGTTTATCCAGTCTGACAAGTGGGATAACAATAATACTCCCTTTTAGAATTACTATGAGAATTACAAGAGTCATTACTTGTTAAGTATTTAGAATCTTGAACCACACTTTCTAAGCATTTGATTTATTATTATTATTATTATTTTATTATTTTACCAATCAAGTCTTCTCTAAAGTTCCACAGATACAATAAGGTTTGTGTAGACTATCTGCAATCCCTCACATTCTGTCACTTGATGTAATTTTCAGGGATTCTTCAGCAGTTTCAGCTATGGCTGTCTCCAATATGATATTGTTTATATCTGTACCAATTCCATATATGGAAATCTGTGGTCTGTGTAATAATAAGCAAATGTTTATTTAAAACAGTGTTGGAAGACGGAAGGGTAGATTTTGACATAAATGTGTTTGAGAGAATTAGAGAGATTTTTCAAGAGCCAGCAATAAAATGTTGCCCCTTAGCTGCAGAGGGGAATGTCCAGGAAACTCTGATTTGAAGAGAGGAAGAGCTGCCAGCCACAGGTTTTCCCAGGTTCTGCCTTTATTGGGTCCTTCTGACCCCATTTGTAACTGAAAGTCAGGTGGATGGAGGGCTGATGCATCCTGGAAGTCACCAATATTTGTAAGTAATAAGAGCTACCACTTTAATTTCACAGCCTTGATGAATTGTTTACTGTCTGGGGTTGCACAGGTGTAGTGTAATAAAATTGACCATGTCCACAAACAGGATGTCATTGTCATTCCTTTCAAATTACAGGGCAGTAATTTGGTAATGTGTGAGCACCTGGACTTGTATCTCCTTTAACCTGAAATAAAAGGGAGAGGAATAGCCAGTGTCTGGTTTTGTCTTTGTGAGATCTGACCCATGGCTCTCCTTTAAAAATATTGTATTTAGATATGTGCCTATATAATGTAAGTTATTTTTTTTAGAACAACTCCTTGAGGGAACCATTACTTTTGCTATATTATGTACAACAGTGTGGGTGCTACTGATAATAATGCTAGTAATTCACAGATAAGACATTTGGTGAATATTCAGTGTTTAAACTTAGTTATCCAAATGTATCAGATGATTTCTTTTATGAACTTGACTATTAGAATATTTAATCACTGGAGTCATAGTCAAGGAATAGGACTTTAACATTTTTTTCACTTTTCATTTTGGAACAATTTCAAACTTGGAGAAGAGTTGCAAGAAGAATACAAATAATTTCTGTGTACCATCCGCCCAGAGACTTCCTCCACAGTTGGCCAGTTGTCTCAGTAATGTCATTTATGACATGGGGTACAATCCAGGGTCAGTTGTGGTACCTGTTTGTCTCATTTATTCAGGAATGGTTTCTCCTTTCCTTGACTTTCCCAGCCATATCACTTTTAAAGATTATAGGCCAGTTATTTTGGAGACTGTCCCTCAAGTGGATTTATCTAACGTTTCCTTATAATTATATCCAGGTCATGCATTTTGGGGGCAACATTTCACAGAAGTGATGCTTTGCTGTTTTTCTTGCATCCAGTCATGTGGCACATGGTGCTGATGTATTTCATTACTGGTGATGTTAACGTTGATCACTGAAGTACGATCGTGTCTCTGAGGTTTGTCTATTGTAAAAGTATGATTTCTTTTTTACATTTTGACGGTAGTAATTATTTTTCGGGGGAAATTTTGAGGCGGCAAAATCCTCTTCCTAGCCCGTGTTCACCAATTAGTTTTAGCATCCATAGTTACTTCTTGCCTAATTATTATTATTATTTTGGTTGAGGAATGCTGATTTTCTAATCCCTTCATTCCTTCTACATTACTTATTATAATATTAAACTGTAAGGAAGAGCTTTTTTTCTTCCCATTTATTTGTTTATATCATTGAGGCTTCATGAATTCCTCTTTTATGCAATCAGCTATAATTCACTACAGTCATACGTTGCATAACAATGTTTCTGTCAACAATGGGCCACACAGATGATGGTGGTCCTATAAAATTACAAGGTCTCATTTACACTGGAATGGTTCCTCCTTATTTCCCTGCCTTTCTCAGCCGTATCAGTTTTGAAAATTACAGGCTGGTTGTTCTGGAGACTCGGGTGATGCTGGTGTAAACAAATGTACTGCACTGCCAGTGATAGGCTGCACCCTCTGGGTTTGTGTAAGGGCACTCAGTGATGTTTGTACAAGGGCGAAATTGCCTAGCTCTGTATTTCGCAGCATATATCCCCGTCATGAAGTGGCACATGCCTTGTACTATCCGCATTTATGTTTATGCTCTAATTGTCCCAGATTTGACTAGGTGGAGCCCCTTCAGGCTGGCTTCTGTGGCATGCATCCATCGTGCTTTGAGCACTTCCTTACTTTCTGGCGCAGGCAGATGATCCGAGCTCCTCTTGTTTTCTCCTTGATCTCCCTGGGATCTACCATTTCTTCATGAAGTCCTGTTTCTTTTAGCCAACTGGCATGTGGCAACTGAGAGCTGGGTAAGTGGTGCTCATTGCTGGAATACTGCTACTTCTAGGTTCCTCTATGGAACAGGAAGTGTATACACATACATACCACTATTTCTCTATTTCTATCTCCCTTCCCCCATATCGTGAGTGTGTATGTGTACGTGTGTGTGTATATGTGTATGTATATAACCATGAGTACACACTAATGCTTCCAATTTCTATTTCCCATCACCACAGAATTTATTATAGCTTTCTTCCTTTCCATATTTGTCCTTTCCTTCTCTGACAGAAAGAAATCTAGCTTCCATGGTCAATCTGCTTATATTATTTGCTCAGTCTGCTTATATGCAGCCAACCTTGCTGGACTACCTTCCTGCCCTTTTGTACTTGCCTCATGGCTTTTTCACTGAATAGTAAATGAGAGACAGAAAGAAGGGTAGAGGGAGGGAAGGAAGGAGAAAGGGAGAGAAGAAGAGAGGAAAGGAGGAAGGGAAAAACACATTTAAAAAATAAATACAATAGTGGGGTTTTTTTTGCAAATATTTTTTATGTATAGGTATGGTAGAAGTAAAGTTCTGGGAATGGAGTTTATTAATTTTTTTCAGATCCTGAATGCATATTATTCTATTGTCTTTATATATTTGTCCACAGCACTTAATGGTAATAGGCATTAGACATAAAAAGATGAATGAGCCATAGTCTACAAAGAACTCTCAGCATTTGATAAAGTAAGTAGACATGTTGACAATTTCTATGATAGTATGATAAGAGTTATGAGATAAGAATACAAAAACATCTAGGAGCACAGAGAAAAGGCTCATAGATTTGACACAGGCAGCCAAGTGATTTTCTTCTCCATTAAGAGTAAGAATTGACATGTTAAAAGGTTCATTTCTAGTTGGCCTTCTGAATTCTGTCTTTTTCTTAATTTTCTTTTCCTTCCCCCCTTGTCATTCTGTAGAAGGCCGGACAGGACAGTCTCCCTCCATGGCCAGTTAGAAAAGTTACTAAGCAATAGAAACACAGCGGTCCCTTAAAAGTCTATTGTCGTGAAAACCATGTATTAAAAAAAAAAGTCTATTGTCCTTTTTCTCCAGCTCTGAGGTTGAGGCCTTCGGCAAACTTTGAGTGTGGCTTCTGACTCCAGTAGATCAGAATTTTTTTTTTTTATATTTAATACCAGATAGTTCTTTGGAATATTAATGTTTTTTCAGTGATTTTAAAGTCACGATTATAACATTTCTTATATTATCAAATAATGTCAATATTCTAGAATTTTTGTGCAAATCAACTCGGTCATGTATAATTAATGGACTTCTAGGCAAATCACTTCAATTTTTATTATTTTAGTTGAAGAGTTCTTCACATTATAAGGTGTCTTTAAAACATGCTTATTAGTTAAGTCTTTCCACAATGTGGAAATGTGGGTTGGTTTTATCATTCTCCAGTTAAAAGTTATTGCTCCATGGCCTCCAAGAAAGGACGTTAAGGCACTTGGAGACATTAGCTCAATTTTACGTGATGCAAGTATAATAAGTAAATCCAGATGAGTGAAGCTTGACCTGTTTTCTGTCCCAAGTCATCTGGGAGATAAATATATCCTCTGCTCTGAGTGTTCAATTCCTGCCCAGAAAGCCATTGTGTCTTCTCAGCACCGGCCTTCAAAAACTTGAGATGCTCAAGTTTTAAATAAATCAATTTATAATGAATAAATATTCTTTGAGGTTACAACACAGGTAATCGTAATGTATTATAAAAATCCATTAAACCTATCTTCCTCCCTGTGTTACAGAAATTGGCAACTCTTTAAATATTATATTAACCACATTACACCCCCCCCACCATATATTTTGCAATATAAAGACATTTCTTAAACCAAGTACTAGTATGACTAATATTACTTACAATGCAATTGTCTATGTTTCATATAGAATGTGGATATTGATGGTATCTTGACAAGGATTTCAGGCCTGTTGAAAGCTGGTTGAAACTCAGGGTGGAGTTAGCATGAGAGGCACATTGTGATTATATGTTGGACACAGCACAGTGACACTTTCCTAATACCTTACAAGTTCACAGAGTTTAGAGGCAACTCATATTAACTCAAAACATCTGAGTAGCCATGTAAAAGACTGTTTGTACCTTGGGGGTACCCAGGTCTATACATTTACAAACTGCCAGAGTCATCACTTTGGAATCCTGTCTTAGTGTAGGTATAATGCATTCATTGCTTGCTTTGGATTTGGATGATTTTAAAACCAGAAAGTCATTCAGTCCAGCACAATCACCTTGTTCATTTTTTTAGAGCTTTCTTCCTATCTCTTTTGGTTTCACTCATAACTGTGGTAAAAATAGATAACTGTATGTGAATAGATAAGAATTTTTGAAAATCTGTTTCAAAGCTGCTAAAGGAAGATACTCGTCTAAGATTTTCCTTCCAGATTGCTTTAGTCAGAAACATACCATGATAAAATACTTTCACAATTATTTTTATAAAGCATAATATTCAGCAGATTATAATACTAATCTTATCATACAGTTTCAGGAAATAGGTAATGAGTATTATTATTTTGTGTTTAGTGATAGAAACATTAAAGCTGACAGTAACAAGTGATTTTAAAATACTGATTAAGTTCTAGCTAAACTAGTGTTTTGACAAGAATTTACTGAAAGTACTTGAGAGAACAGTAGTGGTGAAGATAGTGATAATAAAACATAGCAGGTTAGACTGGCCTCTTTCATGCCCATGACCCTTGAGCAATGTTTGTAATTAATGCTCCATCGAAACCACCAGAGGAACATCCTGTAACATGGTTTAGGGAGACCTTTGTCCTCAGATTTATTGGCTACTGATATTCTATGATGATTTGGTGAATCATTGAATATTGTTGATTGTTAGATATGTAGTTCAAAATACAGAGTCTGGAGGATTTGGAGTTGATACCTTTTCTTTTAAACGCTTCACAGTAACCTCCCAACATGTTCTCAGCTTCCCTGAAATACCTAGAGTGTCTATCTCTCAGCAGATGAAATGAAGTATCAACAAGCGACTTTCATTTTGAAATCCAGCAGTTGCATAAGCCTATTGAAATTATGTTCATCATTACTAAACTTCACTGGTATAAACATTACAAAACAAAATCATGGCTTATTGGTAAATCAATTCATTCATTTGAACTTTAGTAACACAAAGATCAAGAAATGCAGCATATTCTGCATTTCTTTCTGTCAACAAATATCTAAATAAATATATTTTTGAACTATAATATCTGCCATTGTAATAAATGCCTAGGTCTTTACAAATATAAAGATTTGAGGAATAAAATTATATGAGATGTACCAAATCAGAATGGCAGTAATATGACTGCAAAACTGAAATATGAAAGCCTGGCTAAGGATTTACTGAGAATAAGTTTGTAAATTATGTTTTCAAGGGAAAAAAAATCCATGTAAAGATATATGGAAATTATTTATTTTTAATGTGTCATAAAAACAACAAAAATAGGCCACTTCTTATTGCTTTCCCCTGCAATAGTGTACACATGTAGGCACTTTTAAGGATGTTCCTAGCACAGAGATTCTTAAGCTTTCTTAGTTTCTGGCAGTCGTAGTGTCTCAGTAATTTTTTTGTGGTGAGCCTAGGACAAAAAAAATATGGAATCTGTTTACTAAGTAGTTAGGCCCGAATTTAACAGCAGTGTGGTAGTACTACTTTGTGTAGTGTCTAACTGATGTTGCTGTGCTTCCCTCCACATTTAAAAATATTCCATGACACTCTGAGTACACAGCAACCATCACAGTTTGCGAACCATGGTCCTGGCAGCATTAGTAGTAAAACCCTGGTGATGACTTACATGCTCATGAATTGGAAGGTGTTTAAGTGATAATGTATCTATATGATAGAATGCTATGTAGGAGTTAAAAAGAATTAAATACATCTATATACTGATGTAGAAGAACCCTTAATACATATCATTGTGTGAAATTTGGAAATTTGCGGAGGAATAGCTATAAAATGATACCATTTAAAACACATATATGTATAGGGAGGCAAACCTGTGTGTGTCTGTATATATATTATATATTATATGGATATACAATGTGTATATATTCTCTCTGTCTCCGTATATGGATGCATAAAAAACGGCCTAGAAAAATCTATCCCTGACTGATAATAAAACATATTCTTAAATGAGATATAAGGTTGAAGATAATTACCAAAGGGCCCTTTAGCTTTATCTGTAATGTTTGTAATTTAGGTGTAATATTTATAGTTTAAAACATAATTGAATTTATTTAAATTAAATATATATATAATTTAGTTAAGGTCTGATATTCTTCTAACAGCTAACAGCCTAAGATACTATAATCTGAAGGCCTAGATCTTAAATATAAACAGAAATGACTAGAAATAAATATCCAAAAAAAAAAATCATCCTAAAATCACTTTAAAGATATACAAGCACAAAAACATTCTTCCTCCCTTTCTTGACTTATGAAAGCACGACATGTTTTTATTAATAATAATGTAACACACAAAAAATGACAATCTCCACTTCTCCCTTAATTTCAGTCTTTGAATGCATATATCTCTACTCTAAATTTAGATAGTTCTTATTTCGTTTTTTTAACTATTCATGTATGATCATTTTCTTTTGTCGCTTAATGTTTTTGGAGATCTTTCTAGGGTGACCAACTGGATCAGGGAATTTCCTGATTTCATCCCTGACTAACCCATCCCCATTCTCAGACAGACCAAGAGGCTGTTTACCAATCTCTAAAGTCAGCTTATATATATCTACCTCTCACCTATTAAAACTGCATGAGAGTCCATAAAATAGTGATACCCCGATTACTAGTCACTGAAATTGTTTTCAATTTTTTTTGCTATTATAAACAATTAGATTTTAATTTCTCTCTTATAAACTCTATTAATTATACATCAAGCATCTGAATCATTCTTGTAGAGTAAAGCAACGACCGATACAAGCCTCTTAATGGTTTTTAAAATACAGAGCTTTCTGATTGAGTAGTTTTGTGAAACTTTGATCCAGTACTTAAAGCACGAAGTACCATCTCCAGATTACTCCTAGCCAAGTTTGAGGTGTTGTGCATTGTGGGGTGGCACACACCTTTTGTGCTGGTCCCTGAAAATCCCTGCTCTGTTAAGCATGTTCCCACCTCTTACTGTTGTACCCTCTGAAGTATGGGGTGGGAAATCCAGGCTTCTCTATTAATGATTGTCTTTTCTCCTTCTTCCCAAATTGTTGTATCTGCATATTCCATTTCCTCCTCCCCTTACTTCTTCTTCTATTTTTTTTTTAAGAATTAAGACAATTTTTAAAAGAAATTACATTTGTGAATGGAGTACATTAAAATTATCCCCTGTAGGACTTTCTTGATGTTAGAAGGAAATCAATTAAAATTGTAAAAGTTTCTCAAGGAACTTTCATGTGTAGAGTACCCCTTCCTAACTAGGGTCTTCTGATCTCAGGTTCACACAATTCTCTCCTCCTTGTAGCCTTTTCTGTGAGGGTCTCTAAGACAGAGGGTGTCAAAAAAACATATATGTATTTTAAGAAAAGAAAATTATTAAAATAGTAATACTCAATATATACTGATACCAAAAGATGAATAGAAGTCACATTTGATCTCAGGTTCACACAATTCTCTCCTCCTTGTAGCCTTTTCTGTGAGGGTCTCTAAGACAGAGGGTGTCAAAAAAACATATATGTATTTTAAGAAAGGAAAACTATTAAAATGGTAATACTCAATATATACTGATACCAAAAGATGAATAGAAGTCACGTTTGACTTCTGCAATTACAAGAGGTGCTCAAAGTGGTTACCATCAGCGTCCAGACACTTCTGATAATGGCGAACTATGCTTGAGCAAGGTTGACAAAAGTGTCTGCTTGAATACATTTTTTTGGCCTCCCTGGTATGTTACACAGGAAGCTCCATGCTCTACCTACTGGGCAGTCCCACTCAGTACAGGATGTGTCATGTCTCCGCAGTGCATCTCCCCATTCTTCCTTAGTGTGTTTCCCATATAGTACTTGGCCTAGGGTACGAGGTGGGAAAGGGTTCTCTTGGTCAGTTCTGACCATCACAGTTTCTCAACCATGCGACTTTGCACACACGTGCTTTAGCTATCAAGTGTGCACCCTTGTTTCTGTTCTAGCTTATCCCTGGTATGCTGTCATATCACATTCTCATGCAGAGGCCTTTCCCAACCTTCCAGTTTAAGAAATATCCCAAGTAGAGAGATGCCAGATAAAACGCAGGAGGCTGAGTGAAATTTAAATTTCAGATAAGCAATGATTTTTTTTTTTTTTGGTAAAAGTATGTCCCAAATATTGCATGGGACATATTTATTCTAAAAACATTATTCATTGTTTTTCTGAAATTCAAATTGAACTCTGTTTCCCGTATTTTTATTTGCTAAGCCTATAAACCCTGCTTCTAGTTATTTTCTAGTATTACACTCTGTTGTGATTTTATTTTTGCATTTACTACTCTTCTGTATTTAGTTGTTTCTGTGTTTAGTGCCTGTCCTCCTTCACAGGAATGTAGGGTCCATGAGAGCGGGAACCCTGATTGTCTTATTTCTGACTGTAGTACCAGAATCTAGGACACAGCTAGATATTCAATAAACTTTTTTTTTTTAAAGATATTATTGGGGAATTGGGGAAGGAGAACAGCCAAGTTGTTGTCCTTCAGTCTTAGTTGTGGAGGGCGCAGCTAGTTCAGCTCCAAGTCCAGTCTCCATCCGGCCGCTCAGCTCAAAGTGCCTTGTTCAATCTTAGTTGCAGGTGGGCATAGCCCACCATCCCATGCGGGAGTAGAACCGGCAACCTTGTTGTTAGGAGCACATGCTCTTATCAGCTGAGCCACTCAGAAGGCCCTCAATACACTCTTCAGGGAATGAATACATATCTTCCAATGACAAATGTTAACTCTCAAGGGTGATGCATTTTCTTTTCTTTTATTTTTTTTTTGAGGGCCGTGTTACTGGCCCTCATATGTGGGACCCAAACCGGGGCCGCTGACTTCCCAAGCCAGCGCTTAACCACCGTGCCACTCAGCTGGCCCAAGGGTGATGCATTTTAAATGGAAATATTCTCTACCTGCCTTGTATTTTGTAAGGAACCTTACCTTTCATGGAGTTCTGTTGTCACATAATTATAGATAGTACA
The DNA here is from genome assembly GCA_033961575.1 of Aselliscus stoliczkanus. Taxonomy (NCBI): domain Eukaryota; kingdom Metazoa; phylum Chordata; class Mammalia; order Chiroptera; family Hipposideridae; genus Aselliscus; species Aselliscus stoliczkanus. The sequence continues at coordinate 26,001,512 of CM066740.1, read as the reverse complement.
GTTTATCCTTGTATGCTCCCAACTGCGCCCTTCAGAACTTCTAGGTTAAGAAAGGAGCTATGTGATCAGTTATAGAAAGAAAAGCTTTGAAAAGGCCATTTTAAAAAACCACACTAGGGCCAGCCGAGTGGTGCAGTGGTTAAGTGCTGGCTTGGGAAGCCAGTGGCCCCGGTTCGGGTCCCACATATGAGGGCCAGTGACACTGCCCTCAAAAAAAAAAAAACCACCAAAACCCTATTACCTACGTTTAGTAATTTCAATGAAGGGAAGGGAGGTCATATATTTTGTCAATTACATGTACTTTACCCATTCCTTAAAACTTCAATAAAAACATTCAAGAATGTATAAAATTTTAACCCATAGGATACTGTCAACATATTAGATTATCCTGGGGTTAACTTTAAATGTTTTGGCAAAAACCTCACAATAAAACTCTTCTTAACTATACATATTTTTGAACTTTTTTGTAAATATAGCATTATACCCAATTCATGAATTTTTCAAAAAATAATTTGTTCTTAACAGCTTTCTGGTAGTTTAAGGAAAGGTAGATTAATAGTGTTTCTTGTTCATCCTAGTAAATTTTATTTTTCTCTGAATATGTTTATTTGGAATGTAAGTTCCACAGAACATTAATCTTATTAATAGAATAGAAAGTTCTGTATGATCTTTTTCACAAATAGGTCCACTCCTTTAGGTGAAGTTAGTTTCGTGGTATTCAGACAAACTGATCTGAGCAACTTCATAATCACTGTGGATGATTTTACATAATTTAGACCTCTTTTCCTTAATTCCAGAGATAGGGATCAGAAAATTTTAAATTATGTAAAAGTTTCTAAAATAAGCTCTGTTTATTTATATGAAGTCTAAACTGCCGGTGGTAATGGCATTTGTGTAGCACCAGAAAGCTACATGATTGAAACCTTTGATGGATTTTAACTCACCAGTTAATTTGTACACAACAAATGTGTAACTATCAATATTTTGCTTTCAAAACACAGATCTCTTTTGGACACTGATAACCAAAGCGTGTATTTATCACGATATTCAGAAATCCCCCCAATGTTAAATGAGGATGTTTGATGGGGCAGCCATCTTTCACTGCCTATGCTCAAGGTGGTTCAGCATAATGAGAGGGCCTTTTTTAACACGGCAGCAACTAGGTTTTTGCTTGAATGAAACAAGGAAAAAGCAGGAAGCTACAGAGGTTGTAAATATGGAAATAGTGGGCAGGGGTCTCCGCCTGCTGTGTGTGTGTGTGTGTGTGTGTGTGTGTGTGTGTGTGTGCGCGCGCGCGCGCGCGCGCTTGTGCATAGCTCCTGAAACCCCTTTCCTGTTGAACTGGGACAGAACTAAGTAGGAAGGGATAGTTTGGAATGAGGGGGGTTGATTCTGAAATCTAAGAACAAGCTTCCTTTCCCACCACTTTCCGCTGAGTCAATTTAGTGCTGAGTGCTCTGCAGGATCTAGAGAGGCCTTTGTGTTCAGATTATTTTACTAGCTACAGAAGCCACACCCTTGTGCTACACAAACAGAACACTTTGTCCTTCCAGGAGTTCCCTCCTTTGACATGAGATTTCACAGCTGCTTCACAGTGGCTTGCTATTGTGATGTGAAGTGTTAGGCCAGTGAGAGTCTCCCTGTCATAATGCAGATTCTTAGGATTGTGAGCCCTGGGGCCCCTGTGCTGGTGGAGGCTTTCAACAGAGATTGACTCTGTCACTTACAACAGGCTCAGAAATCCATTTATTATGCACTCAAAGAAAAAAAAAAAGCTCAATGACACTGAGAAGAGATGTATTAATGTGTTTTGATTTAGAAAAGTCCATCATTTTATTTTTTTATTTTTATTTTTTTGAGGGCAGTGTCATTGGCCCTCATATGTGGGACCTGAACTGGGGCCACTGGCTTCCCAAGCCAGCGCTTAACCACCGCGCCGCCACTCAACTGGCCCTCCATCATTTTATTTTTAACAGTAGCATTCATTTACAGCAAATACCCATTTATATCCATTAGGATAGTGAATGATCCCTTGGTCTACACAGGCTGCTGCAGGAAAGAAGTGGTGTAATGGAAGGAGGGCAGAACTAGGAGACTGACCTGCAGCCTAAATCTCCTGCTACCTGCTAGAGCCACAATCATTTTCATGAGGTTTTAAATCATGTTCCTATTCTCCTCAAACCCTGTTACAGGTTCAAATGCATCTTCTGTAATATTACATTCTGAACTCAATAGGATAGATAATACAGAACTACCTTTTTATTGAATGGTGATTACAGGCATTACGCTAAATGCTACTAAAAAAAATCAACTGAATGAATGTAAAGATGTAATTGTCTTTATTAAGCAATTCATGAATGGAGCAACATCTCATTTAGCAACTAGAAGGGTGAGGGCAAAGAAGCTATGTACAAAAGAAAAAAAAAAAAAGGGTTTATTTTCAGCCCAGGACATCTTCTTTTGGGGAAAGGGAATGGGAAGGATTTTTATCATGCAGATTGCCTCTTTTCTCTATGGGGGATGGAGAGGTCCCACCAGACAGATTACCTTACAGGTGCTTGACCAGAAAATTCCAGATTGGTTGATTAAGTTTTCGTTTCTGGGAGAGGTTGAAACTGCAATTAGATCAGGTATTAAATCTAGGTTTGGTGTCATGGGCTTTAAGCCTGAGTGACACCATTTTGGGCCTGTAGTTTTCTCTTTAACAATACTATGTTCATTTTCTCATTTAATCCTGTGCATAACTTTGTGAAGTAACTTCAGTCATCTTCTTTTCACTAACAAGGAAAGAGAGCCTTAGAGGTGTTAAGTCTCGAACATGCATGGTCACTTAGTTAATAACAGGAAGAACTGGCTGCTAACAACGACTGGTAGAATGCAGAGCTCAGGATAGAGTATGAAATTCATCCCATTAATTACACCAGACTGCATTAAGGAGGGCTTGGGTGGCTAGCTGGTCAAACTGGGGGTGGGGGTGGGGGTGGGGGTGGGGGTGAAGGCTGGAGGACGGGATGATGTTGACAGATATTACTAGATACTAAGCACCTCCCCAGACTGGCATCTCTAACCCTCTTCCCCAAACCTCGCCAGAATCACCATTATCACTTATATTGCTTTGCAGCCTTCATAAAACAATTTGGGATATATTTGTCACTCTAGCCAAGTAGACCCTATTGAAACCTTTCTTTTTATTATCAAAGCCCCTCTGGTATATGTTTTCACTGTGGCCCATGAAACTATATCCTAACCCTTCTGCAAAATGAATCAAAAAATTTATTATTAATATTTTTTGATAGTCTCACATTTAGAGTAATCCTACCAACTTTAGTCATTGCAAGAAATATTGTAAAACAACCTACTCCTGCATTTTTTTCTTGACAAAATCCAATTGGGGGCAGCCAGGTGGCTGAGTTGGTTAGAGTATATGCTCTGAGCAACAAGGCTGCTGGTTTGATCCCTGCATGGGACACTTGAGCTGTGCCCTTCTTGAAAAAAAAAAAAAAAATCCAATTGTGTCTGAGGCATTTAAAAAAATTTTTGATTTATGTATGCTTATTTTTTTTAGATATGTGACTTTTTAGCAAAAACATCAATACAGATATCATTCATTTGGTGAGCTCTTATTTGTTTATATATTTATTTAAAGAGTGAGCCGATTTGATCACTCATTCTAGAAACATTCTATTTCATGGCTTCTGTGTCTCCAGTCTTCTTCTTTTTTTTTTTTTTCTTTTTTCTTTTTTTCTTTGGCCTCATTTGCTGTTCCTCCTTGCTTTCTTTGGCCAATTTTTCTTTCTCTACTCAACTAGTAAATGCTGGAGGACCTTAGATTTGATCTTGAGTGCTCTTCTCTGGCCATTTTGTATCTCTTTCTGACTTCATCTGGCCCCACAAATTTAAAAACCATGTCTATGCTGATGAGTCTAAAATTTCTTTCTTTAGCCTTGACATCTCCCAGATGTCTAGTTCACATCTCCCTTTATCTATACAATTACAATGTTTGTCACATGTACAAAGAAAGACATTTAATTTTCACTCTTTCTCTCCCAGTCTTGTCCATCTTAATTAAACTGCCAACTACCTTATTGTTTAAGCTGTTTTGTCGTCTCTTGTTTCTGCACCTCTTCACATCTCTTTCATTCTTTTCTCTCTCTACAGACAAGCTTTTCTGCTGTGTATTACTTCCTAGGGCTGGCAGCCAGGAGAGAGGGATTAAAGCTAATAAATCCTGACTCCAGCCCGGGTTTAGAAAAGAGAGTCATTTGGACGAGCTCTTGTTACCTGTCTGCCCTGATCTGACAGCCAGAATGGGACTGAGGCCTTATTCTATAATCAGGCCTGGTGATGGGGAGGGCAATTATTACAGAATGCGGATTGGTGGCTCATGGGCTGGACAGACATATATAATGTTTACTATACAAATTTACCAAATTTTCGGGCCGGCCGAATGGCACATTGGTTAAGAGGTGACTTGGTACGCCAGCGGCCCCGGTTTGGATCCCACATATGAGGGCCAGTGACACTGTCCTCTACAGCTAAGATGGTGAACAACAGCTCGACCAGGAGCTGGGCTGTGCTGAGTCCTGGAGACTGGGCTGCCATAGGCTACAGTGAGCGGCCGGCAGCCGGAGTGAGCTGCCAAGAGCCTCTGTGAGCAACCGTCCAGAGACTGGTGACCGATCTGCCTCAGGCTGAAAGAGCACAATGATGATACCAACATGGGTCAGTGAAGCAACATCCTCCACAACTAGACTGAAGAACAAACAAGGACAGCAACTTGTCTGTTCCCCTCCTCCAATTCCCCAATAAAATCTTTCAAAAAAAAACACTCAATAACTTTTATACTCGTGACCATTGACTTGAACATTAATTAGAAAGGATAATATTTTTGTCAACAATGGTTGTAGTCAAAAGATTTATTTTTCTGCTCCATCATTTCTCTTTTTCCTTATTGACAAAGAACTTAAACTCTAAGATTTCCCCGCTCCTTCACAAAAACTCTTACTCTAAGCTCAGCCTAGCAAATTTTGTCTTATTTATTTATTCTCTGAATATGCATGCCTAGTTTAGACTACTAGCTTTTGCTAAGAAGGCCTTTTGGGGGTAATCAAATGTACTAAGGAGTGGTGGTGACCAAGTAGCCTCAAATTCAATGGACTCTGCTAAAGTTGACTTAATTATAACCTTGATAGTATGTCCCCGAGTAATTGAGAAAAATGTACAACTATAGGAACTCCCCCAAAGAGAAGAAATCTAGTGAAAGGGAAAAATAGAGCAAAGACTCTTAATTTTCACTATTCAGTGAAAGTCTGATGGATGGTATTTACCTTTATTTTAGCCGGGATTTTGATCCATAGTCAGTGCAGCACAAAAGCAAAATCTGATTGTACACAATGATCGGAAGGCATCTCTTTTCATGAACTAGAATTAATCATCTTATTTCTTACCTCATCAGTCTCTCACTAGTAATTTTCAAACGGAAATCTACTGGGGTTTTTTGCTGGGATGGACCTTCCTGTCCAGTAATGCAGCTACTTTCATTTGATAATTACATAATTGTTATGGAAATTCCCTTTTAAAAATATTACTTAAGAACATTGTGTAGCATTTCTGCCTAAACCTCTTAAAGAGTACGTATATCACACCAGGAATAAATGATGTTGTGAAATTGCTTTTCTGTGATATTGTTGCCTTTAGAGAGAAATTAAAGCAATGTTTTAGTGGCCTGTTGCTTTACAGAATAAGCATCCCGTTTTGCCATTGTTCATGGATGGATTTTGGCTTTTTGACAACAGAATTCTTCCCATGATAGCTAAATTGTTTTAATTACTTAAAATGTCACAATACAAAAGGTGGCACAACCGTTACTTTCTCGCCTTTATCTAATCCAAGTGATAGACCAAAACTGAGAAAAACAAGTCCGTGGACACTGGAGAGTCACAAGCAAATGAAAACTGAAGAATACAAATGAAAGGATGAGTCATAAAATCTGTTTTGTGTTAGATAAAATCCATTTATCCTGATGAATGATATTTCCTTTTTTTTTTTCAACACACAACTTTTATTTCATCTTTAAAATATCAGAAATGAATCTAAGGAATCACCTGACATCTTGGCGTTTCTGTATCTGGACAACATAGATCGTATTCACAAGCTTGCTGAACTGTTCCTTTTTCAGAAACATAGATACCATCCAATATTTTTCTGATAGCCTTGTTTTTTTTTTAACGGCTGAGGCTTGTTGAATCAAAGCAGCTGAATTTGATACAAGTTTAATGTCATTTCCTTCAAGAATTAACTTATCTTTCTGGGCTTGCGATACTGAACAAGCACCCCCTGACCTCATCTGAACTCTGCGGATGTATTTTTCACTCAAGAAATTGCAGTTTCCAACAAAGGAACCACTCTCCTGAATAACAACGTGAATGGGGAAGTGAGCACACACAGACCTCATCTTGTAACAGAAGCCCAGGGTAACACCCTTGATCGCATTCTGTACATGACTACAGAGAGTGCTGAACAGTAGCCGATTCCTTGCTAGTTCCCCACCATTTGTCAACTCAGATTCTCTTCTTTCTCTTCCCAAGAGACTGAGTTCTACGTTGATGTGATTGAAGTCCTCCTGCCGGGTGCCCGTGGGGCCCTTCACAGTGACTGGGGACCCTTCACAGTGATGTCCACACTTTCTGCAATGTCCACCGTCTGATTGCTGAAAATGGTCTTCATCCTCGCAGTAGATGTAGGAAAGAGAGGAAGATGTCTTTTTTTTTTTAAGATTTTTTTTTTTTTCTTAATTGGGGAATTGGGGAGGGGAGCAGAGAAGTTGCTGTGCTTTTCTTCTTCAGTCCAGTTGCGGAGGATGTTGCTTCACTGACCCATGTTGGTATCGTCATTGCGCTCTTCCTGGATGAGGCAGATTGGTCGCCGGCCTCTGGATGTCGCTCACCGCGGCTATTGGCAGCTCACGCTGGCTGCCGGCCACTCACTGTAGCCTATGGCAGCCCACTGCAGCAGGGGCTGCAGCTAAGCCTTCACCACCGGCGACTCACAGCAGCCCAGCTCCAGGTGGAGCTGTTGTTCACCATCTTAGCTGTAGTGGGCAGTGTCACTGGATCTCATGTGGGATCCAAACTGGGGCCCTGCTGCTTAGGGCTGGTGTCCCAAGCCAGCTCTTAACCAACGCTCTACTCGGCTGGCCCCTGAGATGCATATTTCTAACATAGTTCAAGTACACTGATAAAAAAAGCCTTTGTTAGAATGATAAAGACTACGGAGAAGGTTTAGATAGGGGTCCCTGCCTTTGTCTTCCTCCTTGTTTTCTTCAATGGCTAATCCATTGTGTGTGTGTGTGTGGGGGGGGGGAATGGGAAGGAGTCGCTGATAAACCTGCATTATTTTCCCAGGAGAGCATTATAAACTCTTTTCAGAACACTTGCTTTGGTCAGATGAGTTTGGGGATCCCTCTTGTGTACATACCCTCTGATTTCAGCCATGGCCCAGACCTCTTCTTAAGTGTCAATCCTACACATTCAGCCACCTTTGTAACAAGTCCTCCTGGAAGTTCCACAGGGAATTCAAACTCCAGAACTCAATTCCTAGTTTTCTCTCTCTATAACTGCTTTCTTCCATTCATTTCCTGCCAGTTGCCCTGTTGCCTCAGTCAGAAAACCGGTATTCATTCCATATCCCTCTCTCTCTTTGTCTCCTCCCCACCTGCCTTAATGGAAGTCATCAGTTCGTGTCTCATACCTGTGTGATCTCTCTGACACATTCTTTTTCTCTGTTGTCTATCAGGCCACTGTCCAGGTTCTGGCTTCTTTACCCTGCTTTCACTCTCCTCCTCTTCCTCTAATTCCTCTTTCGCACAGTTGATTTCATACAAAAATCTGCCCCAGCAGGTCCTCTAAAATATTTAGATGGTTCCTCTTCGGGATGAAGTTCCTACTTCCATTCTTTCCGCATCACCCTCCCCATCTCCCTTACATGAACCCCATGCTTCTCAAGTTCCCTGAAGTTGATGTTCTCTTTCCAGCACTGATTTGCATATACTGTGTTACTGAAAGCGCCTTTGCCTTCCTTGTGTGATTGGCCAAATTGCTTGTCACTCAAGGTCAGTTCTCCTGTAACCTTCCTGACACTTCTGTCTCCACCTTTTTCTGAATTATGTGCCCCTCCTTTATGCTTCCTGAACAGCTCTGACATAACACCAACAGGCAATAGGATACGCTGCAGCTGAAAGGTTATTGCCACTAGAATCAAACAGATCTGGGTTTGAATTATGGCTCTACCATTTATTAAATAGAAGCCCCAAAATGTTTCACCTCAACATACCTCAATTTTTTATCTGCAGGTAGTTATATTAATAATATCTGCAATATGGAGTCTATCTAAGTTTTAAGTAAAAGTATATAAAGCATAAAAGGATAGTAACTGGTGTGACAGGGTGATGCAGTTGGATCTGCCCCTTAACTGTAGTTGTATGTGTTCTCCTTGGGGGTTCTAGGACTGGAACTGAAATGGCCCTCAGATACGCTGATAAGATGTCAGCATATGACATTGTTGCCAACTTTCTCCTTAAATACACTCTCCTGCTTTGGATTTCTTTACACAATTCTCACCTATGTTCCTCCTGTCACTCTGTCTGCTATTTTTCCACATATATTTGCTGTGGATTCCTCATATATGAAGCGGGAAGGGATGAAATCTTTCCCTTCACCCTCTTAGGTTCAGTCTTGGAGGACTGCAAATTGAATTGGCAAAAGACCGATTCACCAGAAGAAAAACAAACATTTATTTTTCATTTTGCATGCATGGCGGCACCACAGAAAAGAAGTGAAAACCCAAGGAAGTAGTTAGATTTGGTGACTTATATACAATTTTAACAAAGTGTAATAAATAATGGGAAGGTGGCTAGGAAATGTATGGTGAATATTGTTTTGTTTCATTTTGTTTTTTTTAGCTGAGCCATCCTGCCACCTGTTGGCAGCTCAACGGCAACTCAGCTCGGGCTGGCATCGAACCGCCGTTGCTCAGAGCTCAGCTCGCACTCTTGAGCGAGCTCTTAACCAACTGAGCCACTTGGCCGGCCCTTATATATTGTTTTTTTTTAATAAGGATTGTTACACAAAGTCATCTCTTTGCTATCTCTGGTCTTCTTGGTACAGAAGCAGGGAAACACCTTTAACCAATGGAAATTTTTGTCACCTTTATAAAGGGAATCTTATTCCCTGCTTTTAGGCAAAAAGTGGGAGGGCAGAGAGCTCCTCCTATGTCTGCTGTTTCTCAGTTGCCTTCAGTTCAAAGTAATCCTTACTCCAAAAAGGCATGTTTTTGGGTGGCATATTCTGATCCTTGTCATATACTTTTTAAATGTTATTGTTAATCAGGCCCTGTCCTTATCTTCCCTCTTTTTATCTCATTCTCTCCCTAGAGTTGCTTAAAGTTTAATTGATCAGCTGTGTAAGAGTCACCTGCCTCTCCTTTCCTGGATACATGCAGAGTAAGAATAGTTGGAGTTGGAGGGAGATGGGATCATGGATCTGCATTTTTAAGAAGTTCTTCAAGTGAATCTTGGGAAAATTGCACTTGAAATTTTGGCCTTAGAAATTTCATTCTCTCCTGCGACTTTCATAACCACACATCTGCTAAAGATGTTCAAGTTTCTCTCTTCTTCCCATACCTTGGTATTGGACTTCCAACCCACATAGCCTACAGCCTCTTTGGTATTTCCCTTTGAATGCTTTTCAGGTAACACGCTCAGAAGTAAAATTTTCTTACTCCCCTGCCAAGGTGTTTCTTATCTTAAAGGAAGTGACATCTACCCAAACACTCAAACCTGGAGTAAGCCCTCTCCTCCCTCTTACTTCCTGGACTCCAGCCCCAGAATGCATGTCATATTTCTTAAATCTTTATACTTCTCTCTAACCCCATTGCCTAAACCACAGTTATCTGAATTTCTGTAAAGGGCTCTTAATGAATCTTCTGGTAACCACAGTAAATAGTAATAAAATATGGGCTTTGAAGTCTGACTTCTAGGTTTCAAAATCCCTGCTAGTTGATACCTTGCTTAGCCTCAGTTTCTTCTATGAGATCAGGATGAAATAGTTTTTACCTCCAAGGGTTTTCATGAGGACTATGCAAGATAATGCATGTAAAGCTTTTTGTATTGTGTGGGGCACATAGAAAGTTCACAAGTGTTAGTTGTTGCTATGGTCCACTGCTACCCCCTTGAACACACTGTCCACTCAATAATTGTGGTCTTTTAAAAATGCAAATAGGGCCGGCTGAGTGGTGCGGTGGTTGGGAGCTGGCTTGAGAGGCCAGAGGCCCTGTTTCGGATCCTACATATGAGGGCCAGTGACACTGCCCTCAAAAAAAAAAAAAAAAAAAGCAAATCAAATTATGTTTCTACTAAAAACTTTTCAGTGGCTTAGAGATGCTGTTAGAATATTGACCTTTATAAAGCTTGCATGACCCTCTGTGACCTTTGTAGCCACAGTGTAGAGCCCAAATGCTATCTTTTATCACTCCTCCTTTTGATTTTTTTCTCAGAAATTCTGGGTTTCTTTCATTACTGAAATGCATCACCCTCTCTTTTGCATCCAGGCTTATACTCGTATATTTACAGTTCTTTCTTGTCTGCATATAGTCCTTCTGCCCACCACCCCAAGTTCCTCAGTCTTCCATTGTTTAGAGGATTTTACTCTTCTATTGTTTTTGTTTGTTGTTTTTGTTTTTCCTCTTTGGGGGTGGGGATGTCCCTGGGTGGGAGCCCTCCTTTGGATTCATTTTTTTTCCTTTTTGTAGCATTCATCACAATTGTAATTTATTTCTTTGGCCATTATTCCCAAGTTCCACTTTGATGGGGAACAGGGTTGTGTTCTCCGGTGTATACCATGTTGAAGACACTCAGTAATATTCATTAAGTGAATGAAATAGTATAATCAAGGCATTGATAATTTCCATTGGTCCTTTGCACATTTCTTGTAAATATTAAAATCAAAATTTTATTTTCTCTAGAGTTCACTTTGGTTATTAGGTTGGAATAAGTATTAAGAACAATTGAAAAATGTTCTAAAAATCCTGGGTTTTCTCTCAGAAATGTCTACGTCTGCAAAATGTCTACAAAATTTCCTTAGAAAATAAGTCCCAAGGGATGAGACATTTTTGATGTTGAGTAAATTATTCAATAAAAGTGTTCTTGATTATAACAATAATGTAAAAGTAATGTACAGTACATTGTTATTCTATTTACTATGACAAAACTGCTTTCAGATATATTTTACCCTCAAAAGGAAATATTAGGTTTTGGTAGGATAGGACTAAGTATTTTATAAAATGTATTTTAATGATGGTTTGACCTTTTCTATTCTTTAATGTGATAGTTTATAGAGAGAGAATTGATCAGCTCTGTAAGTTAATGGAAAATTTGGGGTCTGTTGTATTGAAGGCATCAGGACCCCCTTAGCTTGTTTCATGTTTTCCTTAGTGTGTGTGTGTGTGTGTGTGTGTGTGTTAACAATAAAGACAATCTTGAGCCTTTTTTTCCTCCAGACTTGTAGCATGTCATCAAATTTGCCCCAGCTGTCCTTTTCATCATTTTGTTGCTTGCTCCATCCTTTTAAAAAAATCCCTTCACTTGTCTCACACAGCTCATTAGAACTCAGCCTTTTAATTAGTTACAGTCTCTTGGACCCTGACCTTCCAAGTCAGCACCCAAATTGCCACTCAGATTTATAGCCTAGGATGGTAGCTATAAATAGCCCATTTCTGTCTACATCTAAGTTTCAAAAAAAGAGAAAAAATTGAGTGTTGCTGTGGATAAGGTTTGGCAAGGAATGCAATTCTTGTTGGACTGTTAACCAGCCTCTAGGTAAAAAGTGTTATGAGGAGAGAAAATCTGAGCCCTGGGTCTCCCCTGTTTGTACACTGTCACAAATCTTGATGCCTATGACTCTAATATCATTTATTTCACAGAGTCTCTCTGTGCTTTGCATATTAGCCTTTCTTCCAGGATGTACATAGGTGTGTTTGACATGAAGAAACTGCATATCAACATGATGAAGTAATGTGTAGTTGTAGGATGGTGTTCAAACCCAGACCTTCCTGATGGTAGAGTCTGTTCACTTTCCAGGTTTCTCACTGTTTCCCCTCGACATGCAGTGCAGGACAGCTCTGTATCCAAGTGGCTGATTCCATAAACGATCCTTCCTATTTTATGTCTGTTGCAGCCCCTGCCCCTCCCATACCATGTAGCATCCATAGGTTCCTCTTCGATTGGCTTTGCCCACTATTACATGCCTCCCTTCAGCTTTTGGGAGGTTGGCTTCCTTGAAGGCATTGCATTATCCAAGTATGTACTCTTTCCATTAAGGGAAAAATCTACTAAGAGTCGACTTTGTTCATAATGAAAGAGCCTTTTTTTGTAGAAGGTATAAAATGAGGGAAGGCTTTAGCCAAAAACATGTGCACAGAAATCCCATCAATAAATATTTGTTCCTTAGGCTTTACAAGTCACTGAAAACTATAATTTCCCTGGGAGGGTTAACACTTCTTGCTACTCTTTAGCTTAAGCAGAATGTTTTAGTCAATAGCTTTCCTTCTACCAAGAAGCTGACATCAGCTTGCTTTCCTGAGCGAAGGTAAATTATAATGTGGTGTGGGGTAGGATTAAGGGAGTGGGAAGGGAAAAGTAGTTGGAGGTGGGTGATACCGTATTCATGACTTCTGTTTTGGAGTAGAGCCCGCTCTAGGGAGAGCAGCTCTGAAACAAATGTTATTTTCTTATAAAACTGCCAGCAGTTGGCAAAAATTGCTGCACCTTGAGAGCAGGTAACATGAGACACAAGGAAGATGGCTCCATCTCTGCCTTGGAGATAAAGTGCTTCCCAATTTGGGTAAGGGCAGTCCCTGAACTCTCGTAAATGAATAATTGCGTTCCCATCTTCGCCCACTAGTTTTTCCATGGCAAGAAAGCTTCCATCTGATTATATTTTGCTTCCTTCTTTCTAAGTCCTATCAGCGCTGATGAGAAATTATAGGTTGTGTGCTACCCACGCAACCTGGCTTAGGGATTTTCTAAGGAGCATCGTGGTGGCTGTCATGAAAGAAAAGTGCAGGATATATAGCTGGCCTCACACAAGCTGGGACCTGACTTTCTTTCTTTCCCTTTCTTTGGCCACATGGTCTCTTCTTGTCTCAGCTTCTCTCTTGGAGTCAGCTATATTTTTTGGTCTCTGGAGACTAATTTCCTATAAACATTTCCAAAATTCTATATAGGAAGGGTTAAAGACAATCTGTGGTTGTGGTGGCAGAAGTGTTATAGGACTTATACAGAAGCTTCGAGCGAACTGTTTTTTTTTTGTTGTTGTTGTTAAAGATTTTATTGGGGGGCCAGCCGAGTGGCACGGTGGTTAAGCGCTGGCTTGGGAAGCCAGCGGCCCTGGTTTGGGTCCCACATATGAGGCCCAGTGACACTGCCCTCAAAAAAAAAAAAAAATTTTAATTGGGGAATTGGGGGAGGGGAACAGCATTGGGGAACCAGGCAAGAGGAACAGACAAGTTGCTGTCCTTTTTTTCTTCAGTCTAGTTGTGGAGGACGTTGCTTCACTGGCCCATGTTGATATCATCATTGCGCTCTTCTCGGGTGAGGCATATTGGTCGCAGGCCTCTGGAAGGCCGCTCATAATGGCTCTTGACAGCTCACACCAGCTGCTGGCCCCAGTGAACTGTTTTAAATTAGACTGAGTATTAATTTTGGACGAGATTGGTGGTGGTGGTGGGGGTAGGTTAAACCACTCATCCACTCACAGTCAACCCCTCTCATGCATTCAGCTTATCTGTGGGTAGCCTGGCAGGTGACTTAATGTGCCGTTTCCATATCCTAACTCCAAATTCCTAGGCCAGAGAACATACCTGTATTAGCCTCTCTTTTCATCTGGTAACAAAACAAACTAACAAAAAAATCAGTGCTCAACCGGTTAATAATTCCTTCCTCTTCCTGCATGTGTTTCAGTCCAAATCAAGAAAAACTGGCACTAGGCTTCAAGTGAACAGCTTTCTGTAGTAGAAAAAGCTTGGGGCTTATACCCTCCTAGATGTTATCTTATCACCTTGGCATTTCTTTTTTGTACATGGGAAAGACAAAGCATGTATCCTGACTTAGCATGAAAAGCAAAACAAAAGTACCCATTGGGAAAAGCTTTCCTCAAATCCCTTGAACCAGACATCTCCCATTTCCTTTGCTTAAGCTCATTTCCTGACAGACAGCCTTGTGCCTTTCTGAAGTCTTTTATATAGGTTTACTGAAAAACAAGTAGTTCTCTGCAAGGCCTCTGTGCTTGCTGACATCATCTTTGGAAGGTAGTTTCTGAGACTTTCCATCCATGTGAATTCTTTGATGTGGTTCAATATTATACTCACAACGCGTATAATTCTAGAGGAATTGTTCATTGATACTTTAAAAATTTTTGAAATACGATTGTCAGCAAAGTTATAGGTTTTTTTATTTTCAGATTTTATTTTTAAACACCAAGAAAAATATTAAACTCTTGCACACTTACTCTAAGCAAACTGTTTTTTTCCCCACACCTGTAGCTTCTAGGAGACTAGCAGACCAATTTATTTATTTATTTATGTATTTTTTAAATAAATTGCATGTTGTTTTTAATGAATTTCATATTTTTGTGTTTTTTTTTTTGTTTTAAGCTGAGCCCTCCTGCCACCTATTGGCAACTTTTTTTTTTTGAGGGCAGTGTGACTAGCCCTCATATGTGGGACCCAGACCGGGGCTGCTGGCCTCCCAAGCCAGCATCTAACCACCGTGCCACTCGGCCTGCCCTATTTTTGATTTTTAAATTTGTGCCTATGCATAAAGTTGGATATTTATTGGTAATATTTCTGGCATTTTTCTTCCAATAAGGTTTGACATGCTTATTGTCTCCTTTCTTTTTTTCTTCCTTTCTCCTTTGCCCATGCTTTTCTATTTTAGTCATTTACCTAAACTTATTTCTTATAACATTCAACAACTTCATCCAGAACTCATTTTTTGTGGGTTTTCTCTTCTAAGCAAATAAAATAAAATGTCTGTTGGCAGTTTAGGCCAAAATGTGTGTGATCATTCAAAACAAAACAAAACTAAGCGCCCCCCCCCCCACACACACACACACTCACACACAGGCTATAGTTCTGGCTGGTTTCCAGGATTCCATCAGCGAGACAATGGCGGCCCCAGCCAACAGGCAGGGGGTGGACGGGAGGAAGCCTGCCTTGCCCCCTTTGGAGTGTCAGGACCCTAAGGAGGTCAACAGCAGTTTAGGCTGGAAATGCTGGGAATGGGATAGACTGATTGTTTTGCAAATGGTTGGTGATAAATAGCTGACATGGCCTGTTTTACTTATACTTGAATTAAAAATGAATTAAATTTGGTAGTTCATGCTTAGAAACCCATTTTACAAGTTTACTTTTTTCCCCTTCGTAGAACAGTTCAAACTAAAATGTGACCAATTTTGGAATAACTAGAGCCAAGTAAGAATTCATTTGGTAGGAAGCTAAAAATAGATGTCTTCCTTTAGATTTTTTTTTCTTGTTTATTTTCAAAAACCTCCCAGTGTACTTGGGATTATAGTCTAAAGACTAAATTAGTCATATAAAGCAATGAAAAATACACGGATTAGCATTTTATTGCATAAAAAAGTAATTGCTGCTTTCTGTATTTGGATTTCTGAATTCTTATAGTGTCTCGGCAAGTGAGTGTTAATGTTTGCAAGAGACTGACAAAAGTGAGGAGGACTGATATATGATCAATGTACACGTCTAAAGTTATATTTTTTGAGGGGACATTTTAATTTAAAAACACTAACACGGGTAAAATTCAGTTTACCATATATTATTTCAGTTGCTCCTCCAAATAACCCCCACAGTTCCTAGAACGTACAGTCCACAAAGTGGGGATCTTCAATTACTGATCATGGCTTCTACAGATCATATCCATGCTTCCACAGAGATGAAAACCTCTCAGAGAGGGAAAGGGTGAACAAATCACCTACTCTTCGAAATACAACCTGCCAAAGCTGTGTTGGTGCTTCACGTACATATTAATATTATAATTTCATTTCATAACAAGGCTTCCTCTCATCCTCTCCTCACCCCAGCGTTAGGAATTTTTATCACATTTTACAGATGAGAAAACTGAGGCTCAGATAAAACCTACTTATTCTTATAAAACACATTTTTTTTTCTTCATTTTTACTCAGAACCAAAACACCACAAAAATTATATCATTGCACAGCTTTGCACAGCTTCTAACTGGCAGACCTAATAGTACATTTGCCCAGAGGTTACGCTTCCAGTACAGTCCCCTTGCTTTACTGTATGTCACCTGTGTACTGTATTTATTTTAAACCTATCTTTTTGCAAACATGGAAGACTAGGGAGACATCCTAAGACTGGGCTGGCAGAGACAGTAAGAATTTAGATTTTGCCTTGGGAGGACTGGCAAGGGTCTGGAAGGGAGACTCGCCTCCCTCCCAATAGGATTACACAGAGTAGGAAAACAGCATATAGTCCCCAGGTTGGCAAGGCTAGCAGCAAGGCGGGAAAACAGGATACAGCTTTTAGGATCCCTGTGTTTTTGCTCCTGCCTTCCTCACTGCTTTCTCTGTTGGTGAGATTCTCATTCTTTGCGATCTTCTCCTTTGTCATCCTCCTTTTATCTCTTCTCCTCACGCTTTAAAGAGTAACTGTGCCCCAATCGTTCAAAGAAAAATAAGGCCTGCTGATGTGGAGCAAAGGTGAGCGTCTGGGGAGAGAGATTCACAGGTCTCCTGCATCAACAACATGTGTTGACTTGGATATCCTGAGTTCAAATTTAAGGGTGACTTGGTAACTTGACAAAAACACCAACTCTAGGTTATTTCTACCATAGGAATGTGAGTCAGGCAGAGAGGGCGGGAACCCTGGCGGTTGGGGGGGGGAGGGGAGAGAGGATGGGGGAAGGGCAGTACAGGGCTAATACACCAGGAGGAAAACACCAGGCATAGGGCAAGGCAGACTAGGTTTCCTGTAAGCAAGTAGTCTATGAGACCTGAGGAAAAAAGAGAGAAGACAACAAAATGTTAGGCACAGCTTTCCCTTAAATTTTGAACTTACAAAGACAGAAGTTGGGTTTGGCCAGTAGGAGGAACAAAAAGGAATATTCCAGTTATCTTCAGCAGAATTATTTCTAACAAAAATACACTGAAAAATCTTGAAATCCTTACTGTGTGCTTATTTTTCTTCATTTTTTTCCTATTTCATTTTTTTATTTTATAGTTTAACATGTTTCATTCTGAATGCAAATTTGACCTAAAATATTGATAATTCTGAATTTCCTGTTTTGAAATATAAGAGAAACTATCTAATACTAATTGAATTCACACATGGATACATACACACACACTCTCACACACACTGTTACATATTTCTTTTTAATAAGCATAAGGGAGTGAATGAAAAGGAACGGGGTTTTATTTTGGCCGTCACTTAGAACTTTTTTTTTTTTTTTTTTTTTTTTTTATCAAAGGATGACAGGTTCTCCAGCCACACCCTCCCAGAAAGTATCTTAAAAATATTGATAAAACCATTACTCTAGACACATTTTTAGGTAAAGGGAAATCAACATATTACTAGCATTAAGAATTTGTATTTTATAGAATAAAAAAGATATTTTCTTTAAGTACAAGATCTAGCAACATATTAGAAAATGTGTACACGTAATTTCATTGATATATACTTTTTTTAAATTGCCACAGCACTTTAGCTTCTGATGTCACTCCACTTCACCGAACTCCTCTAAGACATTTTGACTCCTGCATGTGGATTAATTGGGTAGAGAAATTTACAGACTTCATTTTAGTGAAGTAAGAAAAGTTAGTTATTCAAGTATGAATAATTATCCAAAGCCACGTATTTTGAAGTATCTACTGTGACTAGACTATAAAATAAATTCAGATTAAAAACAAATGTGCCTCCGAATCCCTCTGCAGCTGCCATTGCAAGGGAGGTTTTGAACAAACGGTTTCAGTTCAGTTTGAAAAACTGGTTATTAGCTGATCATCATCTCTCTTCATTTTAACATAAAAAGAGTATGTGAATCCAGTCTGCATAGTTTTCAGTTGGTTTACAGGCTGACTTACACTCGTAAACTTCTTCAATCAAAAATTTTCTTCAGCTTTTGACTTAATTCGTGTTTCAGTCAAGAGTTCTCCAGAGAAACAGAATAGGATGTATGTATCCCTCTGTCTATCTCAGTATCCATTGAGGAACAGGAAAAATCATTTTCCCTCTATTCTTCTAGGTTCTTGGCTGAGAGTCCCCTGTAATAAATGATGGATTAACATGGGGTAAAGAAACAGAAGTTTAATAACAGGTATATATGGGAGACACTCAGCAAAACTGAGTAACTCCTCTAAATGACCCAAGCCACCATCTTAAAAACCATTTCCAGCTAAAGACAAAAGAAAAATGTTTGGGGAAAAGAGACCAGTTATGGGAGGTTGCGAGGAAAAGCACCTTACACAAGGGTATGGCTGTTATGTGGATTTAAGTTGATGCCTTCTCCATTCTTAAGAGTTTAAAGAGATTTAGTCAATCTCTCCTTAGTACTGGGGGGGGGGGTGCCTTTACAAATGGAGCTTTTCCAGATAAATATGAATGTCTCTTATAAAAGGGTAACTTTTACTTATTCATTTGATTTTCTCCTATGTCTGCCGTTTCTTAAAAATTACCAGCTCAAGATAATTCTTATGCCAAAGAAGCATATTTTGGGGTGGCACATTTTGCTCCCTTTTACTATCTTTGAGAGATTTATTTTTTCATTTTTAAGGGACTGGTTTCCAGGTTTATAGAGGCTGGCAAGTCGAGCACCTGTAGACTAGGCCACAGCCTGGAGACCAGAGGATGAGTTGAAGTTGCAATTTGAATCTGAAGACAGTGTTGAGGTAGAATTCCCTCTTTTTGGGGAGATGTCAGTCTATTCTTTTAAGGCCTTCAACTAATTGGATGGGGCCCAGCCTCATTATGGAAAATAATTTGCTTTATGCAGACTACTGATTTAAAGGTTACTCTCATTGAAAAATACCTTCATAGAAACATCTGGACTGGCATTATACCTAGTATCTAGGTACCTGGGCCTAGCCAAGCTGACACATAAAGTTAGCTATCACAATTATTTAATCTCTGAAGTTGTGTGTAGATACTCAAATTAGATTCCCTGAAGAGAGAATGGATCAACACTGGAAAGGGGAATGAAGAAATTCTCCATGGGTTCTATGGCAGATAATATGAACTGCCTTTCCAAGTCAGTTTCCCCCTCTTAGAGCCAGATTTAATAAGTAAAAATATAGGATAGCTAGTTAAATTAGAATTTCAGGTAAACAAGCAATACTTTAAAAAAATTTTTTATTATAAGTATGTTCCACATTTTGTATGGGGCTGACTTATATTAAAAATGTATTCGTTGGGCAGGCCGAGTGGCACGTTGGTTAAGAGTTGGCTTGGGATGCCAGCTCTGAGCAGCAGGGCCCGGGTTCAGATCCCACATGAGGGCCAGTGATGCCACACCCTCTACAGCTAAGATGGTGAACAACAGCTCAACCTGGAGCTGGGCTGCTGTGAGTCGCCGGCAACAGCATAGGCTGCAGTGGGGCTGGCTGACAGCTGACCTGAGCTTTCATGAGCTGCTGTGATCGGCCGTCCAATGGCTGGCAAGCAACTGCCTTACCCAGGAAAAGGGCAGTGATAATACCAATACAGGCCAGTGAGGCAACGTCCTCTACAACTAGACTGAAGAACAAAAAGCACAGCACCTTGTCTGTTTCCCTCCCCCAATTCCCCAATAAAACAAACCAAAACAAACCAAACACATTCATTTATCTGAAATTCAAGCTTAACTGCATGTCCTCTATTTTTTCCCTCCAATAGTATATTTTTTTTAAAAAAATAAGGCTTTATTTTTTAATGCACGTTTACATAAAATTGAGAGGAAGGTAGGGAGGTTTCCCATATACTCCCTGCCCTCACACATGTATAGTCTCTCACCTTATCAATATCACTCACCAGAATGGTACATTTTTTACCAAGGATGAAGCTACATTGACACATCATAATCACCCAAAGTCCATAGGTTACCTTAGGGTTCATTCTTGGTGCTGTACGTTCTATGGGTTTGACAAAAGTATAATGACATATATTCATCATTATAGTATCATACAGAGTATTTTCACCACCCCTAAAAATCCTGTGTTCTGCCTATCCACCCCTCACTGTCCCACCAACAGTCACTGAATTTTAATTTATTGTCTCCATAGCCTTTTGTCTTTTCTAGAAGACGTCCTGTATTTTTACTTACTACCAAATCTGTTTTGGGAGAGTAGGTACATGTTGGTCAATATAAAATAGTGTTCCAATCCCCAGCTAGGCTGATTGTTGGATACACAATTGCGACCAATGACATATAATTAGAAGTCCAATGATTAACTTTTTCATTTTTGTTATTTGAACGTTGCACATGCATACTTCTTTATGTCTGAGCAAAAATATAGTGTCTAGGGGGAAGTGAGGCCACCTTTGGATCATGAGAATGAAGTACACCTATTAAAAATGGCAGAGCAGGAGAAAAGGAGCCTGGCTTCCCGATGAGACTCCTGAGTTGATGCACCAGACCTAGATTGTCCACTTTAGAATTTCCTATTGTGTGAAATCGTAAACTTTTATTTATTTAAGCCATTGTAATTACATTTTTGTTACCTAAAACGACACAGAAATAGATTTCTGTGAGTCTTTGGAATCCAATTCAGGAAATGCTTTAGTTCATTTCTCCAGGATGTAGCTCCCTTTTCACTCTTCGTGACTTAAAAACAATAATCCTTTCTGCTTCCTGATTCCTGAATGAGTTGTGAGATAGATAGAATTGTGTCCATGTCAGTCTTGAGGAAATGATAGGGTTTTTTGCCGTTTGTTTATTTGTTTGTTTATTCTTTCTTTCTTGTATTCTCCACACTTGTGTACACACATATGTGCTGCAGCACAGTTAACTTTGTCAACTACCAAAATAAGAGAATGGTTTAAACTTTATAACAACTATGGAAGCAAAAAAAAAAAGGATTCCCTTATATCTGTCCCAAACCTCTATTTTTCAATTCTGTTCCAATCCCTGTTGCTCTTTTATCAGACCAAATAAATTTAAGAAACAAAGTTATAGTCAGCTACTTTTTCAAAAGACCTAATATAAAAGTAGGATTTAGTAAGCCATGAGGCTGAGCTTGGAACAAATGGGAAAAAGAAGTGTTGTTAATTATTTCTAGTAAAGTGCTTGAATAACATGTGTAAATGTGAGAAACATAAATAAACAGGTATTTCTGTATCTAAAAAAAATAATTCAGCTTCTCATGAGAGCCGATGGAGTTTATATTTATCAGGTACAAAATCAATTTAGTGTACCTTGAAAGATACTTTTAGAAACATAATCTCTGCTAAAGTCTTTATCATCCATACATCCCTGGCCCTCTGCTCACTTTAAAGGAATTTATGAATTGCAAGAGTTTTCTGAGGCAAGTAGATGATTATGTCTGAGTTTCTGAGAACAACCACAGGTAGAAGACATAGTGTCTCATTTTTATATTACTAAAAAAGGAAACTGAAAATTACTTACATCTTTTGTTTTTATTATAACCAACCATCCAAATGTTCTGAACCCTAATTTATCAAGATAAAAAATAAAGATGGTCATAAATATAATCCATTACTGAGGGATGTTGAAATAAATAACAAGAAAAAAGATTAATATTCTTTGTGCTAGAAAACAGATGTTCTAGCATATAAGTTGTTTCATATTGTTTGTCAGGATATAGGAAGCATATTTCTTTGGCGAATAAAACTGTATTTGACAATAGTCAGGAAGTAGGTATATAAATTCCATCGGTGAAAGGAAATGCAAAAAAATAAGAATGTTTTAAAAGCAATTTGTTTTTTAGACAATGTATAGACCATTATTTTACTTATAAATTATATATATATAATTTATAAGTAAAATAATATATATATCAATAAATAATATATCAATTTATTATATCAATAAATAATATATCAATATATCATATATATCAATAAATAATATATATATCATTATATATATATATATATCATATCATATAAAATTTTAGAGAACCCAAACTCAAAGGACATGAAAATAAACTGAATTTTTCACATGTTGATAGAATCACCTTACTATTTTAGATTATAATTGTATCTGCAACAGTCAATTTTAAATCATGTGGAAAGTAACTACTTTTTGAGTCGCTGCAAGATATGCCCCTGTGGTATAACATTACTTTGAGCTAAAAGCAACTGAGACCCTGTGGGTTCAAGGTAAACTTCTGCTTTGCAACTTCCCTTTATGTAGGAACTTAAATTAGGGTTCCTTAAAATGTAGGAACTTGCCCATAATAAGAAATTATCACAGATGACTTCTTTTTTTTTCCTTTTTAAAAAAGATTTTATTAGGTAATTGGGGAAGGGGAACAGCCAACCTGTTGTCCTTCAGTCTTAGTTGTGGAGGGTGCAGCTTGCTCAGCTTCAAGTCCAGTCACCATCTGGTAGCCCTTCAGCAGCTCCCGGTTGCTCAGCTCAAGGTGCCCAGTTCAGTCTTAGTTGCAGGCAGGCATAGCCCACCATCGAACAGGCAGTCTTGTTAGGAGCACGTGCTCTCACCAGCTGAGCCATCCTGCCACCTGTTGGCAGCTCAGTGGCAGCTCAGTTCGGGCTCAGACACTGGCCCATGTGGGAATCGAACCGGCGACCCTGTTGCTCAGAGCTCATGCTCTTAACCAACTGAGCTGCTTGGCCGGCCCCAGATGACCACTTTTGAGCTACCTATAAAGCAGGGCAAACTACTAAGTACTGAATCTCTGCTCTCCGTATAGTCCTGCAATGGCCTTCCTCCTCTCTCAAATGCCAAGGTACCTCACCTCAGTCCAGAAAGCCATATACATCTCATTTCAACTTTTTGTCTCTGAACTTCTCATGTAGGTGAGGTCTCTGACTCACTCATATATGTGGGGTTCCCATATGTACATATATAATTAAGTCTGGCTATTTTCTCTCTTTACTCTGTTCTGTGTAAATTTAATTATTAAACCAGCCGAAAGAACCTAGGGGAGTCAAGTTTCTTCCTCTCCCACAAAACAATGATGTCTACTATGCATTACTGATATTATTTTAAGGAATACCTGAATTTTATTTAAAATAAAAATAAAAAAGATTTTGTCTAAAAATTATTTAAAATAACACCTAAACTCCTATTATATTGAAAAAGAGAAATTCTTGTTTTTAGAATTTAATTAACTAATAGACTAGATGCAGTTGTGCTATATGCCTAAATAGAAAATATTTTTATACTATACTTTAAGATGTAAGAAAATATAAGGAGATTTGGTCAAAAGCAGAGACTGGTATTCCCTATAGTCTTTAATTTTTAAATTTAATGTTTGCTTATTGATTTATAGGTAAATTCCGGGAAAGTCATAATATAAAAAAACTCCAAAGAGGAGGGGTAGGGGAGTGAAAAAAACACCTTGACACTTTTTTGTCATCTCACATTTAGTCTAGTTTCTGATTTTGGGGGCCATTCTTTAGGGCTACAGCAGTGATTGGCATCTGTACCTTTACCAAGTCATTTTATCAGATTAAGCAGTTCCAACTAGTGCTAAGAAGAGCTCCATAGATCTGTGTAGATCATTCTGCCAGTTACTTAGTACCACCAAGTCAAAGGAATCATGCTGGAATTTAGTTCTCTTTTCGGAACACCAGAATATATTCTGATATAGCTAGTTTGAATTGTTTTCTCCTGCCGACAGGGTTTCCTAGACATTAATTTAAATTTGATTTTCCCTGTCTTTAAATGCGAGGGTACTCCACAGTGTAATTACTGCCTATAGTTATTCAACATGAGACTAATATTCAGAAAGAATGTTAGCACATGTTCATTTTAATACATGAATACCAAAGCACAGACATATTTGAGAATAATTTGAAAGTTAAAATCCTGATTGGCAGCTACTCAGAAAGTTTGGCTAATCAGAAAACTGCAATTCCCTAGACATTTGAAACATTGGGATTTTTATGATAAAAGTATATAATTATACTCAGCATAGGTTCAATTTTGTTTAGAAATAGGGCATAATTGTTTCATACCTTTAACTAATCATGTTATGCTCTCAATTAAATCAGCCTAGATTTCCTTGGATACGACCAGAAGCCCATGCTACTATGGGGCAGGGGAAAAATTCCCCTTTCCCTCCTCTGGTTCTTTTGGCTGGCTGAATAATAAAATCAACAGAGGGCAGATTGACAAGAGGAAATCAAATGTAATACCTGCACACCTGAATCCCACATACATGAGACAGTCAGAAACCTCGCATGCATGAGAGGTTCAAAGATAGAAAGAGGGATTGAGTTCTACAAGACATCCTGCGCGAGGGATGAGGTAAGGTGCCTTGGGGGTTTCTAGATGTCATTGCAGGATGATAAGAGGGGCAGATGTTTAGTAATTAGTAGTTTGCCCTGCCCTATAGATAAGTCAAGAAAAGATAGGTCTCTAAAGATGGGGGTCAAATACCGGGGGTACCAGAAATATGTACACATTTTAAGAGATGTTATCTGTGTATTACTTTTCGAAGTTGAATTGAATTATGGTAGCAATGTGTAGTATGATGGTCATTCAAAAGATGGAGTTCATCAAATGAATGCTAGCATCATTCATTGTATTACAATTTTAATACAGTTTTTTCCTTTCTTAAAATGTGTACACATTTTTTTTTTGCACCCTCTGTATATGGTGATGGAAGGGGAACTGACTCTGGGTGGTGAATACACAATGTTATATATAGATAATGTATTATAGAAATGTACACTTGAAACCTATGTAATTTTACTGACCATTGTCACCCCAATAAATTTAATAATAATAAAAAAAGATAGGTATCTGATAATCTCTTATGGGCAAGGTCTTTAATTCCAATTCTTCTGGGTAGTTAAAGGAACAGAAAGAAGTTTCTCTTGAGCCTAGTTCAAAGTAACCTGCAAACCACTGAGTCATATCTTGGGGTGGCTCAGTCTGAACCCCCACACAACCCAGGTCACTGATATCACACGATTCCTAATATAACCCAGCCTCCCATCCCTCCCTAGCTCCTCTAATCTTACCATTGTGTTCACTGTGCTTTTCCAAAACATGAAAATCTGTTTTACACTTCATATTTTTTTCACTTGCTCCTTTATGATATTTTTTTTCTACCCCTCTTGTTTTCTACAACTTCTAAATATTGCAGTATTTTTCTCTTCCCCAACTATACTTCCTAGGCAAGCTCTTCCAATCTCATGGCTTTAAATGTCATTTAATGCTGATGAATCACATGTTCTTATGACCCACCAAGTGGCGCGGTGATTAAGCGCTGGCTTGGGAGGCCAGCGGCCCCAGGTTCGGGGTCCCACATATGAGGGCCAGTGACACAGCCCTTAAAAAAAAAAAAAGAATCCCTTGCCATGTTCTAATTTTCTTCCCTGACATTTTTTTTTGAGTCCCAGACCTCTATGTATATTTGTTTACTCCTTATTTATATTTGGCATCTAATTAGAATCTCAAATTAACATATATAAAAATAGGGCTCTTGAACTCTACCTTCTCACCTTAGAATTTGCTCTTTCTGTTTATTTCTCACTTTAGTATATGGTATTTATATGCATCCATGCACTTAGGCTAACAAACTAGGGGTCATTTTTAACTATTTTCTTTCTTCTCCAATCCACCTTCTAGTTCTTTGGCTCTATCTTTAAACTATGTTTAAATTGAACCATGTTTCATACTTTCCATGATTACCAACTCACCCCAGACACTGCTATTTCTTGCCTGGACTGCTGCAGAAACTACCTAACTGGTCACCTTACTTCCATATATGCTCACTTACAATGTGTCCTTCATAGAGCAGATTTCAATCTATTTATAATTCAAATCCAGTCACTTCAGTCTCCTTATCAATGCTTTCCAAAGACTTTTCATCACATTCAGGGTAAAAGCCAAAGCATATTTAATGACCTACAAGACCATGTATGGACAAGCCCTTACCTAATGGCCTGTCTTGGCCCACTTGGCTTCAGGTCACGTTAGATTCCTTGCATCCTTAAGTAGGTCAAAGTTTGCCTGTGTCTGGATCTAGACAGTGCTTTTCCCACTGCCTGGCACACTCTTTTTCAAAGGCTTTTCATGTTTTTTCTCCTTCACATTGTTCAGATTGCTTCTCCAATGTCACCTATTGAGAGGTCCTTCCTCTAAAACTTTGTTTCCTTTCTACCCTGCTGAAATTATATGGTTCTTTAAAAAATGTTATATACCATGACCTGTGATATTATGATTTATTTATTAAATAAGAACGGCACCTAATTTATCTTTTTCATATCTTATATATAGCACCTGGTACATAATTAACACTCAGTGAGTGTTGAACAGACAAATGAATCTATTAACACTGTTTGGTTTTATAAATTTTAATGCATGAAATTGGTAGGGATCTCTTCTCATACTGTAATATCACAGTTTGAAACTGTTTATTCAACTTGCAAATTTCTTGATTCTCTCTTCAGAAATGTGTGATTATTTATACCTGAACTTTGTTAACAGGAGAGACACAGTCCACATCCTAGCATTCTTGCTTTGGTCAGGTTTATTTACCTTTCTAAAAATCTGTTACCTCATTTTGTATTTTAGCAGCAGGGGTAATGCCTTCTAACCTTGTTGAGTTAAAATTTTGATAGATAGTATATTTAAAGGTGTCTGTTATAGAAGCCAGCACATAGTAAGTTCTCAGTAAGTGGCAGCCATTCCTACCATTGCCCCATGCCATACACAGCCCTCACACACATTATATTACTTTTTTAAAAACAAAAAACAAAAAACAAAAAAACAGGAAATGAGTATGGACTTCTGATGGGTATGTGATAAAGTAAAAATATACTGGGTCAGGGGTCTGAAGACCTGGACTCTAGGCGAAGTCCTATCACTTACTAGGTTTACTGAGAGGTTAAGAGCATATTAAATTCTCTGATCCTTCAAATCTTCATATATAAACTGATGGTGTGGGTGGGCATGAAGGGCGGAGAAGAACTGTATTATTTTCAGATTTCGTGGGTCTCATCACACACTGTAAATTCTGTGATTCTGTATGTATGGGAACCTGTTTTCCAATCTCAAAAGAAATTGTTGAGAGTTTCTTTGGCAAACTTCATGTATTTCAAAATGAGCATTTCTCAATGCAGTTCATATTTCTTCATCTTTCCTGGGGTGGTTGAGATAAGGACATGGGATTTGGGCCACTGGTGAAAGAAACTGATGTTTTGAGAGTATTACCTATACATAGGTCAGTCTTTAATTCTAGTTTATTCAGGATGTTAACTATAACAAGTATTGAAAGCAAAGGTGACTTGCCAACCTCTTAAGCTGATTTTGGAAAAAAGAAGGCCAAATGTGATATTGGTACGTAAAACCAATCATTGTGGTCACTAATTATGTGTAAACAGACAGGTCAAATTAATTTAAGCCTTCTTCATATAGTGTTAACTAAGTCTGTCAGGGTATTTTCCACAATTGAAATCTGACATCCTCCTAATATTATAATAGTTGTGGTGCACACAGCAATGGCCCCACAAAGTTGTCCATGTCTAATCCTTGGAATCTGAATGTAAGGCCAATGGAAGCTTGCAGATGTGATTAAGCTAAGGGTCTTGAGATAGGGATGTTTTCCTGGATTATTTGGATCTGTAATCATAGGATCCTGATAAGAGGGAGGCAGATCAGAGAGAAGAAAGAGAAGGTGCTTTGATGATGGAAGACATAGCCACAAGCCAAGAAATGTAGGTGACCCCTAGAAACCAGAAAAGGCAAGGAAACAGATGATCTCCAAGAGCCTCCGGAAGGAACATAGCTCTGTAGACCTGTTTTACACTTCTGTCTTTTAGAGCGGTACAATAATGGTGATTGTAGCGTTAGCCATTATGTTTGGGGTGATTCATTATAGCAGCAATAGTAAACTAATACATTTGTGTCATAAAAATGATTGTATAATTTTCATTAGAAGATCTTTCTACAAAGTTCATAAGTAGGAGGTCAAGTTAATGACTTTAATTGAAATTTTTCAAAAATGTAATCACCTGGAAGTGCTATAGCTATATTTAACCACAGGGAAACCACCTAGAGTAACTTTTTGTTGAGGATCATATACTTTTACAATTAATTCTATTGTGGTAGGAACATATACCATGAGATGTATACTTTAAAAAAAAATTTTTTTTAAAGATTTTATTGGGGAATTGGGGGAGGGAACAGCATTGGGGAATCAGGGGAGGGGAACAGACAAGTTGCCATCTTTTTGTTCTTCAGTCTAGTTGCGGAGGACGTTGCTTCACTGGCCCATGTTGGTATCGTCATTGCGCTCTTCCCGGATGAGGCAGATCAGTCTCCAGCCTCTGGATGGTCGCTCACCGTGGCTATTGGCAGCTCACGCTGGCTGCCAGCCACTCACTGTAGCCTATGGCAGCCCACTGCAGCAGGGGCTGCAGCCTGCACCATCTCCAGAGACTCACAGCAGCCCAGCTCCAGGTGGAGCTATTGTTCACCATCTTAGCTGTAGAGGGCAGTGTCACTGGCCCTCATATGTGGGATCCGAACCAGGGCTGCTGGCATCCCAAAACCAGTTCTTAACCAATGCGCCACTCAGCCGGCCCGAGATGTATACTCTTAACAAAACTTTAAATGTAAAGTGTTTTTGTTTGTTTGTTTGTTTGTTTTTTTAAGATTTTACTGGGGAATTGGGGAGGGGAGCAGTGTTAGGGAATTGGGGAAGGGGAACATTGTGTTTTCCAGGACCCATCTGCTCCAAGTCAAGTTGTTGTCCTTCAGTCTTAGTTGTGGTGGGTACAAGCTCAACTCCAAGTCCAGTTGCTGCTTTCAATCTATTTGCAGGGGAACGGGTGGGGGTGTAGTCCACCATCCCATGCTGGAGTTGAACCGGCAACCTTGTTGCACACTGAGCCATTTGGCCTCCCATAGGCAGCTTGTGGCTGCTCAACTCAAGGTGCTGTGTTATAATCTTAGTTGCGGCCACAAGGGGTGGGGGAGCGCATCCCACCATTCCATGAAGGAGTCAAACTGGCAACCTTGTTAAGAGAACGTGCTCTCACCAGCTCAGTGGCAGCTTAGCTCAGACGCAGCTCACTGGCCTACGTGGGAATTGAATTGGTGACCCTGTTGCTCAGAGCTCACATTCTAACCAATTGAGCCACTCTGCTGGCCCTAAATGTAGAGAATTGTTAACTACCAATGTTGTACAGATTTCTAGAATTTATTCATCTTGTATAACTGAAACTTTGTATCCTTTGAATAGCACTAGTCCCCATTTCCCTCTGCCCCCAGCCTCTGGCAACCACCATTCTACTTTCTGCTACTATAACTATGAATATTCTACTTACACTACTAATATAAGTGGAATCGCACAGTAATTTTTCTTTTGTGTCTGGGTTATTTCACTTAGCATAATGTCCTCAAGGTTCATCCACATTGTTGCATGTGGTGGGTTTTCCTTATTTTTTATGGAGAATAATTGATCTATTTTTTTGAGGCGTGATTATTTTTTCACTGGAGATTCTAGACATTATATATGAGATTACCGAGATAGGTGACCTTCAGATCAACTTCCCCTCTTGTGGTAGTTTAAAAATATATCCATAGGGTCGGCCGAGTGGCACGGTGGTTAAGCGCTGGCTTGGGAGGCCAGCGGCCCTGGGTTCGGGTCCCACATATGAGGGCCAGGGACACTGCCCTCAAAAAAAAAAAAAAAAAGTATATATATATATATATATATATATATACACACACACACACACACACACACACACACAAATATATATATATACACACACACAAATATATATATATACACACACACACACAAATATATATATATATATATATATATATATATATATAAATATATGTTCAAACTCAAAAGTTTGAACCTAAGAGTCCTCCCCCCCATGTGAGCTGGGCTAACTAACTTGCTTCTAACAAAGGGAATATCGTACACATAATGGTGTATGACGTCCAGGATGAGGCCATAAAGATATTGCCCACTCCTGTACTCTCTCACTCTAGGGGAAATGATTTTCCATATGATGAGGACAATCAGACAGCCCTATGGAGAGGTCCATGTGGTGAGAAGCTGAGGCCACCTGCCAACAGCCATAGGAATGAGCCACCTGGGAAATGCATCCTTCAGCTCCAGTAGAGCCTCGAGATGACTGCCACCCCATTCATTGACTGCCACCTTCTAAGACCAGAGCCAGAATTATTCAGGTATACTACTTCCATCCTAATTCATAGAAAATGTATGAGGTAATAAATGTTTATTGTTTCGAGTTGATAAAATTTTGGGTAATTTGTTATGTAGTAAAAGAAAACAAATGCACTCTTTCATGGTATTTTTCCTGAGCTAAGTCATATTATTATACTATGCAAAGTAACTGTTCTAATATTATTGAGGTGGTTTACTTTTCATTTTAAACCATAGAAAGAATAGGAATGGGCCAGCCTAGATTATGCTTCCTATTTAGAAAAGTGGAAAAGTGAGAAATCACATACTTTGAAAATTCCTTTTGAGAGACAAACTAAAGTTCACAGGAAAGTGACAAATGGGGGATGAAAGGGTAAAAGAAAAAAAAAGGCTTTTCTTCTGCCTCCTTTATTCTGTCTGTCCTACTAATTAACATCATTTATTTTCACGGTTCACAATCAGGTCATATAATTAGAGAAGGCTTAAGCTCTTCTCTCTTGGAGAGAGTGGTTAATTTAAACTCTTTGGAAACCACTTAAAGAAAATCACTAAAAGACTCTGAGGGATGGAATCTAGATATCACGTAAAATGAGCGTATATGTGACCAAATCCAGAATGCTAACTCTGCACCAGTATCGGTGCCAAATTATCTCAAGATTACATTCTGGCAGAAAATATTTGTTATTGATGAGTCTGTCTGAGTCTATAATTTTGCGTTTCCTAGTTGCCAGTGTGTGACTGTCGAAACGCTTATTGACAGGACATCATAATTTATTTCAGGTAGTGTTATTAGAGTTAGCGTGACTGAATTTTTTAAATTGGATTTCACTTAGATCTTCTCATTCTTTTTGTATTTATTTTGAGTACCTGCAGGTATATCACCTAAGAGGGTCCTAGACATTGCCCTGTTGGCATGTACAGTGACTTGAAATTTGTACCTTGAAGAAAGTAGCAACAATAGCCTACCACCCCCTGAAACTCCCATCAGAGTGAAAGCACTGTATCTCATCCTTCGTGCAGGTAGCTAGCTGTAGAAATAGATTATGTTCAACCTTTTTGGTTGCTTTGTTGAATCTAAGTCTTCTAAGGCAACAGAAAGGTCTTTTAATAAAAGTCTCTTCTATAAAAGCGTGAAATTGTGTGTCTGGCCCGAAGTCAAACCTTAAACAGACTGGAGGTCACTTGCTGTTCTTCATCTGTAACAATGTGATTCTTCTGGTGATGACTGGGCCAGGTGACGGCTATGAATATGACTGCTGTCAAACCGTGCTTGAAAATGTCCACTTCTTTCTCATCCTCCATGCGTTCAGGCACACAAGGCCTGGGTTTCCACCGAGAGCTCGCCTCCTAGGAGCTGTCTGGCCCTTTAAAGTGAGTCTACAGCTCCATTTGCAAGTGAACCTTTGGGGGACGTCCCTTCAACCCCCAATCTGTCTCTGGGCCTCTTTAGTCATTTTATTATAGATAACCGTTTTATTTATAGTGTGAAAGAAAAGGCAGATGGGGGCCCTGTTTTGGCGTCACCACTTCAGGCAGCCGCAGTTGCTGCCCTCTCAAAGTGGAGTGACAGATCTGAGAGGAGGCTGAAAAGCTAGGAGAACATTCCCAGCATAGAAAATGCATGAGAAACAAAGAACTGTGGCTGACCATGGAGACACTGTGAATGCCAGGTCACACGGAATCCCTGCATCACTTTATTGAGAGACTTTAGGCTGCAGCTGTTTCCTCTGATTCATTCATACTGTGGCTGGCGGTTTAGGTCAAAGCTCATTACTCCATTCCCCCTGTTCGACCCTACCTGATGTTCCATCTCTTCTCTGAGTGTGCCCCAAGAATGGAAGAAAATAAACCTCATTTTATTGAAACTGTGAGGGCTAAAAAAAGTGAATACCTCTCCTCATACCTTCTAAATTCTTCTAGCTGGGCTAATAATCAAATTAACAGAGACAGATTCAAAAAAGAAAATCAAATGTTTAATATATGCACATGGAAATTTACATAAGCCTGACAATGTCAGAGGTAGTGAGGCAAAATTGGGTGTATGAGACATTTTGGACAAAGGAGAAAGGGGGGTGGGGTGGGGTATTAGATTTCAGAAGTGAGAATGGGTAAAAATCACAGGTAGTTGAGGAATAGCAAACATACACGGTGGGGAGAATTCTTTGGGGGGTCGGGGGAGGTGGTGGTGGAAATTCTTGCTTGGCAACTCAGAAACAATGGGACACAGTGGGTATCTAGCTAATAGGAGTCTTCCTGACTAATGCTGGGGTGAAGATTTTTACAGAGATTAATCCAAGGCTCCCTTCCTAAGGCAGGTTGTTCCATCTGAATCTGTTGGGCAGGAAAGGGGTGGGGGCAAAAGTTCTTTCTGAGTCTTATTTCTTAAGAAACAGCTTAAAATCAATATCCTCAAAAGCAGCTTCAGGGTGGCAAAATTGATCAAGTAGAGATCACAGGCTGTGTTCTCTGAGTAGCAGATTGCTGAAGTGAACTTCAGTGTGTAGGATGTTTATTAGGAAGTGCCTTGGGATTAACACCTGTAGAAGAGAGAGGAAGGAAACAGGAATGGGAAGAGGGAGAGATTGAACTGCTATGCAGATCTGAACAAGTCTCAGTTGCCTCCATGGGGGACTATGAAATTAAAATGCCTTGTCAGGGTTGTCTTGGTTAAGAACAAAATAGCTTGGTCTTTTGGTACATGTCCACTGTTGGATGTGGGACACCTAGGAAGGGTGATTGATGCAAGGTGATGCAACTGAGATGCAAGGTGGGTCTCTGCTGCACAGGCCACCCCTGAAGGGGCTGATAGTGGAAGGTGTTTGATGACAGCACTTTCAGCAGCTAGGCAACAAGCCCTTCTTTGAAGTGACATCTGGGCTGCCAATAATGTTTGTCCATTACATCAGTTCAGTGACTTTCAATGTTTTTTTTTGTTTGTTTGTTTTTTACTATGGACCACAATAAGAAATACCTCTTATATCACCACCCAGGCATATGCACACATGTACTCACACACACACACATATCAACAAAAGTTTCACAAAATAATATTTTAGTATTTGTCCCTGTTGCATGAAATACCCTTTGATATTTTTTATTTTAATTTTTGTTTCATTCCATTCCATTCCATGTTGGTCTATCCTCCTTTAATTTTTAAAATGGTGTTTATAACACACTAATTTGATTTCAACATATAATTTGAAAAATATGGAACTAGATTGTGGAAATTAACCAAACACTATTGACCAGGGATGCCAGTAAATTAGAATGGGCTAGCATTCCATGATGTGGTTGTGTTGCTTTCATTTCCAGGAAACTGGAATTTTGCCCTAATAGGCACTTTGCAGATCTGTGGGCCCCAGAGAGGGAGGGTATGCTTCACCCCAAATCTCTAAGTCCTCAAATACCTTGTTCCAGGTGGAGTGTCATTTGTGATTACTTGTTCTAACAGTATGAGCTCCAGGCAAGGTTTTCAAAGAGGAATCTTCATTACGAGAGGATAAGATAGTAACTGTCAGGGAGAACCATGATTTCCATTTACTTGTAGAGTTTTTGAATGAGGTCAGTTATAAACACCTTAGTTTTCCAGACAGTGGATGCTGGTTATCTGTTTTGTATTGCAATTTTCACGAGACGAGTTACTGCAAGAAACAATTGATGTCATGCTATAGAAGTGAGTTTTGAAATATATAAGGTAATGCCTGAATGGGGTGACGTGGCTGAAAATTAAAGTTAAGAAGAAAGACTCCATTTAAAGACAAAGATGTGAAAAAGATCATGAAATAGTGAGATGAAATTCAGGAAGATGACAAATCAATAAATGTTATTTCTCTGGACGAACAACAATAAGCTAAAAGATAATCCATGTGTTAGAAACTAGAGCAATGAGTTCAGGGTACTTATTTGTATAACATTTACGCTGGAACAAAGTGGAAATTTTATTACATGCATTTAAAATTTCAGATATATAAGCAGAATAAATATGGTCTTACTGGAGAAGTAAGTGTAGTAAGAAAGAAAATGAAAGGTAGCTACTGTTTTTCATGCGTTTTTTAAATTTTTTAAATTTTTTATTGGGGAACAGTGTGTTTTTCCAGGACCCAGCAGCTCCAAGTCAAGTTATTGTTTCAATCTGGTTGTGGAGGGCACAGCTACTTGGCCCATGCGGGGATTGAACCAGCTATTTTGGTGTTATGAGCACTGAGCTCCAACCATCTAAGCTACCTTGCCGTCCCCTATTTTTCATGTTTTAATGTTAGGAAATCTGCATTCTGTTATCATATTTAATCCTTACAGCGACCTTCCAGGTGGACTTGATTGCTACCATTTTTATAAGTGAAGAAACTGAGGCTAAGCTAGGAGTGACTTAGCCAGGTTGGTGAAGTCAAGATTGGAATTGAGATCTGGTGCCATCCTTTTTAGTACTTCAAAATCACATGTGTAAGTTTCTAACTTTTAAAATTCTGCAGAATAACTATACATTAAAACCAGATATGGGGGCCGGCCAAGTGGCGCGGTGGTTGGGTGCTGGCTTGGGAGGCCGGCGGCCCCGGTTTGGGTCCCGCATATGAGGGCCAGTGACATTTCCCTCAAAAAAAAAAAAAAAAAAAAAGAAAAGTGATTTAAAAACCAGATATGTATTTATTATTTACATGTCAAAATATAAGTTGAAAACTGGTTAACCATTTCTCTACCAATATTTCCATATTTTGCATTATTGCTGTTTGTGAGATGAGTGCATTATACACTTTAAAAAAATCATTTGTTCCTGTTGCAAATCTTGGAGATTTTTTATCACATGGTTGTATCTGTATTTAGTTCGGTTAGCTGTTAGGAAATCTAGAATCCGAGTTTTATCAACCTGAAGTAATAAGTATGCATAGACACTGAAGAAAAGTTGAGACCGAAACCAAGCAAAGATATGAAAATCAATAGAAATAAATTATTTTATAGATATATTCCACATCAATTATATGTAATAGTGGGGAATCTCCCTCTTTCCCTCTCTCTCCTTTTCCCTCTCCATCTCTATATCTATCCCTCTCTCTTTCTCTCCCCCTTTCTATCTAATTTATATCTATCTCTTCAATGTGTGACTATTTATCACTAAAAAATGTAACATTGTGTTGTAAAGGGAATATCAGACTATGATTGATTTGGAAGGATATAGCCACTGGTGAACTTATGTTCTCTTCAGGTGTTATTGGTGTATTACGAACAATAGTTCTACAAAAGGGGAAAAGATGCTCATAAAAGACGGACTTAAAAAAAGTCATTATTAGCCCAGTTACCTCAAAATAGTACAAGAAATTAAGTGCTTGACCTCATTAAATCTCTCTCCTCACATCATTTTATTCTTCGGAAATTAGCTCTGAGAGGCATTAGAGGACAAATTCAACTTCAGCATTAGAGATGAAAAATAAACCAGAAAATATGTTGAGAAGCTGATGAAGACAACTAGAAAGGGTAGCATATAATCACATTATCTATATTTCCATTATCCATATAAATGAAATTTCAGAGTTTAAATTTGTTGTGCAGTGTTTTTTATATCTCTCTGACCTTGGTCAAGTTATAACATTTCTGGGTCTAACCTTCCCTTACTTGTAAAATGGGACAATATTTTGGAATTTACGTACTGTGGTACACTATTGCTTTTTTCATCTATGTTACTTGTTCATCATAGGAGTGACTATAAGAGACTATGTGAAGATTTTTAAAGTCTTATACTTGAGAAACAGGAAAGAGCAGTTTTCCTTTTCTTTTTCTGTTTTTTTGAAACTTTATTGGGGAACAGTGTGTTTTTTCAGGACCCATCAGCTCCAAGTTAAGTTATCTTCAATCTAGTTGTAGAGGGCACAGCTCCTTGGCCCATGTGGGAATTGAACTGGCAACCTTGGTGTTTTGAGCCTGTTCTCTAACCACCTGAGCTAACAAGTCACCCCCCGCCATCCCCCAGTTTTCTAATTCATATGCTGGTGGAGCTCTTCTAGTTGATCTTGAACAGGTCACTTAAACTGTTTGTGGCCCAATATCCAAACAATAATGTGGAGATTCTAATTTGTACTCATTTCTCACTGGAACTTACCAAGGATAGACAACTTGGAAATATTTGAAGGGTATAATTCATAATGAATATAAGGTATTATTACTGTAACAATCTGTGACAATTACTACTAAAGAAGAAAATCAGTCGTTCTATTAGTGAGTCAGTGAATTACTACTTTCATATAGGAACGCAATTTCAACTCTTGATTTACTTAAGACATTTGTTAAATAATGATACATAAAGTATTTATTTAATGTCTTTTTTTAAAGATTTTATTGGGGAATTCGGGGAGGGGAACAGCGTTGGGGAATCAGGGAATGGGAACAGACAAGTTGCTGTCTTTTTGTTCTTCAGTCTAGTTGCGGAGGACGTTGCTTTCAGTGGCCCATATTGGTATTATCATTGCGCTCCTCCCAGATGACGCAGATCGGTCCCTAGCCTCTGGATGATTGCTCACCGCGGCTCTTGGCAGCTCAAGCTGGCTGCTGGCCACTCACTGTAGCCCATGGCAGCCCACAGCAGCAGGGGCTGCAGCCTACACTGTCGCCGGGGCTCGCACAGCCCAGCTCCAGGTGGAGCTGTTGTTAGCTGTAGAGGGCAGTGTCACTGGCCCTCATATGTGGGATCCGAACCAGGGCCACTGGCATCCCAAAACCAGCTCTTATCCAATGTGCCACTCGGCCGGCGCTTATTTAATGTCTTTTGAAATGAGTGTTTAAAAATGTTAGACAGAATAGAAATAAAATCTTCTTACATCCTCTGGAGGGAAGATGTATTAGATATTTTGGAATATATGTATTCCAAAATTATTATGGGAAACAAAGACATTTAAATTTTGGCACCAACTTAAAAATGGCATTTATGGGCCGGCCGAGTGGCGCATTGTTTAAGAGCTGGTTTTGGGATGCCAGCAGCCCCAGTTCAGATCCCACATATGAGGGCCAGTGACACTGCCCTCTACAGCTAACAACAGCTCCACCTGGAGCTGGGCTGCGGGAGTCCCAGCAACTGTGCTGCAGTGGACTGCCATAGGCTACAGTGAGTGGCCAGCAGCCAGCGTGAGCGGCTGGCAGCCAGCGTGAGCTGCCAATAGCCATGGTGAGCGACCATCCAGAGGCCAGTGACCGATCTGCCTCATCCGGGAAGAGTGCAATGACGATACCAACATGGGCCAGTGAAGCAACGTCCTCCGCAACTAGACTGAAGAACAAAAAGACAACAACTTGTCTGTTCCCCTTTCCCCATTCCTCAACGCTGTTCTCCTCCCCTAATTCCCCAAGAAAATTACAAAAAAAAAAAAAAAAGGCATTTATGATTATTGCTCTCTATTATCTGGTTATATATCGATATATAGAAGTTTTAGAAGTATCTAACATGCTCTTTATGAATGTTTCGCTCAGACTATTCACATTTGGTGTTCACAAATTTCACAAGTTTCAAAAAAGATGAAAGATGAATCAAATTTTAACATTTGATCATATTTTCTATTATAGTTGACATGTTGAGGGTCAGTGGACTGCCAATAACAGAGTGAAAAGAAACAGAACATAGGGTCTGGGACTGTCTGTGCCTGAGAACAGACCATGTTTAGGAGATTGTAGCTAACAATAAAACCCATGAAAGAAGTGGCAAAGAAGTACTCGGAAAGGGATGAAAAATAAAACAAACCTGAACAGTTCTAGAAACTAAGGGAAGAGAGAATTTTCACAATTCAGGCTTTGTTGAAGTAGGGGATTAGAAATGGGAGTCAGATGTATGATGCCACAGTGTGAATCATGGAAGGAGTTTAGAAAAAAAATGAACAGAGTAAAACATGGGGCTTGCTGACAGTGGTTTGACAGCAGGTATCAGGTAGCCAGATGTGAGCACTCCTCCTCAGAGGTCTGGTTCCAATTGCCTGGATACTTGGTGAGGGTAAGTACGATTCAGTATAGAAGAAACTGGACAGGAAGCCAGAGGAGAGAGTAGGACATGGTTGTGACAGTATGGAAAATCAGATGGATTTTCCTGGGTGCACAGCTGAGGTTGGGGCTGAGCAAAAGGAATATGTCAATAACTGGAAAGAGGGATTATTGTCATAACAGGCCTACTAATATGGATTTGATGCCCACCTCCCGAGCTCTATGGGGGCTCTTTATATTTCACATGTTTAGGGATCTGACTGAAGTTTGGGTTAGTCTTCAATTTAACAAGTGGGAGTTACATGCTTAGCAGATGTTCAATCAATATTGAAGAAATTAATTAATTATAAGATAACTCTGGAGAATGGAAGACTTCCATTCTCAGTCGCATAACCCCAAAGGGATCAGTTTACAAGGCTGTTTCCTAAATGTGTTCCATGAATATGGAATTTATATCTCAGGATATAAGTTTTAAGATCAAAGACTGTTTTGACCAAGTAAGTTAGGGAACTGCCAAGTTAAATCAAATAAATTGCATTTTTTTTTAAATTGGGGAATTAGTGAAGGGGAACAGCCAAGTTGTTGTCCTTCAGTCTTAGTTGTGGAGGGTGCAGCTAGCTCAGCTCCAAGTCCAGTAATCATCCGGACACCCATTGGCAGCTCAGGGCAGCTCAGCTCAAGGTGCCATGTTCAATCTTAGTTTCGGATGGGCGTTGCCCACCATCCCATGCAGGAGTCGAACTGGCAACCTTGTTATTAGGAGCATATGCTCTCACCAGCTGATACATCCTGCCACCTGTTGGCAGCTCAGCTCGGGCACAACTCACTGGCCTATGTGGGAATCGAACCGGCAACGGTGTTGCTCAGAGCTTGCACTCTTAACCAACTAAGTCACTCAGTTGGCCCTAAATTTGCATTCTTATACTGCAAAACTTCTTAGAGATTTTATCTTAATGTGTCTTATGAATCTCTGAAAGATAGGTAGTATGTAGAGCTTTCCAAATTTATTTGACCACAGAACTTTCTCTTTAAAAATTACCTATCTTTCCCTAAATATCCCCTGGACTAGTGTTGTGATGAATATGTATTAGGAAGTGTTGGAATCTGAAGTCACATAAAAATCCATAGGCAGACAAAAAAGAGATAAATGGATTTTGTTGATAATGGAGAAAGAAGCGACTTCTTTTTAGGAGTTTCAAGGTTCTCAAAAGCAAACACTGAAGGAATTAGAGAATCCTTGTTGTACATTTAACGTTCATCTCCAGGGATGAGAGATTAAGACTCAAGAATCTTTATTAACATATGGTCCACACTTGAGTGCTGGGCTGGAAAAATTCAGAGAATATGAGACATTTTCAGAAAAGCTATGAGATGAGGAAGATGATGAGTCAGAAGCAGAAGATTATGAGTCAGAGTCGCTGTATTGTCTATAGGACATTAAAGCTTTATGCAATTTTTTCTATTTGAATTTCCATGGGGAAGAAGAGTTATCTGAGTGTAGAGAGAGGGTAGTCCGGGTTGGGAGGCATGGTAGGAGAGATGGTGTTCCTCTAACTAGAAGGTATTGTCCTTTGCTATGTCTGTCCTCCCATTTAAGGGCAGGGTGTGCACCTTGATTCATTTTTGTATTGGCAGCATCTCTCACTGTGTGTGGTATGTAGTAGGTGCTTAGTAAATATTTAAACTTAATTGGACTAAGAGTATCTGAAGAAATGAGCCAGGGCTTGTGTTCTTAAGGTGTTGGTTTTTACCAAAATGGCAGGGTCAAAAGGTCATAGCCCTCTCCTCCTCCTTGTGTGGGGAATCTAGGATAACAGGAACACTCCTTTCTTGAGGACGATATTTTGTTGACTCTGTCACATGGTGGTTTCAAGGTGTCTTGCACTGTTTCACCTGGATACTGAAATGTATTCTAAAAACAAAAGGCCATAGGCTGGTTTTTTATTGTTTACAGAGGGACATAAGGAGAGGCATCCTCTAAGATTATAAAGCTCACAGTTCTGGGAAAGGAAGCGAAAACTGGCAGAGCTTAAAAACCTTTACTTCCAGGAGTTAGATTTAGGGATATTATCAGAAGGACTGGTATTCTATCCCTTCCTCCAGCTTTTCATGCGGACGGTTGTTTGACTCATTCCAAAATCTCAGAATAATGTCATCCTAACAGTGGCTAATAAACTTCTTACAGAAATAAGACTCCTGGAAAAAGAATTCAACATTAGTTGACAATGTATCTTTTCTGTGATCTGTGTATCTGGTTAACACCATAGTATTTAAAGTATTATTATAGAAAAGTAGAAGAACATTTTAGCTCATGTATTTTTTTTTTTTAACAGTTGAATACCTACAGTGACAAAGTACTATGCTTGTCACTATGGTACAAAAATAGCTAAAATATGTTGAGTTACAGTTACAGGCATGTACCAGGATAATAGAGTGACAGGAGTCAGTGCAGGCAGATCATGGAGAAGATCTGGATAAGGGCTGACTGTGGAGCTCTGTAGATTTCAAACTTACTCACTTGCATAATGAGGCAAACATGCTGACTTCCCAGCCTAGCCACTTGGTTGACCTGAGAATCCTAACAGGAAAAGTGTCTATATCTTAGGTAGGCAAACTAAAAACTATTTAAATGAGAGCCATTATGATAAAATGGCTAATTCCAAAGGATTCCTTATAAGAGAATCTCTCAGTGCTTATTAAGAACTCAGAGAGGGGTGACCGGTTAGCTCAGTTGGTTAGAGCGTGGCTCTGACAACACCAAGGTAGCTGGTTCGATCCCTGCTTAGGTCACTGTGAACTGTGCCCTCCCTAAAAGAGTCAACTATACCATTGTGGCATGAAAGCAATGTGTGACCAATGACTATGGCTGTTCACCAATAAAATTTAATTAAAAAAAATTCAGAGAGATCTAGACATCACACAAATTCTAGCATCCCCTGAGAAATATATTTTATCTTTCTCTAATTCTTAACTTTAGCATTTAGAATAAAACTGAGATGGCCACTTCACAAAATCATGTGATTTAGGAAAAAGACTATGAACCCTGAGAGACTGCCGCTGGCTTAAATCTGGCTTCAATATCTACTTCCTGATTAACCTAGGGGGAAATTTCTTACTTTCTCTATGTGTTGTGAGCACCTGTGAAACAGAATTGCAGCATCTAACTCAAGGGGTTATTGTGAAGGCGGTAACATGTGTAAGATTAGATTCCTTCCTTCCATCCTCTCATGGAACCCTACACTGTTCCTCCCTAGCACATTTTGCAATTTGTAATTCAGTAATTGTAAAATCAGCTCTTTCCTGTCGGTCTCCTCTGCCTTCTGCAGGGAGATACTCTTCCAGGGAAGGAACCCCCTCTTTCCTATTTCTCATGGTGCCTACCTAGTTCATCCTTCAGTAAATGCTAACTGGAGGAAACCAGAGTAGAATGTAGCATATCCTACCCTATTATCAAGCCTTACTTCCCCTCTGTCTCAGACCTAGAAATCTGACAATTTTCTTTGCTCTGTTCCTCTGTGAATTTGGGGGAATGTCCGTGCCTCTCTTATAATGCATGGTATTTTTAGCAGATTGCTTGCTTATAACACTTCCAAGGTACTGCTTGTCGTCCATCTTGACCATCATCACTCCTTCTGAACTAAAAACATAAACTCTCCTACTGTTAACTGTCCTTAAAATGGGATTTTTCCTGAGTTGTTTCTTGTAGATAATTTTTTTTAAGTGATTTCTGGGTCTACTTATATTATTTTGAAATTTTTTCTTTCATTTTGCTTAAGTTCATTGGATCAAGTTAAGATCAGGCTGATTATTGGTACCTTTGGATGTCACTGCTATTGTATAGTTAGTTATTTCATGTATTAAGTAAGAAACCTAAATCCTATAGATTCCTACATTATATTTACTCAAATGCAGAAGAAAAATTAAAGGTATCACTCGGCCCATTGTTTGCTCATTTTACTCATTTTCATGGTGATTGACCTTTTTATGAATGTAGCAATTATTCCTTGATTTCACCTACTCATGGCAGAACTAAAATAGATTACAGCTTAGGTTTGTCTGGCTTGCGTTCACGTTGAGGGCTCTGAAGAATTGCACATTCCAGGACCAGAGTTTCCATGGAAACCCGGACAAAGGCAAAGCAGAATCATTCTTTGAGGCCCACAAGGAAAAAAAAAAATCCACCTAGCTTTTTGTTTGCAGTCCTGTGCCCCCTGAGCAGTTCTTCTGGCTGGCACTTGTCCTTGCTCTCTAGGAAGTCCTGTTTGAAATTTATATATAGCATTATGCATCTCTGAAATCTGCAAAATAGGATTTGGTGAGAATGACTAGAAAGTTATTTCTCAAGAGGGCTTAAACCCAGAGGTTTTTTACAATAAGATTAAAAAAGAAAAAGAAAACAATAAAGCATACATTTAAGTAGCCACTGAACTTATGAACATGAAGTTGCTCTTCAAATTATAACATTTTTCAAACAGGTCTTGAAGAAGAGAGTGTTAGAGCAAATCAGTGGAATTTATGATTAGAGGCAATTCGGTATTTTGAGACAGTTTTTTTAGTTGAAAATAAAGACCAGCTCAAATGGTTTCTGATGAATTTTTGGGTCATATATTTTGTGTAAAAGGAAGTAATGGGGTTCATCTGAATTTCTTTGGAGAATGATGTCTCTCCCATTGGTTTACAGGGTTCCAAACGGGCCCACTGTCTTATTTATGTGTCTTCCATTGTACTGAGCTCAGTGCTTTGAAACTATTTTGGGGACCAAACTGATGCCATGAGGAGCACCCACCATGTTCTCCCGCTGAGTTCTTTAGTGTCACAGAAACAGAATCCTCAGGGCTTCGGAGGCACAGTTATTGCCACTATTTAATAAATTCATGGCCCAATTCATACTTCACTTTCTTTTCTCTGTTGAACTTAATTGCAGTCATGTTCAAAAGTATATTCACTGTTTGATTCATTCTTCCAACAAATAATTCTGCAAAATTTTTGCACACCAGGTACTAGGCTAGGATCATGCTCTCAGGGACTGGCGGATTAAAAAAGACAAACATGAAATAACACAAAAGAGGCACAACCAACACAATGTCACAATTGCTACACACTGTAAAATGCTGTGGTATTGAGGCTTGTTCTGGGTTTTAAGGCACTCCAGAGTGGGTACGTGTCTCTGCTTCATGGTGGTGACCATACAGGGGTTAAATCGGGTAAGGCCTTCAAAAAGAAATGAAGTTTGCTTTGAGTCCTGAAGGACGATTAGATGAGAAGCAAGCAGACAAGTAGGGGAAACACATTCAGAAGAAACAAATATAAAAACACAGGAATAAGGAAGGATGCCATTGTTTCGGGCGCTGAGCATAGGATGTCCTAGTGTAGGGAGTAAGGAAGTAAGCATGGACAAGAAGGCAGGAGTCAGATACTCAAGGGCTTTGCAGAGCTAAGGAGCCTGTTT
This sequence comes from Aselliscus stoliczkanus, assembly GCA_033961575.1. Classification (NCBI taxonomy): domain Eukaryota; kingdom Metazoa; phylum Chordata; class Mammalia; order Chiroptera; family Hipposideridae; genus Aselliscus; species Aselliscus stoliczkanus. The sequence continues at coordinate 25,957,700 of CM066740.1, read as the reverse complement.
CACCCTAATGACGGCAAAGTCACTGAGTGAATTTAACCAAAATGTTAAACCTGTACAGTTGTCCTGGTGGAAGTATTGATGGTGGAGGGAGTCACTTATAGCAGGGAGACCAATTAAGAGGCCAAGGGCAGTGTTGATGAGAAATGGTGAGGACCAGAACTAAGGCTGTGTAGAGAGGGATGGAGAGGGGATCTAGATCTGGACTTGGTAGCCAATTGTTTGGGTGGGGTCTAAAGGAAGGGGAAGACTGGGGTGGACTTCAGGTTTCTGGTGCAGGTGCTGGGAAGGTGATAATACTGTTAAGTGAAATTCATTGGAGAGGCAAAAAGAAATTCATAAAGATTAAGAGTAGGTCTTTAATCCTTGTGTTACCTGATGGCTAAAGTGAACTTGGGCAAGACTCTTAAACTGTTTGAGCCTCAATTCCTTTGAAATGATCACATGGGATTATTTGGAGGATTAAATGAGAGAATATTTATAAAACATTCACATAGTCACTCAATCTATGTATGTTGGAGCATTTATGATGTACCAGAGTAAGGGATTTA